>JAZKLR010000223.1:0-1200000 GCA_037103525.1 Ganaspis brasiliensis | reverse complement strand
CTTAGGATGCTGCAATTTAGTACACGTATATAGATTTAAGTGTAGATTACTGGTAAATTATAGAGAACTTTCGTAAAGACGGTCTTCATAATGTTTACTTGCCAAAAAGTACGATTTTTGGAAAAAAATTCAAAAAATTTCTATTTTTCCCTCATAATCTTTTAAACTAATCGACTAAGGATGCTGATATTTGGTTCACGTATGTAAAATTATTTATAAATTACAGGAGAATTATAGAGAACTTTCGTAAAAGCAGTCGTTATAGTGTTTACTAGCCAAAAAGTACGATTTTTTTAGAAAAAATTCGAAAAAATCCAAACTATTTTACTTAAGATGCTAAAAATTAGTACACGAATTACATTTATGTGTAGATTACAGGAAAATTATAGTGAACTTTTGTAAAGGCGTTCTTAATATTGTTTACTTGTTAAGAAAAACGACTTTTTAAATAAAAATTTAAAAATACATTGAACTCTCTTTATATGCAACTCTTCGGGCTGGGTCTTTAATATAGCGAATTGTAAACAAACGCTCGAAACGCATTGTCCTTTGCTACCCCTCTTACGTCTTTGTCCCTACATGCTCGACACTCAACTCTAATTCCCCTTTCTTCTTATTCGCAGAATGTCATATTTCGAACCTTCATATAAAGAGAGTGCGGTGTATGACCATGTCCCCCTAATAATCTTTCAAACTATTTGACCAAGGATTAGTGATAAATTAAAATGATGAACAATGAAAATATCGAATGTCGGGCGGTTTTTAGGAGTTGGTGATGTTAGGTTATCAGATGGTATCGTTTCTAGGTGACTCTTAAGTAATTTCCATCTCCTAGTCTGTCCGAAAAAAACTTTACCTACACTGAGAAAAATATTTTCTTGATTTACATATAAGTATTTATTTAAATGATTTTGATTGGATGAATAATATTTTTAATTTTAATTTTAGTGTATCAGAGATATCGGAAGTTTTGTTTGCAATATATTTTATGTTTAAAGGTGATATGCTGTTTGTTTGATTAAAAATTAAATTTTGTTAAAATTAAACAAAATTTGTGTTTGAAGTCTTTATAGTTGAAGGAAATATATTTTATGTTTGATTGAAGTGATTGAAACTTTTGAGTTCAAGTGAGTTTACTAAACATATTGTTTTTTGTCTCTTTTTTTGTCTCTTTTTCTTGTCTATTTATATCCATACATTTTCACAATAATTATGCGCAGCTAATGATAAGTGCAGTTTTTTTCGGTTTTGCACAGATGGTAAATTAACACTTCTTGAAGTAATATCAAACTACAAAGAATGCTTTATATAAAGCAAGAAACAAACATTAAACTATGGCGAAACATATTTTATGTTTACAATAAAAAAAATTTGTGTTTAAAACAAAAAAATAATATGTTAAAGATAAAAATGTCTTTTATTTAAAATAATATTTACTTCGCTTAAAACAAAAAAACTATTTTATTTAAATTAATATTATATTTATATTATTATATTATTTATATTATATTATATTTATTATTTAATATGTTTAAATCAAATATATAAGATCAACCAAAAAATTTGTTTTCATCAAACCTAATTATGTTTACTGTATAACAAAGTGATGTTAAGTTTAAATCAAACAAAATTTTTTCTCAGTGTAAGCGAAAAAAAGCTAAAGTAAGGAGGGATGGAAAAAGCGGGGCAGTGTGGTTTTCGAGGGTTGGTGATTTTAGGTTAGGTACACAAATTACGTAAGCCATTAGGGGGTGAGAGAGGGTTTGATGAAATCTTACGGTATCTTACATAGGGGGGTGGGGTGTTTCTGTGAAATCTTACGTAATATTTTTTAATTAACAGATTTTTTTTAATTTGAAGAGGAATTTAATTAATACACTTTAAGACATTAAACATTAAGTATTATAATTTATCTATTAATTTTTACTATAAAAGCAATTAATTTGGAAAAATTATGCAAAAAGAAAATTTTTCCTAGCGAAAATAGTTAAATTTTAATCTAGGATAGTAATATCTACGTTTTTTTTTTAAAAAAAATATCTTTCCTGCATTAAAAATTTACTATCTTCGCTGGGAAAAATGTTTGTCTTACACGATTATCTGAGATTACAAACCGAAAACTACTTTGTCAGTGCATGCCTTTAAGACTGTAATAAAAGTTACTATAGATTAATAATCCATATTACTTACTTTTAAAGATACTGCAAATATTTCATCTAATAAAAACTTTACTTTAATTAGATTAAGAAAGTGTTTTTAAAACATTTTTTTGCTAAAAATTAAGAAAACATAGATTTTAGTAAGATTTTAAGGGTCTGGGGGGGTCAAGAAAAATCTTACGATGTCTTACGAAGGTGTGGGAGGGGGTAAAAAATACTACAAAATGGCTTACGTAATTTGTGTGCGGCCTTTTACCAGATGATATCGTTTTTAGGTGACTCTTAAGTAATTTTCGTCTACTAGTCTGTCCGAAAATATATAATAAATAGCGGTAAGGCATAACAATGTCGATGTGGGGTGGTTTGGGGATGATTTTTCAAAATTTTTAATACGGTTTTGTGAGTGTTCAAAGGGAGGGTAGCAATCTTTTGTTTTACTTTTTTCAATTTCTTGAATAATATGTAGCAGATATGCTGAATAAAAGGTCTTTGTAATCTGGAACCATTTAGGTACGTTGTACTGTGTGTGTAGGGGAGATCGAGGAGGAAAGTAACAAAAATCAGTTTTTGGATGCTAGCATAAAATCTATTTGTCGGATAAGTTCTGTAAACATATTAATCGAAAGCTGGACTGTCACCTATTAAATAAAATTGGAATTAAACATTTATAATAATTTGATAGTTCACTGCAGGACTTTTTAATCAGCTCTTTATTTGTTACTTTCCTCTTTACCCTGAGGTTGAAAGTAACAGCACGAAGGAGGAAAGTAACACTTTAAAATTAAGGCTAGCATTTCAAGTATAAAACTGCTATTAATTTAAATTATTTTTAATATACAAATTTTTACGTCCTTCCAAATTATTATTATACAACAAGACGAACAAAAAGGACATCTATAAATAAATTTCTTCAATTATTAACGTTTCGAAGCTGAACCCAGCCTCCTCTTCAGAATTTTATTGTGTTATTTTCTAAAATACAATATATATAATTTAATTCTTTTTTAAAAAAATTTGGATACACAATAATTATTTTTTCTTTTAAATTACATTAAAAAACATATAAAAAAAAACTCACCAAAAACATATAAATTTCACAATCTCGTCAAGCCATCAACACATTATACAGTCAAAAAAATACGTCAAATATAAAACATTTTATTTTTTTATATATAAAAACGATTCCAACCATCATTGCAGTCACAGGTTACCTTAAAAAATTTTTTTACACATTTTTATTTTATTTTCAATTATTATAAAATTAAAAAAATAATTAATTTAACTGCATAGTTTTTCAAAAATTATTTACCATTTTCCAATAACACATTGCATATTGAAGTCAATAATTACAATAACTTTTTTTATAAAATTTTATATTCAGTATAATTATTAAAGTTTTTTTCTGTTTTTTAATTATAAAATATTAGCTTGCTTCAAAATTTGTTTCATTCCGATGAGAGAAGGTGGTAACCTTCCTCATGGAATAAATATTTAAAACTAATGAAAAGCAACCTATGACTTTCAATAACAGTTAAAATTTTACAAGGTCGATCAACAACAAATGAACTCATTAGCAAAATTCTGAATCAATTTATACTCAGGAATAAAATCGAATAAAGAAAATTCTCTTAAAATTTTGTTAAATTAAACTATTGATAATATTTTTATATGAGTGATTAAATCCTGAAGTGTCCAACATTTTATTTATGCTATTATTACCCTCTTTTTTGATATAAAACATTTCTGCAACAATTCTTTTTCTTTCATTTTCTTCTCTATGTAATATTTCAATATTTGACCAATTAAAATTATGGTTTTCATTAGAATCATTTACTTTTAATAATCTATGTTTAGATAATACATTATAATATTTTTTACTTCTAATGAAATTAGATTCATGTTCTGATAGTCTTACTTTTAAAGCTCTTCCAGTTTGACCTACGTATGTACTATCACAATCATTACAATTAAGTTTATAAACAACGTTTCTATATTCAAGTTTTTCCAAAGGATCTTTTCCTAATTTAATGAAACTATTAAAAGACGAATCATTTCTGAATATCGTTCTAATATTATATTTTTTTAAGATTCTTTTTACTTTATAAGAAAGATTATTATGATAAGATAACGTAACAATATTATTGTTTTCAAAAAATGGCAAAGAGGAGGCTGGGTTCAGCTTCGAAACGTTAATAATTGAAGAAATTTATTTAAAAATGTCCTTTTTGTTCGTCTTGTTGTATAATAAATTATTTTTATTATGAACATATAAAAAGACAAAGTGATATTAACTACATTTTGTACATAATTGGCAGATATTTTTGCACTTTTTTGAACTCAAGTTTTTTTGATCTATTCAGTATTCGTTGAATAGCAATGACATTGAAAAAGCATCGTTTCGTAAAAATTCAAATCAAAAGTCCAAAATTTAATCTTTAAAATATAAAATAAACATATAAAACCACATAGTTATAATAAAGGAAGAGGTTTATAAAAATAAAGCATTATATGAGGAGAAAAGTAACAACGTGTTACTTTTCACCTCACCCCTCTTTTCCTTAAATTTCAAAAAACAAGTTTAAATTACACAAAAGTATTTCGCATTTTTTAGTTATGCACTAGCACGACTTAAAGATAAATAAAAAAGCTTCAAACAAACGAAAAGCATATTTTAAAGTATCTATAAAATGAAAAAAATATAATATTTTGAAAACTTACTTACAAAAACTTACTTTTGACGTTATTTTTGCACAAAATGTCAGTATCAGATATATAGCTTCCGGTAGACCCCTAACATAATTTGGGGGAGTTAGAGGGGTTAAAACTGACTAAAAATTACTTAGGACCATGTCTGTCCGCTGATTGGTTTAAAAGTTATAAGCGTTGTTACTTTCCACCTCTGTTACTTTCCTCCTCGGTCTCCCTAACTGAAATATTAATAAAATGTCGTGAAATATATCCTACAAAATTCAGGATATTATTAACAAAAACTTAAATTTTTTTTTGATTTTGTGATTGATAATGTTTTTTGGCTCTTGACACTTTAATAGACTTTAATTTAATAGACTTTAATTTAATAGATTGAAATTAGACTAAAATTAATTCCGAAAATTAAGTTACTCTAGTCGTTAGTCTAGAGATAGCACTCTTTAAATTCTAGGCCGTCTTGTTAACAAAACACGGTAGAAAAGTACCTATAAAAATTTACTTTTTTATCCTCTTTATTAACCAAATTAGTTTTTCCAGTAAAATTTTCAACATTACTCTCTAAATTTGAATTAGTCAAAATTTGGCTAATGGAATTAGTAGCGTCAGTTTTGACTGCTGAATTTTAAAAATTTTCAAAATTTAACCTATTTTTTTCAAAAAATTCTTTTTTTACTTTTTTTGAAAAAAGACATCTTTTTTCTTTTTTTTTCATTTAAAATAAAGCTTACTATTTGCACTTTCAATACACGCTATAGAGAAAATGTCTTTTTTCATTGTTTTTGAATTATTAATTAATTAATTAATATAAATTCGTTAAAAATGAAATATTTCACAAACCATTAAACTTTTGGTAATTTTGAGGCTATTAACGTAAAGCTTATCAAATTCCGAATCTAAGAAGCATAATTTGAAGTCTTTTTGATAAATGGACACTAAATAAATATCCATTTTTTATTGAATTAGTTATTATTAATTATTTTGTTAGCATTCATTTATCAAAAATGCTTCAAGTTATGCTTGTTAGATCCGGAATTTGATCAACTTTTCGTTAGTATCCCCAAAACTATCAAAAGTTTATTTGTTTGTTCAATATTTCATTTTTTACTAATTTTTAATTGTTTCTTAATTAATAATTCAAAAACAAAAAAAAGACATTTTCTCTATAGCGTATATTAAAAGTGCACATAGTGAGCTTTATTTTAAATGAAAAAAAAAAAGATGTCTTTTTTAAAAAAAGTAAAAAAAAATCAAAAAAAGTAAAAAAAAAAAATTTTTTTTGAAAAAAATAGGTTAAATTTTAAAACTTTTTAAAAATTTGTTACACCATTGAAAAGAGGAGAAAAAAACCTTTCGAAAACATAGAGGTCAATTTTTTTTCCACCCTGTTGCATAATAGTTGTGATTTTTCAAAAAATACCCTCTTCACACTTGACCAGAATCTTCAGCCCCCTCCCCCTTCTACAATTTTCATTAGAATTTCATAATAATTGGTGGTTTGAGTACTGACATGGAATACTACATTTTGTGCAAATATTAGCCATTTTCATTTGTTTGATTGCTACACTTGAGAAACTTTGCCCCATGTAACAAAACATAAGCCTACGTAAAAATGTACTATCATCTTCAAAAGAGATTCTATTTGAATGAAAATCAATTATGTTCCTTTGAAAAGTTGACCTGATTAATAATATTCAATCTGACATATTTTGACATTTTTTGTTTTTGTTAGAAACAATGTTTCATTCGAAAATACTGATCTCACAAGTGGATAAGGAAATTATTGGATACGTACGTCGGTTAAAGCGAATGTTTCTTTATCTGTATTTTAGGTTATGACATATGTTGTAACATAAGTTATATTATGTGATTTTTAAATCTGCTTCAATACATTAAATAATATATTATTGAAGTTATCATCGAGGTTAGGTTAGCTGTCATATGGCGATTCGACGAAGTGTTGTGCTTCCGCTCTATACTTTTTCTTCCTTTTAGGATAAAATTTCAATCCACAAATTACTAAAAATTGAATGTTCTTTTAGTCAAACCCAGGGACGTAACTACAAATGTCGAGGCCTCCCCGCAAATTTTTTCAGGAGGCCCCTCCCCCCCAAATATTTTTTTAAATAGTGTATAAATAATTTCGGTCAATATTTTCTATTTTTAATTAGTTTTTTAAAAAAATTTTTTTGCATTAGGGTTATTGGGCTCGAGGCCCCCCAGCAAGCCGAGGCCCCCTGCAATGCGGGGTTTCGCTGTATGGTAGTTAAGTCCCTGGTCAAACCATGAATTTTACATTTTAATAGTCAAACTGGGAAATATCCCAAGATCTGCATTACAAATTATTTTCAATCATTTTGGAATCTTCTATGTTCCTTATTTTTGCACTATAGAACATTATTCTTTGCTTCCCTAGATCATTAATCTTCTTCTTATGTGTTAAAATTGCAGAACAACCTTCCACACTTTCTGTGCTTCAGTTATTTTTACAAACAATTAAAAGTTATTGTTTTCCTTCTCCGGTAAAATTATTTCATTTTAATTGTTGTAATTCATTAGATCTAGAAAACTAATTTTACAAAACTTAATTATCTAATAAACAATTTTCTAATATTAAAACATCCAATAACCAATTCTTGAATTAGCAAATTAGCAATTTACACGTTTACTAATTCTTACATTAAACAACTATACAATAACAATTTATTAATAACAATTTTTGTAATTTACTAAATTTACAATGGATATATTTTTTAAATATGAATTACTCTATTTAATAATTAATAAACAAGTTCAAAACTTTAAAATGTCGAATTTACTATTTTTTGTTTGCAGGGAATACAATTACAAGGACTTACCTCTATCTTTACAAGTGATTGCTCAATAACTGACTGTAATTGTATTACACCATATACTGATAAAATGAGCCTCTAATCCGAACGTATAAATAGCTCTATTAAAAAAAATATTTAAAAGTATATCAGATATAGTTAAAACAAAGTAAATAGTTAAAAATATAAATAAAAATATGGAAATGTAAACAAGAATTCATAAAAAATTATTACAAATTTAAATAAATGAATACATAAAACATTCTAAATGTAGTTCAAAATGTGCTTACAACCGTAGTTCGTATATCGTCCGATAAATTGTTTAGTTTTTCTTAATGGTAATTAGAATAATATACATGAATCTCAAAATGAAGTATTGAATCTGAAATTTAAGTACGTTATGTATATTTCATTTCAATAAAATGTACTACATGCATGTACATATAAAATTAAAATCAAAGGTTTTTGTATTTGTGTTTTAAACAAAAATTGTAATTAAAAATGTCTTCATAACATTTGGAATATAAATGGGAAAAAATAAAATTTGTGCACTTACTATTCTAAACATTAATTTTGTTTATTTGTAAGTAAAATCCTTTTTATCAAAATGTGTCATGAATCATATAAATCCTGTATTAAATACAACTAAATATTAACGATTTGCATTATATTTGAGAAAAAAGAATAAAAGTAATAAAAAATGAATTAATTCAGAACTTGTATAAGTTTCAAATGATATAAATCTAAACAAAGGACCTTCCTATGTTATTCAAAAAAGATTTTCATGCATATTTTTACACACTTTCTTAGATAGCTTTCCTAATGAACGTAACATTTTAATATTATCTGTAACCATACATTTTCATGATATGCTTTCAACTGTACTACAAACTACTTTCTGAATATATTCTATTTCTACAATAATAATCATTCCAAAATTTTATTGTAAACATAATTCTTAATACATTTTCTACTTCTTTGATTTCCTAAATAAACTGTTACTGCATTAAATGAACGAACTCTTGATAATGCAACATACAATTGACCATGATTAAAAACATCTTTTCTTAAATCAATTGCAATTTTATTAAATGTCTGTCCTTGAGATTTCTTTATAGTCATAGCAAATGCTAATTTAATTGGAAACTGTCTTCTTTTAAATGTAAAGGGATAAACATTTTCACAATACAATAATATTCGATGTATGAATACAATATTTTCACGCTTATCTCCCGTTAATATTTGGCATTTAATAACATGATTTGATAAAGCTAAAACCAATAATCTTGTTCCATTGCATAAGCCTTCGTTAATGCTAAGGTTTCTTATAAGCATTACAACGGAATTTATTCTTAAATGCAAAACATGTGGTGGTAAACCAGGTGGTGATAGAGTGTTTAAATAATCAGCTAAACTGACTTCATGATCATTATTATTATCACCATTATCTGCACTGTCAATACTTCTATAAACTTTTTCTTCCCTCTTATCTAATAACTGTAGTACATTATTATTAATTTCATCTACATCAATATTTCTAGGAGCTAAAATAGCACACAATGCCAAATCTTCAAATCTGTTCTGTTTAATCAAGTCTCCATATACGTCTGTACTGATATCAATATTTCCTTCTTGCAGAATGTTATCTGGTAATTGAACACAATCTTTTACATCGTTAGGTGTCCCATTTCCTATTTCAAGTAAAAAATTAACAAATTTTGTTTCTTCCGGTAAAGCTCGCATGTTTTCAGATAATGTAAATTTTGAAAATATCTTCCATAATTTGCTATATTTAATTGACAAATTGATAATTTCAGATCTGGTACCATTTTGTTTAATTGGCAATACTTGTCTAAAATCACCTCCCAAAATTATCGTTTTACCACCAAAAGGAACATCTACTTGCATAATATCTCTTAATGTTCTGTCCATAATCTCTAAAGCATACTTCGGTGACATTGGTGCCTCATCCCAAATGAAGACATCGACATCTTTCAAATACAACCCCTCTTTAGACTGCACTTTTATACTTGAAGATGAATCACTATATAATGGCACTGATGAACCCAATACTTTATGAACTGTTCGACCCATTGGCACAAGGTTGCAGCTATCTCTGTAAATGCCATATTACAAACAGTTTTACCTTGACTCCTTAATAAATGCCACAATGTAATATACATAAATGTTTTTCCTGATCCAGGGCCATCGACATATACACATCTAAAAGTATTTTCGCTATTATCATTCACTGCATTTAATATAAAATCAACAATGTCTTTTTGTTTGACATTCAATTTATCATACTTTTCTTTTCCCAACTCTTTTTCCTCTGCAATATTTATAGAATGTGTAATTTGAAAACTTTCAGTTTCATGTTCTATATCCATTAATCAAAAAAAATCATGTAAGTTATAACCTTCTTCAGATAACATGTTTTTTACATTTATGTATGCCATTTTTTCAGCTGCAATATTATAAACGTTTCTAGCATAATCTTCAGACATAGAAAATTTAAATTGTTCCCAAAGTTCACCAGCATTTATAGGACGACAGTGAATTAAAATTCTAACAAATAACCTTTGAAGTGATTGAGGCATCATCCATAAACTTGACTCTTCTAACGTTGCCTTCCATTCATGATCATCCTCTATGAGTCCTAATGCTAAACAAGCTGACGTAAATGTCTCATGTAATACGCCATTAACAGTCTTTAATGATTCGTATGAAATTGCACCATTAGTTGTAAGTAATAATAATCGAAGGTGAAATAATTCTAAATGGCATGGACTAACAGAATAAGTTCTGCCTATTGCCTTCTCCCTACGTAATCTCTTGTTCCATTTACATTATTTTTCATCCCATGAATAGTATTCATGAATCTCAGTATAAAAATAGTGACGAGCGTTTGCATCACGTTGATTTAAATTGAAGTAGTCTAATAATTTTGTATCTTTATTCAAATTAAATGATATTTCTTGACCTGCATCTCTTTGCCGAAGAAGAATATTTTGCTCATTTTGCAAATGTATTGGTAAACGATTTATACTATGACTTTTTTTGGATAAACTTTTACTTAAAATTCTCCATGCTGCTTCTACTGGACCAACATATCTATTTTCTTCATAATGATTGATTTCATTATAATTAATAGTAGCTTCTCCATTACTATTTGTAATGATAATTGATGCAGCATCATGACCCTTATAAATATATTTATACAAATATTTCACGGACTTAATACTCGATACAACTTCAGCATTAATATGACAATTGAATGTTTGCGAAAGTTTAGGAGAATAAGGTACAACAAAACGATTATCAACAATATATTCATTAGGTCTTGTGTACGTTTTCCCTGTATCTCTTCTTCTATATAGCACATAGCATTTGTCTTCAACAGTAGTGTCCTCTTCTAAAGGTTTAGGAAAATTTTTCGAGCATTTTCCATCAACGAAACACCAATCTCCACAAGGACCGTGTATATTGTTTGACATAATAATTTCATGTAATCTAGAATTAACCATCTGATCTGGTATTTCAGCTGAAATATGTCGATCGACACTTTCTGGTGTTAATATTTTTGAATTGGACGTCAATATAATCAATAAATGAATATGTGGTAATCCCCTTTTTTGAAACTCTATAACATAAACATACGACTTGACATCTCCAAAACATTTCTTCTTAACAATACATTCTATCAAATGCTTTACTTTTAAAGAATAGACTCTTGCAACAATACCAGGTCTATCAGCTGCTGTTTGATTCGGTAATAAATTTTCTACTATTTCTTTCCACTGTGGATTACATGTCATTGTTATAAACAAATTCGGTTTACCATGTTTTGCCACAATAGCCATTGAATCTTGATATAGTTCCATCATATTACGAGGTGAATTGATAAATGTTGATGGTAACACAACCAATTTCCGTACAGGTGTATCATTGCTTTCCGCTACATCATTAATGTGATCTATTAACCCTCTGTATTTTTCACTTCGTAATTGTGTTTGATGATTTGCACAATACTGAAGTCGATCTTTTTCCATTTTTACATAATTGTCAACCAGCCACTGTTGTAATAATCTTCCACCGCATAAAAACTGATTAAAAATATTATCTCTAATTGCCATTTTATACTTTACATAACATGCCCTTGATATTCTATGTTTTTTTAATCTTTTATCTGTATCATTTCGAAGCATATCAATGCAATAACCTTTTTCTCCAAAAGGATAAAATAGAGGATATATGAATGGTTTTACACAAGGGTCCAAACTACTAACTAATTGTAATTCTTTACTTGTTTTGTTGTAGACAGTGACATAAGAATCAGGTACTTCACCTTCTGAATTTGTATTAAAAATAGCAGCTACTTCATTAACTCTTTGAAAATTAAATCGCCGTGAATCTTTTCCTTTTTTTAAAGTAAATAATAATTTTAATTCTGGAATTTCTTCATTATTTTTGGTCGCTAACTCTGTTTCTATTTCTATAACTTCTTTCATCATCCTAAACGATCGAGTGAACGTATTATGATTTCTCATAAAATTCTCAATTCCTCCTACAATACCTTTATCCAATCTATCATTTTTGTTTAACCTGTATTCAATTGATTCATCAGGATCGTAAATAAACAATTGTCCATAAGACGGATCATCACCGTTTTCCGGGAATAAAGCATTATTCATTTGATAATATATTTGACCTTGGATTTTAAAACAATATGGTCCTCTTCGTCTACCATTAAAGTTAATAACATTAGCATTAAATGACGCAAAAGCAAATGAATTATTGTAACATCTTATATTCTGCTGAAAATGCCTTGATTTCTCATGTGAACCATCTAATAACGCTTGTAATTGAGATGGATAGTTCAAGCCTTTTAATTTAATACCTCCATGGCTACAACAATCAGAGTAAGAATAAATTTTTTCATCACCTTTCTTCTCCTTCGAGCGTTTAGCATCAGAATGAGTAACTTTGGTACTAACTTCTTCATCTTTGAAGTGTTTAGCATCACAATGCGTACAATAAAATGACATTTTACCTAGGTAATCCTCTGCATAAGTACGTGAATGCAATTTATTTAATTCTATATTTTCTAGACAATTACCTAATGTACTCAATATATTTTCCTTATTTACATTACAATGGAAAATGGATGGAGAAACACCATCCTTAATAAAATCTTGATTACTTATTTCTACATTTTCTGACTGTGGAAGTGTGAGAAAGGAATGATGGTACAGAATTCACAACTAAATTATTAGAATCTGCATTACAAGTTTCTTTTTCTACCTCTTTTGATGCAATACTTTGCAATTCCTTTTTTTCTTTTAATTTAGCACGATAGGACCTCATTCTTTCTTTTTGGAATTTTCGAACTTCCATTTGTTTATCTACAGTTAAATTAGCACGATAAGACCTTACTCTTTCTCTTTCCGATTTTCGAAATTCCATTTCCCTTTCTACAGCTACTTTTGCACGACGACACTCAATTCTTTTCGTACTAACAATATTTTTATCAACTTTTTTTTTTCTTCTACTTCTTCCTCGGTAAATATTCGTTTTTCTTCAAATCGTTTCCCTTTTGTTAACGTGGCACTACAACTTTGCATTCTTTTCTCTGACAAAGTATTAATCTTTTTTTTCTTTTCTTGTAATATTTTTGATGTTCCTATTTCGTCTATTGGATGCAACATACTGAAAGGTTTTTTTTGTGCAATTATAGGGGTCTGTAAATCAATAATTTTTCTTTTACTTGCTTTTCTTACTTCACAGTCCTGTAATTCGTGCTTCATTGACATACTGCGTTCTTTTAATACATCTGAAGAATCACACTCAGAAGTAATTATATTGTTATCAGTAGTAACATCAGTTACTAATCTACAACACTTTTTACCTTCGTCATTCGAGTCATTTGTTTCAAGAAATATCAATCTTTCAATTTCATCATTATTCAAGTCATTAAATCCGTCGCTTTGTACTTCATGTGAATGAAAAATAGATGAAGAAACATCATCCTCATGGCAATATCGATAATGTACTTGTACATTTCGGGAATATGAAGGTGTATGAAAGGATGTTGATGGTATTGAATTCACAAGAAAAGATTCAGAATTTGCATTGCAAGTATCTGCTTTTCCCTCTTTTAGTATATTACTTTGCAATCCCTTTTTATCTTTTAATTTCGCACGATAGGACCTCATTCTTTCTCTTTGGAACTTTGGAACTTCCATTTGTTTCTCTACAGTTAAATTAGTGCGATAAGACCTCAGCCTTTCTCTTTCCAATTTTCGAATTTCCATTTATTTTTCTACAGCTAGATTTGCACGACGACACTCAATTCTTTTCGTACTAACAATATTTTTATCAACTTTTTTTAATTCTTCTACTTCTTCCTCGGTAAATATTCGTTTTTCTTCAAATCGTTTCCCTTTTGTTAACGTGGCACTACAACTTTGCATTCTTTTCTCTGACAAAGTATTAATCTTTTTTTTCTTTTCTTGTAATATTTTTGCTGTTCCTATTTCGTCTATTGGATGCAACATACTGAAAGGATTTTTTTGTGCAATTATAGGGGTCTGTAAATCAATAATTTTCCTTTAACTTTTTTCTTTTACTTCAGTACCCTGTAATTCATTTTTCATTGATTTACTGTGTTCTTTTAATACATCTGCAGAAAAACTCTCAAAAATATTAACATTATTATCAGTAGTAACATTAGTGACTAATCTACAACACTTTTCTCCTTCGTCATTCGAATTCTTTGCAATTTTATCATTCTTCAAGTCATTTAATCCGTCACTTTCTACTTCATTTAAATGGAAAATAGAAGCAGAAACAACTTCTTCAATGGAATGTCGATAATTTACTTGTACATTTTGGGAATGTGAAATTGTATGTAAGGATGTTGATGGTACTGAATTCTTAACAACAGATTCGGAATCTATATGGCAAGTTTCTTTTTTCACTTTTTTCGATATATTACATTGCAATGTCTTTTCTTCTTTTAATTTAGCACGATTACACTTCATTCTTTTCCTTTGCAATTTTCGAACTTCTATTTCTTTCTCTTCAGATAGACACGCACGATGAAGTTTTACCCTTTCTGTGCTCACACTTTTATTGTCATTGTGCGGTTTCTCCATCTTTTTTGGCATTTTATTTATATAATATAAATGTGTCAAATTGTAATAAATCTAATAATATCTGAAATTTGAAAAGCCAAATTTAAAAATGTAAAAATTTGTAATGATGAGTTTCAGAATTATGTTAATAGCAATTTTAACAATTCCCAATTATCTAAAAAGAAATGTACAAAATGCCGATAACGAATTTAATAAATTTCTAAGAATGAAATATTTCTAACATTAACGTTAACATTCCAATTTTTCGATTTTATAACTTTTAAAAAATGATTGGTATTAAAAAACCAATGTACCCTTTAACTAACTTCCAAATTTTCCACTTCACAAATGTTCTATTATTTTACTAATTTTCAAATTTTTAACTATGCATTTTTCTAATGTCGTACTTTCTCAATTGTCCATTTTACCAATATTTCAATTAACCAAATTTACACTTTGTCCATTTTCCAAATTTTACATTTTAATAATTTTGCAATTTACCAATATTCCAATTTACAAATTTTCCAATTTACCAATTTTCCAATTTACCAATTTTCCAATTTTCCAATTTTCCAATTAACCAATTTTCCAATTATCCAATTTTCCAATTAACCAATTTTCCAATTTACAATTTTCTTCATGTACCAATTTTTCAAAGTATCAATCTTCCAGTTTACCAACTTTTGAAATTACCAATGTCGCAGTTTAAACAGAAATGAAAGTCGAACAACGCCGAGTAAATATTAAATCTTGCAGCAAGCACCAATTAAAATTTGAAGAAATACTGAGTTTTTAATTAACAATAGCGTGCTGAACGCACAGGGATTTCACAGTTTGTGGTTCTAAAGCAAGAGAAAATAAGGTTACCTGGGATAGATAAAGACAACAATAGCGTACAAAACGCAGGTAGAGTTCACAGTTTATGGTTCTTTCTTATATTCTCGAAATTCGAGACTGAGGTATAGGATTTACGTGGGATAAATAAAGACAAGAATAGAGTGAAAAATGTAAAGAGAGATGCAGAATATGGAACAGATAAAGACAACAATAGCGTAGAGTGATGAACAGCAAGAGACAATAAGGTATAGATGTACCTTGGATAGACAAATGGTGTTTACGGTATTTCGCTTCGAGAGCACTTGGAGCTCAGGGCTGGTGAACCATACTAAGAAGAAGAATGTATTCCGTTTTTTCTTTAAAACTAATCAATTAATTACAATTTAGTAAAATTGAAAAAAATAAAACTAATTTCAACATATTTTTAAATATATGTAGTTAAAATTTATTTAACAAAATTGATTTTAAGTAAAAGTGTTTACATAACCTAAATTTAAACCCTTCGAGCCCGGACCTGGGTTGTTTTCGTCCTGTCGTGTCTACATGTAGAAAAAATGCTTAAAAAAAATTGAAAAAATTCATAGATTTTTATCAATCCTTCTAGTTGAAGTAACAATTACGTTTTTAAAAAAAAAAAATTTTTTATTTATTATTATTATTAAAAAATAGAGTTACCTACTAAAAAATTACTTCTTCACTTAAAAAATGATAACTTTGAGCCAAATGAAGATATCAATAAGTTTAAAAAAGGAAATTAAAGGTGAAGAGTGTGCCTTTCAGAAAAAAATAGTGCATTTTATTTTGTTTAAAAAAAGCTTAATTTTTTGACTTAAAAAATGGTAAAAAATTACTTTAAAATTTTCAATTAAAAATTATATTCACTTTTTTTAATAAAAAAAAAACTATTTTAAAATGGGTATATATCAGTAAAAACTCAATATTTTAGTTGTTAATAACAATTTTATTTGTTTAAGCAATCCATACAAAAAAAACAAAGTTTAAAGAAAAAAAAATATTTACACTTTTTGCACCTTCCGAGCCCAGACCTGGGTCGTTTTCGTCCGCACGCAAATTGTCGCACCTCTTCTAAAGGCACAAGGGACACTACATATATATATACCCAGGTCCGGGCTCGAAGGGTTAAAAATTTGTGAAAATCGATTTAATTGTTTATTAAATGAAATAAATTGATCCTTAGCAGATAAAGCATAAGATGAATCTTTTTTGCAAAATAATTGTTTATTTTTACATGTTCTTTTTTTTATTTATGTTAACAGAAAAATTTAAATTTACTTCTCTTCCATTATTAAATCAAACATTGCTGTCAATAGATGTTTTTAGACATAAAGTTTCAAAATATTCTTCCATAATTAGTAAAATCGAGGCATGTTGTTTTTGCTCAATTCGCTCGGTCCTAGGAGACGGAGCACACATTTAGAGCTCAAAGATGGTTATTTCACACCGTTTTTGGTAAAAACATACATTAAGCTTACGAAATAAAAAATTTCATCACACTGTTCGCCTTTCAACCAATCCTAGTCTTCAAAACTGCCTTGTAGCTAAAAGTTATGTCAAATATAGGTTGTCCAATCCCTGAGCTCCAATCGCTCCTGGAGCGAAATACCGTAAACACCAAAAGTTAACCATAGCGTTAAAATGGTTTAAAATCAACTTTCGATGAAATTGAGCTAGAATTCTCTGATTTCTTTTCCATTTTCATGGAGCAGCCATAAAGAACTTATTTATTTGTAATTCGCAGTGTATATTCAATTGTTTAAAATTTTTTAATTTGTTTAAACAATTTATGTTTCTTATATCTTTGAAATTAAATATTTCTTTTAACAGCTGTCGATTCTTAAGTAACAATTGACAGAAAATTTGTTTCTTAAATATTTATTGTATTTTTTTAAACAATCTTAATGAAACAAGTTTTCATTAAATTCTCTTAAAAGTATATCGCTTCCGACTTTCTTCATTCAAAAAATATCACGAATTTTTCCAATTTGCAATTTTCAAGATCTTTTGATTGTTTAAACAATTTATATATTTTCGACTTTAAATACTTTTTTTAACAGCTGTCGATTCTTTAGTAATAATTAAGAGAATGGACAAAAAATTTGTTCATTAAATATTTATTTTATTTCTTTAAAGTATCTAAATTGTTTAAAACAACTTTTTATTAAATTCTCGTAGAAATATTTCCCTTTTGACTTGCTTCATTACAAAAATATCACGGATTTTTCCATCTGCAATTTTCAAGATATTTTGATTGTTTAAACAATTTTTATTTCTGGAAACAATTTAATTTTCCCACATTAAACGCAAAATATCATAGTCAGTGGCGTAACTCTTAAGGGGCAAAGTGGGGCAATGCCCGACATTTAATTACGCGAACTTGCATTTGCCTGAACGTTGAAATCACTGAGTTTGTATTTGTCCGGACTTTGACATCACCGAACTCACATTTGTGTTAAAGAAATGACCATACCCCCTCCTTCACTTATCTTCCAAACTATTTCAGTTAGAGAGCAAAAATTTCGGACACAAATATTTTGTAATATATTGCTTAAAAAGATTAACATTACTGACTCTCTAAATCTGAATTAGTGATTTCCTCCTAATGAATTAGCAGGAAATCGCACACAAAAAACAAAGTCTTAAAGTCAGGATTAACTACTTTTAAGATTTGCCTGAAATTAAGTCGATAACTGAATTAAAGTGATACAATTTCTTCATAACATACATCTTCAGTTTTAAAATGAAAATTAGTTAGTGAATGTCCTTGTTTCTATGTAGTTGTCGATGCTTCAAACCAGACACAATTGAACTGTTCTATTAGTATATCTTAGAATGTTTGAAAGTAATGCTTACGAAGATACTTTTCAGCGTTTCCGGAGGCTGAAAAGTAGTCCTGATCGCCTGACGTTACCAGAAAGGATTTGCGCATGAGCAAACATCAGATGTTAATGGCGATGTATCCAGTAGATATTTCGCGACGCGATAATTTTGAACAATTTCGTAGTGAATTTTTATGTTTGTGGTGCTTATTTGTTTCTGTGAAACATATAGAAAATTTTCTTGTGAACAAATAATTTTAGTGATTTTTGATTATGTATATAAACAAACTTTTAGTGTACTTCAGAAAATCTTGTGAAATTGACAACATATTCCGGCAAAACTAAACTCTTAAATTTCGTATAGTTTCACAAGATATTTTGGATTTTATAAAAAACTAAGGATACTTTACAGTTTTTGAATATAATACCAAATCACACATAAGTTTTTGAGAAGAAATTTTTTAAAATATGGCTTTTATTCCTAACCTGCATCCGTCATATAACGAGATATTTCAAAAGTTTTGATAACTATTTTCTAATACAAATATAGGCTTTATTTCAGATTTCTTAATAATTAACAATAGAACAATATAGTGTGAGGTTTGAAATTCAGCCCATTTATTGGCTTTAAAATAAATTTTAGTTTTCAGTGTGGCTTTATTCAGCCCACTGAGTGTATTGCTTTCATGTCATTTTCTTTTGCTGAATTTCAGCTGATAGCGGCTTCTTTCGTTTACACCTTCAAAGAAGTCCAAAATTTCGACTCGTTTTAATACTTTGTTTTTTGAGTGACGGTTACTATTTAATAGTGAAAAATTTCACTATTTCTTGGGTTCCTGACACCCTTATCTTCTCACTCGTTTGTCCGTCGCCCAAAACCATTACAACCCCCCCCCCCTAAAAGGACAAACTATTTGAGATAGACAGTTGAAATTTGGTACACTTATGTATTTTCACGTGTAGATTACAGGAAAAATATAGCGAACATGATTGAACATGATGTTAATAGCGTTGTCAAGGTTAATTTTTTTTTTTTTAAACATGTCACACCCCCTTATCTTCCAAACTATTTAACCTAGAGTATTGAAATTTGGTACTCATATGTATTTTCGCAAATTGAGTACAGCAAAAATGTAGAGAACATGATTGGAATTGATGGTCATAGCGTTGTCAAGGAAAAATTTTTTTTTACAGAAAAACGTGCTCCCCCCCCCTTTTTTCCAAAATATTTGACTTAGATGTTTAAAGTTTGGTATACCTAGGTATTTTTACGTGTAGATTACAGGAAAAATAAAGAGAACATTTTTGGACTTAGTGTTTTAAAGTTATTAATGAAAAGTTGAAAAATGACAAAATACCCCTATGCTGGAGCTCAGCGTATTTATCTTTAGGTTACGATTTGGCAACAATGTGTAATTTTATGCAGATTTTTTTAAAAACCTATAAAAATTGTGGTTTCAATTTATTATCATAGCATTTTCTTCGAAAAATTGAAATATTACCGAAAAAAAATTTTTCCTTTCTAAACAGCTATGATATTCCACAATTTCAGATCATTTTTCTATACAAACTGTTTATTTTCATGTTTACATTACTTTAAAATTAAAAAATTAATCCTAATAATAAATATCTAAAAAATAATTCAATTGAATCGTTAAAAACAAAAAATTTAAAACAAATTTTCAAACTACTTTAAGTTCGTGTACGGAACCCTCCATATGCGAGTCCGACTCGTACTTGCCTGGTAATTTAATAGAAAACTACTAATTATTAGAATAAAACTACTAATTTCAAAGTGAAATATCTACTAATTGAAAAAGTAAACATTTATTATTGCAAATAATAGATATTTCACTTTAAATTTAGTAGTTTTCTACTATAAATTAGGAGCTTTCTACTAAGAAATAGTAAAATTTTTTACTATTTAATAGTAACCGATTTCTATAAGGGGGATTTCATATCAACTGATCAAGGTGAAAAAATAATTTTCACTTGTGACTTTCCAATTCAGGTATTTTGTAGTCCTATTGGATAGTAATTATGGGTTATATTTTTTTTAAATTTCGATTAATATTTACTGAGGAGGAGGGGGTGAAAATTTTGGGTTACCGTCTTCTTTGGTATTTTTTTGCTCTTAAATAAATGAATAACAAATTTTCAGTAATACCATTTTCAATAGATTTTTTCATGCCCTTTCGATTGGTAATATGCATTTTTAAGAAAAAAAAATTGTTGTTTTTTTGGTTCCG
This sequence comes from Ganaspis brasiliensis, assembly GCA_037103525.1. Classification (NCBI taxonomy): domain Eukaryota; kingdom Metazoa; phylum Arthropoda; class Insecta; order Hymenoptera; family Figitidae; genus Ganaspis; species Ganaspis brasiliensis. Next base: position 1,179,245 of record JAZKLR010000223.1, on the reverse strand, counting down.
AGACCGGGTTTTTTGTATTTTGTATTTTTTTAAACGAAAGCTGAGACTTTTTTCTATAAGAACCCATGAATCAACTTAAGGGACCAAAATATTTGATAAATGAAAATTAATAATTTTGTACTCGCTCGGGCGCTGCGGATCAGTGCGCGACTCAGGGCAGTGTTTGGTATTATTAGTAGTGGTATATGGGAGGATATTTTAACGCTCTCAGTATTTTACAGGGTTAAAACTGTTATTGCTTGAATGTCTGCATTACGTTAACGTAAAAATTTTGAAAAAAATTTAAATTAAAAAAATTAAATTTATAAAAAATATCAAATTATTGAGAACAGTAGAGTGGGTTTAGAGTGTACAGTAAAAAAGTTGTTTGAACTGTTTTGCTCTGTCCCACAAAAGGTCTCCAATTATTTTATATATGTATATTTATAAATATATACATATATATATATATATATTATACATATTGTATTCTAAAAATCGGTTAATATTAATATAATGCTATGATGATATATAATTTAAAATTGATATCCCAGAGGAAAAAGCTCTTTATTGATTTTCGTGAATTTGACACAGAATTATCCCAAAAAATTCTTATAAGTCTTAACTCAATCATTTCTGAACAATTATTTTTAAAAATTCTAAAATTTATTGAATTACTAATTTTTATTATCTATTTTTTATATAGTTGCAAAAAATCACCATAAAAATATAAAATTTCAAACAAATTTTAATAGATTAAAATTATTTAAGTTGTATTTTTATGAATTTCTAATTTTTTAAAACAATTTATTATTCATAATTAATCATAAAAATTGTATAAACCCACTCTAATGTTCTCAATAATTTGATATTTTTTATAAATTTACTTTTTTTAATTTAATTTTTTTTCAAAATTTTTACGTTAACGTAATGCAGGCATTCAAGCAATAACAGTTTTAACCCTGTAAAATGCAGAGAGCGTTAAAATATCCTTCCATATACCACTACTAATAATACCAAACACTGCCCTGAGTCGCGCACTGATCCGCAGCGCCCGAGCGAGTACAAAATTGTTAATTTTCATTTATCAAATATTTCGGTCCCTTAATTTGATTTATGGGTTCTTATAGGAAAAAGTCTCAGCTTTCGTTTAAAAAAATACAAAATACAAAAAACCCGGTTTCGGAACCAAAAAAACAACAATTTTTTTTTCTTAAAAATGCATATTACCAATCGAAAGGGCATGAAAAAATCTATTGAAAATGGTATTACTGAAAATTTGTTATTCATTTATTTAAGAGCAAAAAAATACCAAAGAAGACGGGAACCCAAAATTTTCACCCCCTCCCCCTCAGTAAATATTAATCGAAATTTTAAAAAAATATAACCCATAATTACCATCCAATAGGACTACAAAATACCTGAATTGGAAAGTCACAAGTGAAAATTTTTTTTTCAACTTGATCATTTCATATGAAATCCCCCATAAGTAGAAAACCACTAACTCCATAAATGGCAAAGAAAAACATAATTCTAGGTAAATGTAATAAAAGGTTAATTTTAAATAATTTTAGTTGTTTAAACATTAATACAAATGAAATTAATTAAATTAAATGAATTAATTTCTTTTCCTTTCGCAATTTAAAAAGTTGTAAGGTTTTGATATATTTTATTAAATTAGGAAATAGGAAAAAAATTGTTTACGGAAATTACAACTATTAAACGAATTAAAAATTAATTTAAAAACGTTGCGAATCTTATATTTCATTAAGTAGAAAATGTATACGACAGAGAAAATAAGAAGATAATGTTGTAGACCTCTTTATTTACAAATGATTAATTTACATTCTGGGTCGCTTTTAACACATTTATACCGGTGGTCTCTTATACATATAAAGAAATTAACAATTAATATAGGTTGTTTTGATTACCAACGTTCATATTATATGTAAAAAAATAGAAAGTTACATAGTACGATTATATAGGTGAAAACGATAATCAGTAGGTAGAATTTTAATAAACAATAACAAAATTATATTTTTCAAAATTTGCTTCAATACCCTTCAAATTTGTTAATAGGGATTTCTGGGGTTGCTGATTAAGAATACACCAATTTCAGATTATTGAAATTCGAGTTGGTATAAAAAAATACTATTTAATCAATGTTGAGTGTTTGTAGTTTTAATTAATTTTATTAATATTAATTACACGTAGTTTTTGGTGTTGAATCACATCTTGGGGGAGAAGGGATTGATTTTGATCTCTCACCTGCGTTCGTCTAAGCAACTGTCTACACATTTTTGATATTGAATTTGATATGAAATTTTAGACTTAGGTGATGCTCTGTGCCGCGCGTTGCGCGCACCTTTCATGTTCTAGTGGATAGAATATGCGAGAAATAGATTATTTACATAAATATAAATTGTTTAAACAATTGAAAAGACTTCAAAATTGCAGCCGGAAAAATTCGTGATAATTATTTAATGAAGAATGCAAAAAACAAAATTCTTCAAGGAGAATTTACTTCAAAGTTGTTTTAAACAATTTAAATTGTTTAAAAAATTAAATAAAATATTTAATAAACAAAGATTGATATAGTGTGATAGCAGGTAGCTTATGATTTCAATTTAGTTGGAATTGTTTTTATACAAGTAGAAAAGTGATTATTGGAAAATATTAAATAATATATAAATAATATATAAATAATATATAAATAATACTTAGGTACTTTAGAGAAGTCGATTTTCAAAATTTGAGAATAACTTCCCCATAGAAGTTGATCATAAATGACCTAGACATTGCTTTTATACTTGGGTACTTTAAAGAAGTCAGCTTTTACTTTTTGAGGTTATCTTCCTGGAGAAGTTGATCAGAAATGACCTAGACATTGATTTAATACTTGGGTACTTCAGTGAAGTCGGTTTTAACATTTTAAAATTACCTTCCCTGAAGAAGTTGACTGGAAATGAACTGGAATTCTGCCGGGTAGTTAAAAACTTTAGAGAAATCGATTTTTACATTTTGAGGTTAACTTCCCTGAAGCAGTTGACCAGAAATGAAACGTTATGAAATATGTGAATTTCCCCTAAACATATGCATCAAATTATTATTTGCATATTTTTATTCTTCAATTAAGTTATAAATATATAATATAAAAACATACATAAATTCCAAGTTTGATGCTTACTTTTCACTATAGCAAACATAAATAGCTGCAAACGTACAAAAACCGCAATGAAAAAATTAATAATCACAATAATTTATTTTAACAATTGTTATAAATAAATTCTTTATTTTGGAAAAAGTTAATAAATAGTTACAATAATTTGTTTAAACAATAGTTATAAATAAATTTCAAGTTTGATGCTCAGTTTTACCTATAGCAAATACAAAATACAAAAACAATTGATATAAAATACAAAAACAATTAATTAATTAATTAGTTATTTAATTTCATTAATTTAAACAATACAAAACTAATTTATAAATGTAGCGTACTTTTCATTTCGTTTAATTAAAAAAATTGTAAAAAAGTCTTGAACTTACAACATTTATCAAGTTCTCGTACAAGGGTGCCTTAGAATTTTCACACTGCTCTAAAATCTCTTTTCTCATTCTCCCTTTCTCTCTCTCTCTCTCTCTCTCTCTCTCTCTCTCTCTCTCTCTCTCTCTCTCAAACGAAGAACATCATTACACCTTTCTCTCTTTCCAATTTTCACGCTGCACTGTTGTTGTCTTTGTCTCTTCCAGGCACATTCTATACCTTATTCTCTTTTTCTGTACGCACACTATTGTTCTCTTTATCTATTCCATATTCTTCATCTCTCTTTTTGCTTTTTTGTCCTACTCTAACCCAGGTAAATTCTATACCTTACTCTCTCTTACTTGCTGAAAAAGCATGTTCTGTACGCACGCTATTGTTCTCCTATTCTAACCCAGGTAAATTCTATACCTTATTCTCTCTTACTTGCTGAGAAAGCATAGCAGTATATCTATATCTATGACTAACTGATTTCTTATATAGGATGGACCCGGAAATTTTGAACGTAATTTTAGTCCGGGACCACCTTGCGTGCGCTGTATTGCGCCTAAATCTCCATATCTGTAAGTGTTGGGAACTTTACGCTTGGTATTGGCTGCTTTTTTATTCTCTTGATGGATTTTTCTTATATTTGTTAAAGCATCATCTCTAAAAGCTGATCGTTCTTCATAAAAAATTTCTCGAAGTTCTTGCTCAAGTAACGAATGAATTTCTAAGTCGTCTTTTAATCTCATAATTGTACCTATCATCACTTCAAAGGGTGTCCTGCCAATACTTCGGCTAAAAGATGAATTAATACATTGCTGCAGTTTATCAGTGAATTTGTACCAATCGGCTGGATCATCAATGGACAATTTGGAGAGAACCGGAATGATTATGCGATTCATTCGCTCTACCTGTCCGTTACCTCGAGGAATTCTGGTCGTTATAAGGACTTGCTCAATGTTTTCTTCTTTGCAGTAATCTTTAAATGCACCGGACGTGTAAGCCGTTCCTCGATCAGAAATTATTTTCCTGGGGTTACCAAAAGTTGCTGCTTGATTCTTGAGTCGCTGAATTGTCTCTTCCGCTGTCATCGACTTGGTTGGATAAATCCAACAAAACTTAGAGAAAGCATCAGTCACAACCAATAAATGATTATACTTCTTCTTTGTAGAAGGAATCGGGCCTAAATGGTCCACGTGGTAAGTATCAAGAGGCCTATCTCCTTTATCAATTAGATTCAGGAAACCCTCTATCTTACCCTGCTTTCTCTCTGACGAAATACACTTGATGCAATTTTCTATGTATGTCTGCACTTCACTTCTTAGATTTGGAAACCAGAATTCTTGTAGAATTAAATGTTCCATTTTCCGTAAACCAAAATGACCTTTATCGTGTGCTTGTTTCATAATTTCGTATTCCATGCTTCTAGGAATAACTAGCAAGGTACTTCCTTCTTCCTCACGATACAGAATTTTTCTTCTCACTGTAAAATTTTTATCTGTACCGTTTACAGCGGCTTTAATTATTTTTTGTAAGTTTTCATCCTCTCCCTGCGCTTTTTGGATTTGAAATATAAGCCCATCCTGTTTTTCCTGGATAATACAAATGGATACAGGATTTCTGCTTAGTGAATCCACATGTTTCAACGACTCACCGATGATGTATTGAAAATCTTCAATTAATAATGCCCATCTTGCTACACGTAGGCAAGTGTCTTTTTTACTCATTGTCTGGCTGAAAGCTTTACAATCAGTAACTATCTTGATAGGAAAGCCGAGAAGATAAATCCTAAACTTCTTCAATGCTTTTATGACTGCTAAGATTTCAAGTTCATAACTTATGTACTTTTCTTCTGTTGAAGATGTCTTCCAACTGGCGTAGAATATAGGATGCATCATCTTGTCTTCATCATTTTTCTGGAACAATATTGCCCCAAGTTCAACTCTTGAAGCATCTGTATGTAGTTCTGTTTCTGCTCCTGCTTTATACAATTTTAGAACTGGTTCTTGAGATAAGATTACTTTCAATTCATTAAAAGCAGTTTCTTCTTCTAATCCAAAAACAAAATAAACACCGTCTTTCAATAATTGTGTTAACGGTTTTGCTATAGTTGCATAATTCGGAATAAATTTTCGGAAATATCCCGTTAATCCAATAAAACTTTGAACTTCCTTGTAAGATTTAAGTTTTGGGAAATGCAAAACTGCTCTCGTCTTAACCTCAGAGGGTTTGATTGTTCCGTTCTCGACAATATAGCCGAGATATTCAACTTTCTTGACTACGAATGCACATTTCTTGCAATTAATTTTTAATCCGTAACTGCTGGCGACATTTACAACTTCCTCTAATTTTTCTACATTCTCTGCAGCAGTTTTGGAAGGAATAATGATATCATCTAGGTATGTCGAGATGACTCCTTTGGACAATAAAGATCTGAACACCGCTCTAATGTGCCTCTGAAACACCGCAGGAGAATTGCACAATCCAAATGGTGTTTGCAGAAATTCGTAATGTCCATCTGGGACGACAAATGCTGTGAACTTCGTACTTTCTTAATCGATGTTGACGTGAAAAAATCCGTCCTTTAGGTCAATGGTGGTAAAAACCACTGCATCTTGGAGTCTATCAAGAAGATCATCAATAAGAGGAAGCGGAAATCAATCTCTCTCAATCTTCTTATTTAACATTCTGTAATCAATACAGAGACGAGGTTCCCCATTCTTCTTTTCTGTTAATACCATCGGACTGGCATACTCTGAGTTTCTTTCCTTTATGATGTTATCTTTCAACCAGGAATCAATTATTGTGTTGACTTTAGAATTCTCTTCTGCTGATAAACGTCGAGGATTTTGATACACTGGAGTTTCAACTTTGAGAGTAATTCTCATTCTGACACCACTATCCTTCGTTCCTACAGGTTTATAATTCTGAATCAATTCATCTACCTTTTTTTTTAAGGTCAAATCTTCAATATGCTGTGTCAGGTTGTAAAATTCAGGTTCCTCTTCTTGAGACTGAATGTTGATATTTAAAACCTCCTTGCAAGACGTTTCCGTACTGCTGTAATTGATGTCCTTATTTTCATGCTCGGCTTCTTCAAAGTTAAAGCATGTTTCCTCTCCTCTTCTTATTCTTATTTCCACCAAATCAGACAATTCTCCTCCGATAAGAATGTTGTGAGAAATGTATCCATCTGGAACAACATAAAATTGTAGCCGCAAGATTATGCCATCAATAAGAATATCTAAATTGAAACTGCCTAATGTCTTTCTATTATTTTGACCTACACTGTCAAAAGTAACACTTTCTGGTATACATGGTGGTTTATGCTGGATATAAGAACTAGACTGGGCAAGGTGAAGATCACTTCCCGAATCTATAACTGCTAATTCTTCTTTTCCTTGGATATTTATCATTTTATAAGATTTTTTGTCACCTTTTGTAACTGCATCGCAACGTGTTTTATTTTAAGAAATACCTGCTGATTTCACATTTCTTGAAGTACATTTAGGAGCGATGTGTCCATATTCTTCACAGGAAAAACATTTTGCTCCTCTTTCCTTATCGGGACAGTTTTTGCCTAAGTGCTTCGCATCTCCACAATTATAGCATCGCCTATTTTGTGAATTTTCATTTGATGTTGATCCTCGAGTCGTCCTATCATTCACTTGTCCTCGGTGTTTTTCGTTCTGGTTTACCTCACTGTTTTTCACTAGCGCTTCGTAGTGTGTAAAATTCTTCCGTAAATCCTTGATTGTCTTGCTCCATATAATATTGCTTTATTCGCCTTGCTATCTTGTACACCGTCAATAATGTATTGCATCTTAGCTTCTAACTCCATATCCACGTGACTTGCAATGTCTAATACACGATATATGTATTCGTGATAGGATTCATCAGATTTTTTCTTTACTTGACTAAGCTGGAAATGAACTTGTTTGCTATTAGTAACTGTCGAAAATTCGTCTGAAAGTGCCTCCTTCAATTCTCCCCAAGACTTAGCTTGACATTCAAAATTTGCAAATAGTTTAGCTGACCCGCGCAATAATCGTTTCGCATAGATTACCTTTTGCATTTCCGACCATTCGCAAAGTTCAGCTGTTTCTTCACAAGCTGTCATCCATCTTTGAAAATTACTATTTCCATCTCGGCTAAAGGTTTCAAGAGCATCCTCTACGTCTCTGAAGGTTAAAATAGGTTGAGATTTTGCTTGTCGACTTTGATTTGTTCTTCGACTTGTATTTGATGCTACCTCATCTTCGCTGGATGCACCATGCCTCCTAAATTGATTGCCATCTCCTAAACCAGCATCTTCGTCACCACCTTCGTTGTCATCTTCACTTTCTTCGGAATCATCGTCGAGTTCAAGCGCTGACTTCAAACGATTACGTAATTCTTCTTTTTTACCTGTAGTTGTCAAACTTAACTCGCGCAAGCGACCCACTAGTTCAGTTTTTTTCATTCCATCAACATCTTTTCGAGTTAATTCTTCGTTATTCACATTGGGATCTTTCGCTTTATTTGCACCACGTAATCGTTCTCGAAGAACTGCTCTACTACCAGAGTCTGCTAGTCCTAAAGCTACCAATTTGTTACATCCGGGTAACAAAAATCTTTTCTTGAATTAGAGAATATGTGCGTTATTTGAACTTAAATCTTAGAACAATAAAATATTAAAGTTAGCAAGTGATTCAGTACATGCAGAATCTTTTACATTCTTTCTCACGCACATCTTCTCTTAAAAAATAGATCGGCTGCAAAACAGATCTTGTTTCTATAATTTCTCATGAATTTTATTGCAGCTGCAAACTTATAAAACGTTTAGATAATATTTCTTTTATCGCGTCTCATAGATGGATGGAGTTTATAAAAATCATAAGGGAAATTAAAAATCTTTTGTTCTCATCGAGTCCATCTATGGAACTCGATATTAGCGAGAGACAAGAAATTAAAATAAAAATTAAAATCAAATAATCTTTGAACTACGAGTAGACTTGAGAATATTCTAAGGCGTCAGCACCGATATCTAGCCTCGTGTGCTCATAGGAAATTTACAGTCGCACAATATGATACCCATGATAGCCAAACTCTTGGAATCTTCTCGATTCCTAGGATGACCTAAGGATCAAGCTAGGAATATACGTGAACTATGATCTGATTTTCTCCCACTAGGGTAGATTTTTGCCTATAAAAGCAAGCGCGTTTTCATTTTCAATTGTCATTTACTCCGGTACAAAATCATAGTTCGCAAGTGCTTCGGCGCGTGAATCGAAATTGTTATCGTGAGCTTGGCCCTTCGGTTATTATAAATTTTGTGACCGTAACTCTTGCTTGATCGAACAGTATAGTTTACTCGTTGTCCAAATTCGGGCTAATAATCTCATCGCCAGACTTGTGAGCTGGTCAAGAAAGCAAAATTGTAATTTACCGTCGTATTTAGTCAAATCTCAAAGAGAAAATTGCAAACGTGACGTAAGTGCTTTTTCGAGATTATGAACTAATAACAGTGAGAAGTATCGACCGTTCTTTTTCAAGAGAAGAAAAAATCACTGTGCGTCAACAACTATTTATTTGTTTCTGCCCTCAAAACTGAGGTAAATGTAAGTATTTTAACTGTTAATAAAAATCTTGTCACTTTCATTCAATAAACATTCGTTCAATAAATTATTTTCATACAACAACCATCCTTTTATTTCATTTCAATTAAAGGGCAATTATATAGATAAATCAATTATAAGATTCAAAGATAGACGACCCCCGTAGGATCGATAGAAATCAACGTACCCACAACAAAAATAAATATTAAATCAGCCTACCTTCCTCCAAAATTACTAGAAATAATTAAATATTTTATCTAGCCTTTCGCTCGGGATCAAAATATTTGTCCGTCTATTTTGTGTACATTAAAATAAATAAATTAATAAATCAAGAGCATTCAGCTCAATTGTCAAAGTCTTCTTTTGTTTATTTTTAACACATCAAAACAAAACAACTTTTATTCTACGTTCAATCTACTTAGAAGGTTAACTGTCGTATTAGTTTGAGCACTCAGCTCCTCCTATATTCAACTTTTGGAACTAAAACGTATATTCCTACTTTATCGAGCACTCAGCTCCACCTTTATTCAACTTCTAGAACCAAAATGGAAGTTTTTACCTTATAGAACACTCAGCTCCACCTTTATGAAATTTACACAGCGCCCTCTTGAACCACATCCAAGCAGAATTACATCACTATAAAACGATATATTTTGCAGCACAAAATTCCTGAAGAACACTCAGTTCTTATAGCAGGAATCTCACAAAATTTAAGCACTCTGCTTCTTGATGCAAAATATTTGATAAATAGGTTTCACTCCGCACCGTTCATGGTTCACAACTTTCGCGCCGAATTTCTCTCAACAAACGCGACGACACTGAAAAAAAATAGCGGCCTTCTGTGCACTCAACATCTAAAGAAAAATCACCATCAAAAGAAATCACCGTCCAATTGTTCACTCAGAACCACCATGTCAAATTCTCTCAAGCATTTAACATTATCCGTCTTTTATTCACAATTATTTCGACTAAATTCACTACGTTTCTTTTCTTGATTCATTATTTAAAAAAGAAATCCATGAGATCGGCGTCGACACTTTTCTTTTCACAAATTTACTTCTTATCCGCGATCCCGGACGAGCCCCCAAATGTGGGACCGGGAATACATAAAGTGACAAGTAAAACACAATTAAATTTTTTTGAATATTTAAAATTTGGAAATTTGACTTCAAATTCATACTCAGCGATTCAAAAAACACCCTAGTACCAAATTTTATAAAAATTGAATATTTAGAAGTGGCTGAACAGTTTGAGCCTACTTTATAATATTTCAGCAGCACAGTCAAGGTGTTAAATATGTAATCGAAAGTGACGAAAATGCTGAACGTGATGGATACTCTTCAGAGAACTGAAAAAAGAGAAGATTTGGTTTAAAAATTATGTTATAATAATTTGTACTAACTCATATGTAAAGAGGTTCCAAAATTTAAAGTATTAATTAAAAGTGTATTTAAAGTTTTATAAAAGTTTGTAAGTTGTTCATTTATCTTCTGTTAACAAATTATAATAAACTAGTTAACAAAGTTAATTCTACGACTCAAAAAACATCTAAACATCAAGTTTTATAAAAATAGAATATTTTGTGGGAATTTAGTCCGCCAAATTGAATTCGCTATATTGAATTTCTCAATTTAAATATTATATTTATATTCTGCGACTTAAAAAACATCAAAAAACAAAGTTTCGTAAAAATTGATTATTTTTTTGAGATTTAAGTCCACTATAGTGGATTCGCCATTTTTAAAGTAAAAGTTTCATTTATATTTAAATGTAGCGACCTCAGAACCTTACGAATAACGAGTTTTGTAAAGTTTTACAAATTTGTTTGGTCTGTACACTTCAATTTGTCGTTTTCTGAAAAAGTGTCTAACTTCTCAAGTCTTTCCTGGATCAGAAAAATTAGAAGTAAGCTTTTCTATAATTTTTTCTTATTCTGTATTTCAAATGAGAGAGTAATAGAGCTTACAACATCTAAAGTTGAATATTTCAGGAAGGGTTCAAGAAATATATGGTGCTGTGCGCGGGAAAACATTTTCCCACACAGCACAATTCCTTGCCTGAAGTTTGAGCGAAGTTGGCACTGCAAACTTCGCAAGTTTGTATTTGACATTTATGAAAACTTGACCTAACCAACAAAATGTCCGCTTGTGCAGAAAGCTTGACGGGATAACTTGCGGCAAGTATAACCTGGTTGGTAATTGAAAACTTTCCTCGCAAGTTTCAGGAAAGGTTCTAGAAAAGTTTGAATTAAAGGTAAAAAATTTTTTTTTTGCTGATTGAATGAATTTGTAACACATTATTGTGACCCCTGTGGGAGGTTTAAAAAAATCTATTGCGCAGCCCTAGCTATTATAGAATTCAACTGCGCAAGGCCTAAAGTTGAAATTTGCAGTGAAAGTTTCCAGCAAATTTCAAACGTCAAACTTTCTGCACAAGCGGACATTTTGTTGGTTAGGTCAAGTTTTCATAAATGTCAAATGCAAACTTGCGAAGTTTGCAGTGCCAACTTCGCTCAAACTTCAGGCAAGGAATTGTGCTGTGTGGGTTTGTTTACAGGCTCAATTAGCCTTAATTGTTTACAGTTTATAATACAAGTTTTATTGTTCTTTATGTTTCAGTTATGAATCTAATTGGACTGAAATGCCTGTCAAATCTCAGAAACTAGTACTATTTATGATGCTAAGGAGTATGCGGGAATGCAATGTAACTGCTGGTAAAATATACATTATATCAATGGAAAACTTCAGTAAAGTAAGAAATTACAGCAATATCAGTAGAAACAACGCAACGCGAAAAAACAAAACATATAAATCTGAACATATTTATTGATATTGATTGATTTATTTATTTATAACCACCCACAGACCAGAAATAAACCATAAATGGGTTTCTACAAATAGCATGAATAATAATACAACGAAACCTTAAGTTAATTTACATAAATTAATATTCGCTGTTATATAATCTAAGTTAAAAAAAATTAGAAAGAAAAAAATCGGGCAAGTACGAGTTACACCCGTAATAAAACGAACCCTATTGAAAAACCTTACGTAGGATCTGATGTAGGATCTTAGGTAAGAATTTACCTAATATCTTACGTGTGCATTTGGTAAAAGGTCTAACGTTACTTCTTAAGTAATTTCTTAGCTAAGTTCTTATGTAAGTTCTTATGTTCTACAATAAAAAAATTAAATTTTTATATTTTAAATTTTAAAATATGTTATTTTCATAAATTAAATTACTTTAATTTGTTATATTTTTGAATTTAATTTTTAGACATTTTTAAAAATGTCTAAAAAAATATTTTCAAAATGTCGAAAAGAAAATATTTTTAATAGTATATTAAGCAACAAGGGGTTAAAGGCAGCCATTTGTTTACACAAACATCAACGTAAACAAATTGGATGACTTTAAACCCATGTTACTTACGATATTTTTTATTCCAAAGGCACAAATGTGGCGATTTTAGATAACCTGATGACAGTGACTAAAAGTCATTCATTTGTTTGATGATATAAAAATGGCGTCTAATTTTAACTAAGGGCAAAAAAACACATGCGCCATGCATCCTTTTTTGCCCAAGGGTAAAAATAGACGTAATTTTTATATAATTGAACAAATGAGTGCCTATTAGTCGCTGTCTTCAGGTATCTAAAAGCGCCATTTTTGTGCCTGTGTGATAAAAAAACATATTAATAGTAAGGTCATTTGTAACCCTTCGTTATAGTTTTACTCCCTTTTATTTTTGATAAAGGAAAGATGTATTGTATGTTGTCCTTTTAAAATACTGATTTCTCGATTATTTATAAAACTTAAGAGTACAATTTCGTTTGTGAGGCAGAATAATAACAGCCCTCTCACGGCCAACCCAAGAAACAACGTCGCGGGATTATTCTTTTTCAAACCGTTCCAGCTGTGAAGTGTATACGTAACTTAGTTTGTTTACATTGTGCAAGGTTTCAAATAAAAGGTTATAAACTGAATAAATTACGAATTTTAAATAAAGTGTGTCGCCTTAAATAATTTTAAGATGCGAGAAGGAGGAAAATTTAATGAATATGTACACAGTGCGTAGTTATTATATTGGTACGTTTTTATAAATTAATTATGTTTAAACATTTTCATAAAAGTAAGGTTATTGTTTTTTAATACATTTTATTACATTCAAATAATAATATCAATTTGTTTTAATTATGTATTTTTTATAATAAATAATTAACTTAATAATATAATTTTAAAAGATCCTTTTTAATATTAATTTAATCAGTGTCACGAACCTATTATTTATTAAAATTTTTATCGTTAAATAATTTTAACTAAGTTAAATATTTTAACAAACTGACAGTTCGCAGCAAGTATTTATTTAGTTTTTACTCGTTACGGAGTAGTAGTTGGATCGAGTCTCTATCTTATTTATTCAAGATATTTTAATTTGCAATAAGAAGGAAAAGGAAAAATTTGTTTACAAGGAAAATACACAATAACGACAAATGAGATCCTTGGGTGAAATTTCTTTTTAAATTTATTAAACGAACGTAATGAAAATTTTAACGTTTACAAATCTATCTACTGACTCTATTATAAAACTAACTGAAATTTTGTTAGGTGTATGTGTGTCAGTGTATAAAAAAACGATACATTAACGATACCAATTTTGATGACAATCTCTTCGGTGTAGTCTCAGGCGAATCCAAAAGTAAATCAAAGTTGTACGTGGAGATTTAGGTTTAAATTTTTTCCATTAAACGTAAAAATGTCAAGAGAATTTATTTTTAAAACTTATAACTACCGTCAAGATTTGGCGGGCAGAATTCCTTAATATTAAATTTTTACCGATTTTAAAATATTTGAAATAAACCCAGGAAAACCGATAAAATGAAAATTTTTGGGTTTAATTCTACCGATCAAGTTTCTTTATTTTTATGTTTTAATGTGACTTCGAAAATTTAAAACTTGGAAAATCAAAACGTTTTGCACATAATTTCGAACTGATTTTATGGATGCTTGGATTTTTCGTGCGCGTCCTCCTTCGAAAATCAAAACGTTTAGAAACGCGACGGGCGATACTTTTTAGAGCCGCGAGCTGTTATTTGTTCGACGGATATTATAGCTGTGCAACCAGGTAATTTCTTTAATTAAAGTCTACACTTCGGTTCTTAGTCGAAAAACGCAGAATTGCAATTTTGGCCGGCAGACCCTATGTGGGGCGGTTGCGTTACGGTTAGCTTGTCAATTCAACGATTTTCGAACATTGGGACCGGGTGCAGTGTCATTGGCTTTGCCTGCCTCGCAAATTTTTTAAATTTGCGAAACAAAACTTCCAGCAAACGACTTGAGAAATCTGGTCGAAATTATTTTGAATCGTGTAACCATTTGATTTTCCATATTGATTTTCTTAACCGTTCATTTTTCTCTATTTTCCGGGTTTATTTGACTATTAATTTTTATTTGGATTCGCCTGATTATTTCATTAAAATTTTGAAATTTTGTATAATTTTTGACAAGATATGTTAACTTTAATCCTTATTATAATTTATTCATTTTCTGAAATGTCAGCTAGATTCTCACAGAACGCTGCCACATAGGCGCTTACATGTGTGTGAGTAAATGCTTTGTTCGCAGTGACGTTTCTTATGCTAGATTCCTTTGATGATTTTTAGTTTGATTTTTGAAAACCTTATAATATGCGTTTACCCAAAATAATATGTATTATAGAATATATATAATTTAATTAAGACATATATATAAATATGAATTTATCGCTTTGTGAATTTTAAATAGAGACGAGAAATTGATAACATTTCGTCTCTATTCAAAATAATAAGGTTGACCCCTTACAATCAGTTTTGTTAATGTAAAACTACATTTATTTAAGAAACTTTTTTATTAAATTTTAATTTTGAATACGTAAGTGTTTAGATACTATTGTCAAGAAATTTGTAATAATATAAATAAATAAAGAATTAAATTTAATATTTTTAAAAATGTCTTGTATAATTTAAATTCTTTTTTATTCAAACTATATACATTTAAAATAAAAATGATAAAATATCATTATCATTATTTTAAGCATTAAGCTAAATCGTATAATTTTTTGACAAATGCTAGTTGTTATTAAATTCTTAATGTCCATAATTAATATATTTAAGAATATCTTTATTAAACGTTCCATTTAATTTTTAAATTTATTAAAATCTATAATTATAAAACATAATGTAGTTAATAGTTCGTCAATTTATTTTTAAATTATATTTTATCTTATTGTTCATTACAATAAATAAAATTATAAATTATTATAAATATTTAAATCAAATATTTATATATTATAACCTAAAAATCTTTAATTTTAGCAATTGTACAAAATAAAATTTTACTTAAATTGTACAATATAACAATCTTAAAAAAAAACTTTGCTTTAAAATTGTGCTGACTCAAAAATTTCTTTTGAGTATAGATTTATTTTAGATTTATTTATTTAGCTTAATTTTTAGATTTTATAAAGTAGCATATTTTCCTATGTAGCAAATAATTCCTAATATTTAAAGCTTTTTAATGAATTTTTATATTCTGCTTATATTTATTTGAAAATATTACAACACAACCTAAAATTTATAAGAAAATAAAAATTGTCATAACCCCACATGATAGTTAAATGATTTGTAAACAATTAATTGCCAAGTTGCTAGCTTGGTGGGTTATGTCAATCTTTATTTTCTTAATACCAAAAAATGGACTCTTTTTTTAGATTAATTGTCTTTTATATCAAGTTTTCCCAAGTTGAGACGCTTTTCCTAAAAAATAATCTAAATTGTAACGATCGATTGAAAATCTTTTTATTAAAATTTGTCTTGAAGTGCATCACTAATTATATCATATATGCTTGCTATTTGTCCTAACCTAATATCTAATATATAAATAAAAAAAAATAATTAATTAAAAAAAGAATTTCGTTGTTTTTTTAATTAATAATGGTAATTTCATTTAATACTTACAAAAATTCAGGTTTTTACATTTAGTTTTATCTATATCTATAAAATCCAAGTTTTGTCTGTACATTGCTTGGAATTTAAATATCCATGTATAATTTTTCATTTCAATTTGCAAAAACTCCAAAATTGACATTAAAAAAATTTTTGTCTGTCTGTCTGTCTGCACCAAAACTTTGTTCGGGCATCACGCGAGAACGACTCGACCAAATGAAGTAAAATTTTGTGTGCAAATGTCTATTAGCCCAACTAAGGACCTCCAATTTACAGACTTTAAAAATAATAATTAGACCCTGAGATACACCAGTGCCACATAAGTATACATACACATGCATAGAAAAGCATTTTTTGAAGTTTTGCAAAAAATGTGTTTATTTCGGTGTTATTGTAGCTGATCTATCTATCTAGCTATATCTATAAAATCCAAGTTTTGTCTGTACATTGCTTTGAATTTAAAAATTCATGTATAATTTTTCATTTCAAGTTGCAAAAACTCCAAAAATAACATTTAAAAAATGTTGTCTGTCTGTCTGCACCAAAACTTTGTTCGGGCATCACGCGAGAACGACTCGACTAAATAAAGTAAACTTTTGTGTGCAAATGTCTATTAGCCCAACTAAGGACCTCCAATTTACAGATTTTAAAAATATTAATTAGAACCTGAGATATGCCAGTGCCACATAAGTACACATACACATGCATAGAAAAGCATTTTTTGAAGTTTTGCAAAAAATGTGTTTAGTATCGTATTATTGTAGTTCATTAATATTGGAACTCATTTTTGGGGCCAAAATAAAAATTTTGCCTTATAGGGCCCGAAATAAAAAATGTAGTTTTGTACACTTCAGACATGAAAATCTTTTAAAATATCAGAAATTTTGTAATTCTGTAACTAATAATACAACTGTTCATTTTTTGGCCCAAAATGAAAATTGGGCCTTATAAGACCCAAAATAAAAAATGTAGTTTTGTACACCTCTGACCTGAAAATTTTTTGAAAAAAAGAAATTTTCTAACTAATAACAGAGCTGTTTATTTTTGGCCCTAAATTACAAATTAGGCCTTATACGACTCAAAATACACAATTCTCCTGTGTAAAAAGTGTAAAGTTTTTTTCAATATCATAAAATATGCAAATAATAGTATATCAAATTACTTTTGGAAGTAAAATAACGATTGGGTCTTATAAGACACAAAATAAAAAATGTAGTTTTGTACACTTCAGACATGAAAATCTTTTAAAATATCAGAAATTTTGTAATTCTGTAACTAATAATACAACTGTTCATTTTTGGGCACAAAATAAAAATTGGGCCTTATAAGACCCAAAATAAAAAATGTAGTTTTGTACACCTCTGACCTGAAAATCCTTTGAAACATAAGAAATTTTGTAACTAATAACAGAGCTGTTTATTTTTGTCCCTAATATACAAATTGGGCCTTAAAAGACTCAAAATACACAATTCTCCTGTGTTGTAAGTGTTAAATTTTTTTTCAATATCATAAAATATGGAAATAATAGTATATGAAATTAGTATTGTAGTAGTAGGGCTTCCGTTTCCGATACCGATGAGTAGTTGACGCGTTTTGTGAAGGGGAGATCGTTTTTTGAAAATCTGTTAATATTAAGTATAGGGTGGGAAAGTGACAAAGATAAAAGTAGTGCTTATGGGTAGATAAGGTAGAACTTGACAATTTTGAATAAAGAGGAAAGCAAGGACGCATTTGGTAAAGACGGGAATGAGTCTAAGGCGCAAAAATTTGAAATGGGATTAGACAGGAAAAATTTTGAATGAAAGGATTGTTAAGTTTTACTAAGTCTATTCAAAAGAACAATGAAGGAAAATGATGAGCAGTTTGATGAAGCATGGGATAAAATGGAGGAAATTAGGAAACTGGAGAAAAAGAGATTTAAGGAAATTGAGGGATTACGAAAGGCAATGAAAGCAATTTTAGAGAGGGTTGAACAGTAGGAGGCAAGTTGGGATAGGGAGACAGAAAATATGTTGAAGAGAATGGAGGAGTTAGAGAAAGATATAATAGAGAGTGAGGAGAGTGGGAAGAGAGAGTTCGTAGAAAGGGAGAGAGTAACATTAAATGAAGGAGTAGAAGAAAGGGTGGGGAGTAGAGAAAGAGCAGATGACGATCTAAGAATCAAAATTGGGGAACTATCGATGAGAGTAGAAGTTATGGAGAAGGAGAAAAGAAAAAGAAATATTGTTATTAAAGGTATGAAAGTAGAGTGGAGAAAAGGCAAAGAGGAGGTAGAAGAACTTTTGTCAAGAATTGGAGCTAAAGTTAGGATCAAGAACGTTAAGGGAATAAGAGGAGAGGATGTGGAAAAACCAAAATTGTGGATTGTGGAATTAGAAGATGAGAATGTTAGGATGGAAGTAATGAGATTTAAATGTAGGTTAAAAGGAAGTGTAGAGAGAATAGATATTGATAGAACATGGAGAGAGAGAAGAATAAAATGGCTGCTGGAACAAAAAGCGTGGGTGGAAGGAAGAAACGGAAGGGTAGTGAAAGTGGATAGAGAAAGTGTTTGGGTGGATGCAGTGGAATGGATGGTGAAAGAGGATACAGAACGGGTTATCAAAGTGGGATTAGAAATAGGTTAGAAGAGGAAGGGAAAATGTAAAAAGAACAAGAAAAAGGTAGAAAGTGTGTTAGTGGATGAATGGAGATGTTTGTAGGCTCGGATGAGAAATATATGGAGAGAAATGAGTGAATGGTTAGGATTAGAATGTGTGATATGACTGATAAAGGAAAGGGTAAAAATAGAGTTTTATAAAAGGGTAGGCGATGAGGTGGATAAACCCTGATAGGGTAAAAGGAACAGGAAACGGAAGCCCAGGCACTTGGCAGTTAGTTAAGTAAAATATTATAAGAGCGACGATTAGGTTAAGTTGATTATGTATTTAAAGTTAATTTTAAGGAAGGATAAATGTAAGCGTTGTTGTACTTAATTTGTATTTGAATTTAAAGGGAGCGGAGGGCCTCGAACCCGTAAGGGATGAGTAAATAAATTAATTATATGTATAGTATTGTAGTAGTATTTCCTTCAAAATTGTATTATTAAAGACAAGGTTAATCGATCTGAGGAAGGTTAGATAAAAATAAAAAACTTCAAGAAATTTTTGATTTGTTTGCATTCAGCAACGTTTCGTTGGCTCGGATTTGCCAACTTCGTCAGGCTGTAAAATTTATTCAAAAAACACTTTGTTAACACAACACTGTTCACAAGATTATACTTAAAATAAATTAAAAAACAATTATGGTAAAAGACAAATAAATATAAATAAAAATTAAACAAGAATATAAAATTATTTACTTAAATTTGTTAAAACATAAATATTTTTAATACGTCAAATAATAAAATAAATATTTAAAATTAAATTGAAACAAAATAATGTCACGAGAACGTAACATTCTGTCAATGGCTATGTCAGAACTAAATAAAAATTAGAAATTTCGTCGATTGTACACAATAATAAAGGGTCATTAGTCTTTAGACGTCCCTGAATCCAACAAAACAATAATACTAATATTAAGAAATCGATCATGAATTTAATTTTCTCAGTAACGGAAAGAAAACCTTATTTAAAGAAAAACTGTCTTCAATTTTGTTTATTGTTGAATTATTTGAATTTATATGAATCATTTTAGAGATTCTTCTCTTTTTCCAATTACTTCCATAATCTAAGATTCTTATGTTATTCCAATCAAACTCATGACCAACCTCACAACGATGGTGTCCAATAACAGTATTGACATTTGTATTTTTTTTGTGTTCTCTAAATTGGGCATTTTAGGGCGCAAAATAAAAAATTCATTTCTGCACACTTATATGTTCAAAATTAGAAAATGTTAGATAAGAAGTGAAAGGTGTACTTCCGAAAATGATGATGTACCTAGCATTTTAATGAAACTTGATACGCTTATGTATCTTAATGCGCTAATTACGAAAATAATAGTGAAAATCAGTGCAAATTTGATTATTCTCATAAAAATCATAAAAAAGCTACCATAATAATTCATAATTTTTTGATTATGTCTCATAAAATATTCAAAATTTTCAAAAAATATTTTAGACAAAAGTTGTAGATCGAATAAAATTAGACGTTTTGTGTTTGATATATTTTTTACCAAAAGTTAACAGTTTTCTAAAAAAAAATTCAAAAACGTTTCAACGACTATGAAAATAGTCTACATAAATAGTCTACCTATCAAATTTTATTTTAAAACAGTTTTTATTCTTTATGACACCCGAATCACCCTGTATTAGTTTAAAAACAATTTAGTTTGTTATAGCACCCCAACCACCCAGTACCCCTGTTAAATAAACCCAACTAATTATGGAATATCAATGCCTGCTTCATCTCCGTTAAGAGGGGCCTTATAAGACCCAAAATAAAAAAGCAATACGACACAATTCTGTTTACAAATTTTTATATCAAATCAAAAAACGCGTAAAAGATTAAATCACAATTGACTTTTTGGTCTAAAATTAAAATTGGGTCTTATATTGCCTAAAGTGGAAAATGTTGTTTGATACAATACTCTAAAATCTAAATACACATTTTAAGTTGTATATATTTTTTACTAACAGTAAATAATTTTTTAAGAAATACAAAAAATTGTGAAGGAAGATGAAAAGAGTCTATAGTTGTATTATTTCTGAACAATGAACAATAGTCTGATACGTCTGAAAACTCAAACAAATGTTATCTGTGTATTTTAAAATAAAAATAGTTTAAATTATTTATGACACCCTAACCACCCTGCATCTGTTTAAAAATTCCATTTCTTATAGCACCCCAACCCCCCTATATTCGTTAAAAAAATTTAACTTATTATAACTGAACTCCTCCTTTATCCGTTTAAATTAGGTTGAAATTATAAAAAGAGTAAACATGTGATTATAAAAATAATTTTTTTACACAAAATTCTATTATTTATTTTGTTGAGTCACATATGTGGAATTTTCCTTTACATGTGAAAATATTTTTTTCATTGTAGAGTTTAATGAAAGATATTCTTTATCAAAATGTGTCAACGACCATGAAAATAGTCTGTAGTTATATTATTATTGAACGTTAGTCTGGTAAACTAAAACAATTGTTACCTGTGTAATTGGATTTAAAAACAGATTCAAATTTTTATAGCACATCAAACCCCTGTATCCTTTAAAAAGAATTAGACTTATTATAAAACTAACCTAAGTATTTTTATCAGAAGTACAACTATTGTCTAAAATATTTTTTAAAATTAAGAATATTTTATGAGATAATAGCGAAAAACCATAAAATGTATTTGTTTCTTGCTTTTTAACATTATAATTAAATTTGCGTCAATTTTCATCATGTTTTAGTTATCGTAATCTGCGCATCAAAGTATGTAAGCATACGCAGTTTTAAATAAATAGGAAATATGTGTTAATCTGAAAGTTTTAATTTTTTTTGCATGTAAAAATATTTTTTTTTCTTAGAATTTAATAAAAGATATTAAAATATAAAAATTTTTTGAAGAGAATTATGTAACTGTTAGCATTTTAAATTTAACCGCGTAAAACTAATAAGTTAGAAATGAGGTTAAGAGGTTAAGCACGTGAAAGTGAATAATTCAAAAAAAAAAATCAGTGCAAACTAAGTGAAAAAGTGAAAATTTTTGAAAATAATAAAATTTTATGGCACATGATCGAGTGAATTATAGTAACTTTGAAAGCTTTTATCAAAATAATTACGAAAGTGTTAATAACTTTGAGAATAGTAGTAGCGTCCAAATGAAAGGAACAATCAAAGAGAAATTAGCAGCAACCCTAGCCGAAGTCGAAAGACAAAAAAGCCGTCGCAGAGAACAACATACAGCTTACGAAAACCATATTAAAACTGTGGAGGCTACTTTGGCAAATCGCGAAGCTGTAATTAAAGAAAAGGAAGCCGCCATTCAACGTGCGCAAGCGCAGTTTGCAACGTTGGGGTCTACTCAAAATCAGGCACTTTCACAAACAAATCCGCCATTAGAATCACCACCAAGACAAGATGGAGCCAGCGGAGCCGAACTATCCCGAGTGCTTACGACATTGTCCGATAGGATCGGCGAACAAAATGCAGCGCCAGTTTCGTATTTTCCACAAATTCCAGAGGCAATTCGTGAATTTAACGGAAATGAGGGACCGGAAGTGGCTAGAGCATGGATCCGTGAAGTCGAGAATATGAAGATCATCAACAACTGGTCAGATGCTATGGCTTATGGCATCGTGATGTCTCGATTGAAAAAGGGTGCATTTAAATGGCTCATATCGAAAGGCGAGACAATAACTAACTTTGAAACTCTCAAGACAGCTTTTAAGAGTACTTTTACATTTGTGTTGACGGCAAGTGAAAAATTAAAAAAAATGCAGAGAAGAATTCAAGGTCCTAAGGAGTCTTTCTTAGATTATTTCTTGGATAAAGATTATTTATGTGATATGCTAAAATTCACTGTTAACCGAACTGTCATCCAGAAAGTAACGTCAAATCCAGATAAACGTAAGTGTTATAAATGTCAAAAATACGGTCATATAGCAAAAAATTATAGTAACGATAAAGTTAAAATAATTTGTTATCTGTGTAAACGTCCTGGTCATATTGCTAGTAGATGTAACATTTATAATAATAAACGAAAGCCTAATGTTCCGAGAGTTGAAGAAGTAAATATAGTTTTAAATGTAAATACTAACGATTCAAGTTGCAAGTTTGTAAGGTAAGTTTTAATTGAAGGGAAGGAGAAAACAGTGTTAAGGATATGGGAGCTTCTGTTTGCACCATAAAATCTACAACCGTATTGTCAGAGGGTTTTGAGTTGCAACCAGCCCCATTAATATTAGAGGCTTTTGGTCAAAATATAGTAAATTCACCTGGTTTAATTATTGCAAAATTAGAATTTGAAAATTTAAAACCGAAAATGATAGAGTTTTAAGTAGTTCCCGATAATGTCCAAAAACATGATATCATTTTAGGTCGAACATTTACTGAAGCTCATGATATTACTTATACGTGAATCGGAAATGAATTGAAATTTAAAAATATTGATTTGGAAAGTTTAGAGTCTGGGCAGAAAACTTATCAAAAAATTAAATCGTTAGAGGAGAAAGATTTAGAACCAGGAACAATAAATTTTATTGATGTAATGTCAAATGGTGAAAAATTTCAATGGCCTGTGATAAATATGGGTTTGCAAAATGAGTATATTGAAAAAGGGGATGTTTTTAGTGATGTAATAATGTCAGTCCCAAATGATACGCTTGTAGAAAATTCTAAAGAAATAATAAGCGCGAATCAGGTAAACATGGATGAGTCAATGACTATGAGTCAACAGAATGAAGTCGTATCGTTACTGAATGAATTTCGAGAATGTATAGCTATGAATCAGAATGAGCTCGGGTGCACAAATAAAATAGTAATGGATATCGAGTTAAAAGAAAATGCGGTACCGGTGCAGTCAAAACCTTATAGATTAAATAAAAGTGATATAGAATCATTGGATAAAATTATAACCGAATATAAAAAAGCGGGTTTGGTTTCGGAAACAGATTCACAGTTTGCAAGTCCAGCATTTTTAGTAAAGAAAAAAAGTGGGGAAATGAGAATGGTCGTGGATTACCGGCGTTTAAATAAAATAACGAAACAAGTAAATTTTCCTATACCAAATTTCGATAATTTATTAGAAGATATTTAAGATGCTAAATATTTTATACTTTTAGATTTGGCTAGTGGGTATTTACAAATGCCGTTATCAGATAACGCAAAAGAAAAAACTGCATTTCTTTCCGAAACACAAACGGGTGAATTCGAAAGGGCAATGTTTGGGTTAGCAAACACGCCACGTTATTTTGCAAAATTAATGGAAAAAGTATTAGGCAAAGCTAGACAAAAAAGCTTGCTTTCACTTTTTTTTACGATACATGCGTGTACGGAAAGAGAATTTAAAAATAGTTTTGAATTTATTGAAAGAAGCTCGCTTGACTTTAAATTTTGATAAATGTGTATTTGGAAAAAGAAAAATAGAGTATTTAGGATTTGTTATTGGAAAGGGTGAAGTTTAACCAGGGGAAAGAAAAATATCAGCTATTGAAAAATTTCAGCAACCAACAAATGTTCATGAGATTAGACGTTTTATTGGTTTGGCCAGCTTCTTCCGAAGATTTGTTCCGGGTTTTTCGATCATAATTGCACCTATATCCGATTTGTTGAAAAATAATAGTAAATTCGAATGGAAAAAAGAGCAAAGTGAGGCTTTTGCTAACATCAAAAGTAAATTGACAGCGAAACCAGTGTTAAGAATGTATAACTCGAATGGCAAAATAACAGAATTGCATACCGATGCTTCTTCGATAGGTTTAGGCGCAATATTGTTACAAGCAGATACGGAAAGGGATAAATTACAGATGGTTTATGCAATAAGTAAGAAAAATAACGAATCTGAAGCAAAATATCATTCAAGTAAACTTGAATTAGCGGCGATAGCTTGTGCACTATCTCGACTAAGAGCTTTTCTGATCGGAATTAAATTTTATATAGTAACTGATTGTGAATGTTTGGTTTATCTAAACGCGTGGAAGACTCAATATGCACAAATCGCGAGATGGGCAAGTGAAATCTCGGAATATGATTTCGAAATTCGTCATAAACCCGGGAAGGAAATGCTACATGTAGACGCTTTATCAAGAGCACCAGCCGAAAATTCGGATATTTCGTTTGCTCATGATATAAATTCTGAAATTTTTGTAATAAATACCCGAGACGAAGAAATTTTGATGTTTCAACGGTCAGATCCGAAAAGTAAAGAAATAATTAATATTTTATTAAAAAAAGAGAATGAGAGAACTAAAATTGAAAAAGATAAAATTTGTGATCATTGTTTAGAAGACGGATTGTTATTTAAATATGTTACGCTTGGGAATGAAAAACGAAAATTGTACGTAGTTCCGTCTGTTATGAGAAAATCAATAGTAATTCGGTTTCATGATTTAAAAAGTCATTTTGGTGTCGACAAAACCGTTAAAAATATTTATCAGTATTATTACTTTCCTAAAATGAGATCTTATGTAAAATTTCATATTGAAAACTGTCTAGAATTTTTATTAGCAAAGCGAAAAGCAGGTAAAGTAGAAGGGGAATTACACCCTATTCCTATTGGTCGACAACCGTTTGATATTGTCCACATGGACCACTTAGGTCCACTTTTCAAAGGTTTTGTTTAGATTACGAGATTAAACATACGTTAAATTCTAGTCGCCATCCAAAGACAAATGGCTTGGTTGAAAGGTTAAATCAAACCGTATTACCGTTAATAAAAATTGCCGTAGAAAATGTTAAACAAAATGATTGGAATATAAAATTGTTAAAAATTCAAAAATATCTGAATGTAAGTGTTTTAAAAACTGTTTTATCCACAACTGTTTTATCGACAGATTTGATTTGACGTGTTTTTGTTCTGCTCTCTGAAAATTTTCAAATTTTTATTGTATTTAAATTCTTTCTAAAAGTTGTGCTGTTTGAAATAAAGTGAATCAGTGTTAACAATTTATTTACAACTAATTGGTGCAACTAAACTTTCTTTTCTGTCCTTAAGAGTCAGTTTTGTCTCATTTGCACGTGTTTTTTGAACTCTCCATGCCACCTTGTGTTGAGTGTCAGCAAAATGTTGTAAGAGGCTCGGGAGATGCTGTTGCTTGTGCTAAGTGTGGTGTACTTGTGCATCATACCTGTGCAAACGTTAATATAGCTAAAAAGGACTTTGGAAAGCTAAAAAAAAGGTACTTTGGCTTATAATTGTAAAAATTGTAAAGTTTCTACTAGTGCCATCTGTTCTTCGGTTGGTGAATCCTTAGCACCGTCTTCGTTGGTACCAGCAATGGTTTCAGAATTGGCCAATTCGACTGCCTTCTTGGAAGCTATACAGGTTGCCGTTGAAAAGGGGCAACGTACCTTGTTTAATGAACTTAAGCAGGGATTGACGACGATGTTTGCTGAATTTCAATCAAAACAAGAGGCATTTAATAGCGAAATCTCTACGAGTGTTGCTTCATTAAAAGAGGAGATTGCGGAAAATTCCAAAAGGATCACATCTTTGGAGTTTGATTCTTCAAACTTTTCTAAAAATATTGAAATTGCTAAAACGGAATCAGATCATGTAAAAATCAAGATTAATCATCTAGAACATAGCATTAACGTTCAACAGCAAGCAAATCTTCTCTCGTCTCTTGAAATTCATGGTCTGCCGGTGAAGACAGATGAAGATCTGCGTCAAATCTTTTGTGATATTGCTGGGACTCTTAGGGTAGATGTCAACAATATAGATATTCTGAATATTTTTCGAGTTCGATGACCTGACCCATCTTCCACTCAATTTCCACCTGCGGTAGTGGTAAAACTCTCCAATCAAGTGTTGAGGGACAAGATCATCGAGCAGCGGAAATCCGTCAATGTCACGACTAGTTCTATTGGTTGGAAAGATGAGAAGAAAAATATCTATCTTCGTGAGTCGTTGACTCCTCTCAATAGGAAAATATACTCTGCTGCTCTTGCTCTTAGGAAGAGCAAAACAATTAAATACCTATGGGTATCTAGAGGAAAAATATTTGGAAGGAAGGAGGGTGTTTCACGAAGGTTCCAGCTGACTTCCGTCCACGACGTCGCCAACATCAAATAGCAATTACTGCTCAAGTTTTTATATTGTTTTTTCTTATTTTTTTATATTTTTGATATTTTCGATCTCAAATTTTGTTGCATTAATTATAAACTTTCATGTTTTTCTTGTTTCTTGCAATCTTTATTTTTGTTATCATTAACGCATTTCATGATTTTTGTTTTGTTTATACACATCACTATGATGTTAACTTACAGGTTTGATGGCTCTTTACACCACTTCACAATCATGAAGCTTGTGCGTATTTATCTTTTGAAATTTCTTTTTATTTAATATTTTATATATTCAAAAATAGAAACTACTAAAATTTGCCGTGTGAATGCCCAGTCAATCCGTGCTCATTACATTGAATTTAAGGAATTTTTTGAATCAAGTAATTACCATATTATTGCTGTCTCTGAAACCTGGCTTAATCCATAATAGTCTAAATTTTTCGATTGTAACTCGAAGCTCTGAGGGATCATATCCTACTGCTGAATTTTTATTTGTGAAATTACAAACTCAATATGACAGTGGATTGATTGGTGTTGTATACAAACCACCTAATGCTTCATTTGGTCAAGACTTTGAAAACCAACTTTTTTCTATAATTCCTCACTATAATAACATAATCATTTTAGGTGATTTTAATTGCAACCTTAATATGTCAAATCCTTCTACTGATTATTTTAAATCATTGGTTTATTCTTCTGGTATGGTATTGGTCCCTCACAGCTCTACACATCACACGGGCAACATTAGCAATAGGATCGATTTGATGTTTGTGGATGATTTGGACAAGGTGCATCGATATGGCCAGCATGCAGTATCATTTCTGTCAAATCATGACTTATTAAATATTGAATTTGAGTGTAAGGGAGATCGGTCTCAGTTTTTTGATAAATCTTACTTGGTTAGTAATTTAAACAGTATACCTGAGGCCGATTTCCTTTCTCACTTATCGACATATGATTGGGCCAGTTTATTTTCCGAGTCTGACATAAGTGCTAAGGTATATAAGCTTACCTCATACTTAACTTCTACATTTGATTATTTCGCACCTTTGCATTTGTCAAGTACAAGGAAAAGATCTTCGCCATGGATGTCTGCTGACATTAAATCACTTATTAAGGAAAGAAACAAATTAAGGCGAATTGCTAAAAGAACTGGTAGTGCTGCTGCCCATGTCGATTTTAAAAGAATACGCAATTTAGTACAATCTAAAATAAGAGATTCTTTCAACAAATATAATTTTAATTTGATTAAGAATAAGGGTAAAACGGAAAACGTGTGGCACATCTTAAGGAAGCTGAATCTTATTGCTACAAAGAAAGGAATGTTAGATCACAACTTTCAATCCCATGAATTCCTTGATGTCTTTACCCATACTCCTGTTTTGCCTTCATCTTTACATGCGCCTTTGACTGTCATTTTAAATAATTTTGATGAAGTAACTTCTTTTTTTCTGATATTTCTCACGACACATTATTAAAGTCACTTTCTGATATTAAAACGAATGCTACTGGACCTGACTATATTTCCATTAGTATGATAAAATTAGCTTTGCCAATAATATTTCCAGTTATATTACATATATATAATTACTCATTACAGACAGGAATCTATCCTGATATTTGGAAAATGAGTAATATACGTCCTATTCCTAAAGTTCCTAATCCGCAAAGTCCAGCTGATTTCAGGCCAGTTTCCATAGTTTGTGCTTCTTCTAAGGCTTTGGAGAAGATCATGTGTAAACAGCTAACTACTTTTTTATCAAATAATAATTTACTTGAACCATTTCAATCTGGATTTCGCGCTAAGCACAGTACTTGTACTGCATCTTTAAAGTTTACGACTGACATTAAAATGGCTATGGACTCTAAATTAACAACTATTGCTGTTTTTTTCGATTTCTCCAAGGCCTTTGACCTGGTGGATCACGGGCTATTGATTGGTAAATTGAGATCCTTTGGGCTATCTGGATCGGTTTGTGATTGGTTTCAATCGTACCTTGAAGCCAGATTTCAAAGGGTGTTGGACGGTAATGGTAATTATTCTGATTGGGTCAAATTAAAGTGCGGTGTCCCACAAGGAACCTCACTTGCTCCGTTACTTTTTAATTTATTTATATCTGATCTAGGTGAAAAGCTTAAGTTTTGTAAATATCACAAGTATGCTGATAACTTTAAACTTTATCGTTCTGGTCCATTATCATCCCTGCCAGATTTGCTTTTAATGATACAAGAAGATATTGACCTTGTTGTTGCCTGGGCGGGTGAGAATGGACTTATTTTGAATACCGGCAAGACTCGGGCTGTTGCGTTTGGATCAACAGTCAACCCTTCTATTGACAATATACGAACACTTCCTCCTTTACTCCTGCACGGATCCCCAATTGAATTTGCTGAGTCTGTTCGGGATCTAGGTCTAACGCTTGATAGAACCCTGTCATGGAAGCAACATGTTTGCCATATTTCTCGTAAAAGTTTTATGGTTCTACAGCAGTTAAATAGAAATAAAGGCTCTCTTCCTATCTCCACTAGATTACTCCTTGTAAAATCGCTTATTCTACCTTTCTTTGATAACTGTTGTACGGTATACGATGATATCACTGATGATTTGAATTCTAAACTTGAAAGAACATTAAATGCATGTATTCGTTTTATATATGACTTATCTAAAGGAGAACATATCACTCAATACAGGATTAAATCGGGACTCCTTAATGTGGCTTCCAGAAGACAATATTTTATGGGCAATTTGCTCTTTTCGATTTTTCATAGCAAAATCCCTACCTACTTTTTTAATTATTTTGAATTTAAAGATATAGAAGATTCGATTCAATACAAGCTTCGTGAAAGAAATTCCATTCTTAAAATACCTTCTTATAGAACCTGTAAACTTCAAAGGTCCTTTATGATAAGAGGGGCAAGGCTCTGGAATAAATTGCCGAATAATATTAAAGAGACATTAAACCAAACTAGTTTTAAGAAACTATTTTTTGATTTGCTATTTGAGTCAAAAAACATTATATTTGATATTACTTATTGGTAACCAATTGTTATTGTTATCTTTGCTGTTATAAAGTTATTTTTCTTTTTATAAAGAATAATTTTTTAGTTTGCATTATTGCTTATGATTTTGTACATTTTTAGTTTGTTTTCGTTGATGAATTTTGGTTTATATTCTTTACATCGTTATAACTTTCACTTTCTGTTGATTGATATATATATATTCTCTGTATACGGTTCCCCGTAGGACTATTTAGCCCTGGGAACTTTTATTGTTTTTAAATAAGTAGATCAACTGGGAAAGAGTCCCTTTGAAACATTATATGGTTTTAAACCACGTTACGAACTTGACGGTTTACGCGAAATTGTTGATAAAAATTTTGACTATAAAACTCCCGAAATAGTTCAAGAAGAAGTTAAAGAAAGATTAGCTAAAGAACAAATTAAATATAAATCACGTTACGATCAAAATAAAAATAAAAATGTTAACTTTGAGATTGGTAATATAGTTTTTATAATACGAAATCCAAATTCAACGGGAGAATCAACTAAGTTACAATCACGTTCTTCTGGTCCATTAGTTATTTTTCAAGTTTTACCTAGCGATGTATATAGAGTTAAAAAGTTAAATGAATCAGGAGATCGAGGGTACGAAACGACTGCACATGTCAGTCAATTAAAACTATGGACGGGGCATAAAAATTTTGATCATTTAGATTTTGATTCAGATGAAGAAAGCGAAATTCACGAAACTCAAGAAAACGTTGAAAATGTAAGTATTAGACCTAGGAGAACAAATGTAAAACCTCCAAAAAGGTTTGAAGACTATATAATTAAATAGAATTTTAATTATTGATAATTTGGTGGTCCAAATTTGTTTAGGATGGCTGAATGTTAGCATTTTAAATTTAACCGCGTAAAACTAATAAGTTAGAAATGTATTAGAGGGCCTTATTGACAAATTTATGAGAGCAGTGTTGCCAAATATAAAAATATAAGGTAGCAGATTAAGCGTAGATATCGTTTGAGATGGTTGTGTGTGGCAGCAAGCTGCGTTATAAAGAAAATTGTAAAGTTCGCATTTATGTAATTGAACACTGTTTTATTGAATTTAATTGGAACTGTTTTTTAATAAACTCAGACTTTAATTTTTAAATGAGTTTTGTTATTTTAACCAACATTAGTAAGAAAAGTTTATTTCAAATACGTTTTGCTCGGACAAAATTTATGTCACAAAAGCACTGGGAGCAATCGCCCTCCTCCCCGAAAATTTTACATTTGTATAAGAGAGAGAGAGAGATATAACAATATGGTGATATCTCTTTCTATCCCATATATCGCCTTTTCCGAAAACTTTGCCTGGATCCGCCCCTGCAAAAGTATATTATGCACCAAGGGTGGAAATCCCGAGATTTTTTATGAGAACATTGTGTGAGTCAATAAACAAGGTCCACCCGTGGTTAAAATGTTATTTTCTACCACACATGCACGAAAACCTCGTGTTTTCGTTCGCCTTAAGCGGGGCAGAACTCACAGTTTGTAGGTCAGTGAACGTTAGAGGTAAAAAAACTTCCGAACAATTTCAATTTCTGTAAGAAAATACTCTTTGCCAAAAAATACTTTCTGTCAAAAAATACTGTTGGTGGCGCGCCACTAGATGCCCGCCGAAAGCGAGCTCGAAAGCTAGTTATACTATAAATTACATTTTGTATTTAACTTTAAGCTAAACAATTTAACTAAACTACAACTAGTTTTAATCTTACTATAAACTAAACAATGGTTTATAAAAATAATTCATCATATTCTTGTCGTTCCTAAAAGTAATCTTATTAAATCCATGAATGCTAAAATACATTGGAATTAGAAAGAATTGTAATAAATAATAATTCCTGTTTTTTTTTCATAAAAATATTGCAATAAACAATTTCTATTCTTAAGAAATTCCTCATCAGATGCTGTAGCCTTATCAAAATTTTGAAGACGAAGCACCAAATAATGATGATATCACTTTCGGATTCCTATCTACACCTTTGCCTGTGTTAAAAGTTATAATACTTTAAAGTAATATTTTGAAACTATAAAACTTTTAAAAAAAAGATAAGCAATAAAGATTAATTTAAATAATGATAATAATAATAATAAAAATAAAAACCGAAATATTAATAAAACGCAATTAATATTATTTATTTATTTTGCAGGAAATCAACAAAAAAAGAATGGTCACAAGATGTTACATTACACTGCAAAAACTGCTGTCATCTAAGTGTCTTATTTTAAGACACAAGACAGTAAGAAAGCGTCTTACGGTTATTTCAAGCTATTTCATTGGTTAATAATTTTAAAAGATGCTTTCTCATTGATTTAAAATTAAGACACCCTAAAATGTCTTAAAAGTAAGGATAAAAATGTCTTAAAAAAATAAGCAGGGACTTGTTGTTAATAACTTGTTTTTACAGTGTAATGAGCGGCCTTGATTTACAATTGATTTATTATCAAGAGGTGAAACCACCAGAGCAGCATATCAAAAACTGAATAAAATTAATGGGTTTCAAAATAATATTCTATTTCATGAAGATGACACACTAAAAGTAAAAACTGATTGAATTTTCTAAATAAAAAACTTACTCCATCTGACACGAATTTTTGGTAATTTCAAAAAACTTGACAATTATTTTCTGACCAATTAGACATAAAAATTTACTTTTACTATAAAAAAATAATTTTTCTATCACTATTAACGCGCGCGCCACTGGATTCTGTACAAATCACTGATGCTTAAGGTATAAGTCGCGTAAATGCTCCCGCAAAACTACCGCAAAATAAAAAGTACAATAAATAAACATTTATATCAACTCACTTGCTTCCTTGTGACCTCTTCTAATGTAATGTAAGTAATTTTCATGATTTTGATTCATGTACTATAAGTTATCATGATGTATTGCTGACACGTTTGCGACATTTTTCAATGAAACCACGTAAAAATTAAAATTTTTGAATTTTTAAATTATTGTATTTTTTAATCGGCGTGGTCAATAAAGTTAATTTTTTTTAAAGGATTTATATTATCTCAATGTGTAACTTAGTAGTTTTATTTGAAAATCTGATGACTTGTTTTTATCAGGCTTGGGTCCGTAAATAGTCTACTTCACTATAGAATTTACTTTTATAGTGAATCAGACTATTTACGGACACAAGCCTGGTTTTTATATAAATGAATATAAGAGGCATTTTTTACATGCATTTAGTGCTATTGCATGTAAAAGGTATCAACTTTGAATTTATATTTTAAAGCTCAGAAGTGGTCAAAATTGTTAGGATAGATCTCATTTCATAGATAAATACTTTATGAATACAGAAACAAAGTTTTAAAAAAATCAGACGAAAGTCATTTTACGCGACTAATACCTTAAGTCTTAAATGAGTGGAAAATATTCAATGAAAATGTTCTCAGACTTTAGATAGTGAAAAAGGGACATTTAATTTACCTAATATTATCAAAATACGAAAATCGATTTTTTGCTTCTTAGATGCTTTTCTTCGCGACTCGTCACATTTATTTTAAAATTTATTTACAATTATAATTTCTAAAATTATACAGCCCAGTAATTTTTTTCATAACTTAAAACTACTAACTATTCACTTTTGTTTTTTAATAAAAGCATATGTGACGCTCCGCGAGAGAAAGGACCTATCGCTGAGAAAGCAAACTTTCAAGGATGGACTGGCAAAGAAGAGAAAAAAAAATTGAGACGCTTAACATGCCCATGTTTAAAGCTTCATAACAAGAAAACTAATTGCAGGAATCAAATTTTGATTTTTGGACCTTAAACAGCAACTCAAAATCTATCAATTACAATAAAAAATCAAAACAAGTAATTGTTAATTTCACGAGACGGTCGTTTAAAGAAAAACCAAAAAATGCGATATACTTAGTATGCCTAGATTTGAAGTATTGTAACAAAAAGTGTAATTACAAAAAAAAATTTTGAAATATGGAACTGAAAAAACAACTAAGAAATTACATTTTAGCATAAAAAATTGAAAATTGATTTTTTTGGCGATAGGTCCCTTCTCTCGCGGAGCGTCACATATTTCAACTTTTAACACAGAAATAAGTTACTTATTCTTTTTTAAGTAATACTATTAAAATTTTCAATTTTGCAAAATTATACTGGACAGTACCCGGCAAGAAGAGGTTGATTAAAATGCATAAAAATGAAAACGAAAAAGTTCAAAAATGACATTGATTGGAGTAGAAAGCGAGATTAATATTCGTCATTTGTTCAAACATCTTAATCTGTTTTAATTCCGTTTGATTGAAATGAATTAAACTGTTACCAAGTTTTTTGTCTTAAACGAAATTTAATTGATTGCATATTTTTTAGCAAGAAAACGGGATTAAATTGATTTCATTTCTAACTACCCTATCAAAACTGAAATGAAGTTCATTTCTAACTCTCGTATCGGAATTAAAATGCATACAATTTTTATGAGGAACTAAAAGAAATAAAAATGTGTCCAGATAAATTATTTCCAGAAGAATTAAAACGTAGTAGTTCAAAAATGACATTAAATTGGATTAAAAATGTTCGAAATTTCACGACATTTGGAACCGTTTTTATTTGTTTCAATTACCCTTTTTTAACCGGGTAATGAACTTTTTTTATTTTAAAAATAACTTTATAAATCGTCTTTGGATATTAAAAACACATGCTTTAATTTAATACATTACCACACTTTCTTAGTCTTTCCGAGAGTGACAATTTTTTAAAAATTCAAATTTACAAAATTTTTGGCTCGGTATCCAATTTTTGTCATTTTTAAAATTGACTAATTAATAATATTTGTCTCTAAGAAATACATAATTTATGTTCTTGCACTATAAAAAACTCCTTATTCATCTCTAAGACGAAAAATATTTCACATTACAATTTGAAAAATATAACTGGACTGTAACTAACATTTCTCTGTTTTCAAAAATGAAAAGTAGTTATTTTTGCTTTTTACCAATAGTTATTCCAATTTTACACTTACAACATGTTTCTAATTTTTCTCTTAAAAACACTTAATCAGACATTTTCACGTTTTAGAAATCACTTTTAAATTTATCAAATATAAAATACCTTCAGACCCTATTGTAAGTAGAATTATATAGATAAGTAAATTTAAAGTGCAAAATTATACTGGACAGTAATACATTTTTTGCGTGTTCAAAATAATTTGTCCCGATATCTAATTTTTATCGTTTTCCAGAATTCCTAATTAATTAATCCAATTAAAAGCATTACGTTGGCTCCTAGTTCATTTTTTTGAGTTTCATAACAATTGTAATTTCAAATAAATTTTTACTTAAGGAAAATTTTAAATCTTGTTTTTATGTGATAAATTGAATTATGTTTTTTATAAGCCTAAAAAAACCAATAAATTTTGTTTTGAAAATCAAGAAAAAAAAATTCATCGAGCTGCATAGTTTGGTTCATACTTGAATTTAAATAAATTTTTACTAACATAAAGATTATATACTTGTTTGTAGGCACAGCTAATTTAGTATTTTCTTATATTAAAATAATGAATTACTGTCAAGTATAATTATGTAAATTAGCATTTAATTAGTCATTTTTGAAAAAGACAAAAATTGGATACCAAGCCAAAAATATTGTGAATTGGAATTTTTAAAAAATTTTTACTCTCGGAAAGACTAAGAAAGTGTGGTAATGTATTAAATTAAAGCATGTGTTTTTAATATCCAGAACAATTAATAAAGTTATCTTTAAAATAAAAAACGTTCATTACTGTCCAGTATAATGCAGTGTAATGTAACATCTTGTGACCATTCTTTTTTTGTTGATTTCTTGCAAAAAAAATACATAATATTAATTGCGTTTTATTAATATTTCTGTTTTTATTTATTTTCTTTTTTTTTTACAAAACAAGTTTAGGAGAGGAAAAAATGCTTTTACGCACTTGTTCGTGTAAGACTCAACCACGTGCTGTGGCAATACCGCACTAAAACAACCTCTCCCATTCTTGCTTTACTTACTCCATCCGTTCCTGCTCCCTCCATCCTGGAAGGTTAGCAAGAGCGCGATCCACTTACTCGAGACGTTTTTAATGTTTTTTCACTGTTGTCCTCGCCCATAGCCGCCGATGTTCTTAAGCGGTGGTCTAGAACGTTGTTGGATGCTTTTTTAGAGCTACCAATTAAGATGTTAAAGTAAACAGTGCTGCCGAACCAGATTGAGAGAGTTCAGAAGGACTTCCTTCTGCATGCGAACCGTCAATGCATCAGCCTGGCGCTCGCAGCCAGGAATCTTTTTTAATTGGCTCACAAATGAAGCCTTAATCCCTCCCAAACAACCGATTAGAAGAACATTAAATCGGACTTTATAACCTGGGTGCATTCGACTCAATTCGAACATGAGCTCTTGATACTTGGTCCGCTTCTCATCCTCCTTACGATTAATGTTGTTCTCATCTGGGGCCGAGAACTCAATTACACAAATAATCTTACTTTTAT
Organism: Ganaspis brasiliensis; assembly: GCA_037103525.1. NCBI lineage: Eukaryota > Metazoa > Arthropoda > Insecta > Hymenoptera > Figitidae > Ganaspis > Ganaspis brasiliensis. The sequence continues at coordinate 1,142,955 of JAZKLR010000223.1, read as the reverse complement.
GATCCTGGAGTACTATATCAGGCTTATTGGCACTGATACGATGAGTGGTGGAAAAAGAGAAGTTCCAGTAGATCTTACACTGGTCATTTTCCACTACGGACTCCTGATCCCCTTGGGTATACGGCAAGATGGGTTCTTTATCTATACCATACTGGTGTCGAAGGTGATAATACAACACCTTAAGCGCAGCATTGTGTCTTTCAATATACCTGTATCACGCGTACTTCGGACACGCACTTAGAATGTGAGTTAAAGTCTCCGCATATTGTTTACATGCACGACAGATGTCACTGTCGACAGGTATATGCATTACACGACTGCGGTACACCAAAGTATTAATTACACCATCCTGACAGGCGAATAGAAATCCTTCAGTCTCCGATGTTAAACCAGCAGATTTAAGGAACGAAAATGTCAAACCAACTGACAATCCTACTTCATTTATGAGATTGTAGAATTGTCCGTGAACCGATTTGCTCTTATGTTCCTGTAGTAGAAGCGCATGTTCTGCTTCCTTGACACGGCCCTTAAGCATCAATGTTGGTAACGATGCTAATCCATGTTGCACATTACAAGTATCAAATGGGAGACGAAGTTCATTCGCAGCTCTTTCTGCCGCATGATATAAGAATTCCCCACAATTCGTAATTTCACGATGGTGAACAAATTGTAAAAGAGGATATCGACTGTTCATAATTGAGCATGTAGCAGCCAAAACGATTCTACGATGAAGACACTTTAAGTTCAGTAGACCTCTTCCTCCCCGATCTCGCGAAAGGTAAATTAGAGGCACGGAAGACTTTGGATGATGACTTCGATGGATTGTCATCATCTTGCGAGTTTCTCTGTCTAGCATCTTTAGCTCATTCACATTCCACTTAACTGCTCCAAAGGTATAGAGATGCAAAGGAATGGCTAATGTATTTGTGGCTTGTATCTTATTCTTCCCAGATAATTCGGAAGACCAAATTTTTCTGAGAAGACCACGATATTTTGTTTGGAGACGATCTTTAAGCTGACGCACATCTTGAGTCTCCGCTTGTGGAATTCCAAGATATGCGTATGTTTCTCCTTGATCAAGATGATGAATGGCGTTGCCACCAATGAGCTGAAGATCCTCAGAGTCGCCTGGTGTTTCAGATGTTTCACGTCTTCCCTTACTTAAGTGGAAAACGGCACATTTATCCAATCCAAATTCCATTCCAATTGCTCTGGAATACTTGGCTACTGCAAACACTAGATTTTTAAGTTCTTCTCTATTAGATCCATAATGCTTAAGATCGTCCATGTAGAAAAGATGGTTGATCTTATGAACTCTATTTCTTGGTTTGCCACACATGTATCCAGAGCGATTTTTTCGAAGTACAATAGACAGAGGCAAAAGAGAGATGCAGAAAAGTAGAGGACTGAGTGAGTCACCTTGAAAAACTCCTCTCCTAAAAGAGATGATATTAGTTATCATCTGCTGTTTGTTGGATGATATAACAAACCTTGTCCTCCACATGAGCATCAGCTCTTTCAAGCATCTCACGATGTTTAGATGAACCTGTAAGCAATCAAGGAGCCTGATGATCAGCTCATGACTCGTAGAGTCGAATGCTTTACGGTAATTAATCCAAGCCATTGACAAGTTGCGTCGATAAACTATCGAGTCTTGGGTAACGCACCTATCTATTAATAGGTTTTCCCTACAACCTGACAGGCCTCTTTTGCACCCACGTTGTTCACTTATTGCACTCCAAACTGGCTTTATAGATGTTAATATCCTTTCTTTTAGGATGCCAGTAAATAGCTTGTAACAGGTGTTAAGACAAGCTATCGGTCTATAATTTTTTGGATTAGACAAATCTCCTGATTTTGGTAAGAGTACCGTTCAACCTTCCACCAACCACTGTGGTACGGGATGTTCTCCGCAAAGAAAGGTTGAAAAGATGCGGGCTAAATGTCGGTGAGTTGAAGTAAACTTCTTCCACCATAGATTATTAATCTTATCTGGCCCGGGTGCTGGAAAGTTCTTAGTTTTAGCCATTATATTTCTAACGTCTTGCTCGGTAATAGGCGGACATGCCTCACTAGGATAGTCAAGCCCCTGTTCAAGACAGAAGCTTCTGAAGAGTGGTAAAGACGCATCCTCATCGTTGACTGTATAGGACGTCATATAGATGTTTCTCCAGAAAGTTTCAACCTCTTCACGACATGGGGGGTTAACAACGACTGATGTTGGTGGACTGAACAGGCGGGAGCGATTAGTAGCAAAGATATTATTTTGCTTAATCCAGTCAATCCGCCGTTCTAAACGTTCTCTTATGACTACAAGAGAACGTATCTTCTCAATCCAATGTTGCTTGATGGTCTGCAATTTTGATTTTTTCAAAGTGTGATGCAATCTTTTTAGAGTTTTGGCAATTTCCAAAACTCTTGGTGTAAAACTTTTATTCAATTCTAGATACCCTATCACACTCTGTAATTAAGAAGCATGTCGTCGAGCCACCCCTATCTTGAACTGTACTTGTTTGATTCGTTTGCAGGTCTTAGCCACTCGCTCTGAAACAGACTTCCTGTTACTTTCACGAAGCAAGGACACGCCTTGTCATACACCGCACAGTTCAATGTCCAGATGTCTACACTTTCAGGGAGTAATGAGAGTTCTTGATTTCCCTCAGCCATTTTGTCCATTTTTATGGAAACCTTAAGATAAATTTTTGTTTCCCTTGATCTTATGTTCCCATCTTCGGTCGTTGGTGTTGGTGTGTCGAGAACTTGTATGTTCTCTGAGGGATGTTCTTCTTCTCGTAGAAAAGCCTCATGTCCCTTTTTCCTCAGAGAGGATAACTAATCTCTTAGATACTAAGGCGTCACTTCTGCGTATTGGGGGTACATTTCGACCCATCGCATATGCAGCCTTAGCATATATCCTCTTCTGCCTGGAGAACTGTTTTGCCAACACAACAAGATGTCTTTCCGAAGTTGGCTCGTCCATTTGAAACGCTCTCGAGTTTGTCCCGGGTCAATGCCTGTTCGTCGCCTGGGTTCTGTCCTATTGCCACTCCCAACTGAACCCAGATCTCCATCCGAGAGAGATCTATTGTGGGTGGCACTGCGCGTTACAGTCGTCGTTACCGCATCTTCTCTGTGTAGGTGGTTAACCTAGCACAGAGTGGACAATTGTTTCGGGTGCCCACCCCTATCTGACATTGGTCCGCCCCAGGTATTTAAATTGCCCGGTTCCCCCCATATCTGGGAGGATTTCCCCTATCCGCCACCTGGGGAGGCGCTCGATTGGGATGTCAGAAACCCCACCTTAGATGCCACTCAAACACTTGGCCAAGTAGACCAAGTATTTCCTTGGTGTTCTGAAGAGGGCATCTATGCTGACCCAACCGGCCAGGCAATTCTGTGATATTTGGTAACGGACGATACCATTTACCACAGAGATGTTTTTATTATTATTATTATTATCATCATTATTTAAATTAATCTTTATTGCTTATTTTTTTTAAACGTTTTATAGTTTTAAAATATTACTTTAAAGTATTATAACTTTTAACACAGACAAAGGTGTAGATAGGAATCCGAAAGTGATATCATCATAATTTGGTGCTTCGTCTTCAAAATTTTAAAAAGACTATAGCATCTCATGAGGAATTTCTTAAGAATAGAAATTGTTTATTGCAATATTTTATGTAAAAAACAAGAATTATTATTTATTACAATTCTTTCTAATTCTAATGTATTTTAGCATTCATGGATTTAATAAGATTACTTTTAGGAACGACAAGAATATGATAAATTATGTTTATGAAACATTGTTTAGTTTATAGTAAGATTAAAACTAGTTGTAGTTTAGTTAAATTGTTTAGCTTAAAGTCAAATACAAAATGTAATTTATAGTATAATAAAACTAAATGTAAAAACCTGAATTTTTGTAAGTATTAAATGAAATTACCATTATTATTTAAGAAAAACAATGAAATCCTTTTTTTAATTATTTCTTTATTTTCGTTTATATATTACATATTAGGTTAGGGCAAATAGCAAGAATATATATTATAATAATTTATTATTTTATTTATTGTAACAAACAATACGATAAAATATAATTGAAAAAAAAATTGACAAACAATTAACTACATTATGTTTTATATTTATAGATTTAAAAAAATTTAAAAATTAAATGTAACGTTTAATAAAGATATTCTTATATATATTAATTATGGACATTAAGAATTTAATAATAACTAGCATTTGTTAAAAAATTATACGATTTAGCTTAATGCTTACAATAATGATGATGATATTTTATCATTTTTATTTTAAAAGTATATAGTTTGAATAAAAAAGAATTTAAATTATACAAGACATTTTTAAAAATATTAAATTTAATTCTTTATTTATTAATATTATTAAAAATTGTTTGACAATAGGATCTGAACACTTAAGTATTCAAAATTAAAATTTAATGCACTGTGTAGGTACATATTCATTAAATTTTCCTCCTCCTCGCATCTTAAAATTATTGAATGCGCCACACATTATTTAAAATTCGTAATTTATTCAGTTTATAACCTTTTATTTGAAACCTTGCACAATGTAAACAAACTACGTGACGTATACACTTCACAGCTGGAACGGTTTGAAACAGAATAATCCCGCGACGTTGTTTCTTCGGTTCGCCGTAAGAGGGCTATTATCATTCTGCCTCACAAACGAAATTGTACTCTTAAGTTTTATAAATGATCGAGAAATCAGTATTTTAAAAGAACAACATACAAGACATCTTTCCTTTATCAAAAAATAAAAGGAAGTGAAACTATTATAAAAGGTTATAAATGACCTTACTATTAATATGTTTTCAAAAATATTTTCTTTTCGACATTTTGGAAATATTTTTTTAGGCATTTTTAAAAATGTCTAAAAATTAAATTCAAAAATATAACAAATAAAAGTAATTAAATTTATAAAAATAACATATTTTAAAATTAAAAATATAAAAATTTAATTCTTTTATTTTTATTGCAGAACATAAGAACTTACATAAGAACTTACCTAAGAAATTACATAAGAACTAACGTTAGACCTTTTGCCAAATGCACACGTAAGATCTTAGGTAATTTCTTACCTAAGAAATCACATAAGAACTAACATATGTTACTAGGTAAGATCTTACCTAAGATCCTACATCAGATCCTACGTAAGGTTTTTAAAAAGGGAAGGGTTCCGTACAATTATTGTTAAATATTGGTAAATTTTGTTGAAACAAAAAGTGTATGAAATTTTTTAAAATACTAATTGTAATTTTCAATTATTTCAAAAAAATTCTTTTAATTTTTACTATTTTGTAAAATAAAATATGTACCTATTTGTGTACGCTGCCAAATATAATATTACATAAATTAATCTGTACTAGTTTGTAGTATATCAAAATAAAATTGTTTAATTATTAAATATCAATCTAACGACCTTCTCGGACAAAATTTGAAAAACTCTGTATCAAAATTGGAAAGTGGGATAAAAGGTAAATAAGAATATTTAATTGTTATATTTAAACTATTATTTATATTAGTAACACATTTTTGTGCTGCGTACACAAATACATATTTTATTTCACAAAATGGTAAAAATTATAAAAAAAATAGATGAAATAATTGAAAGTTACAATTAGTATTTAAAAAATGTTATACACTTTTTATTTCAACAATATTTAACAATATTTAACAATAATTGAGGGGCTCAAAGTAAAAGTGGTATAAAATAACAGTGCAAGCAAAAGTAAGTCAAGTTTTCGTAAGCGCGGAAGAACGAAACAAGTTTCACGCTACGAGGAAAAACGAATTACTTTTGGCTGCGAGCAAAAGCGGGATAAGATTTCACTGCGCGCAAGAAATGGATACAGATATATTCCGTTTTTGCCCGCACTCATTTTAAGATTCATTTTTGCCCGTTTCACGCTTCCCATATATTTTAAATTGTTATTACCACTTTAATACTTATAATGATATTATTTCAAAATTAATTAACAAATTCAATTTTTTAAAATTTTAATTCAACTGAATCAAGTTTTAATTTTTCAAAATTATTTACAAAATCTTAAATTTATGAATCATTATGAATGTTTGACACTTAAAAAAATTACTTCTCATTTATTTTGAGAAATGAAGGCAAGCACTTAAAGAAGAAATACATAAGTTACGCATTTTTTTCAAAATATTAAAATGTTACTACTTATTTTAATAATATTTATTGCACATTTATGTTTATAAAAAAAAGTAATACATAGTATCGTAAAATTTGGTTCACTTTATTCTCATTGCAATTTAAAATCCCCAATAATTAAAGCATTTGTTTTCTCAGAAAAAATGAAAAAAAAAGAATTTGAAATACTTTGCAATAATCGCTGACTTTTTCCCTAACGCTGATTTTACGGTAAACAATAAGAAGCAATGACTTAAATTTAGCAAACAAATTTATAATTTTTTTTACATAATTTCTCTATATTGTTTGTCAAAGCAATTGGTACTTAAGTTTTCGTTTAAATCACTGAGTACTGACATAAAGGTTGTCAATATTTTATTTTCTTAATTTGCCTATAACCTATGAACAATAATATTGCCATCCAAAAAGTCTAACATAGTACATTTTTTAAATATTTCGCGCATTGCATCTCGTTGGCTACTCCACAAAGTTAATACCATAAAAAATCCGTTTCGAATTTATGAAAATAAAACAATACTTTACTGCAAAGTAATAAAATAATAATAAAAATTAAATTAAATTCTGGAGGTCAAATGTCAAAACGACAGTGTCTTCTAAAGCATTCGTTACATCACTCTTAAATTCATCTGTGATTTTCTGTATCAAGGACATATGGTGTTCCTTCGAATTTTCGATTTCCTGTTTTTCTTCATCCGACAAATTTTCTTGGAGTAATTGAGCCTTGTATGCGTCGCAGGTCTTACAAGTGTCAGAATGTGGTTTTTTAAAACTTAAAACATTATAAACTTCTGTTATTTTATGATTTTTAATTTTTATCAAAGGTTATTTTGAAACCAATTATAAAAGACTTCGAAAATCCTTATAGCATTTTTTGAACTTGCGAAAATAAGATTTTCTCTGGAAGAAAAAAAATTAAAATAAGAAATTTTATTAATTTTTGAGTTTGGATACTTGACAAAGATTTAGGAAAAACGTTAAAATTATTTTGAAAATAATTTAATGAATATTTTGTAATTTTTCTACTATTATTCAAAGTTTTGAACATTAATTAATACCTACTGAGACAGAAAAAAACGATTAAAGTTGCTTAAAATTTTGTTAGTTAACGATTTTAAATACTTTCCAACTGACGTTTGGAATGTATTTAATTTATAAGGACTTGAAGGTAAAAAAATTTATTACTATTTTTGGCTACCCTAATACCAACAATTTTTAGATCTAAGGTATTTTGATAATCGGTATTAGCACAATTTTTTAAATTTTATAAAGAATAAAATATTAAAATTGAAAGTTTTAAGATATATCCGAAAACTTGTTGTTTTTTTTATGGTTTGCGATATTTTACATGCAGTAGTATATATTTTTTAGTTACTTCTTATTTATTTTTTTAATGTAAAACAAACTTCCGTAAATAGTTTAAATTTTTGAAAAGTGTTTCTACTTTTTTATAACCATATTTTTATGTTACTGTTTTATTATTGTGTTGTTTTTGTCATTTTTTATCATTTCTTTAATAATGACCATGACATTTTTTATTTAAAAGAATTTTCTCATTTTTTGTAATAGATTGTTTTTTTTTCTTTTTACGTTCTTATATTTTTTTTTAATTTATTATTTTTTCGTTGCTTTCACCTAATTTTCTTAGTTTTGTGATCATATGAATTTGATGATATTTTTTTGAAATTTTCTTATTTATTTGACACAATTTATTTGATTTTGATTAAATGTTTTATTAATCATTATTTCTTATTACATGTTTTCAGTTTATTCGAAAATCTGTTTTTCAGATTAAATTTTCCTAAAACTTTTTTTAAACATTTGGAATCACGAAATAACAAAACTTATGATTTTTAAAAATGTATTAAAATTTAAAATAAGAATTTTGAAGTTTACAAATTTTATTAATTTATGATTAAAAATAATTTTAAAAAAGCTAATGCAGATAGGCACTTGATTGATTTCAAAAACGAACTTTTAAATAATTTTTAAACTTCCTAGAACTTTCTTAAGTTTTAAAATTCATGCCCTACTTCTAATAAAAAAAAATCGATTACATATTATTAAAATCAAAAGCTTTGTTTGTATGTGGTTGTAAGAGTAGGTGAAAAATTGAAAAATTTTTAGTTTTGGTGTTTTTAGTGTTTTAGAAAGTGTTTTAAAAATCCATTTATTGTTTATAAAATAATTAATAAATATTCATTAAATAATTAACCATTTTCGAATAAATTTGTTAAGTTTAATTTCAACATCCTCTAAAATATTATTATCTGTGTATAAGAAGGTGCTAGTTATTATATAATTAGTCATAGATTATATACTAACTTTTTAAAGAATATTTCATAATTTTTTAAACAAATCTTAAAAACATTACCGACAACGACTAAAATGTTATTTTTTTATTTATTTGTTAATAACAAGATCAAAAAATTTTTTAAAACAAACACTGTTGCTTAAAACTATTTTTTAATAGTTTCTTAAGTAATACAAATCATTTTTGAACAAATTTTTGTAAATTTAAGAAACTAGTACTCTTTAAAAGTGAAAAAAAAATTTGTTCAATTTGTTAATTAAATAGTTAATAAACAATTTTTTTTTAAATTCCGAGAAGAACGTTCGATGACAAATTTATCTACCTTTAATTAAAAAAAAAAATTATTCAAAAATATTAAAAACTACAATCTACAAGTCAATTTGTCCACGGCCGCATTTTTTGCCCCACTGTGCGTCGGTTCAATTGTTCGCCTTAGGCCCGTTGCACACTATCCGATTCGTGTCGTACGACAAACCCTTTCCACGTTTACTTTATATTGTAACTTTCCCCTCGGCCGCTATTTCCTCACTCAGTTGCCTTACTAAGTACTCATGGAAAGGGTTTGTCGTACAACACGAATCGGATAGTGTGCAACGGGCCTTAATGTCAAGTTCCCGCTAGGTCCCGAACGTTAAAAAGTAAGAGAAAACCGAAAATCTCACTCACCGACGATACTCGGCTCGCTGCGAGTAAATGTGTGTGTGGATACATGGCACGACATGGCGGGGAAGGGTTCAATCTTGCATTTCGTGTAATGCATATTAGGGGAGAGTCGGGTAGCCCCGGACACCTAAGCTTTTTTAATCACAAATTCTAAAATAATGATCTTAATTTTAGTGTTTGAGGTTTTTTACAGTTAGAATATCATTACCAATACCTTTAAAAAAGAAAAACAACAAATAAACATACAGGGAATAAAAGAATAAGAAAACTATTTTACGCTAAAAATGGTTAGGAAAAAAAAGTGTCGGGTATCACCGGACACTAAGAAAATTGTTAATTAAACGCTAAGAAAAGTTATTTTCAAGTAAAATACCTGTTTTACAGCTATATTTAATCCATCTTCTGTCTTTGCGCCAGAAATTTAACACTTATTCTTAATTTTATATAACTTACAATTAACCAAATGTAAACAAGAAATTTTTATTTTGACAGAAACAAAAGATAACTACACACAAAATCTGTCTGGTAGTACACGACAAAAAATGTCCGTGGCTACCCGACAATGGTATATTTTAGTAAATTTGCTATAAAAAGTAAAAAACTTTAAATAAACAAACAATATTAGGAAATTTCATAAACTGTAAGTATATTAATGTGTTTCTACAAAGAAAGGAATAGTTATTTTCGTATCGAGGGCGCAAAACATGTGATTGCAGCGAGGGCGAGATTAGGAAAACCAAGGGGATCTGAAGCGCCCGAGGCGAAGCCGAGGTCGCGGGAGGATCGCCGAGGTTTTCCTAATATCGCCCAAGCTACAATCACCTTGCGCCCGTGGTGCGAACAACGTTTTTTGTCCTACTTGCATGGTAAGTATGGCATTGAGGGCACAAGCGGCAAAACCTTCAGCTAATTAACAATTAATAAACGTATTGTGTAAATACCATAAGAATGTGTGTGTCGTAGAATACTACTGCGCATGTGTAACTGTTATAGAAAACTACTGCATATGTATAAATATTATTAAAAGACACTACGCAAGTGCAACTATCATAGAAAACTGCAGCGCATGTAATACTAGCATAAAAATTACTGCGCGTGTGTTCATAATTTTTGCGCCCGCTTCAATGACGTCAGCGGGCGGGAAAGTATTTTGCGCCCGCTTCTATGACGTCAGCGGGCGGGAATGTATTTTGCGCCCGCTTCGGTAACGTCAGCGGGCGGGAAAGTATTTTGCGCCCGCTTACCATACCCCGGGCGGGAATGACTCACTTTGCGCCCGCATTAAGTGCCCGAAATGACATACTTTCCGTGCATGTAGGACAAAAAATATATTTGATGTTGTTGCATAAAAAATTGACGTTAAATGTGGTCTTAAATTCTTAAGAGGCTATTGATTTGAAAGGAGTGAACATTTAAATTCGATTTTTTCCTAATCTAATTAATGATGATGTACCCAACTTTCTAAATTACATTTCATGAACATGTTGAACAACACACATGTGATTTTAGCTTTCAAAAATATACCGTTTCTTTTATTTCACAAGTGTCCGCGGCTACCCGCTGTCCGGCGCTACCCGACTCTCCCCTATAATAAAGATCTATTTCCAGGTTCGAGAAAAATGAAAAAGTTTTCCAGTAAAAATTAGCATGTTGAAAACTTGAAAAATATTCGAAAATTAATTACCTACATATAAATAAATAACATGATCATATTTTTAATGTAACTAAAAAATTTTTCAACAACAAAAAAATATTAAAAATTTTATATAAATTATCTTTTGTATAAAGAAATTTAGTTCATTTATTAGAACGTACCTACAATCATCAGTGTAAAAAGAGAATCTTAAGTTAAGACATGTCTTAAAGTCAGCAAGCCTTCCTATATAAATGTTTATGCAAAAAATACTATCTTAATCAACATAAATTTACAATAATTACAAATTTACCTTTTTAAATTTATTAGAACTTTAAGTTTTTATGCAAATTTGAAATTTTTTTTTTGCGCACAATTTAAAGCAAAAGAAAACTCTGTAAAATAAGCAAAAGCTGTCTTAAAAATAAGACAGCATTTCTGCCTTAAAAGAAGACTTTCTTTTTACATAGATGAACAATTATTATTTTATTATAAAGTAATTTAGTTTAATAAAACAAAACATTTTCAACTTACATAGTTGAAAAATTATAAGTTTTTCATAAGATCTTATAAAAATTTTTTGGCTGTAATCTGTGAGAGTTTCTTAAGAGATTTTTTTAAACTTTTGTCCTTTAACCTTTTAGTTGTTTAAATGCGGGAAATTAAAAAAAACAATAGTCGAAAACTAAATTCAGCACCGTTTTGGCCTAATTATGCGTTTATTATGCAATATAAGCATTATGTTGCAAATGAACGTCAATTATGCAAAATTATGCGATTGAAAAATAAGTTTTGGAAGATGCAGAAGATGTAGAAACACGATAGTCTCTCATTTTAGACAAATTAAAGAAATTATGCGATTATGCAGCTTGCAAAAAGTTACCAATATCCTTAAATATTAATTAATATCAACTAATATTTCATTCACTTTCCTAAAATTCAGGTTTTCTTATATTCCATAAAATATATTTCGTTAGAGTATTGAAGGAATATTTCATTGCAATATAATAATTAATAATTATTAATAATTATTAAAGGAATGTACCATTAGACCATTTAATTGTAATTATTAAATTATTTTTAGAGTATCCTAAATAGCAAGAAATATTCTGTTCTTTTTACGGGAATATTCCATCAATATTCACACCTTACTATTATTATTATTATTATTTATTCTTATTTTATTATTCACACATTGAAACAATTAAATAAAAGTAAAATAAACGAAAAGGAATCGAACGTAATATTAACAAAATAATAATTTATAATTATTATTACCTATTATTCACGCATTAAAACAATTAAAATATATAAGTAAATTAAACGAAAAGGAATAAAACGTAAAATTGTCAAAATGTAGCGACGGCTCGTATCTCGACATTACTATAGACTTCAGGGTGCGAGCAAAAGCGGATCAACTTTTGACTAAGAGCAAAAATGGGATAGCCATTTAACCCGCTTTTGCTCGCACTCGAAAGAAATTCTGTTTTTCCTCGCAGCATTCATCTGGCCCATTCTTACCCGTCAGAAAAGTTAACTCACTTTTGCTCGCACTATTATTATATACCACTTTTACTTTGAGCCCCTCAATTGTACGGAACCCTTGGTTTTAGTACAGACGTAACTCGTACTTGCCCGATTTTATTTATGCATTTTTGCAAAGAAAATCTTAATATTTCCTTGACTACGGTATGTTCTGTAATCTACAAATAAAACTACATATTCATACCAAATTATAACACTTTTTGTCAAATAATTTTGTTGATTAGCGCCAAGGAATGGCATTTTAAATGGATTTAAACTAAAAAATGACCGTATCTTCCCCCTTATCTGCCTAACTATTTGACTTAGAGAGCTAAAATTTGGTATGCACATGTATTTTCAGGTGCAGATTATATAAAAATTATAGAGAAGGGGATGGTCATAGTGCTGTCAACGTAATAACGATAGATTTAGGCCAATATGCATAAGAAATGCCCAAAAATCTTTTTACTTCCTTGACAAGGCTATGACCAATCCCTATAATCATGTTCTCTATAATTTATTTTCTGTAATTTACACGTGAAAATACATTTGTATACTAAATTTGAACTTTCTAAGACAAATAGGTTGGAAGTTAAGTGGGTGGGGCTATGGTAATTTTCATCATTTTTTAAAAAAAGTCCTAATTTTTTGCTAATACCACTATGATAACAGCCTGTAACAAAGTTCTCCTTAGTCTTTCTGTAATCTACACGTCAAACTACACATGTGTACTAAATTTCAGGATTCTAAATACAAAAGTTTGTGACATAGAGTGCAAGAATGTTTAGTTTTTATTGCATTTTTTATAAAAAATGGACCATTCCCCCCCTGATCTTTCAAACTATTTGACTTATAGGGCTCAAATTTGGTACACAAATTTCTTGTCATGTGTAGATTACAGGTAAATTATAGAGAAGGTAGTGTTCATAGCGGTATCAAGGATAGAGCAAGAGCTTTCAGCACAAGTACTTTAAAAACGCTAAAAAATCTTGTTATTTCCTTAACAACACTATGGCCAATCCTTCCAATCACGTTTTCTATAATTTTCCTGTAATCTACACGTGAAAATACATATGTGTGCTAAATTTGATCTTTCTAAGTCAAATAGTTTGGCGTCTAGAGGGGGGATACGATTTTTGTCTACAAACGCACGAATTTCGTTATAAGGGTTCCGTTTGTACACTTTGTGTACGGAACCCTAAAAAGAAAGAAAAAAACGCCGTAATAATTTGCAATTGAGCCTGAATGTTGGATGTGTACGATATTAATTTTATATAATATAATTTAAGTGTGGTTTAATATTTTGAATCTTTTAATATAAATGTTAGTCTGATATAAACAAACTTATTCCACTCTTAATTAACGTTAAAGCATTTGTCTAAAAATAATCAACTTAATATGGTTAGAAAAAAGTATAGATACCAAAAGAAAACTTTTCTAAAGTTTAAACTCTTGCAAATTTTGATAAAAGAATATAAAGGAAATATTAATTTGTCTCCAGGAAGATAAGACGATAAAAAAACTTAATTGTTAAGAGCTGTTGAGGCTGATGGGATGTGTTTCTTAATGATGACTGGAACCCCGCGTTGATAGCTTATAGTCAAATTCTTTTCTCGCACAGCTGTCCGTTCTAACAATTATATTTGGTTTTTTTGAAACTCCATTATCTGTCGCTTCGTCCGATCTTGTGCGATTATCACATCTCTGAGGAGAGATGGTAACTGCTTAAGGGTCTTTGAGCTGCATAACGGTACTGCGAATCGAAGCTTCTTTTTGAGAACTGGATAGAGAAATCTTAATAGGTTTAGGTTTTGTGTTTACCTGAGACAGTAATCCGATTCGCCACATTTTAACAGATTCATATGATTTTAAATTTACAGGTAATTAATTTAACGCTTTAATTATAAAATTTAAATCCACTATTTTAGAGTTTTCTATATATTTATAGGCACAGCTTCCTTAACACTAAAAACATCGAATTAGCTTTACAATAATTGCGAGCTTCACGTTCACTAAGTCATGCAGAAAAAAGTTTCTCCCAATTAGGATTATTTTGAGCTGTCATAACGCAATTTGACTCGAAATTTTGAACACGATAAGTGCCATTTGAAATCGACGCTTCACATAGGGGAGTGGTTCCCAAGATGGACAGGGCCCCAAGTTGGACATTTCGTATAATATTCTTGTGTAAGGTGACAACGCCTTATGCTTTCTGTCATTTTTGTTGTTTGTATAGACGAAGATTTTGATGCAGATTTGCAGAAAAAAAACCAGTTGGTTTTTCTTTTACACATACCACGTAGTTTTGTTTCTAAAAAAGTTTTGTAACAGTTTTTTCTTAATTTGATAAAGTTATTTTAATTTATGATTTTGAATGAGTATTTAACTTTATAATATTCTTTATTTATTGTCAAATAATATCCTAAAATGGTTTTACTAATTCAGTGTCCGTATATATATTTTTACTGGGGATTAAAAAATTATGTCATGTACCCTAAGATGGACAGGCATTAAATCTCAATGTATTTATTTGCATATTTTTAATTTTACACTTTTTTTAATAATTTTTTAAGCCAATTAATTAAAATTTTTTATTTTCCACCATAAAATGTGATATTATTATCATATTATTATAATCATTATTATAATCATATATTATTGTTAAAAAATTTGATACAGGGTTATTTTTTGATATTTTATTATTTTTTACTGTTAAATTAACAAATATTAAAAAAAATTTAATATTTATTAATATTTATTAAAAATATTTTTTGCTATTAAATTGAAGTTTTTGGAAATGTTATTTTCTGATAAATTCCGTAAAATAATTAAAAATTAGTTTAAGAATTGTTAAACGATGTTCATTTTTTATTTACTACATTTTTCAGAGACTTTTAAGAAGGTGTCCATCTTGGGGACACTTCTTTTGAAACCGAAAATTTTAACAATTAGAAAAAATGCTTTAAAAAATGCTTATGTTAAAAGTAAAGTTTTATTCCTGTGGCCATAAGTTACCTTATAAATTGTACTTTCATCCGGTATAAAACATTTTAATATATTTTATTTCGTTTGGATTCTACAGCAATAAATCAAAAGTGTGTCCAACTTGGGGCCCTCTCCCTTACTGTAATCTAAGTTTAAGGTGCCGGATCTCCCCATAAGGGTAGCAATAAATTCTATATTAAAATTGTCTTTTACACATGATTTCTTCGTTGTTTGTACTACGCTTTCTAAACCATTGGAATAAATGTAAATTACATTTTTGAAAAGATCTTTAATTTTCTTTTTCATTATTCTGAATGGAATTTTTGTTTAGAGATCCATTGAAAAACAATAATTTTAAACCTGATTATTTTAGTCCTTCCACCATTAGCTTCCATCCAAAGTACATTTGCTTGTTATTAGTAGGGTCCTGTTCTTTAATACCAAACTTTAATTGCGTGCACACATGTGCGCAACTGAAAAGACGGACGGTTTTTTCTGAAATCAGCTTCTTTTAAATTAGGGTCATGCTTGTCATTTAAAATAAATACTAACCAAGTTTTGACTGTCTTTTGTTGCTTCAAACTTTTCTTTGTCTTCAGTTTTTGCAAATATAATTCTTCTGTTTTTTTCTTATACCTCAGTAGGCAGTAATGCTAAACTCAAACTCATAATCATCAACTACAAGAATTCCAAGGTACCAAGTTTGAAGAAAGTTAAATTTTTTTTTTATTTGACATATTAGTCACGCCATCTTTAAATTTTGTAAAATGATTCTTAAATTTTTTATCAGCGACTCCAAAAACACTTAGATTAAAAAGATTCAATAAAATGCAACAATTTCATTTGTTTTCTTATTTTTTTAATAAAATCAGATAAAAATTAATATCATCCATAAAAATGTGTAATTGAAAATATTACGTGAAACCTATAGACAGTTCTTAAAGCTTTGAGTAGAAAGTGTTAGTGATCATGTTTTTATAATTTTAATGCGTTTTAATTCCGTTTTATTAAAATAAATTAAATTGTTATGAATTTATACTCTGTAAAGGAAGTTTTATTGATTTCATATTCTTAAGGGATTAAATATATTTCAATTGTAACTATGGAGTCGAAATTAAAAAAAAAAGAATTAATTAATTTTATGTCTAACTACCGAATTAGAATATAAATAATAGAATTTTTGTCACAAATTAAAGAGAATAAAAATATCTCCAATTAAATTCTCTCCAAACGAATTAAAATTTGAAAATTCAAATATAAAATTAAATTCGACTAAACAGAATATAAATTGAAAATGCAAAACTAGTAATATAGAATTATATAAATTATAATAATAAGATTAGTAATAATAGTTAACTATTATTATTATTATTATTATTATTATGTTACCATTAAAAGTGCAAAACTATCAACTTGATATGATGAAAACCAAAATAATAAATAAATAAATATAATTCTCTTTACCTTTTCAATTTACAATTCAATTAAAAAATCAATGAAAATGACTGTTTTTATCGCTATTATTACTCACCTGTCATTAAATGCAAGGGGGATAGTCATGTGACTGAACATACATAATAACACAAATTATCTAACGTTTAACGTTACCCTTGAAAGTGAAAAATTACTAACTTAATTTTACGTTTCAATATAATATTAATAAAAACATTTAATTAAATCAGCCAAATAAAAAGAAAGCAATGGAAAACATTGTTATTATTACTCACCCATCAGATGATTGACACGTAAAGCACACTTAATAAATACACCATTTCTCTTATACAAAAAAAAACACTATTAACCACTGAACACTATACTGCTTTTTTTTAAAAAAACACTTTTCTTCTACAGTAAATTAAAATTTCAATTACATATTACAAAATTACAAAATAAAAAGAGAACAACTAACTTAAAATATTATTTTTAGCAAACTATTACCAAAATAACCACAAAAAACTATCGATAAATATCGAAGATATTGTTGACCAATGAAAGAGCGCAAAAGGATCTTACACGTCGAAAGTTTGTCGAAGGGTAAATCTTTCATGAATTTTAAGGTCAAACCTAATTTTCAAATTACGGTCAATTTAATTAAAGTTATTATAATTTTAAATACCTAAAAAAAATATGTTCTGAAATAAATATAAAATTAAAGTTTAATATTTCACTATTAAAATTATTATGATAATCAGAAAGTCGAAATCGAAAACTATCGAACATACATACTAACCAATAAGAAGTCACAAATGGGTCTTACAGTCTGAAGTTAATCACAACGTCCGTTCCTTTTTAGAATAGGATAATCTTACGAATATCCTCCATGGCAAAGTCATCAAGGTGCGTGACAGATGAATTAGGGGGAATTTATCCACAATACTTTTTGAAAGTTCCACTAGAAAGAACTGCACATTTTTTTGGCACATCCAAGTTGTAGTTCCACAACCGGCACACACTGGGCTGAAACAGAAAATTAGGTGGACAAAACCCCGAAAATATAAGTTGTCAGATCGGTCTCAATACTGCATGCACATATTCTGAAAAAACTAATGAAAAGATCCATTTACTTTCGAGTCGAAACTTCAGTAGATGCTAGATTAGAAACTAATTATATGAAACTTAAAAACTGCACAAAACATAATATTCAAAAATATTAAAAAATCCTTTAAGGTTTTCTAATTACTGAACAACTGAACTAAGTGTACATACAAGAGGCTTGACCAACATTGGCCAACTTTGTCAGATAAGTGAGTTTAACATTCGCGCTATCGAAGCCTTTTTTGTAACGCGGACTACCGGTGACTGTTCAGAGTAGACAAAAAAATTAAATAGATTTAATTGTATATTGCAAAAAATACTTGAAATCATTAATGTTTTTTACTATAATTGTTGTGTGTCCTTAATAATATATTTTACTAATGTTATGATGAATTTTGCAAATATTTAAACAATTTATTATTGAACATTTATTCAATGCACACATAGAGAAAGTAGCAGACTTTTAAAAACTAGTCAAGATTTTTAGCTTTACTTAGTACTAAGTAAACATATTATATAAAATATTGCATTAAAATTATTACAGTTATTAATAAAAAAATTGTTAAAAGAAATTATTATTGTTATTTACCAACTTCTTATACAGTGATCCTAGAAAAATGCAGTTTTTTTTCCTAATTTTGCAATTAATCAAACTTTATATAAATGCAGATAAAAAATGCAAATAAAATTATTATTTTAACAATCTTTAAACAAATAACTGTTGCTATTTACCAACTTTTTATTCACTTCTTCTAAAAAGATCCAGTTTTTTCAGTTTTCCAATTAACCAAACTTTATACAATTATAGATAAAAAATACAAATAAAATTATTATTAAAACAATCTTTAAACAAATAATTTTTGTTTTTTTCCAACTTTTTATTTAGTATTCTTAGAAATATGCATTTTTTTCTTACGGGGTTTGGAAAATGCATTTACGCACCATAAGAAGCACCTTACAATGAATGATGCAGGCATCATTTAAGGAGGGCGCCTTCCGTGTGTGGGACTCGAGTCCAGAGAATAGTTTACTTGGGAATATAAATATTCCCCCGTAAGTTTGTCTCTGGGTAATACCCACTAAACCTTCCTCGCTTTACAGGAGTATTTAACCCTCAGAGGGACGACTGAGCTAAGCAACCAACATCGCCGAGGGCTAACTCCGCCCATACCCATAGATTCCTCAGCCCAGCATAAGATTTCGATCAGCCGACGAATCGAGGGGGGTAAGGACTCCCTCCGATCAACGGCTGATTTCGAAGTGATGTCAGGTGGAGGATTCTATACGGATTTCTTCCATGATCTTCTTACCTTCCAATGTCTTCAGATCAACCCTGATTCCTTTTCCTGCGTCCATCGAAATCCTTGATTTTCATTACCTGGGTAATGAAGGATACAATGTGCTGCCACGAGTCCACACTTCTCAACATAAGGTCAATCATGTTTTCGGGGGTGACTTTAGTGCCCACCACCCGAAGCATATCTTGCCTTTTCTCCTCCCAATGTTTACAAACAAAGAGGGTGTGCTCCGCGGTGTCCCTCTTTTCTTAATTTAAAGCGTTTCAAGTACTCGTTAAAACAACCGTGACCTGTTAGCGCCTGTGTAAGGTAATAGCTAACTTCTCCGTGCCCTCTTTCTAACCATTTGGCGAGGTGGGGAATAAGGCGGTAAGTCCACCTTTTAATAGATTCCCCATTCCATCTCACCTGCCACTCCTCGACTAATCTACTCCTCGCGACTCTGCGAATCTGGACCTTTAGTCGCCGTCTGTCCTCCTCGGGGAGCGAGCTTGCCCGATCTTTAGTGACAGAATAGACGGATTGTCTCTCTTTAGCAAAAAGATCTATTGGCGGAACGCTCGCTAGGACTTGCACAGCGCTATTAGGTATAGTCCGGTAGGCTGATACTATTGTTAGCAGTACTATTCTTTGAGCTGAAAGTAGTCTCATAGAGATGGCGTGTTTTTCTAAGGCTGATGCCCACACTGAAGCTGCATAAAGCAGTCTCAAGTTTACCACGCTCGCTACTAATCTTCTTTTCGCTTCCCTGGGACCATCAATGTTTGGCATAAGCCGAGAAATATTTCCTTCACATTGGATGGCTTTAATCGTCGCAGATGTTAAATGTTGGTTGAAGCTAAGCTTCTTATCCAACTCGACGCCCAGGTACTTTATGGTCTGTCTCCATTTTACTTCAGTCCCATCAATTCATTGACCCTTATACCAAGGATTTCTGTAGTTTGCGCACCGCATACGATAATTTTGTCGTCCGCGAAGCCGAATGATTTGGTGTCCGTAGGTAGTTTCATACGCAGGGAATCATCATACATGACGTTCCACACGAATGGACCTACCTTTGATCCTTGGGGGGCTCCACAAGTCATCTCCTCGCGAATCTGAAATGTTTTGCCCTCATACTCGATCCACCGATCACTAAGATAGTTGTCCATCATTCGCAATAGGTAGGTCGGTATCCCTTTCCTCCTCATCTACTCGATGCAGATGTTTCATCACGCGGAATTGAACGCATTACGTACGTCTATTGCTATTAATGCGCAAAATCCTTTCTTCTTCCCCGTGCCTTCTCTGGCATTCTTTGCTTCTTCCACTACTGCCGAAATAGCGTCGACAATAGATCGGCCTTTGCGAAACCCGTACTGGTTTTCTGATAGGTCATTTTCGCCAGTCAGAAGACCCTGAAGTCTCTGCAAAAACCATACCCTCTAATAGTTTACCTTTTGTGTCCAAAAGACATATGGGTCTATAGGATGACGTCTTATCCAGAGGCTTGTCTCCTTTTCTGAGAAGAACTAACTTTTGCTTTTTCCAACCATAAAGAACCTTCCACCCTTGAGTCAGTCGTTCAAAGGGTTAAGGAGAAGTTCGGGGTACACATCGATCACCAATTTCAGGATCTCGTTGGGTATTCCATCCCTTCCTGTCGCCTTGACAGATTTTAACCCTTTTCCCGCAGTTCTTAGCTTCTCAAGCGTAAAAAGATCTTCGCTCCGTACTAAGCAAGAGGAATAGTCCTCTCGAGACCATGATTCCACATATGGAAATAAGGCTCTTATGATCTGTCGGACCCAATTAGGTTTGTCTCGACCGGGGATCTGTTGTTTAATAACCAATTTCTTGGTCACAATCTTAAACGCCAGTCCCCATGGGTCGTTTTCGACGTCGCTAATTAAGTCTTTCCAGCATTTCCGTTGACTACGCCTTATTCCCTGCTTAAAAGCCTTTTTTGCTTTATGCCATTCCTGCTCAAGCGAGATGTCCCCTTTTGAACGGGTATATCTCCGTCTCGCTTTATTGCACTCATTTTTCAGCATGGCCAATTCCTCGTTCCACCAGTATGTTGACTTCTTCCTAGAGCAATCACGTCTACGTCAGGGCATAGAGTGATTGCAGGCTGCAGTCACCTCACGCCTCGCGGCACGCACCCTCTCCTCAAACGTTTCCGGTTCCCTTATCCAGCCAAGTTCGGAGATCAGCTTGGCTTCTTCCAGGTACTTTCTTGCCTTATCTCGATCGAGCTTACTTGTGTTCCATGAGGGCTTCTTACTAAGATCATCGGGTCTTTTGCCCCTCACAAGCTCTTCAATCGAGATAACAAACTCAATATAATGGTGATCGCTCAAGGTTGTTTCATCGAGCACTTCCCAGTCCCTAATCTTCCGTGCCAAATCTGGCGAGGCTATTGTTAGATCCAAAATTGATCCCGATTCACCTCGCCGAAATGTAAACTCCTGGCCCCGGTTCACTACGACCAGGTCATTTCTGGCCACCATTTCGCTTATCAGAGTGCCCCCCTCTTGTCTAAACGGAATTCACCCCATTCGGGACACTTACCATTAAAGTATCCCGTTATGAGGGTCCTCCCACCCAAAATCTTTTATGCTTTCTTTAAGAGATTGCACTTCGGCCTCGAAATATTTAAAGCGATCGTTAGGAGAGAAGTAGCAGCTATACATACGTATACTCGACACTTCTATCCAAACGAACCCCTTATCGGTCTCCAGAAAATCGCTGACGCTCAGATCCGGGTTGCACACTTGAATCCCAGATCTACATGTTTTGTCCTGGTACCAGACAGAGTGGTCCGGTTTCTTACACTGTTCACTGAAAAACAGTATATCAACCCCCCTCTGAATTGCCGTTAAAAACATGAGATCTTTTGCGAGCTTTCCCTTGTTAAGGTTAATCTGAAGACACCTTAGCTCCTTCCTTTTAACTTCTTTAGTTCTGCACTGTAGACAGGGCAGGACCCACTTCCTGGTCGGTGTTTGAAATCCGTCATTCCTTTATCCGAGCAGGTGATGTAGTGGAACTCCGCATTACACCCCTTGCTCTGATGGTCTGGTTCTCCGCACCGCCAACAAGCGTTGCTCCTGTCAGGGCCACTGCAGTTCTTGGTCAGGTGTCCATATCCGAGGCACTTATAGCACCTCTTAACTTCCAGCTTGGCCCGGACTCTGCAGTTTATCCATCCTACTTTCACCCTACCTACCTTTAGCAATTCTGTAGCAAATGCTTCATGAAGTTGAAGCACCGCTATTTTGCTTCCGGCACTAAGGGAGAAAAGGCGGCAAAACACCTGCAGGTCGGTCCTGTCCAGTGTCTTTTTCACTGCCTCCACCACTTCGTCTACCTCTGGACTCATCCAGGTCCCTGATTTCCACGGACCTTTTTGTGACCACAGTAGCGACTTCTCCTTTTTCCTGAAAGGCAGCAGTCAGTGCCCTACTGATTTCTGAGCGATCCTCTCTTCCCTTGAGGACGAGAAGCATGTCGTTCTTCAACATCTTCCGGATCGACAGGACCTCCGTTTGAGAGTCAGCAGGGTTGACAACCGACTTCATATGCTTCAAGGCGTCAGCGAAGGAAACGTTATCCTTTAGTAACACCCTGATAGCATCGTTTCTCCTTTCCTTACCGTGCTGAGAGGCCTTCTTTGTCGCCTCTGCCTCTTTCTTCTCTTTTGCGGTTTTTGCCTTCTCTTTTTTCTTTTCTTTTTTTTCTTTTTCCTTTGAGTGGCTGGAACTTCCTGACACTCTTTTTCCACCATTGGGTCGATTAGTCCTCGGGTTGCCGCAGAAAAGGATCTATTGATCCCGGCCTGGGGTCCGAGGGACCTTTTTCATCCCTTTTTTTCGAGGACCTCTCTTCGGGGGTCCTCAAAGCTTCTCGTTTTTCACCTCTTTCTTCTCCATTACCCTTAGATGTTGAAGTCTCCAACTCATTGGGTTTAGGGCGAAGGGGAACCTTTGCCTTTCCCTTTTGTTTGGGGACGCCTCTCAGCTTTCTGAGCATCTCCTCTTTCAAGTCTTTAGCTACTTGTTTGAGGCATTTGCTATATTCCACTGCCGTGTTAATCGATTTCTTAACCGGCTTTGCGTTGTTTTCCAGCCGATTTGACTGCACGTACAACAGCGCATTCGTGAGTTCCTGGGAGCCGACCACTTGCTGTTCCAAAAGCCGAATGATGCCTTCCCATCTGTCGGCTCTCGGAGGAACAGCGCTCTCCCCTTTACTCGGAGTCTCCGTTGCACGGGCAGTAAAAGTAGCTGTACCTGCCGATGTGGAAGGTTCCGGCGCATCTGAACTCTCGTTCGTCTCCATTTTTTCATTTAATTTTTCCATTAAGCTTTCCATTCGTTTGATTTACCAGCGCATCGTGTAGAGAGGGGGGGTCGCCACGGTTGAGAACGGGTGTACCCTCGGACACGACGGTCCTACCCCAGTTCCCTAGGGCCCAACCCTTTCGCTTAGCCATTCCCGGTACAACACGGACGGAACGGACTCCACCGTAGCAGCACAGGCTCCGACACCTGTACCCACTGCACACTATTCGATCAAGTTCCCGAAGGGGCTGGCTCCTGACTTCGCATTACAGAAAAACCTCGGCAGAGCAAGCTCACATCAGACGGGGTCCCCATATGGCCTGGAAAAAACCATATAGGGACACGTCACATCCAGTGCCCTGCAATACGTCGCCGATCGCAAGTATTTGTTCCGCGTGAGTATATGATGCTCTCATTGAGATCCTCATTCACTATTTATAAACACCCTTACACTCAAGTTCTATTTTCCGTCATTCACACTGGTCTCTCTGAATCAATCAATCCTTCCTTTCAAGGGGACGTCCCCCACATTCATAGAGGAGAATAAACCTTCCTAAAGGTTCCTCTCTCGTACCTCATTCATAGCGTTACACTTACAATTAGAAAGAGTAAGCTATCCAATCAGGGAAGCACACATAGAGAAAGTAGCAGACTCTTAAAAACTAGTCAAGATTTTTAGCTTTACTTAGTACTAAGTCAACATATTATATAAAATATTACATTAAAATTATTACAGTTATTAATAAAAAAATTGTTAAAAGAAATTATTATTGTTATTTACCAATTTCTTATACAGTGATCCTAAAAAAATGCAATTTTTTTCCTAATTATGCAATTAATCAAACTTTATACAAATGCAGATAAAAAATGTATATAAAATTATTATTTTAACAATCTTTACACAAATAACTGTTGCTATTTAACAACTTTTTATTCACTTCTTCTAAAAAGATCTAGTTTTTTCAGTTTTCCAATTAACTAAACTTTATACAATTATAGATAAAAAATACAAACAAAATTATTATTAAAACAATCTTTAAAGAAATAATTTTTGTTTTTTTCAACTTTTTATTTAGTATTCTTAGAAATATGCATTTAGATAAATTGTAAAATTTGAAAAAAAATTCATCTTTCTTAGATGCAATATGCGAAAAGTTTGTAAATAACGATAAATATTTGTTTAGAAATTGTTCAAATAACAATTTTATTTGTCTTTTTTATCCATAACTATAAAAAGTTTGGTTAATTGCAAAATTAGAAAAAAAAAACTGCACCTTTCTATGAGCACTAAAGAAAAAGTTGCTGAATAACAATTATTTGTTTAAAAATTGTGTAAATACTAATTTCATTTGTATTTTGTATCCGTTATTGTATAAAGTGTGTTTAATTACAAAATTAGACAGAAATTACATCTTTCTAGGTGCTCTGTAAAAAAAAGGTTGGTTAGTAACAATATTGTTTTGTTTAAACATTGTTTAAATAATCATTTTATATGTAATCTTTTTCCGTAATTGTATGAAGTTTAATAAATTGTAAAATTAGGGAAAAAATGCATCATTGTGTTTTTTATATAGAAAGTTAATAAATAAAAATAATTTGTTTGAAATTGTTTAAAATTAAAATTTATTGTGACTTTTGTAATAACACATTATTTGTTGAAACACATCAATATTTTGATGGTTTTAATACTTATTTCCCGCTAAGAAATAATAAAACATTCAAACTTATCTTGGCATCCTCAGTAGATAATTTACATACATTTACAAATGTTATAAATATACAAGGAGAGATAAAAAATAGTATATTATGCCTACCAAGGTGCATATGCTATGTTCTATCACAAATGTGCGAAAAAATCGTGTATTGTGAGCGTGTTTTTTCGGTTAGGAACTTTTTTAACTCTGACGTTCGCCAACCTGAAAACTGCGAGTTTTGGTCCGCTTTACGTAAACAAAAACAAGAATTTTTCATGCATG
Organism: Ganaspis brasiliensis; assembly: GCA_037103525.1. Lineage (NCBI taxonomy): Eukaryota > Metazoa > Arthropoda > Insecta > Hymenoptera > Figitidae > Ganaspis > Ganaspis brasiliensis. The sequence continues at coordinate 1,117,492 of JAZKLR010000223.1, read as the reverse complement.
TGTAGTAGAAAAAAAATTTTCAATTTTTCAAAATTCAATAAGAGTTTGTTCAGTAACACAAAATTAGTGCGCCATATTATATCCGCCAAGTTAAATTTTTTAAAACCGACTTTAGATTTGTAATTAGCGGTATCAATATTATTATTTGTTTAAAGATTGTTAAAATAATAATTTTATTTGCATTTTTTATCTGCATTTGTATAAAGTTTGATTAATTGCAAAATTAGGAAAAAAACTGCATTTTTTTAGAATCACTGTATAAGAAGTTGGTAAATAACAATAATAATTTCTTTTAACATTTTTTTTATTAATAACTGTAATAATTTTAATGCAATATTTTATATAATATGTTTACTTAGTACTAAGTAAAGCTAAAAATCTTGACTAGTTTTTAAAGGTCTGCTACTTTCTCTATGTATGCTTTGAATAAATGTGCAATAATAAATTGTTTAAATGTTTGCAAAATTCATCATAATATTAGTAAAATATATTATTATTTGACACACAACAATTAAAGTAAAAAACATTGATGATTTCAAGTCTATTTTGCAATATACAATTAAATAAACGCTGTGTCTACTCTGAACAGTCAACGGTAGTCAACGTTACAAAAAAGGCTTCGATAGCGCGAATGTTAAACTCACTTATCTGACAATGTTGGCCAAAGTTGGTCAAGCCTCTTGTATGTACACTTAGTTCAGTTGTTCAGTAATTAGAAAACCTAATAGCATTATTTAATATTTTTTAATATTATGTTTTGTGCAGGTTTTAAGTTTCATATAATTAGTTTCTAAATATGCTTATCGAAGCTGATGATTTTAACAGTTAAGAACTAAAAATCGCAAATGTTAGAATAACAATCTAAAAGTTTACAATTTTTACTGTTATTAAAAAAAAATTTGTTAAAAACGTTCAAAACCACGCTTGCTAGCATCTACTGAAGTACAGCCTGACATTTCGTAGTCGCTCACGTAAACAAGGAAGCGCGGCTGTCGAACAGGTCATCTAAGAAGCTATTGTTTCGACTGGAAAGTAAAGGGACCTTTTCATTTGTCTTTCCAGAATATGTGCATGCAGTATTGAGACCGATCTGACAACTTTTATTTTCGGGGTTTTGTCCACCTAATTTTCTGTTTCGGCCTACTGTGCGCCAGGTGGGCGATTCCACTCGGACTTCGCGACCTAATATAAAAGGAAACAAACTACGGTGATTACTCGGCTGCCCCGCGTGCTTCTAAATTTCAGACTTCGTTCTCAGAGGGAGAAGGTTTGAAAAAGAAAGAGATCACTACACTATTCCTATGAAGCAAATGGTTATGTAAAATAAAATAAAAAAATGCACTTAAGACTTCATAGGATTTTAATGATAATGAAATTTTAACTTAGTCGTACAAGAGTAATGAGTAGAAACACTAACACACCTCGGCACAGTCCCGCTGGGAGCACTAACGGTTGACGGCTTATCGTGCTCACGTCCCGGGGTGTCGATTGTCGTTCTCCGATTCAGAGTTTTGGCACGGAAGCACTTTGTCTTGTCTTGGCAGCCATTAGCACACACTGAATTTTTGGAACGCGAGCAATCTGCTCCTGTCTCGTGTTTTTTCGCTGGGTTTTCTACACACGACCCTATTGGCTGTTCAGAGAACTTGAGTTCCCTCTCATTGGCTGGCGTAGTACCTCCATCGGCTGTCAGTCTACCCGCTGGGAGGTGCTGCCACCCTGCGGCCATCATGTCACTTAGCTGCGCACCTGCAAACAAACTACCCGCCGAGCTTTGGTCGTCTGCTTCAGGTTGTCAACAACTCAGTATCGCCTGTTGGCAACAACTGTGAAATCCGGACATGTTTTCCCCATGTCGTTTTGTTTAATCCGGGTATCCAACTTCAGTTCGTGTCCTGGTGAGTGCCTTCTTTCATTGGTCTTCTCTGTCGCAGAGCTCTTTTCGGTCCGGCTTCGTCGATATTCGGGTAAGATAATTTACAATTAATGAGGATTCTAAGAAATCCTTGTTACAACTCCCCCGGACCTAGACGAAGCCTATCTGGTTTTGACTAATTCCGCGGATTCAAGACCGTCACTCGCTCACATCCAAGACACGGACCACCTCGCTATCTCCGTCTTTCTATCCCTCCTAGTTCTTACCCACGCCCAAAGCTTCTACCTGTCCTCTTTGGCTCTTACTTTTCTAGTATTCTACCCGTAACCTGGACCGTTCTTACTACTAACATTATTGGACGAACTTTCCTGGTGAGGGGGGGGGGGTCTTTGTCCTTATCGTGTATCTGCAAGGAGTTTCCCAAGAGGTTATCCCCGTTTCTGACCTGCATCTGACCGCGACGGGTTGTTTTCCCAATACTCACGAGGTTCCCTTGCCCTAATCCCTGTTATTCCTGGGACAAGAAAGGAGAATGTGGAGTTGGCTAGTTTCTAGTTTCTTATTGTGAACGACCATTGATCCCACTAACGAGTTTATTAACCAAATTACAAAAATGCGTGTTTTTACGTAATAATACAATGAAAGCGATCAATCGTACTTTCCTGTGGAAGGAGAAAATCGTGGTGCTCCTACTCAGCCTCATAATTCTTCGAAGGATATCGGTGGTCGGTCGGTTGACTGCTGTCCCTTTTCCTCTTTTGGTTTTACGGATTAAAGGTAGGGTACAACCTTTTAAGGTGTTCCCTTCCCTGACAGCGACGGCAGAATCGTGGGGTCAAGGGAGAAGGTATTCCCATTCTTTCTTCCTTCCGTTCCGGGCTATACCATGGTTTCTTCCTGTCACCCCCTTGTCGTCTTGTGGTGTGGTCTTCACGGTGACGAGCTTCCTCTTCCTGGTCGCGAACTTCTTGCTCGTGGCTTCGGCGTTCTGTGTCCTCCAATTCTTGTAGGTAATTTTGGCGTTCCTTCCAGGCTTCTTGGGCTTCCCTGCACCTTTGCTCGTCATGTCTTAGGCGCTTTTGCTCTCCTTCCGTTCTGGCCCAGTCTTGTCGGGCTTCCCGCTGGTCCCTTTCTGATGCTTCTCGGCTTTCATGTTCTCACCTGCTCCATTCTCGCAGGTACTTTGGATGCCGGGACTGCTTCTTTGCGACGGCTTCTTGGGCTCCTGCCGGTTCAGCTCGGTTGGGTTTAGCTGGACGTTCCCTGTTGTCTCTCCCTTCGGTACCTAGTGGCCGGAGTTCGACGATGGCCCCTGCCGGCTCTCTTTGTATTTGTGAACGGTCTCTGGGTCTATTGGGGCTTTCCCGTCTCCTTCCGTCTTTTAAGCCCACTTCTTTCAGGTCAAGGAGCGCTTTTTGGATGTTTAGGCGCGCCTGTGCTGTCCTTCTTGCCCGTATGGCATAGTACTCTTCCTTATCTGTAAGGGGGGGAAGATGTGTCTTTGCTAGCGTCATGGTTCTTTTCGGCTTCCCGAGTTACTATTAATTTATTCGTGTCTCTTTTCTCTGGCTCTTTTGTTGGGGATTAGGGATTACTGGTTGAAGGTGTGTACGGATCTTCAAGCTACATCCTCCTCCTTCTTTCTAGGTTCGCGGTCCTGGTATAGGATAAGGAGTTTGACCGGGAACCTACCTACTAATCGTTCGTCTGTCGGTCCCTATTTCATAAACAGATGGCCCTACTATGCGTCGACTACGTACGGTCCCTGGTTTTTACCTCCAAAACTTTTCGTAATTCCCTTACGCCCTGACGACACGACTTCACCCTTTCTCATGACTTTGTCCCCTATTCTGAAAACCGCGTGACGACGCCGCTTATCGTAGCTCTGCTTCTGGCGTCCGAGCGCTTTCTCGTAGTGAAGCGGGGCTAACGCCTGTCGTGCTACGCACAGACGTGTTATACGCGAAGCTAAGGTCTTTTAGGTAAACGTCCCAACTCCGGTGGTTTTTGTCGACATACGCAGAGATCATCGTTTTGAGGACCCAGTTCACCCTTTCTACCCGATCTGCCTGAGGGTGGTAGACTGGCGTGAATGAGTGTCGGATGCCGTATATTTCTGTCAACTCTTGAAACGCATGGTTGACATACTCGGTACCATTATCCAACACCAGTACTTCCGGTGCTCCCCAACGATATAAGATGTATTCCTTGAACGCTTTTATTATTGTCTCTGCATTGGATTTTCTCATCGGCGCTTTATCTATCCATTTCGTGAATAGGTTCTCGAAGACTACGTGATATTCAAAGCCAAGTGCCGTTTTTTGCCAGGGTCCCATGACATCTGTTGCCATGACTTGCCATGGTTGCTCTACGACACGGCGGGTCATTAGACCAGCTAGTGGACGCATATCAGCCTTGATTCGCTGGCACGTGTCGCACGTGCGCAACCAAGCTTCTAGGTCTCGGAACATTCCTGGCCAATAATATTGGTTTGAGGCTCTCCGGTATGTCTTGTCAATTCCAAGATGCGCGGCTAGTAGATCAGCGTGGACCTATGCGAAAACTTCCTGTCTTCTTTCGTGAGGTACCACTAGTTTCCACGCATCAAGATCGTCGATCACTGAGTAATTAGCGGATTTAGGCGAAAGCGATACAACAGGCCGTCTGCGATTTTCCATCCATTAAACTTTCTGGGGGTTTCCTCCACTTCTCGCAGTCGCTAGCGGTACCAATCATCTATTACCGGGTCAAAGGTCGGTATCGGTAAGGCTGCCTCCTCCTCGTACATCCGAGATAGGGCGTCAGGAACTAAATGTTTTTACGGTACATGACGTCAAAGTTATACTTGAGGAGGTCTAGGGCCCACCTGGCCAGTCGACCGGTTGAATTATGTAGATTGTAAAGCCAGCGCAACGAATTATGGTTAGTTATGACCGTAAAATGGAAACCTTCCAGGTAACGGCGGACTTTTTGCTCAGCCCAAATTACCGCAAAGCACTCTTTTTCAGTAACAGAGTATTTTCTTTTCGCACCTGTCATTGTCTTACTTGCATAGACAATTACTCGGTCTACGCCACCTTGCTTTTGCGTTAAGACTGCACCGAGGCCATAGTTACTCGCGTCGGTGTGCAGAAGGAACGGGATCTCGAAATCGGGGTACGTCAAGATCGGTGCAGTCGTTATCAAATCTTTCAACTGCTCAAACGCGTTTTCTTGGTCATCATCCTTCATCCAAGGGATATTAGACCTGAGCTTGGTTAAGAGGTTCCGCAATCGTCGCTAGCTGTGGAATAAAATGGCTATACCACGATGCCATTCCAAGAAACCTTCTCAACTGTTTGATATTTGTAGAGGCGGGGTACGACTTTAGGGGCTCCACTTTCTCTGGATCAATTTGAAGTCCCTCTATCGGTGACTCGCGCGATCCATTTCTTGTGCTCCTCGAAGGTCTCGTTTACGATAACAATGTCATCTAGATATGCGTTCCATCTCGGCACCTATGAGTGAATCTATGAGTCGTTGAAATGTCGCTGTGGCGCCAGACAGTCCGAAAGCTCTTTGCTGTCTTCCCCCATCGGTATTTAGTGGTATCCCCACTTCAAGTCCAGTGTCGTTATGTACTTGGCAGTTTGGAGCTGTTCCAGAATCATGTCCATTTTTGGGAGGGGATATGCGTCCTTCTTTGCTACTTTGTTCGGTTTCCGATAGTCGACACACAATCGGTACGTACCATCCGATTTTCTGACCATGACTACCGGGCTGGACCATCCTCTTTTAGACGGTTCTGTTATGTCCTCGGCCAATAGTATTGACGTTTCTTTTTGCATCGCTTTCAGGACCTTAGGAGACTCCCGATAGTAACGTTGCTTTATCGGTGGGTAGCCCTGAACGTCAATACTTTGGGCAATTTGATCTGTTGCTGGGAGGGGGCGGTCTTATTAGTTTCGCGACGAGTTTATCCAGCTCGGACCTGTCAATATCTAAGATTTGCCTGAGTCCGTAGACCGAGCTGATGTTCAAAAACTCGCCCGAAGCGTCTCCTACCTCCTCCTCTCCCGTTTTGGCATAGTGGTGGACTACTTCCGGGTAGTCCGACATATGCTAAGCTCTTTTTTTGCCATCATGAACTATCCCGAATGTGTGAATGAAGTCCATTCTAAATAAAACCTGTTCGCCCATTCCTGGAACGATTTAGACTCTTATCATTCGGGATACTTGTTCTATCTCGATGGGCAGAAGACAGCTTGCTTGTACTAGTCGAACGGTACCGTCTGCGGTTTCAACACCCCTGCCTGGTGTCTGCTCTAAGGTTGCTTGCCAATATTTTTCATCTCATTTCGAGAATTACCACCATCAATTAAGGCCTGGATATTTGTCGTGTTACCTATCCGTGCAGTCGTAAAGGCTTTCAAGGTAAAGCCTTCGTCCTCTACTGGTGGCTCTGTTACCCTTAATTTAAGTGGTTTGGATGACCTTGGCTCAGGTGTGACCTCTAGCAAGTCACGGGACCTCAGTATTGCCAGAATTACCTGATTTGACTTCCAAAGATACTTTCCGTCTTTACCCATGCCTCGATCGTTTACCAAAATGGTGTCTTCGTTTCTTGTACCGTTTTGGTTCGATTTCGATGGCTCAGCGTTGTCTGGTGGAAAGGATGTTTCATCGTGAGTCATTACCTTCCGCGGGATTGTTTCGGATTTTTCCTCAGTGCTCAATCGAGTGTCGTCTGGATCTTGTACTCGACCGGTGCCAGTTACTTTGCTCGTTACCTGGAATAACACTGGTTCCGATCCTAGGTCTAAAGAAGATACCTGTTTATCTGAGGAGGTCATCAACGTTTTTGGGGGAAGAGGGGTGACCCCTACTGACTCTCCCGACGCTGGTTTCCCGGACGATCCTTGCAGGACTTCGTATTTACCCCATCCTTGCCGCAGCACATGCAATAATTCTTTCCGTGCGGCTTAGGGCAACCTCTTTGGTAATGTCCCTTTGTTTTGCAGTTGTGACACACAACCAACTTTTTCTTCACGGGATTTGAGGAAGTCCTCGGTTGTGCGTCGTCCTGTTTCTTTAATGGTGGGCCTCGTTTTTTATTACCCTTTTGGTTTGGGAGACCTTTCTTTGGAGACTGATTGGTTACCCCGGACTTCGTTTGAGCTTGCGGCTTAGCTGCCTTCGCAGTACATATCGCAGCTATTGCGGTATCATATTTCTTTGATAACTCCGCAAATTTATCTGCCTAAGTGTCTGGGACCGGTTTCTCAGCCACAGCTGCTGCCGCTGGAAACTTTTTCGCAGCTGATGGTTTTCCCCTGTATGATTGTTAAGAATCTCTGCGACTCTCTTATACTGTCTGGCCAGTACTGCAAGTCCATTGTAATCCGCGAAGTTATATCTACAGATCGCTCGGCGGAATTCTGCCTTCAAATTTTCGTAAATACGGTTCAGTTGTTTCTCTACTACCATCGTGTGCTTAGGAATGTCCTTGGGTCCCAATTTTTGTTGGAGGACCCGCTTACTTCCCCTTGCTCGTCCGTTGTTCCGCCCTGCGTCGTAAGCGACACCTGTTGCAAAGTTTCTCTGGCTGGAGGTTTTAGTGTTTCTGCTTGGAGCTTAACTAAGCTTTCCTTAAGTTCTAGTATCAGATCTTGTTAGCTGCGTATCAGTTCTAACAATGCAGCTTAGCTTGTGGGTCATTTTCGACGGGGCCTACCCTATCGTGTTCGTTTGTTGTCCACCACGGTATAGTATTTACATTCGGGTGTGAGATACCGTGGCTACCCGATGTCGTTGATGGGAGTCGGGGTGGGGCCAAAATTAAATAATTTATTTTGCCCGTTCGCTGCTTCGTTTGGGCAGTCGAAAAGAAACTCCCTGTCCGCTGTGCTATTGGGAGTGTCGATATCCCCTCCACTACTGTCATGGTCGCTTTCCCTGAACGTTCACCATCTCTTTTCATAGGAGTGGAAATGCTTGGCCTGAGCTTCGTCTTAGGGGCCCCATGGTACTAACTCATCGCCCGCTTTTCAGAAGAGAAAACGCTCTAGGCGACTACGCATTACGTTCGGAGAGTCCTCTGTGCATAACCCATATTTGGCTAACGTCTTTTGCAATTGGTCATCCGAGAACCTCGCGATCCAATCTGGGACTTGTGCCATGATTTCCTCTATTGAGAGTTAAGAAAACCGTGTCATCAACTCGTCTCCCACGCTATTCTGAGTTACGCGGTGTCGCGGGGGTCCGCCGGGCGGGACGGGGTTCCTTGAATCATTGCCCCTCGCCTTTTGCTCGTTATTCAAATTGTCTACCCCTGTCTTATCGTGTGACTCCATCTTCCTTTATTTCCGGTTCGGTGGTAAAGGTCGCCACGAGAATCTTTTAATACTTCGTAATTATTGGTAATTTACGTTAATTTCGGTTCAATTCCAACGATTACCGCCTAAAATTCTCGAGTCGTGGTTAATGGTCCCAAACTTTTCGAAATTCGTGGTTAAATATCTAATTTGAGGTTAGATTTCCTCCAAGTCCCTTAAATTCTTCGAAAATCGGTTAAACATTCTCAAAATGACCATTAACTTCTGACAACAGGGTGAAATTTCCAATTTTTTGGTTAACTTACCTCACAAAGCCTTTAACTTCCCGCAAACCTGTTTAAATTTTCAAAATTACCAATAATTTTGAAAATTTTCTTGACTCTACAAAATTATTAAAAAAAAATTAAACAACATTAAGAGCACATCATATTAAATAAATAAATAATAAATCAATTTAATTAATAATATCAAAGACCTGAGAAACCATGGTAAACTTCAAGCCTCTAATATTTTTCCCATTGAGAAATTTTGAATACTTTGCAACAATTGAATTTTCAAAGCCCTGAGCGTGTGTTTGCAGGCTGTGCCGAGTACCCAGCTCTTTCTCTCTTTCTCTTTGGCTCACGGGTTGGGCGTCATTGTAACGAGGAATCTGCCTCGTTATGAAAAATAATAATTTTAGTTCTGACTTACGGTAAGTAAGTTGACAAAATGGCGGTTTTGGCCGTCTCTCCGACCCTTCTGACACACAATGATAACCTTCGAGCTACGCTTTTCCAGCTGACAGGCGACCTGCGAAGACTGTTATTTTATAATCGGAACAACCTCTTGGTTGTCCCGGGCGCCAGGTGGACGATTCCATCCGGACTTCGCGACCTGAAATAAAAGGAAAACAAACTACGGCGGTCACCCGCCTAAATTTGAGACTCCGTTCTCAGAGAGAGAACGTTTGGAGAGATAGAGAGCACTACACTATTCCTATCGAGCAATGTTTATGTAAAATAAAATAAAAAATGCACTTTAGACGTAATACGATTTTAATGATAATGAAATTTTAAGGTATTAGTCGCGTAAAATGATTTTCGTCAGATTTTTTTAAAACTTTGTATCTGTATTCATGAGGTATTTATCTATGAAATGAGATCTATCCTATTAATTTTGACCACTTCTGAGCTTCAAAATATTAATTCAAAGTTTATACCTTTTACATGCAATAGCACAAAATGCATGTAAAAAATGTCTCTTATATTCAATTATAAAAAAACAAGTCGTCAGTTTTTCAAATAAAACTACTAAGTTACACATTGAGATAAAATAAATCCTTTAAAAAAAAAATTAATTTTATTGACCACGCCGTATAAAAAATACAATAATTTAAAAATTCATAATTTTTCATTTTCACGTGGATTCATTGAAAAATGTCTAAAACGTGTAAGCAATACATCACGATAACTTATAGTACCTGACTCAAAATCGTGAAAATTACATATATTATATTGGAAGAGGTCACAAGGAAGCAAGTGAGTTGATATAAAAGTTTATTTTTTGTTCTTTTTATTTTGCGGGAGTCTTGCGGGAGCATTTACGCGACTAATACCTTAACTTAGTCGTACAAGAGTACTGAGTTGAAACTCAAACACACCTCGGCACAGTCCCGCTGGCAACACTAACAGTTGACGGCTTATCGGGTCCACGTCCCAAAGAGAAACGATAAGGATTAACCTTGGAGCTGTTCCAACGTTCTCTGCCAGCTTTCAATTCTTCTGTCGTCGTTTCTTTTTCTCTACCGTGGTCCTACCAGCGAGCGTCGACGACAACCCAAACTAACGGTGTCGATTGTCGTTCTCCGATTCTGAGATTTGCCACAGAAGCACTTTGTCTTGTCTTGGCAGCCGTTAGCACACACTGAATTTTTTGAACGCAAGCAAGTTGCTCCCGTCTTGTTTTTTTCCGCTGGTTTTTCTCCACACGACCTTATTGGCTATTCAAAGGACTTGAGTCCCCTCTAATTGGCTGGCGTAGTACCTCCGTCGGCCGTCAGTCTACCAGCCGAGAGGGGCTGCCACCCTGCGGCCATCATGCCACTTAGCGGCGCTCCTGCGAAGAAACGGCCGGCCGAGGTTTGGTCGTCGGCATCAGGTAGTCAACAACTCAGTATCGCCTGTTGGCAACAACGGTGAAATCCGGACATGTTTACCGTATGTCGTTTTGTTTAATCCAGGTGTGCAACTTTAGTTCGTGTCCTGGTGAGTGGCTTCTTTCCTTGGTCTTCTTTGTCGCCGATCTCTCGGTTGCATTGTTACGGGTCCTGACCTATCAGATCGTCTTCCTCGTTTGACCTCCTTCTGTTTTTCCACCGCTTCTCAGGTGATGTTGCTCTGGTGAACCCGACGAAGTCAATATATTTTTTTAACCATTGAGATTGCTTAATTTTTAATATTCTATGAATTTTTGTTAATTTCATTCCATGTTGCAAAAAATATTTAAAATTTTTATAATGAATTAAGTATTTTGTTCTTGAAAATAAATGTGGTATTAATTTAGGTAATTTGCTTCCTTCAGCAGGGGGAATAAAATGTTCAGGGCATAAGGGCAAATCCTTATGAAAATCGTAAAGTTCTTCAGGATAATATAAATCCACTTCTAAAATATATCTATAAGGAGAATCATTCTCAATTTTATTCACATCAAATCCTGATAAATTGGTTTCCCATTGAAAATCAGAATATGGTAAAAAATTACTCATCGCTGCGCCATACAAATTATTTACGTCAAAATATATTTAATAAGATTCTTCAATTTCTGGACTAAATTCTAGCCCTATAGATCGATTGTTTGATTTTCCATACCTATTTGAGCATTGAAAAATTCCTCCTTAAATCCCTTTTTCAATAAAAAGTATCATTTTAATATCCCGTATTAATTTTAATTCTACTTAAGTTAATTTCATCATTGCATCAAATGCAAGACCTGGAGCCGTAAAATAGTTTAAGGGGTTTAATTATATGCTGATAGACATGTTTTTCGAAAATTTTCAAAAATATCAGCTAAAAGTAAAACGTCAGTTTTTAAATATAAATCTGAATATTCCCCCAAGTTCTTTAAATTAAATGTATTTCATACTTGACAAACATGCTCTTAATCTTCATGTGATATGTTTGAATTATTTAACTTTGAAAATAATGCTTTTATTGGTGGCAACTTATTTTCCTCCAATTTTCGGCAACTATCAATACATTTATACAGGAAACCCCCTTTTCCGACCAGTAAATTAAATTCATTAATTACTACTAGGCATAAACCTACATGAATCCAAAAACTTAAAACATACACTTTTATCAGCTACATATTTAGTGAAAAAGAAATATTTTTCTTTATTTATAGACAAAAGTTTTACAGGTCCCTCAAAACTAGTGCACAATTCTTTTATAAAAAAATGAGCATTATAACCTGACAAATTGTAAAACACTACAGGAATCGTATGTGAATTTTTATAGTTAATATTACAACCCTAATGAGCTGCACCCCTAAATTTTCCAGTGAAATGATAGTGATCTCGATGTTTCTGATCATTTTCTTCAAATGAATTTTCACAAATATGACAAAATTTGCATTTTTAAATTCTAATTCTTGCTGAAAAGTTAAAGTTTCGATGGGCACTATTTTTTTTAATCTGAGTCAAGTAAATCAGCAATACTTGTTAATTTTTTCATAAACCATGAAATGCAATCCTCTTCTCTATAAGTTTCAAATACTGATAGTGAATTATTAAAATCACATTTTAAATAAAATGCAACGCTTGTCGGAATATGTTCCTTATATGCCCCACATATTATTTTATTATCATAAGAAGGTTCGAAAAGGCTTTCAGTATCCGCATACAGTACAAATGGCATATTTTCTTAAAGTCTAAAATTTTTAAATTTTAAAATATTCTCCTCATCTGTCGGTAAAATAACCTTACACTTATTTAATTTCATACAATCGGTTTTATGTCTCAAAAAATGAGTTCTTATAATTAAAATGACATAAACATCTATCACATAACCAAGTGCGATTTTTATGTTTTGTGATTTGTGATTTCAATAATCGTGATAAATTGCGAATCCACACGAAGTGATAATTATTATTATTATTATTATTGGTAAGATTATTTAATTTATCATTTTTATTTATTGCAGACAAAATGTCTTCTTTCTTTATCATTAATAAATGAATAGTATCTTTTTTAGAGAAATTATTACTTAAATAAAAAGGAACAATTTCTTCTTTATTTTTATCAACTTTTTCCAAACCATAAATGGGTGATTCTCCCGAAATAATACTTTTGTATGTCCTCAAGATTTTCTCAATAATAATAATAATTTATGACAATTTCTCTCTACACGTCAATAGTTTACCACTTTTTCTAAAAATCCTGCAAAAGAATTTATTTATTTTATAACTTTAAAGTACTCTTTTTTGGTAATTTTAAATACTAAAAGTAAGCCTTTTAACCTGTCCTATGTCAATTTTTCATTCTTTTAAAACGTAAAACAACTATTTAATATTTAAAAAACAATACTTTACAGATATTTTCTAGAAGCTAAGGGATTGTAGAATATTTGTACAAAGTATAAATAAAATAGATCTTATAGATTTTCCATAAATGGAAAATGAATTTTGTTCTCTGGTTGTGCATCATTCCTCTGGCTTGTTGTGTATTATTCAATATTTTTTATATTAGTTGAGTTATTTATTTGTTTTCATACTTATTAAATACATTGAAATCCCTAATAATAATTTGTCAAGTGGGTTTTGTAAAAAAATCTTTATTTAAAGTTAAAAATATATAAATTAAAGCTTTTACAGCGATTCACAACCTGAAGCGTCATTCCTCTGGCTCAAATTAAAAATAGAATGACAGTAGATAAAATATTTTTGCAATTTTTCTACAATAATAAAATGTAAAAAATGTTGAAATCATTATTTCTCTGGCTCATATTAAAAATTAATATGAATATCAATTACGGACCAAAGAAAAAAGTATTCATCTCTATTTTTTATATTTAAAACAGCCTTTTGTATTAGTTATAAATTTTGGCAATTTCGTATTTTCAGAACAACCTACTTGATTTGGCGCATGTCTATTTATATTTACCATTAGATTTAAAATTTCCTTTAACGACCAACCTGATTTTTTTTCATTAAATTCCTCAACTTCTTTAAGAATATATTTATTTATTTCATTAAGAATTAAATCCAAGTCGGAAAAGGGGAAAATAATTTCATTTTTTGTATTAAAAGATTTTCTTTCTTGTATATTTTCGCCGCTTTCAATAATTGTAAAATTTTATATTTACACAAGATTTACTTTGAAGCTATTATTTTCTTTTAAGGCTTTTTTCAGACGAGATTTTATTAAAGATTTCGACTCTTTTAAAAAGTTAAATAAATCTTTATGTTTTAAATTTATAACTGTTCCTTAGGGTGGCCCAAATAACTTTTTTCTTGGAAAAGGGCATGTCACCCCCGGAATGTGTTCCAATGTGAAAAAAAGTGAATAAGTATTTTTGGATTTTTCAAAATTTTGATATTACCTGGTGCCGCCGGGCACCTTAATTTTCCCATGTAAAATGCATGGGAAAATTTTCAATTTTCGAAAAATCAAAATCATTCGCAAGAGTTTGACAAAAGTTAACATTAAGTTACTGGATCTTATAGTAGACTCTCTGACGAATAATTTAACCTATATAACTTTTAATTTTTATAATCCTAACCATGTATAAAACTACCCAAAATTTGCCCCTTTTTTAAATTTTTCCACCTATACGTACTTCGCTCAAGTTAAATCTATGTTTGACATCTTTATAAACAGAAATAGTTATTATTATTTATCTCAACCTATTTTTCCCATCAAAAATTTTGAAATTTAAATTTACATGAATTTAAACATTGCAAAACACAAAAAAAAAGAATTTGTATAATTTTTTGGAAAAATCTACCTGTTTAAACTAATTAATTTGTTTAAGCATAGAAAAAAATATGTATATACATAAAAAAGTCATTTGTATAGTTTTTTAGAAAAAATTAATTGTTTCAACAAATTAATTTGTTTAAACAATTATCAAATAATTAAAAATATTCGTAAAATAATTATTGAAACATTAATTAATAGGTTGAGATAAATACTAATAACTATTTCTGTTTATAAAGATGTCAAACATGGATTTTCTTGGGCAAAGTGCGTATATGCTAATTTGTTGAAACAAATTATTATTGTTTATTTACAACTTTTTATCAAATTGAGGTAGAGAGTTGCAACTTTTTCCTAATTTTGCAACTTATCGAGGCCATTGGAGTTAAACACGAACAAAAAAGTTAAAATAATAATTTAAACAATTGTTTAAACAAACTAAATTGTTTATTATCAACTTTTGGTTAAAAAGAGGTACAGAGATGCAACTTTTTCTCAATTTTGCAACTTTTCGAGGTCAGTCAAGCCATGTACCAACAACAAACTAAAAATAATAATTTTTACAATTGTTTAAACAAATTATATTGTTTATTACCAACTTTTTATTAAAAAGAGCTAAAGAGATGCAACTTTTTCTCAATTTTGCAACTTTTCGAGGTCAGTCAAGCCATGCACTAACAACAAATTAAAAATAATAATTTTTACAATTGTTTAAACAAATTATATTGTTTATTTTCATGATTAGCACAAATTGAGCTACAGAGTTGCAACTTTTTCTTATTTTTGCAACTTTTCGAGGTCCGTCAAGCCATGTACTAAAAACAAACTAAAAGTAATGATTTTTACAATTGTTTAAACAAATTATATTGTTTATTATCCACATTTTATTAAACAGAGCTACAGAGATGCAACTCTTTCTCAATTTTGCAACTTTTCGAGGTCAGTCAAGCCATGCACTACCAACAACCTAAAAATAATATTTTTTACAATTGTTTAAATATATTAATAATATTTATTTTCACCTTTTCATTGAATATAGCTCGAGAATTGCAACTTTTTATAAATTTATCCATTTCTACGTTCAGAAGCTCATTTTATATTCAGTTTCAGTGGTATTTGGACGTTGCTTCCTTTTTTTTATTTTTTTTTTTTTAGTTTATAATAACCAACCCATGTATTTATCATATTAAAAAAATCGGGCAAGTTCGATTTACACTCGCACTAAAATCGAGGGTTCCGTACACAAAACAAAATAATTTTTAATATATTTGATACTATTAAATATATAATATAGTCGAACATGGATAAGCGAGAACTGGATAAGCGAGAAACCTCTATAAGTGAGAGAAATTTGTCGGTCCCTTCATTTTTACATGTAAAAACCTCTATAAGCGAAATTCTGTAAGCAAGAGAATTTTCTCGCCCGGACCTCTATAAGTGAGAAAAGTCGCTCTCGGACCTCTATAAGCGAGAGAATCTTGTATAAAATTTTATCGAAATATCTTTTCTTTCTAGTTTTGTTATGATATCTTTTTACTTTTCGTAAATGAAAATAAAGATAATCAAGTATAACCGCAGTTACTCGTGCAGTGGAAACACCGAAAATAATTTTCCCCTTAATAAATTTAATTGAATTTTGAAAAGTTGAATAATGTCAAAACGAAAAATTAATGTGCTTTCATTAAGTGACAAACTTAAAATTTTAATTTACCTTAGGTAAAATTTACTTTCTTGAAAAACAAGTTAAGATTATTAAAACAACAAAACAAAGAAAGATGACAGAGTTTTTTTTTAAGCAAAAACTCTCTAAATCTAATGTATGTTGTATTTTTGTAATAAAGATATTTAATTTTAAATGAAATACATTAATATCAAACCAATTATAAATTAATATGTATATATAAATATTTGTTAAAATATAATTAATATATAATAAAATAATAAGAGTAATAAATCTTGCAGAACGTGTAATAATGGATTACAAATTCATAAACCTCTATAAGCGAGAAAAATCGCACCTGGACCTTTGTAAGTGGGAAACTGGATTAGTGAGAAACTTCTATAAGCGAGAGAAAATAGCCGGTCCCTTCAACTCTCGCTTATCCAGGTTCGACTGTATATAAATATATTATACATATTATATATATAATATAATATATAAAATATAATATATAATGAATTTTTTATAAAAAATGGACCACCCCCCCTATCTTCCAAAATATTTTACTTAGAGAGTTCAAATTTTGTACAGGAATGTATTGTGAGGTGTAAATTACATAAAAATTATAGAGAACGTGATGGTGATTGCGCTGTCAACGAATAATCCAGAGATTTTAGCAAATATCCATAAAAAATACTAAAAAATCATTATATTTTCTTAACAACGCTATAATCAACTTCTACAACCATGTTCTCTACAATTTTTCTATAATCTACACGTGAAAATACATTTGTGTACCAAATTTGAACTCTCTAAGTCAAATTGTTTGGAAGTTATGGAAGGGGGGATACGGTCATTTTTAGCATTTTTTCTAAATTGTTGGTTTTTGCTTAAAAACACTATGATAACGATCTGCAACAAAGTTCTCTACAGTTTTTCTGTAATCTATATGGCAAACTACATATGTATACCAAATTTCAGCACTCTAAGTACAATAGTTTGGCAGATATGGAGGTGGCATTGTACACTTTTAGTGCATTTTTGCTAAATAAAATGACCGTATCCCCCCCCTTATCTTCCAAACTATTTGACTTAGGATGCTGAAATTTGGTACACGTATGTAGATTTACGTGTAGATTACAGGAAAATTATAGAGAAAGTGATGGTTATAGCGCTGACAAAGTTATAACACTAAATTGTGGCCCATATGTTAAAAAAATGCTCAAAAATATCGTTATTTCCTTGACAACGCTATGTTCAATACATACAATCATGTTCTCTATAATTTTCCTGTAATCTATACGTGAAAATACATTTGTGTACCAAATTTGAACTCTCTAAGTCCAATAGGTTGGAAGTTCAGGAGGGGATACGACCATTTTTTAGCATTTTAAAAAAAATCGATTTTTTTTGCTCAAAAACGCTATGATAACAGCCTGCAACAAGGTTTTCTATAGTTTTTCTGTAATCTACACGTCAAACTACATATGTGTACCAAATTTCAGCACTCTAAGTACAATAATTTGGCAGATAAAGGGCAGGAATGGTACAAATTACACGCTTTTTTTCTAAAAAATTACCGCATTGCCCTCTTATCTGCCAAAATATTTGACTTAGAAAGTTCAAATTTAGTACACAAATGTATTGTTATGTGTAGATTACATAAAAAATATAGAGATCGTGATGATAATAGTGCTGCAAAAGAAAAAGCAAGAGTTTTGAGACAAAAAATATCAAAATTTCTAAAAAATCTTGTTATTTTCTTGACAACGCTATGATTAACCCCTAGAATCATGTTCTCTATAATTTTCCTTTCATTTACACGTGAAAATACATATGTGGGCCAAATTTGAACTTTCTAAGTTAAAGAGTTTAACGGCTAGGGGGGGGATACGATTTTCGACAAAGTCTTTCCAATAGGGTTCCGTGCGTACACTTGTGGTGTACGGAACCCTAAAAATAAAAATTCTAGAATTTTGTACTTAATTATTATGTCTTACAGTCAATCCTACCCCTCCACAAAAGAAAACTTGAGAAATTGCGAGAAAGTTGCGACTCTTTAGCTCTACTTAATAAAAAGTTGAAAATAAATATTATTAATTTATTTAAACAACTGTAAAAAATATTATTTTAGGTTGATGTTAGTACATGGCTTGACTGACCTCGAAAAGTTGCAAAATTAGAAAAAAGTTGCAACTCTCTACCCCAATTTGATAAAAAGTTGTAAATAAACAATAATAATTTGTTTAAACAAATTAGCAATTACATTTAGTAATGATTAAAAATCAATATTTATGTTATTTATTCAGAATCTAGGAAAAAACTTGCATAAAAATAGAAAAAAATATTTTTTAATGATTTTTTAGTAATTTTGTAATTTATGGGGGTTTTTTGGGGCCCTTTAAAAAATAGTTTATATTAAAAAATAGTTAAATAAACAATTTGGCATCATTGTTTAAAGTCTTCTGAAGAGCAATAGAGTTGGGCAATTCAAAAATACTGCTTTTCAGCGATTCTATACCATTTCTACGAAAAAGCCTTTTTCCCATGCATTTTGCATGCGAAACTTCGAGCGCTTTGAGCCCCATCTAAATAAAAAAAAAACAAAAACAAAAAATAGGGGTATTTTTTTTTTATATTGAACAATTCTAGGGGGTGAGAGCATTAAAAAAAAATTTTTTGTTTTTCTATGCATTTTTGGACCACCCTAATAGGTATACAAAATTTAAAAAAGGGTCAACTTTGGGGTAGTTTTATACAGGGTTAGGGTTATCAAGATTTAAAGTTATATGAGTCAAATTAATCGTCAAAGAGTCTACTATGAGATCTTCTAACTTTATGTTAACTTTTGTCAAACCCTTGCGAATGATTTTGATTTCTCGAAAATTAACAATTTTCCCATGCATTTTACATGTGAAAATCTAGGTGCCCGGCGGCACCAGTTAATATCAAAATTTTAAAAAATCCAAAAATACGTATTCACTTTTTTTCATTTTGGAACAAATTTTGGGGGTGTCATGCCCTTTTCGACAAAAAAATTTTTACAATGCATTTTTGGGCCACCCTACTGTTCCTGTTCTAATTCTATTTTCAAAGGCTGATTCTAAATTTTCCCATTTTATTTTCTTTTCTTTTCCTGTCAAACTACCTCCACCAGTTTTCTGAATTTTTTTGAATCTATCGCAAATAGTTTTTAAAATCTCAATAGTTGTTAAAAATTTTTTTCTTTTACTTACACTAATCAATTCCTTGCTTGATTTTAAAAGTATTAACTAATATTTTTCACTACCAATTTAATCCATTTTTTCTACTCAAATAATTATCTTTTTCTACTCTTAATATTTTTCACTATAACATAAGCATTCTCCGTAATTTTGATCAATTTTTCAAAATCTATAGAATCCATCTTTTTTCCGTTCTTCTTTCTTCGATAATTAAAACGAACTAATTTCTTGTTTAACAATCACACACAACCTATCAATCGATTCGTTTACTTGTAACTAATAATTATTAACAAGCGTATCCTCACTTTTACATTGCTTTTACAAGGGCAGATGAATAAAAAATGTAATTATTAAAAATAATTCCAGTAAATAAATTACATAAACATTTCTCTTTTCTCACGATCTTAAAATGCGATCATGCAATGACTAATATCCTAATCAAAAATATCCAAATACTGGCACCTGATTAAGATATAAACCAGGAACTGACACGAAAACCGAATTCTGTTTCTGTTTTGAATTGTTGTGACGAAACAAAAATGTACAATCAATATTGTTTTGTATTAAGCCTGAAACGAAAAGGCTCTGAATTACGTTTTCGTCTCAAGCCCGAAACGAAAATCAACTCCGAATTTCGTTTCAGTCTCATGCCCGAAACGAAAAGACTCTGAATTTCGTTTTTGTCTCCTGCAAGAAAAGAATTGTGTTTAAAATTGTTTTTTTGAAATTTAGAGCCTTTTTTATGAGAAACGAAAACGGAATTCGGAACGGATTTTCGTTTCGGGCATGAAACGAAAACAAAATTCGAAGTCTTTTCGTTTCGGGCATGAGACGAAAACGTAATTCAGAGCCTTTTCGTTTCAGGTTCAAGACAAAACAAAATTAAATTTATATTTTGTTTCAGTTTTTCAAAACCGAAACGAAACAAAAATAAAATATATTTTGTTTCGGTTTTCGTGTCAGTCCCTGATATAAACCTAGAAATCCATTCACACTTCAAAAAATGTAAACACATTTTGTCAGCTATTCTCCAAATAATGTAATATTATACTTCCTGCTCATATCTAAAGAGATTGTTTATTAACATTTTAAAATCGTGCTAAGATGAATAAAAAGAATTTGATACCTAAATAACAAAACATATCAGTACTGAGAATTTACGTATTAAGACAAAAACGTTCCCGGACATTTTTCCGACACCAATTTTCCGAAAGGAAAATTTTCCGAATGTTCTATTTTCCGAAAGTGAAAATTCCGAATCCAATTTTCCGAAAGCATTTTTCTGAAGGCAATTTTCCGAATATCAATTTTTCCGAATATCAATTTTCCGAATTAAAATTATTCCGAATAGACAATTTTCTGGAATTAAAATTGTTTCCAATAAGGGGTCGTTCATATAGCTAGGTGCGAATTGTCCGTCGGACCACGGTCGGGCCAACCTTGCGGCGGTTGTTCCGACTCTGCATGCCGTAGGTCGGGCCAACTAGCAAAATGATAACGGTTCGCCGACCAACGGTACTCATAGTCGGCCCTACTACTGAGCCCAAAGTTGGGCCAACCTCAAAGCCCAGAGTTTGGCCAACCCAAAAGTCGGCTAAACTACTGAGCCCAAAGTCGGCTAAACTACTGAGCCCAAAGTCGGTCCGACTACTGTTCCCAAAGTTGGCCCAATTATTCATACCAAAGTTGAGCCAACCAGCAAAATGATAACGGTTCGCCGACCAACGGTATTCATAGTCGGGTCAACTACTGCTCCCGAAGTTGGCCCAACTAGTCATCCCATAGATAGGCCAACCTACTACTTTAACTAAATTTTATTATTAATTAAAGTACATATAATTACATAATACAATTTATAAATTGAATCACATAAATATTAATAGTTTAAATTAAATGTATTATCAGAACCTAAAACAGAAAAATTTTTGTAGCCACGAAGATTTGAACCGTGGTCCTCCAGCTGACAGTCCAGTACGCTATGCACCATAGTATCACTGATTGTAATAAGTAATTATAAATCAACCATATAGCTTAACTCATTACCGCCTTTTCTTAGAGAGGCTGAGATATTAAATAATTAAATACTGGAATGATGACCATGGACCAAATAATGATTTTTGACGTTAATAATTGTTTAAAAAATAATTTGTTTAAACAAATTGTTATAAACAAATAGAAATAAGATGAAAATTATTAAAAATAAATCGCGGCAATTGATAATAAAGAAACAATTACAAAAGGAAAAAAGTGATTTTTTAAAATTTTCAATTCTGTACATTTTAAATAGTTAATAAATAATGACAATGACTTTGTACTCATCTCAGCTTACGCTTAGGAACACAATGATATTAAAAAACGATTATTGGAAAGAGGAGAGTGGAATAAATGATGAATTTGAATTTAAAAATTGTTTGAAAATTAATTTGTTCAAATAAATTTTTATAAACAAATGGAAGAAAAATAAAAAAATCAGGGCTGCTACTGATTGAAGCTACTGATTAAGCCCAAAGCACATAAACGAATACGGTTATGGGAGCAGGGTATGAGATAATAAAGGACAGAGACTGTTTCTGACCTTTTCTGTCTCATGCTCTAGTCCCGTAACCGTATTTCTGTCTGCTTAGGCCTTTAACCTGTGTTTTACAGAGTTTCTCCAACTGTCGGGGAACTTTGGGCCGACCGCTAAATTTAGAGTTTATTAACCTGTGTTTTACAGAGTTTCCTTAACGATCGGGGAAACTCTGAGCAAGGTTGAGCCACCCACTAAAATGAAAGTCCCCAAACTATGTTTTACGGAGTTTCCCGAACGGTCGGGGAAACTCTGGGCAAGGTTGGGCCGACCACTAAAATTAAAGTCCCTCAAACTATGTTTTACGGAGTTTCGCCAGCGATCGGGGAAACTCTGGGCAAGGTTGGGCCGGGGGTCGGGAAAACTGCAAGTGCCACAGTTAGCTTGCAGAGTCGGACCAACTTTGGTAACTTAAAAAAAAAAATAGCTTGGCCAACTCTGGCAGACGTAACTACGCATGCCAGAGTTGTGCCAACCTTGGCCCGACGGACAAACTCTGGCTGCAGACCAAAATTCGTACCCGGACCGCGTGGACTTTTTTACATAATATTTTTGCTATGTTATGAGAAATTAAAACCATAATGAAGGATTTTTATATTAAAATGGTAGTAGAAGGGGAAACGTGTCTCAACTCTCCCTTGAGGATCACTAATAGTAAAGTTTTTATTCAAGGATAGGAATATTTACATATTTTAAATGTAAATGTCCACGTAGTCATTTACCTAGACCCCCTCCCTCCTTGTGAACAATCGTGGACTTTTGATGAACCCCCCTCCCTCCCAAAACTGTCCATGTGGTATATAAACGACCCCTAATGCCTATTTTTAATAAAAAAAAAATTTCGGAATTATTAACCTTTGGAAAATTTGCATTCGGAAAATTGGATTCGGAATTTTTACTTTCGGAAAATTGTCGATTCGGAAAATTTTACTTTCGGAAAATTGGTTTCGGAAAAATGTCCGGGAATCAGACAAAAAACAAGTAAGGCTTGTGGGAAGTTATAAACCTGTCAAAATGTAGTTCATAAGAATTTTAATATCAGTAATCCCGGCAAGAAGAAGTAGATTGGTTTGGATTAAAGTGATATCAAATATACTGGAATTTGGAAATTTTTTAATGCCAAACCAATCTCATTTTTGAAATTTTACTTTTGAATTCACTTTGTTAGTATAGAAGTGCGTTCGATTTAATCTGTTTTAATGCATGTTTATTTTTGACATAAAAATGTAGCCATTTTAATTCTGTTAAGAGGATTAAAAAAGCTAACAAATGTATACCCATTTAATACCGACAGAGCATCTTCCAAGTTTGTGGACACTTTAATTCTCTTTAATGTGGCTTGTTTTGATTTAAATGAATTAAAAAGAAAAACTTAATTTTTGAGACATTTTAATTCAATTTGTCGAATAGAAGTGAAAACAAATAAATCCTACCACATTTTTTAACTTAAAATGACCAAATTGACTTCATTTTTATTCCGTTTAGAAGATAGAAATGAAATCTATCCCACACATTATGTTCGTGAAACACTTGTGCTTAGGGCTTTATAAACTATAGTCGAAGGATCAAAAGAGTGCGTTGTGCTCAGATTTGCAGGATAGTATTTATGTTAGAAAAAGTTTGTGTACAAAAACTTGCGAGTGTTATTTAACACAAGTGATTAATACGTCTAGTGTGTATATATACTTCGTCTCAAAAGTTTTATTAACCTAAAATAATAGTTTATTTACAGCGTTCTACGTATTAATTTTACGAGTCATGAGTAATTTTACTACGTCCAACGTAGTAAATTTGTTTCACCTCGTCTGACGTAGTAATTTTACTTTGATTTGTAAATGAACAGTCGCGCCGGTTTGTAATTTTACTTGTTTATGGTAGTACGACATTCGGAGTGTATTTTTACTTTGTGGGCAATAGTACTATAACTTGCCGTCTGTAATTCTACATAGTATGTTACAAAAAAAGATACTCTACCCCCGCACAACACCTAAACTTGATAGTCGAATTATCGAATAACATAACCTAAAATTTATGTATATATAATTTTTCAATTCACCTGACAATTTACATCCTTTTTATAGGAATATCCATTTATTTTAAGAAATATATTTCTTTTTGTCAACCTTTCCTCAAGTGTCGTCAACTTTCAGAAAGTTTGCTGCAAATATATAAACTTAAGAAAATAGTAAAATTATACACACCGTATGTGGCCTTATAAAACGTAGAAATCCGGTAAAAACGATGTGATAATTTTTTAATTGAAATAAATTTTAGTAGCTTTGAAATTTTCAAATTGATTTTTGATAAAATAATAGTTTTTTCAGATTTTTAATGAAACTTTAATTTAGACCATTTTTAATCAATTTATTACCATTTAATCCACTGTATACATTTCAATCCCTTTTTAATCCACGTTCGACTAAGTTTGGAATTCAAACGATAACTTTCAAAAATGAGATTGGTTTGAAAAGAAACGTTTCTATTCCATTTAATTCACTTCTTCTTGCCGGGATCTCAAACCAATTTCTGACACGTTAAAACAAAGAACCTCATTGCGTCATTCTCAAGGAATGCACCCTCCACAAAATCATTCTTTCAAATTGCGCAATATGCCGCAATCTTAATTTTGCTTATCTACTATTGTGACGTGAAGGAGAATTTATGTTATCAGATTCTTAATCTACTGAAGAGGGTGGCCCTGGCATTTTTTTGTAATTCAGGGCGACAGCCTTAATCAAGCCTTGAATACGCTTAAAAAAATCTCTTTTGCAATTTCCAATTATTTTGAAAACAAAGTTATAACAATAGTCAATTATGTTTTATATATAATTTAAACTCTGAGTACACCAATAAAAATTTTATTGGTATTTCAGCCTTCTTGGTCCAATAGTTTAGCCGCTAAGGGAGAAGGAGTGGTTTTTGTCTGTGAACTCAAGAGTTTTCTTTAAAGGATTTCCGTCTCGTTGCATAGCATCGCAAAAGCGTCGGGACAACTTTGGTTATTTCCATGAAAAACTGTGTCAGAAGCTAGTGAAACAATACAACCCTGTACTCTCATTGCCAAAATTAAGAAACTTTTTGCCACTGATTGGAAATGTTACATTTTCTAAATTACTTATTTTTACGAATAGAAAGCTACGTGTTCTGTGCATGTGTCATAAAAAGATAATTTTAGGTATAAAATTATAGCGTAGAACTTCATGAGAAAATTGTGTAACAGAAAATCTTGTTTTTCACAGATTAAGGAATTTCTCCTAAACCATGAGAAATCTTTCAATAATATTTTAGAGGATG
The DNA here is from genome assembly GCA_037103525.1 of Ganaspis brasiliensis. Lineage (NCBI taxonomy): Eukaryota > Metazoa > Arthropoda > Insecta > Hymenoptera > Figitidae > Ganaspis > Ganaspis brasiliensis. The sequence goes on along the minus strand of JAZKLR010000223.1, from coordinate 1,092,599 downwards.
AAAAAAAAACATTAATCTACAACGTTCTTTTCTTTAGACTTAAATTGAAAAAAAAAATTGTTTTAAATTGTTTTCCAAAAATTTAATTTAAATATTGATTAAAAATGTAATGTTTTTCTAATCCATCGTTTTAGAAAATGCTTTGCGTTGTTTCTTCTGCATCACTTTTAAAATTTGCTCTAACTAATATTTTTATTAAAATTTTTGTGTTTTTCAGGTCATGAAAACATCATTTTCATATTTAAGTGTTTTGACTTCAACGCAGTAATAGAAAATTATTTGAGATTCTACTGTATTTATAAAAATGGTGTAGCATATATCTACAGGTTTAATTCTGCAAAAAAATATGCTATAGAGCCGATTAACAGATGTACTAAGCAATTGTAAAAATAAATTAACATCGTAATACTAATTAAACACATTTTCTAAAAGTTTTATCCCTGACAAATATCATTTGACCATACCTTTTAGATTGTTCGGGTTTTTACAATTTATAAAACAACAGTTCTTGATAGCAGATTTTATTTTTTATTAGAAACTACTATTTGTATAAAGAAAAAAAAGGTAATTTTTTGACAAAAATTGAATTTATCAGTTTAACCGGTCACCATTTATTCAAAAATATTTTTTTGATAAGCAAAGCTTTAATATCGTACAAACTAAAAAATAAATAAATAAATAACCATCGGATTATTTAACAAAAATTTATATAGTAAAGCATATTTTGACAGCTGTCAATATTGTCATCATTGTGTACTAACACACAGAGGTGGGTAGTTACATATTGCATGAATACCCAGTGTACGTTTCTTTTGAATTTTTTTTTTTTTTAATTTTTATGATACTCAGCGTCTAAATGTTTTTGGGATCGTTGAACACAAATCTGACGTTCGATTTCAAATGCAAAATGGCTGATCCAATATAGCAGACGATATTTTTAAAATCGATCATATTTGTTTGAAAAATTCAGATTTTCGGATCCAATATGGCGAATAATATTTTACAAATTGATCAGATCTTTGTGAAACTTGTTAATCGGAGGTATTTGAGGTCGCAGGTTATGATGTTTAAGTAAAAACTGTTTTAAGTACCAAGTTTCAAACAAATCCGACCAGTTTTTAAAATATTGCCCTTTATATTGAATCCGACATTTTGAATTTTTAAAATCTGGCTTCATACTCATAATTAGCGACCCCAAAAACCTGTGAGTATTATCGTCTTTTATATTGGATCCGCCATTTTACATGCTTGAAATCTATTGTCAGATTCGTTTTCAGTGACCCCAAAAATATTCAAACACTCAGTAACATAAAAATAACTTTTTTTTTTAAAGAAACGTACACTAGGTATTATTGTATTGAAAAAAGAAACTTCCTTCGTCGACATTTTGTATCCGACATCTTAAGACTTTTTAAAGTGCTGTTCGACATAATAATACTAATGTAAAATTTTATAGTAATAAACTTGCATTATGTACTTACCAACAATAAAATACAAAAGCAATCGATCCGAACTAAAAAAAAACTTGCAATAAGTGAAAAAGCGTAAAAACTTTGTGAATATTAGGCCGAATTTAATTTTCTAAACAAGAATTTAAAGAAAATATAATCTACTTCAACTTTTATGTGCATCATTTTTTAATACCATTAAGTGAAAAAAAGTTCTGGGGTGAAGTTCCGAAAGCGGGGTACCTCCGATTTTTTTGACACTACGTATACTTACGTATTTTGATGCGCTGATTACGAATATGATAATGAAAATTGGCGCAAATTTGATTTTCATGGTAAAAACAAAAAAAAAACCCATAAAAATTCGGTTTTTTGCAATTATTTCAATTAATATTAAAAATTTTAAAAAATTTTTTTAACAAAAGTTGTAGGTCTTCCAAAAATACATATTTTGTGTCCAGTGCATTTTTTACTAAAACCAATTAGTTTACGATATAATTGCAAAAAACATAAATTAACCTAAATGTGACGAAATACCCACATTATATCAATATTAAATGGTAATTCTTTACAAGTCTTACTTTGACAGCTGTAAATATTATCCGGGTTGTGCAGAGATGGGTAAATGTAGAAAACTCGAGGTTTTCTACGTATAATACATGGTTTTCTACATTATGTAAAATACGTATTATTCTGACTTACGACTTTGGTCCATTATATATATAATATATAATATATAATAGGACCAAAATACGGGGGGTTGGGGTGCCACTAACAGTGGTACCCCAACCACCCGGTATTTTGGTTCTTGCGCGGCCGCAGGCCGCGCAACATGTGGTCTTCATGTCGTGTAATATATAATACGGGGGGTTGGAGGTTACCCCCTCCCCCACCCCTCTGACGGGGCTAGGGGCGAAGCCCCTAGCCTTTATTGTTATTATTATTATTGATTTTCAGTTTTTTGCATTAATGTCATAATGTCCGCTCTTTCTGGTGAACCAGCAACTTCACCAACGATTTTCTCCCAAACTATTAGAGATATAAAAAAAAATCAAATAACTTAAAATATGTAATTTTGGAATGCCTACAACTTTTGTTAAAAAAATTTTTCAAAATTTTTAATATTAATTGAAATAATTGCAAAAAACCGAATTTTTATGGGTTTTTTATGGTTATTATCATGAAAATCAAATTTGCGCCAATTTTCATTATCATATTCGTAATCAGCGCATCAAAATACGTAAGTATACGTAGTGTCAAAAAAATCGGAGGTACCTCGCTTTCGGAACTATATCCAAGTTCTGGTTCAATTTTTAAACTTAAGGTTTTTTCGGGCAAAAATCATGAATAATTAGTCAACTTTGAAAGGGCATAACTAAAGAACTATTTGACCAATTAAATTTATTTTTTTTAATAAAAGACTTAGAATTTTTTATTCTTTTCCTTTTATAAAACAATTCTTTTACACAAAATGCTTAAAAAACCGTCAGTTTCACGAAATATAATTTTTCGCCCCTTTTTCGAAAAATTTAACCGGGTTCCTGATCTCTACGTCTGCCGAAAACTCAGGATCTTTAATTATATCCTACAATGATGGATCTAAACAAAAAACATCGATCTTTAGAGTTATAACCGTCTAAATGTTCCTTTTGACTGGGTTACAAAGAGGAATTGCATTTTTCTAAGGAGAAAATACGCAAGTGGGGAGCCGAAATAGTAGCTTGGAGTCACGAACTCAGAGATCAATATTGCAAATCCCCATAAGTCCTCTGATAACAAAAGACCTATTTAAAGTCACAATAACATATCACTTATAAGTGATCTCAAGATCACTGTCTACACAACCTCCGCATTTTGTTATATACTAAATTGGACGCATTCGACTTCATAAATAGGGTCATAATTATACAGACTTATACAACTTCCAATTTTTTAAAATATCATTGTCTGACGACGAATCAGATTAAAAAAGGGGCATTAAAATAGTATTCAGTTATTCAGTACTAAAAACCATTTTAATGAATATTACGTATTATTTATTAAAAAAAAATATTAATTGAGGCAGTTTGTGCAGAAACCGCACAAGTCCATAAATCGAAATTGTTCAGGAATCAATATAAACTGTTTTTCTTGTAAATGTGAGAATTTTTTTTAATTCTGCGTTTTGTGTTATTTTCTACTAACCTAAAAGTTTAAAAATTCAATATGATTGGTTTATATTTTAATTAATATAGGGTATAAAAAAATAAATTAACTTTTGGACTTGTGAGGTTTCTGCACATAATGAAATGGAAAATACAGAAAATGTATTGAATCAAGTAAAGTATCACAGTTTTATTAAATTTTTATTAACATTCATTACAAATTTTTAATTTAGATATTTTTTATTAGCATTTTATAAATAATAAACATTTTTTAAAAATCACTTTTTCAACATTTTCTTAACAATTATCACATAATTCACTATTATTGTTTTCTGCCTTGTTTTGAGTGCATTTTATTTATAATATAAACTGTTTTATATTGCTATTTTAAAGCCTTATGATAACCTTAAAATAACATTATCGGCAAAGTAAAAAATCCGTATTAAATATTTTTCGCACAAAAAAGTAAATTATCTGCTGCAGCTAAAAAAAGTCAGTTAAAAATACTTTAACACCATGGCTACTTTTTCAGCACCCTGATATTCATACCGAAAAGAGGTTAGGAAATCTGTCAAACTTAATTTCTTACAGTATAAGTATTAAAATCTCCGAAAAATAGCAGCGCCACTTTGGTGCTTTGAGGCTCCTGCCTCATTTTGGTACATATATTGTATCAAACGTGTTTCCCAGAACGCAAGACTGCTGACGCTCTAAAATTTAATACAGCTCCCATACCAAACAGAAATAGCTTTATTACAAAATTATAATCATCTATCTATATCGGTTATTTCGAACTTACCGTGTACCAAACTTTTTCGGTGCAAGATATCCCTAAAACGTTTCTAGGATATCCTGAAATATCCTATGCTGTTAGGGTTAATATTAGGGTGTTTTAAGGTAAATATTTGCTGAGACATCTAATCCTTATTATTAAACAAGTTATATGCAAATGAGGTGGAAAAAAACTTATGACCTTTTTTTGGAGAGAGTAAGAAGCAGATGTATTGCCGAGTGAAGAAAAAGAGAAAAACTTATGACCTTCTGTTTGAAGAGAGTGAGAAGTAAATATCTAAGGAAAATGGTAAAATGTTGTCCTTTTCCTGAAAGCTATTAACCGACATTATAACTAACTACGCTGTAACTTATAACCCAGAAGAAGCCATCGGTATCAGTAAGAAAATAAATTTGAGCAAGTGCAAGTGGGGTAATTCCCCTCACGACGTCCAAATTATACCTGCCCATTTACAGTAACATTTTATTCAAGTCAGTTGCAATTAAACTGTTGCTGTCGTTGGGTGGTATTTTTGGGTCAAAAAGCCAAAAAGGTGTTTAAGATTTGTTTTTTTGCTAAAATAAAGAGTTAGAGAGATAGAGATTAAAAAACAGAGAGAATTAGAGTAAGAGAGCAATAGAAATATACAGAGAAAGAGAGATTGAGATAATAGAGAAATAGAAAAACAGAAAAATAAAGAAACAGAGAAATAGTTAAACAAAGAAAAAGAGAGATAGAGAAATCGAGAAGTGAAAAACAGAAATTGAGAGAAATAGAGAAGCAAAGGAACACAGAATCTAATTAGAGAGATAAAGAGACAGAAAGATGGAGGGATAGAGAGATAAAGAGATTGAGAGATTGAGAAAGATACACTGAGAAAAATGTTTAGTCATAGCTACGAAAATTTGGTTGAGCCAACCAAATTATTTGGTTGATATTTATTCAACCAAACTATTTGGTTGAGACAACTATATTATTTGGTTCAGTGTTGTTTGTTGGCATAACAAAAATTTTTGGTTGTCACAACTATATTTTTTTATTCGGGATAACAAAAATTTTGGTTGTCATAAAAAAGATTTTTATTTGGGAGCTAACTAACCCAGGTGCGAATTTTCGGTCGGCCAACACATATAATTACATAATTCACATGTTATTAATTTAATTACACAAATATAATCAGATGAGAATGTAGAAATTTCATATTAATGAAAACCTGAAACAGAAAAATTCCATTAGTCATGAAGATTCGAACCCGGGTTTTCCAGCTGCCAGTCCAGTAGGCCAACCACCAGCCCATGAGAGATATGAATGACCAATATGGAATAAACCTTATAGCTAAACAGTTCAGTAACAGACACCGTTAGCTCAACTATCAGACCCAGGTTCGGCCGACCGTCTGGAATTGGTTTTTATTTAAATTTTATTTATATTATTATCGGCAGCTTACTTATAAACTAATCACCAATTTTTTTTAATAATTGTTTGGTTGTCACAATCAAATTATGTTTGGATGTCACAACCAATTTCTGTTTGGTTGTCACAACCAAATTATGTTTGGTTGTCACAACTAAATTATGTTTGGTTCAACCAAATAAGAGCAATAAAATAATATGGTTGTCCCAAACAACTTGATGTGTTACGCCAACCAAATCGTTTTGTTTTACCAATCATAATATTGTTGTTACAGCCAACAATGGTCAACTAAAAAATATTGTTGGTAAAACTAAACCTTTTTTCTCAGAGTAGAGACAAAGGAATAGAGGAAAAGAGATACAGCGATAGAGAAACAGAAAGGTTGAGACATATAGAAAGAAATAAATAAACAGATTAAGAGATAGAGAAATTAAGCAATAGGTAGAGAGAGCGGGAGATATAAAAATTTGTGATTTATCTTTCATTAACACCGACCATATTTAAAAATTTAAAATAACTTAAAAATTACTCAAAATGTGCTGATTATCTATTAGGGTGGTCCAAAAACAAAAAAGTTAAAAATATTATGCTCTCACCCCCCAAGATTGTTCTATATTGAAAAAAAAAATTACCCATATTTTTTTGTTTTTATTTTTTTTTTAATTTTGAGGTCGCTCAAGGAGCTCAAAGTTTCCCATGCAAAATGCATGGGAAAAAAAAACTTTTTCGTAGAATTGATATAAAATCCATGGAAATTAATATTTCTTGATCGGATAATGCTGCTTCTCTTCAGAAGAATTCAAAAAACAAGATCCAATAATTTATTAAACAATTTTTTATTATTAACTATTTTTTAAAGGTCCCTAAAAAACCCCGTAAAATGAAAAAAACGTAAATTACGGGGTTTTTTAGGGACCTTTAAAAAATAGTTAAAAATAAAAAATTGTTTAATAAATTATTAAATCTTGTTTTTTGAACTCTTCTGAAGAGAAGCAGCATTATCCGATCAAGAAATATTCATTTTCATGGATTTTATATCAATTCTACGAAAAAGTTTTTTTTTACCCATGCATTTTGCATGGGAAACTTTGAGCTCTTTGAGCGACCTCTAAATATTAAAAAAAATATGGGTATTTTTGGACCACCCTATATGTATTCTAATTGTTAGGCATATTTGATGCCTTAGAAGCTATTTAATTTACAATGCGATGATATTTTTTATAAAAATAATTCCCTTTCTTGATTAATGGCTGACCGTTTGCGAGATACTAACAATTATGTTCATGATAATTAAAAACAATCGAAAAATAAGATTGGAAATTTTGAAATTAATTTTTGCCACTCTAAAAAAGTATGATGTTTTAATTTTGATAATAAATAATGATAAAAACATTAGAGGTAATATAAGATTTAGGTATAATTTCAAAACTTTTCTAGGGTTAAGAAAAGTTGTTTCAAAATTTCAAATTTTGTCTTCCTATTGTTTTTACTTATTATGAAGATAGTTGTTAGTTGCGCAAACGGTCAACGCAAATTGAAATCGTAGGACGCACAGTGGTCTGAATGCCAAATCTAGGTGGACAAAAGTCGGAAAATCTATCACTTTCAAAATTTTTTTTTTTAGTTTCTTTATGTTCTATTATATTTAGAGGGTTCACTTTTGTTTGATTCAATCACTAAAAAAAATTTATATGACTGTATTAAGTCATGAATTGGCGAAGACTCACGCGTAGTTTATTTTGCTCTGAAAATAATAGCTTTAATTTAACAAAGCTAGTGGCCTATTAAATCATCAAATTTTAAACTTTCCTATAATATGAATTCTAAAGTTTGATTTACACTCTGTAAGATACTGTAACATAAATTATTCTACATTTAATGTTTATATAAGAAAGCCGACGACAAAGGTAAGTTTGTCTGCTAATTTTATATTACAAAATTCAAAATGAAAAAAGTAAAAATGTCCAAATTTGTCTAAAAAGTTATTCATGGGAAAATGTTTATTAAGCCTTAAAGTTTCCACAACCATTAACACTTTTTGCCACTTTTTGCCACTTTTCGATATTTTCATGTTTAAAACGAATCGTGAAACCCGATTTCAGATGGACAAATCTATTTCCTCACAGACGTTTTGATGCTATTTTACACCACTTTATTATTAGCAGTTTTTGAGGTTGCTGATTACGAATTTTAAGTAAGATTTAAAAAATTCAAAATGGCGGATCCAATATGGCGGATCAAAAAATGAAGAAACTATTGTATATCAATAAAACATGGTATTTAGAGGTTTTTGGGGTTGCTGATTACGAATTTGTTATTAGATTTCAAAAATTCAAAATGACGGATCCAATATGGCCGACCTAAAAATAAAAAAATTAGTTTTCTTTAATATGACATGTCATTTGAGGGTTTCTAAGGTCGCGGATTACGAATCTGAAGTCAGATTTAAAAAATTCAAAAACCAATCAGCGGACAGACATGGTCCTAAAGTAATTTTTAGTCAGTTTTACCCCCTCTACCTCCCCCATATCATGCGCGAGCTGGTTCAGGAACCGTATGTCTGATATTGACTTCAGATAATCCGTGACCCTGAAAACCCATTAATGCCATGTTATATTAAAATAAACTAATTTTTTAAATTTTAGATCGGCCATATTGGATCCGCCATTTTGAATTTTTAAAATCGAATAACAAATTCGTAATCAGCAACCCCAGAAACCTTTAAATACTATGTTTTATTGATATACATTAATTTCTTCATTTTTTGATCCGCCATATTGAATCCGCCATTTTGAATTTTTAAAATCTGACTTCAGATTCGTAATCCGCGACCTTAAAAACTCTTAAACGCCGTGTTATATTAAACTAAACTAATTTTTTTAAATTAGGTCGGCCATATTGGATCCGCCATTTTCAATTTTTCAAATCTGACTTCAGATTCGTAATCAGCAACCCCAGAAACCTTTAAATACCATACTTTATTGATATACAATAATTTATTCAGTTTTTGATCCGCCATATTGGATCCGCCATTTTGAATTTTTAAAATCTGACTTCAGATTTGTAATCAGCGACCTCAAAAACTGCTAGAAACAAAGTGGAGTAAATTTGCATCAAGGCGTTTTTGAGTAAACAGTTTTGTCCAGCTAGAATCGGGTTTCAGACCACTGTGGGACGTAAACTTTACACTTAAGAATGAGAGAAAGCAGGACAGAGATACATGTCTGTCTTACTCACTTTTATTCTTAACTTGTAAGTGTACGTGTTAAGATACCAACCATATTGGTGTAAAAGTGTTTTCAAAGAGCGTAAGAAACATAAAAAGAAAAAAAAATTGAAAATTTAGGACTGTTTTGAAAAAAAAATCACTTATTTTTTTAAAAAAAATCTGCAAAAAATAATGTTAAAATTTTTTTTTTTTTAATGCAGTTCGTCATGCAAAGGCCAGTGAGTTAAAGAAGATTTCTGGTAAGTTTCATGAAAATCGGTTGAAAATTTGCTGAGCTACGTTGCACGGGGCACGAAAAAACACGTTTTGAAAAAATCGCGTTTCAAGTTTTTGATAAGAAAAGCTATATTTTCAAAAATAACAGTTTCACGAACACTATTAACAGTTGTAATGAACATTAGTGATCCATACTATCAAATTATTGAAACTTTATTGTAAAGTAAGATAATCGTGAAGCGTTCTCGCATGTATTCTTTATCTGCGCTCAGTACCATTGCATTTGAAGCGTTGAACTTATATATTGTAGTATACACATCTATACTTCGAATTCAGGTCTAAAAATTTAAGATCGTATTCTACGAATTGTAAACTAATTTTTAAAGCAAAAAAATGTATGTCAAAACATTTTATTTTACACGACTTTCCCCCCTTAACATTATAAAAAAGGGACACGCTACGGAGCTAAAATTTCAGCAGTTATAGTGCAATATAATAGAAGTTCTAATATATATGGTCAATTCTGGCGTAACTGTTCTAGTACAAGATAAGTTTTGGTAGAAAAATAACATTTTTTTTTCTCTACACTAATTTTTCTTATAAGGGTATAATATAATTACTAGAAAAAAAGCGCGCACTAAAGCGCACGCCAAATTTTATTATTTCTTAAAATAATGTTTCATTTATGTAAAATTATATGAAATAAAAGAAATACATAATATAATAAAAAAGAAAATTAATGATAGTAAGACATTGCAATAAATTAAAATTGATGTGATCTTTGATTCATTGTGTATATCAATTTGCAAATTTTGTGTTGCGTTGCGGATGACAAATAAATCAAAAGCGTCATCACTCCTTCAATAAATTAATATTAAGGATCTCAAATAAAAATAGAAAACTGATTAAGTCACGATACATTTATTTCGCATAAAACGATACATGATTTGCGAGTGATCGTCTTGAGAATTCGATTTACGTTGTTTCCATCGAAACTCTCGTTTTGAACTAACTGTAGAAATTGACAATCGGTTGTTCAAGGGGCATTTCGGATACAAAAATTAGGAGAGGGGGTGTCACTAATAAACAATATTTTGTTTAGGTAGGAGTACCAGAGATTGACCAGGATTAGAAATGGAGGCGCTGAAAGGCGTCGCGTTTAGGTAAAGTGGTAATAAACCTAATAGCCGGAAAATCCGGTAGTAACTAACAGATGAGTTTTACGAAGTAATAAAATAAGCAGATGTTAAGATTTTTTATAATATACAAAATACTCAGACTTTACCAAAAACCACGTACAAATTGTAAATATTATAAATGGTTTGGTTTCTTTCTCAAAAAATACTCGAATTTCAAGCATACCATACTCTTTTATCTAGACATTGTTCAAAAGATCTAAAATAAAAAGAAAAAATTGTTTTACACTTCAACATTTTGATTAATTAAAAATTAATTAAATAAAATAAAGATAAAGAATAAAATGAAGAATATTATGAAATTCAATAACATAAACATAAGACTTTACTTGTCCAAATAGTTTATCATCTACTATAGTTTTCATTAATTTTTTTACTTTTAAATGAAATACTCTTGCAACCGTGTCAGGTTTATTAGAAGCTGACTGATTAAGTAATAAATTTTCTTAAATTTCTTTCCATTTTGAACTACATGTCACTGTAATAAATAAATCTGGTCCACCATGAAAAGCTACATAATGGTCATTGCATATTGTTATTGTTTTAACATGTTACAAGGTGATCCTATAAATGTTGAAGGCAGTATCAACATCTTGCCAACATGTACATTATTTTCAATTTCTTGATTATCTAAATGATCAATTAATACTTTGTAAGTTTCACTTCTTAATTTTGTTTGATTATTTTTACAAAAATGTAACATAACTTTTTCAACTTTGACATAGTTATCAACTAACCATTGTTAAAACATGCTTCCACTATATAAAAATTGATTAAAGGTTTGATCTCTTACTCCTATTTTACATTTTATATAAGCAGATCTTGACACAGTTTGATTTGTGGTTGGTTTGTCACTATCAGTACGAATCATATCGAGACTATAACCTTTGGTTCCTAGAAGATAAAGTATAGAATATATCCAAGGTTCAACATTTGGCTCTAATTAACTAACCAATTGCAATTGTTTAATCGATGTATTACAAATCGTTACATAAGACTCTGGTATTAAACCTTCAACATTCATATTAAAAATAGCAGCAACTTCATTACATTTTTTTTAATTCATAAGGGTATTTTTCTGAAGCCAACGATACACCACCATGACTGCAACAATAATTATAAGTTAATTTCTTTAAATTTTTCTTTCTCAAAATGTTTAGCCTTGCATTTTTCGCAAAAAACGATATTTTACCAACATAATGTTTGTTATAACTTGGAACAAGTATGCAATTAATATTTTTTTCTGCATAAGCAAAATCACGAATATCAATGTTGTTTTTATTCCCATAAATGACTACATTTTTTACCTGTATGTTCTGAAACATTTATTTTTTCCTCATCGATTACGTTTCTTTTAAATTTTAATCTTTTACTTTATTGTTTTTGTTATTTTGCGTGACTTTTTTTCATTTTCTCATCACAAATCCTTACATCTTTCTCCTGCATATCTTTTGAATATAGTATTTTATTATTTTCATCCTTATCATGGCACATCTTCTGTTTCAATTTCAATCTTTGACGATAACTTTTTTTATATTCTGCTCTACTTTTTTTTTAATTTTCTGATTAGAGGTGTTAACAATTTTTGTCTGGCTCACTATTCTTTGTAACTTCTTATTCTTATCATTTCCTACTTCTTTAAGATACTTTAACTGACTCTCAACATTTTTTAATATTCTGCACGACTTTTTTTACTTGTCTCATTACAATCTTACATTACTGATATTTCTGTTTATTTGTTATCTATTTTTTTCATTTTAATTTCATCATTTCACTATATTCTTTTTGATATTCTACTCTAGTTTTTCTACTTTTCTCATTAGAATTGCTAAAAAAATGTTTTCATACTACTATTGTTTCTAATATTTTATAATTATTACTTTCTTTTACTACTTTAATAGAATTTGACGCACTTTCTACATATGTTTTCTTACAAACATTTATATTCTGTCACTATTTACTCTTTTCAGTTTTGTTATTTGCCTCTCTTTCCCATCTCTCCTTTTAACTTAGGTCTTTTACAATACATTTTTTCATATTTCGTACTGCATTTTTTAGTTTCTTAGTCAGGAATATTAACATCTTTTTTCTGTCCTATTTTTGCATGTAATGAAGGACTTATGTGTCGCATCTTTTACATTCCTCACATGTAAATTATAGTTTTTTATTTATTCGATATTGCTAATCCCAAGTTTATACAATTTTGTAAAATTCTCCGAAAATGAGATGACACATTTTTTTCAAACATCATATACAAATGAGTTCTCATTAAAGCATGATTGTATACAACATTTTTAGGTTTATCCTACATGTCATCAAAGTATCTTTATATTTCAAGTCTTAATGTTTTTTTGTTTCCGTATCTCACATCTTTATCTCATTTCTATTTATCTCATCTCATTATCTCATCTCTTTACCTGATCTCTCTCATTGTTTCACATGTTTATCTCATCCCATTGTCTCATGCTATTACCTCATATTTTTACCTCATTCCTCTCATTGTCTCATCTGTTTACTTCATATCATTGTATGATGTTATTGTCTCATGTTATTGTCTTATATCTTTATCTTACCTCTTTTATATAATTATATTATTAACACTTCTTTTACAGTGTAACGACTCTTTAGAAACATTATAATCAGTTTATTATTTACTAGGAAAGTATGCGCGCGCGAATGCGCGCGAGAAACATTGCATTTTATATAGTTTATTTTACAATAAAATAAAAAGGTTACATAAAAACATAATACATATATTTCAACATAATACAAAGTATATTAACAAAATATATTAAAATTAAAAATTATATGACATGAGGAAGACCTCCACTCTACATCCATACTTTCTTTCTAATTTCATCTCTTTCGTACTATGAAAATAAAATCAATATAATTCTTCTCATATATAGTAAATACTTTGATTTTGTTTAAATTATCTACATTGATTAAAATTAATTAAAATTTAAATTAATTAAAATCCACTGAAAATCTTTCAAATTTCACTGATTAAATTATCAAAACTGAAAAAAATTATGGTTAGGTTGTACTTAAAATTTTATTCTGGGTATTTTAACCTTAGTTCTAGTTAACTTAACCACAATTTTAATTTATTTAACGTGAACTCTGGTTAATTGAACCAGAAACACAATGTTATATATACCCTTACCAGAATTCTGGTTATTCTAACCAGACTGTTCTTTTAGTGAGTCTGTTTACTTTGAAATGTATTTAAGGATTACAATTAATTTGATAATAAATTAATATTTATATCAGGTTATTCTAAAATTAAAAAACGTATATACTTAAGTCTTTTTTTAAATTATCAGTTTATTAATCAATTTATGATACATTTAAAATAATTATATCATTGAAGCTACTACAATAGAGTTTATTATAATTGCCATTTGTTTTTGTTTCATCGAATAAAAAACAGATTAATTTAACATTATGAATTTAATATTTATTTCATACAAATAAATATATTACTTTAGATTTAAATGAAATAAACTTTTAATTAATAACATTAAAATAATAGGTTATTTAATTTCAATGATTTTTTTCTCATTGTTTTTGTTATAATTGCCATTCAATTTCATATATATTTATATTATATTAAATTTTTTGCCATTTTTATAATTTTCTTTTCTTTTATTATTATTTTTATTTACCTTCCGCTACATTTTAACTTATAAAAGAGCATTAAAATCCCTTTGTAATAACCATTAAACATCTCTAATCTAATGATTTTTATTTAATTGAAAATGTAAAAACGCCTTGTTACAATATTTCATGATACACAATATTTTTTATGTAAGAGCTTTTTAAATCTTTTGGATTGTTAAATAATGCAGAGTTTAAAGCATGTATCTTTAGATACTTTTTTGATTTTACTCTAGACAACGCAACATACAACTGTCCGTGAGTAAATACGTAAATTTGTGATAAATTTGTGAGTAAATTTGTATTGACATAATCTAACAAATAAAACAAATTTACTTTTCAGAAAATGGTTTGGTGTTTATCGTAACCGAGTACAAAAAATTATTAAAATATCGAATAAGTTAATGTCTTTTAAAGATATATTAAATGCTCATCAATCAGTAACAAAGTAAAAAAAAAAAATTTGTACTCAAAATAAAAATTTTAATTATTTTCATTTAATACTTGCCTTACCTTTTTTCAACAAACGACCGCAATTAGGCCAAAAACGAAAATACAAAATTGTTGTTTTGTTTTTCTATAATAAAATTATTGGCTTCAAACAGAAGATATTCTCTTCAATTATTATTACGTATTATTAATATACATTAATTGTTAGTTATACATTATTAAATATTAATAATATTAATATAATTTTATGTTAAATACATCAATATAAATTAGTGGATAGTTAAATTCTACAAAGTACATAAGAATTCTTTAAATTTTAAGGGTAAGCTTAAATTTTAATTAATTTAAGTGGGGAATATCCATGGCTCCTATTTAAGTAGGGGAGAGTAGTCAGAGTTGGACAGTGGTCAGAGTTGAATCATCGCGTTTATTTTGTTTTATCATAGTAGATCCATATGTCGTTGTGTGTAAATACTTGTTAGCAATGCCAGCAAACTTTTTACATGGATTGCAGTGAAGTGTGCGAACTATATAGACGTATTAAGCGAGCCCGTGTTATACGCTCAACAAAAAACGTTATTGTAGTTTCAAAATTAGATAATTAAATGTAGAAGAAATATGCCAAAGAAAAAATAAAGTTGACTAAAATTATTCATTAAGATGTTATACGAAAATGTGGAACGTAATTTGGTGTTTGTATAAAGCGTTCATGGTGTGTGTGTGTGATATGAAGCTAAACGACGCTTGAGTCAAGGTTGGTACACCCAAAATTTTGCAATTCTGAAGCATTTTTGCAATGAAAATGAATTTGTTAACTTAAAAAGGTGTCAAAAACTTCATTTCTATTTGAAAGAAAGAAAATTCAAATTTTTGGTAATACATTTTTACTTTCAGATCAATTTCGCGATACAAGAGGAAATATGATTTATTTCAATTTCATGTTTCCTTTTGTCATTTCCAAATGTATTTGAGTTTTAAAATTAAAATATCTTTTTTTAAACGCATGTGATGGAGAATGACGTCACTGGTATAAGTAAAATTTGTCCGCAAAGTTTCTTTTAAAATAATAAATATTTTGACACTAAACTTTGTGGAATTATTTAAAATATCACTAAGAAGATCTCTCAAACTCAATTTTGTTTAAATCTTGCCATAAAATTAATTTTTTGAATTTTCCAAAAATCAGCTGATTTTTTAAAAACTTAAATTAACTTAATTAAGTCAAAATTTATACAAAAAATGTATGCAAAAAAAAAAGAATTTCACAATATTACTCCAATAACAGCTAGTTAAATAATCAATTTCATTAATTTAATTTAAAATTGTCTTTTGCTGTTGAAAATATACTCAAAACCGATGTACATTATTACAACAATAACATAAGATGCTGCTTGAAACCACACTTCAAAATAGTGCGAACAGGCAAACTGAATTTTTATAATGTTGCTCCAATAACAGCCAGTTTATCAATTCCCATTTAGTCAAATCATCAATTTCATTAATTTAAATGAAAATTTGTCTTTTACTGTAAAAAAATATTCTTCAAACCGCTGTATATTACAACAATAACATAAGATGCTGCATATAAGACCACACTTTAAAATAGTGTGGAAAGACAAACTAAATTTTCATGATATTGCTTGAATTGCCAGTTTAGCAATTTCCATTTGGTTAAATCATCAATTTTATTCAAAATTTATGTTTAGCGATAAAAAATACACTCTTCAAACCACTCTACATTCACGAAAATGACATAAGATGCGGCAAAATACCACACAGATATGAAGTGCGGATAGACAAACTGAATTTTTATAATATTGCTCCAATAAAAGCCAGTTTAGCAATTTTTATTTAATCAAATCATCAATTTCATTTACAATTTATGTTTAGCGATAGAAAATACTCTTAAAACCACTCTACATTCACGATAATGACTTAAGATGCGACATAAAGCCATACAGATAAACAGTGCGGACAGACAAACTGCATTTTCATAATATTGCTCAAATAACAGCCATTTTAGACATTTCCATTTAGCCAAATCTTCAAATTCATTCATAGTTTATGTTTAGCGATAAAAAATACTCTTAAAACCACTCTACATTCACAGCAATGACACAAGATGCGGCATAAAACCAAACAGATAAGCAGTGCGGACAGACAAAATGAATTTAATAATCGTCCTATGACAGGACGATTTGTCAGTTTCCATTAAGTCCAATCGTTAAATAAATTTCAGATTCATGATCAGCGACAAAAAATACTATAAGAAGACCTGGAGAACCAAATATATTCTTGTATTATGCACTCAAAATGCGGCATAGAAGTTGCAGAGAAAAACAGCGCGGACAGACAAAAGTGAATTTTCATAATCGTGTGACACCTGCTGGTTTGTCAATTTCCATTAAGTCTAATCGTCAAATTAACTTTATATTCGTGATCAGCGACAAAAAATACTACAAGAAAACCTTGAGAACCAAATATATTCTTGTATTATACCCCCAAATGCGGCATAAAACCAAAAAGATACGCAGTGCGGACAGACAAATTGCCATAATAATCCGACCAGAACAGGTGGTTTGACAATTTCCATGAAGTCCAATCGTCATTTTGACTTCAGATTCGTGTTCAGCGCCAAAAATTACTCCTGGAAAACCTTGGGAACCAAAAACAACCTTGTATTTCCCACCCAAATATAGTGTTTCATGCCTAAAAAGTGCAAGCACTTTATTATTATGAATTAAACATTCACAATTAATTTATTTATTAAACAGTTATCAATCACTTGTCTAATGAATCTACAAATCGATTTTATGAATACTTTTAGCATTTCATAAAACTAACTTTATTGAAAATAAGAAAGAAATAAAAAATTTAAACACTTTCTAAATATTGTTACTTTAGTCAACACATTTTGCACACTTTCATTTTAATCACTGTTACTTTTCACATTTAATTTTTACTGTATATTTACTATTAGGGTCACTTTATCATTTATTATTTATCACTTACAGTTCATTTCTTTAATAAACATTTTTTGTTAACCGTATTAAGAACTATTCAACACAAACTCTTTATAAACAATAAGCATATTAATACTATACACTTTCACATTAAACAAATTTCTATTTTAAACACTTCATAAAAAATACACAATAATTAGCATTATTTACTTCCCCATTATACACACTCAAGTTCTATTCATTAATAACTTTCACTACCATGCACTTCTATACCACGCACTAATGTATTTATCTCTCATTTCGTTAAAGCGCGAAAATGTTTCTGTTTTCCAAAACCAATTAGAACACTTATTATGCAAGGGTTGGCTCGAAAAACGATAAGCTTGTGTTGTAAACCTGGCACTCTAGAAATCGCCAAATTTCCGCACTTGTATTATAATGTACTATTCTCTCTTTTCATTAAAAATCGAAAATCTTTTTCTTTCCCTAAAGCCATTAACCCTCATTATACAAGGCTTTGATCGAACGATACTGACACCCTGCAGGTAGTCTATTGTTTGTATGAAGAAATACAATTTTTTCAAGGTAATTTGTATAATGATTTTCACTTGCTCTCTCATTTCCAAAAATAAAAAATTGTTGTTTTAAAGAACTTTATGTGATATTAAGCAAGGAGCGTAGGTCTATTGCACTGGTTTCAATGCATTGCTGCAACTTTAATCGCTCATCCTGTAAAATTGTAAATAAATAAATATTGTATTAAATACAATATTTAATAATGAATATTTCGTTTCATTTTTTGGATAATCTGATATCGAGATCGAGCAGAGTAATCCGGCATAGTAAAACTACCTTATAAATTAATATTTTAAAATAACCGTTACAGATAAAAAAGTTTCTCTGCATGAAGCACACTGTTAAAAATGCTGCATGGTGGTGGTTAGTAGTGTTGCACAAAAAACTCACAACAGTTTAAATTTAATCACGAATAATTTATTGTTTTTTAACATGATGAATGCGTCACATTTGTACACCCGGTGTACATACAAATTGGAAAACCAGTTAAGGAACCGTCTGGAAATGCACGGGTAGACGTGCCCGATGTGGACTGTAAGAGGGTCGTAACGGAACTGAGCTGCCTCATCACATCATGGCCTCGCTGACTGACTAAAAGGGTGGGAGAACTCCCACCAATGATCCAAGCTCCATCTTGTAGAGAGAAAAAGAGGGCAGGCATAGCCATAGAATAGGAGTCAATCTACCACAATAGGAACCTTAAACTCAATCAGAGATTTTATGAGAGGTTATAAACAACCCATCTAAATCCTGCAATAAATCCTCCTTCTAACTTTAAACATTTTAAACATTCTCCTCCCGTTTCGTTAATGTCATTTAACGAAAACATCACAAAAGAAGGGAGGCGAATGGTAAGTACGATACTGAGACTCTACTGAGATACAAGGTGAAAATGTCATTAATAACCTAAGTAACCAAAAGGGCGCTTCAACAAACCGGAATTGGTTATAAGGTGACAATAGGTAACTGATTAGAAACAAGTGTACTTAGCTTTTTCAAAGTCAGGTTTTGAATCCTAGGAATCCCAGCTTAGCTCAAAGTCAAAGTGGCAAATTTGGAAGACAGACATGGCTGAGAGACGACTCGGAAAAGCCGTATGAGCATCCAGTCCAAGATTGGTGTGCCTCGCTGCTAAACGGCTCAAGCACTAGGCAGCATGGTAGCATTGTGTGACAGATGCGGTCAGTGCGGACTGTTAGCAGATCGTAAGCACGGCATGATGATGCAGCCGCAGGCCGATACAACAAACAGGCGATGCAGCAGAGCGAAGAACCGTTAGTGCTGGACAACTCTGCAAAACGGCGTGCAGAGAGTGCTAAAGGGCAACTCCCCCCCCCCCCCCCCCGAACTGATCAGGGCAGGACTGAAGGAAGTTTCAAGTCCCTGGCAGTATGCAAGCACCACAAGAAGGCGCGGCTCAACATAATAACCTGCCATAAATGCAGGAGAAAACAGCAGGGTGGCACCACCACAGAAATGGACCAGTTCAGGTCAGCATGACCGAGCTGCAGGATGAACTTAAGGAACAGCGTGAATGCTCTACACGGCTAAATGAGTCTCAGGAGGCATGATGCAGCTGACGAACAGAGCAACTCAAATGCAACGTGGGACTGCAGCAGTTAAACAAGGCTCAGCAGTAGCGTGATGGCGCTGCAGGATGACCGAGTGCAGGGGCATCATGACAAGGCTGCAGGTTGAATTGCCTCGGAGGCAGGTTGGTAAGACTGTCTGATGACTAAGCACCCGGACAGCTGGGCTATGCTGCTAGAGGTTCATTTCTTACAAAGATGGGTAGCTCTGCTAGATGGAACTGCCTACAGAACTAGGCAGCGCTGCAGGATGGCTCATCTCCTACAAAGCTGGGTAGCTTTGCGAGATTGCTTAGGCCACAGGTAGCTCAAGACGCTGCAGGTTGACTCAGCTCACGGGCAGCTTGACATTGTCTTAGGATAAAATAAACATATAAAATCACATAGTAATAAAAAAGTAGGAGGTTTATAAAAATAAAGCATTAGATGAGGAGGAAAGTAACAACCTGTTACTTTCCACCTCATCCCTCTTTTCCTTGGATTTCAAAAAACAGGTTTTAATTACACAAAAGTATTTCGCATTTTGTAATTATGCACTAGCACTACTTAAAGATAAATAAAAAAATCTTCAAAAAAACAAAAAGCATATTTAACAAATCTATAAAATCAAAAAAATGTAATATTTTGAAAATTTAGGCATAAACTTACTTTTGACGTAATTTTTGAACAAAATGTCAGTATCAGATTTAAAGCTTCCGGTAGACCCCTAACATAATTTGGGGGAGGTAGAGGGGGCAAAATTGACTAAAAATTATTTAAGGACTATGTCTGTCAGCTCATTGGTTTAGAAGTTATAAGCGTTGTTACTTGCCACCTCTGTTACTTTCCTCCTCGGTCTCCCCTAATATAATAGTAATGACATGGAACTAAACGCTTTTTTTTGACATACAATTTTCACAAAAATACTTTTTTTTAAGTAAAAAAATTTTTTTTTAAACTTTTTCCAAATGTGATTTAGTGCTAATGGATCAAACTTCAGCAGTTATAGTGCAATATAATACAAGAGTTATAATATATACATGTAAGTATATTTGGTTTTCAGTTACTCTCATATATACCTTTAAAATTCACTAGTACATTTAAAAATATTTTTTAATTTAGGTGTATTTTTTAACGCTGCCAAGTAGCCTAGTTACGTAAGAATCGCCCATATACTAGGTCTGTATTTTCCGTAAAAGTTCGTAAATTTTTCCAAAGTCTTACAGAGTCAGGAATTTTGTATGATAGTTCGCAATGTCAGTAAATTTCACATTATTAGTTTGTAAGGGCCGTAACTTTTAGAATGCTTGGAAGATCGTTTAAAAGAACGAAATAAAAAGCAATTACTCGCCTTGAAGAAATACGTAAAATTTTGCATTAATTAGGAGAACACCCTACTGCTAAATCGTACGTGAGATCGGTTATAAGACCGAGATACGTGTGTGCGCATGTAAGATCTCAGGCTACACAGTTAAGGTTTTTGTAGTGTTCTTTCTATACGTACGGTGGCCGTGGGGTACAAGGCGTTCTTAGGCTTAGGTTTGGTATATTCGAATCCCGTAAGGAAGAATTATTTCAAGAATATTTTTATTCAATAAAGTACTTTGGTGTGTTCGCACAAGAGTTCCTACGTGTGTACGCACATGAGTTCTTAGTTACTGTTGAATAACCGACATATGATCTTACATGCGATCTTACTCGCGAACTTACTTACGAAAGCACATGCGTTCGCTGTTCCGATATTTTATTACGAGATGTGATACGTGGCACATGCACATGTACGAACTTAATATACCAACTTACATGCGTTCATAAAATGGACGTATAATTCTAAACTCCATGGTTCGTATTTACTACGTATTTACGTATTCCCTAATGATTATAAACTATAACTAAAAATAAGTCGCCTTAAGTTCAAAAAACATTTTAATCCTATATATAAAATCAGCAGTGTTTAGCATGCTATTGGCTACTTACCATGAATCGTAACGCGTGCCATTGGCCAGTCCTATATAGCGTTATGATTGCCATTGACCAGTTTTATATGGTGTTATAATTGCTATTGGTAATATGCAATGAAAGCCTAATGTATGCAATTGGGCAGTTGGATGTTAATGACGTGTGCCATTGGCCAGTTGAATGTAAGTGATGCCACTTGTCGATTTATTCACTAGGTCGTGGTTTGTTTTGTTTTTGCAGTTTCCATGTTGTCTTGATTGGAACGTGCGTAGTTTTGCTTTGTAGCGTTTGCAGTTTTGTTTAAAAACAGATTTAAAAGTGATTGAAATGTGTGGGAAAAGTGATTCCTGAGTGAGGTATTCGTGTAGAAATAGCCCGAGTTTGCTCAAATACAAGTTGGTTTCTGGTCAGTGGCTAGAAAGACTAATTTTTTTAACATCAAAAATAGTAAGGAGCTGGCTGGGCTTAGTGTATCTAAAGCATAACTGAATGTTTCCGGTCAACATCCTTAGGGAAGCTAACCTTAAAATATGAAAATTGACTTCTCCAAAATACTCAGGTAATTAACCGATGCCCAGGTCATTTCCGGTCAATTTCTTCAGGGAATATAACTTAAAATGTGAAAAGTTACTACTATGAAGGAGCTACGTATCCTACAGATGTCCAGTTCATTTCCGGCTACTTTTTTTTTAGGAAAGTTAACCTCACAATGTAAAATTAAACCACTTTGAATAAACTAACATAAGTTTAAATGTTTTAAATATGGAGACCAAATGTCTCAAAATGAGACATTTGGTTTTGCAGTATCGGTATGTTAGTTTATATAGGGTTTTTATTTTCACATTATGAGGTAAATTTCCTTGGCGAAGTTAACCGAAAAAAAATGAACATTTGTTGGGTACTTAGGCACTAACTGCTTTACATTAATTCTGAGGTCGGAATTTTTTTCTCCATCAAAAGAAGAATATTCAATAACAATATAACAATATAACAATATTCAATATTAAATAACAATTTTCTGAGCTTAACTTCAAGTATGCCACCATGGGGTATAATAATTTTATCCGATATCTTAAAAAAGTGGTAATTATTAGAATTGACAGATTCTAAATTTTTAAAAACCAAAATTCTAACTTAAATATTTAAACAATTTTATTTAATAAGAATTAAATTCTTTTATCAGTACATTTTTTATATTTCAAATGTCGAAAAAGGGACGAAAGACATCGTCTAACTTTGAAACATCTAAAAAGGATTAAGAACAAGAAATAAAAATTTCTCTAACTTTGTAATTAGAAATTTATAAATTGAGAATTTGCATTCTACTTGTTTTAACGATTCTAACAATAAGTCTCTAAATTTTTCCCAAAAATTTTGTTTTTAATGAAAAAAACAATATTTATTATAACTCGCTGTGATTTAATTTGATTAATTTTAAGAAAATTTTTAGATATTGATAATCGTCAAAAACAAAAAGTTTACAATTTTTATGTCTTCAATTTAAAATTTGCATATTCACAATTTTGGAGTCATAAACCTTTTGGGTAACATAAACCATAAAAGAAAAAAAAACTGGTAGCAACGGAGATTTATGATGCTATTGAAACTTAAATAAGTAATCGCGATATTTGAAAGAACTACTCATGCAAAGCAGAAAATAGTAACCTGTATTGGAAGAGTAAAAATGACTGAAGAACATCTGTCTGGTACTTAGGCACTTCGGAGAAGTCGATTTTTACATTTTGTGGTTAACTTCCCTGTAAAGGTTGACAGGAAATGAACTAGATATCGGATAGATACTTGAGTATTTCAGAGAAGTCGATTTTTACATTCTGGGGTAATCTTCTCTGTAAAAGTTGACCGGAAATGACCTAGATATCGGATAGATACTTAAGTATTTCAGAGAAATCGATTTTCACATTTTCAGGTTACCTTGCTGAGGAAATTGTCCAAAAATGACCTAGACATCGGTTGAGTACTTGCGTACTTTAAATAAGTCGACTTTCACAATTTAAGGTTAACTTACCAGAAGAAGTTGACCGGAAATGACCTAGATATCGGGTAGGTCCTTGATTACTTCGAAGAAATTGATTTTAACATTTTTGGGTTAACTTCCCGGAGGAAGTTGTCCGGAAATGATCTGGATATCGGTTGAATACTTAAATACTTCAGAGAACTCAATTTTCAGATTTTAAGGTTAAATTTCCTGAAGAAGTTGACCTTTCATGCACTTCTTTTGAAAAAAATGGCTAAAAAATGGTTAAACTTATTAAAAAAACAAACGTCACGTATTCCCTAAAAATCTTATATAATTATAGCATTTATTATTTACAGCTTTTTTTTGCGTAGGATGTGAAAACCTGCTACCAGGTACCCTGTAGCCCGTACTATAGGGTTATGCGGGGGTGGCGATGTTCTGCTGACCCGATAAAAACACATCTTTATTTGAGGACCTTAAGACCACTCCCGGTTAACCCTTGTTAGCTGGCGTATCACCTTCGTTGAGTGGTCTTATACCTCTTCGCTATCATCTAGGCGATGTCTTGCCTCGACTTACAGGAACTACCTTTCTTGGCGGCCATCGAGATCTTTAACCTTCATAACATGTAGTATGAAGGTTTGGATGTGCCGCCAATTCTCTTTCGAGCTAGTCATTAACATGACCATGTTCTCCGGTGTAACTTCGAAGTAGCATGAGACTATCCCATGCTTTCCGTTAATTCAAGTAGTGATTGTTTGTATGAGCCAATGTGTCCAACGACCTTTTTCCTCCCCGCTCCATCTTGCTTGCCATCTTTCGACGAGTCAGCTTCTCGCATCTCGGCGGATTTGGTCCTTGCTGGGTCTATTATCATCCGTATAATGGGTGGACGTTCTATCTTTGAAAAGGAGGAAAAGTTCCTCCCTTTCTTTCGCGATTTAAAGACCTCTGGCATCCAGACAACTCTTTGCCAGTCGCAGACATTCGTTGACCAATAATCCAAGAGCCTCTGCAGTCTCAGCAGTGCATACGATCAACGCGACGTCCGTGAAGCCGATGATCACCGCTTCTTTAGGTAGACCCATTCGCAAGAAGTCATTGTAAGAGATGTTCCATACGAATGGACATATTCTTGAGCCTTGAGGGGCACCTCTTTGCATCTCTTCCTTCAGCGTGCACGTGTCTCCCTGGTATATTACTTACCTGTCGCTAAGATAATTATCCATTATCTGCAACAGGAAGGCAGATTCCTTTGTTTCTCATCGACTTGATGAGATCTTCCCATCGCACGGTATTAAACGCGTTGCGCATGTCTATAGCTATCAACGTGCAGAAGCTCTTTTTCTTCTTCGGACCCAGTTTGTCCTTTTCTTTCCTGGCTAGGTCCACTGCCTCCTGGATGGCATCTAGAGTGGACAGGCCCTTACGGAAACCAAACTGGTGCTCGGATAGACTTTTCTCTCCGGTCAAGCTGAGCTGCATTCTCTGCAGAACCATGTCCTCTAGTAGCTTGTCCATTGTATCTATCAGGCATATTGGCCTGTAGGATGAGACCCTATCTAGAGGTTTGTTACCTTTCCTTAGAAGGACCAACCTCTGTCTTTTCCAGTCGCGAAAGAACTTTCCTCTTTTTAGGCATTTGTTGAAGCAATCTAGAATTATCTGGGGTGAAGCAACGATTACTTGTTTAAGGATCTCGTTGCTTATCCCATCGATTCCAGGTGCCTTGTCTGGCTTCAATCATTTGCTGGCTTTGTGAAGCTCTGCAAGAGTAAAGAGTTCCTCCTCACCGACTTGACAGGCACTCCAGTCCATCCTAGGCCATGGTTCTGCTGGTGGGAACCCCATGGGTTGTCTCGACGTCGTAATTAGGCGCTTCCAACACCTTCTCTATGACCTTTGGATCTCCTTTCTGAGGATCCTATTGGCCTCTTTATATGCGTTCTTTAGCAGAAGAGCTGCGTTAGAATGGTCGTATCTCCTTCTTGCTCTGACGCATGCTTTTCGCAAAGAGGCCAACTCTTCTGACCACCAGTATACATTACGTCTTCTGGGAGCGGTGCTTCTCCGACGCGGCATTGACGCATCGCATAATCATATTTTTATTTTATTTAATCATATTTTTCACTGTCCGCACCTCTCCTTTCAGATTGTTCGGCCTCTTCACCCATCCCAGTTCCTCAATGAGGCGGAATTCTTCAAGGGATCGGCCACACTTCTCGACGTCTAGTTTCTTAATGTTTCACCTAGTGCCGTTCTTACAGGAAGCTACCTGTGTCATTGCTTTAGGTGTGTCTCCCTCTAAGACTGAAAACTTGGTAGTCACTTTCGGTATGATTCTCAGAGACCCGCCAGTCCTTTATTTGCTTGTTTAGGAGAGACGTTGTTATCGTTATATCAATAATTGATCCGATATTATCGTCTCTCATAAACGTCCACTATTTGCCCTTATTGACAACCATCAGATTGTTAATCCAGCCAACCCGGACTTTGCCTATCTTCAGGAGAGTATCACACTCTCCTTCTGGTAGGCGGATTATTATTTACAGCTTAAAACTTGATTCACTAATCAAATCGTCCTGTTAGAACCGAAAATAGCATGGTCTTGTATTATTGCAAATAAAGACATTACTAATAACTTTTTTTTAAAGATCCAATGCGACTTTGTTGGGAAGGAATTAAGCATTAATTTTGACAGATATATTAAAAGTGAAAATCGGACTGTTTTAAGAGCCTTAAATTTTCTCGCAGATAGAAGATTTCCCGAAGAGGAGATATTTTATTTTTTATTTTGACATTAATTCCAAACGTTCAATTTCTTTTACGCTCCCGGTAACAAGCCTTGCATTAGTGAGTATTAAAGTTTCCAGACTTAATGCCAAATTAAATGCAATTCAATATTATTTAATCCCTGATTGTGTCAAGTTCTTTTAATACCTGAAATTGAGAATAGTTTGTTGTAAATTTAGTGCATTTTAATTCCAAATGAAAAGATGCCATTTTGCAAAAATATAATTTATTGACTTTCAATGCCGTTTTAAGGTAATAAATGTTACTCATTTTATTACTTTTAAATAACTGTATAAATATGGATATTTTAGTACGATTTATGTAAAATATTGATAATTAAAAGAATAGCTTTAATACAATTGAATTTTGAAAGCTCCATACGAAATTTAATGCACTCTCACAGTGTTTTTTTGCACTTAAAAAAGCGATAGAACCTGATGAGAACAAAAATGCTTTTACCTGATTTCAATTTGACGTTTCTCGATCGTAAAAGAAAAAATAAATTAGCAACTGTCGATTAATTAGAAATAATAGAGTCACACAAGTTGGGTAACTAAATGTTAATAATGTAGCAATAAGATAAATATTAGTTTTTAAAAAATATTTTTAAAACCTGAAAAAATAATAAACTCTTTCTTAAAACAAAAAATTATAATTACAGTTATTTGAAAAACAGAACTAAAGCGCGAGGGTTCACGAGTTCAAGTCTCATAGCTTATGCTTTTTCTCATTTTTAAGTCAATGATTAAAATGCATTAAACTGAAACTGATTTAATTCGTTTTCTTTACATTAAAACGTCTGACACAATCAGGGATAAAATTGTATTAAACATTTTAATACTTTTTAATGAAAGCCTTCTTACCGGGCTGCTTCTGACTTGTGCAATGTCACAACAGACCTGTCATTGCACACAAAAAATAATTATTAATACTCTTATACAAGTTTAAATATACACAATTTGTTTATGAAATAAAGATAAGAAGAAAAAGCACGTTGCATGTTGAATAAATAATAAGTTTATTTTGTTTATTTTCAAATTGCTCTGTAAAAATCTAAATTAGTGGTTTTCTACTTATTTTGGCGTTTTTCCGACAAAGTGGTTAAATACGTCTTCAATACCCTTCTATGTCTTAAATTTTATTCTTACAACTTTGAAACTGTAGTCACTTAGACAATTCGTTTACATTCGTTTCTATCCGGGCCCTCAATTTTTCTTCAGAGAAAAATTGATCGAGTTTGATTTTGATCAAAGTTTTGGTGTTACATTCTCCTTTTCATTGTGATTCTGGAAACTGTTCTGAAAGTGGTAGTTTTAGGTTAGGAATTAATAAGTTAACGTCCCACTATTTGCTTTTTACATTTCTCTAATGAAATAGTACCTTTCTTGTTCTAGTGTAAATAATTTTGTATGGTTTTTTTATCTATAATAAACTCTAGGGTGGGATATGTGCGAAACTCCATTTGTTTAATTTCCTTAAAATACAAAAATGGTAATTTATTAAATTTTGAAAAAGTTATCCGCTCGTCATTTATTCTTAAAATCTTACTTTATTTACCTTGTCAAGATATCAAAAAGTAAGAGGATATTACATTCAAGTAAAAAAAACACCTTTCTGGCTGGGTACGCAATGAATCCTTAGGTCTTCGTAACGTCCTGTTAATCAGACAGGGTTTACTTTAGAAAAATTTTACTTAACGTTCAATCATTCAAGAAATACCGAGGCAAGGTTATCCTTTTGGAATTTAAAGGCATGTGATGGAAAATAACGTCCCTGCAGAATAGTACTCTGCATTTGCTTATTTTAGCAGTTAGGAAGGGGAAAAAAATAATAAAAAAAAAATAGAAAAGAAAATATATGAAAATATAAATGAAGGAAAAAAAAAGGAAGAATAGAAAATAAGAAAATAAAAATACAAAGCGCACGAGATGAATCTCAATCACTCTAAACAGCGGGATGACAAAGCATTACCAGTATGTGATTTCAAACAAATCATTAGGAATATCGAAAAGAAACTTGAAAAATAGTTTTTTAAAAATAAATATAGAATTTGAATTCCTAATACTAGTTGGAAGTTTATTCCACAGCCTAGAGCCCTTAATTATAAAGGAACGTTGAATCTTGCAAGTACGATGATTAGGAATCAATAGTACCGAGCTTTTATCTCTGAGTTTGCGTCCATCTAACCTATCATTAGATCTAACAGAAAAGTAATTGTATAAATATTCAGGAATCCCCGTCTGGAGTAGAGAAAAAAGAAAGTTACCCAAGAAGAATTGTCTCCTTTTAGCTACAACTAACAACCCAGCCTTAACTCTGTAAGGATGCAAATGCTCACTCCTACTCAAATTAAAAACAAATCTGATACATGCATTAAAGGATTTTTCA
The DNA here is from genome assembly GCA_037103525.1 of Ganaspis brasiliensis. Classification (NCBI taxonomy): domain Eukaryota; kingdom Metazoa; phylum Arthropoda; class Insecta; order Hymenoptera; family Figitidae; genus Ganaspis; species Ganaspis brasiliensis. Next base: position 1,063,846 of record JAZKLR010000223.1, on the reverse strand, counting down.
AGTTTATAATTTAACTCTCCCGAAATATCATCATATACAATGCATCCAAAATCAAAGTGGGGGAGTATTAATCCCTTCACTAACAAAAGTCTAGTAGAGACAGGTAAAGAGACAATGGCCTTGGTCTTAGCAGCATTAAGAAGAAGACCACTGTCCTCAACCCAGTCAACTACAAGATTGATATCAGATTGCATTCTATCAATCATCTGAGGTAGAGAGGACAGTGGTCCAGAAATGTAAAATTTCCAATCATCAGCGAATTTATGATACTTACAAAAACGAAGTTGATTTCCGAGCTCTCTTACGTAGATATTAAAAAGTAGAGGAGCAAGCTAGGAGCTCTGAGGGACGCCGCACCTAACTGATGCCCACCCTGACTGTTCACCTCCACTGTTGGCCACCCTCTGCCACCGATCATTGAGATAAGATGTGAACCAGTTAAGCACAGAATTAGAGAGCTCCAAGGTACCCAATCTTTGTAAGAGTAGACCATGATCCACCAGGTCGAAAGCCTTGGAGAAGTCGAAAAAGACAGCCAACGTAACCTCTCTCTGATCCATAGCGAATTTAATATCCGTTGTGAACTTAAGTGATGTTGTAGTAGTACTGTGCCTAACTCGAAATTCCGATTGCAATGAGTCAAAAAGGTGATGGGTGTTTAAGAACTTGGTCAGTTGTTTGTGAACAATACGCTCCAAAGGTTTAGATAGCACATTTAGAATCGAGATGGATCTAAAATCAGCAACCGAATTAGGTTTAGATATCTTAGGTATAGGCCTAATTATTGCCTGCTTCCAGAGATCAGAGAAAATTCCAGATTGAAGGGAAAGTTGTATATATGGAGGATCACAGGGAAGATAACGGGAAGAGCCAGCCTGATAATCTGCAATGATATGCCATCGGAACCCATCAAATAAGTCTTGATTTCTGAGAGAGCTTTTGCCAAGGTGATGGGAGATATATCGTCAAAAAAAAATTTGGGTCCATCAAATGCATTGGAATTAATAATAGGTGCAGACTGATTTGATGTCAGTAATGGGGAAATTGAGAAATTACTTAGAAAATCATCCGGTGAATAGGTAGTATCCATTGGAGTCTTGATATTGGGTATAAGTTTAAGTTTTTTGAGAGTTTTCCAGATACTGGCACAAGTGTTTGCATTTAAAATTTGCTGATAGTTATATCTATTGAAAGCATCTCTTATTTTCGTTTTGACTAAATTCCTGATTTTGCAAAAATCAGTGTGAATTTGCGCATTCCAAGTTCTTTTGAATAATCAATATAATCTATTTCTTTGTTTCAAAAGATCTCTAATTTCATCTGTCATCCACGGAGAACCCTTTTTCTTAAATTTGGGAATATGCAGAGGAGCAAAAATATCAAGAGCATTGTTTAAAAACAGAATAAGTTTATTTAATTTAGAATCAATATTTGTATCAATATAAATACTTGCCCAGGCTTGCTGGGACAAGTATTTAAAAAATTCAGCCTCATCAATATTTTTTAAATTACGAAAGGGTTTAGCATGACTTGCTTGTGCTTGAATATCCGGAAAACTATATTTAATATAGATCAAATCATGAGCAGAGAGAAAGGGCACTGGGTGCTGAGAATAGCCAAAAAGCTTGTCAAGGTCATCAACAATAAACAAATCCAATCTGGTACTTGCGGTGAGGGTATGATGAAAGGGTTGATCAGGAACAACGGATAGTCCTGATGAATGAAAAAGAAAGTTTAAGTATTTAGTTTTAGTGTTAAATTGATTTAAGTTGGTATTGAAGTCCCCAGTTAAAATGATATTGCTATAACCTGATGTTAAATTAAAAAGACAAGATTCCAATTCATCACCGAAGGAAGCATTAGGTGGTTTATATACTACCCCCACCAAGGCTTTATTGGAGTTAGATTTGATTTCGATAAACATAAATTCTGCAGTTGGACGGTGATTCTCCGGGCTGACTTCAATGACTGAGGCACGCAGACTTGAATGTACATAAATACATACACCACCCCCCCTACGGTTCGACCTGTCCCTCCTGAACAGCTGATAACCGCCAAGTTCAATGAGCTCCGAGGGATCACCACCCGACAACCACGTCTCAGAGACAGCTATAATGTGGTAAAAATACTTATTGAAAAAATAACTAAAATCCAAGAAATGAGCCAAAAGAGACTGAGCATTTACATGGCACAGATTCAAGGTTTCCATGAATAAGTATAAATAAAATCAAATTTTGATAGGCAGTGACCCACAGTATGAGCCCTGAAAATATTGAGATCAATCAAAGATAAAAGATTAATAAAATAAATAATTAAAATGTCGGGGTTAAAGGTAGCAAACTCAGTAACAAACATAAAAATAATAACTAGGATAAAGCTGTATACGTATATATTAAATACTAAGCAATAAACTTTACAAGCTTCATTCGTCTTAGCAACAATTAGATTAATGTTATAATAAAGTAAGTAAAAAAGTGTAACATATATCACAATAATGGAACGATAATAAAGTTCGAAATTAGAAAAATGTAAACAAAAAGGAAAAAAATAACAAAAAATTCAAAAAAGATACAAAAAGCAGACTGAAGAGTGATGAGTGGATAGTTGCTATTTTAGTCTGTCAACATCTTGCAGGCAGGTAAGTAGAAGTCTCAGAGCCCCGTCTTCCCGACGGCAGTAAATCTTCCCGCCTGAGACCCAAAGGTATTTGATTTTGTTATTTTCCTTCAAAGTACGGACAGCAGCGTAAATCCTCCGATTGAATGGGGTAAGTGGTTCCTGTAGAGAGATTATTCGTCTTTCCTTGTCGGACCAGCCCAGATCTAATGTCGAAAAAGCAGTCTTACTTTTACGTTGCTTAAGCAGTCTATCTCTTGTGTCCTGTTTGGTAAATTTTACCGAAATGACAGGTGGATAAGACGGATTGGCATGGCTATCACTTCTAAGTACACGATACATATTAGAAATGTCACTAGTATCAATAGGGTAGTCCAGGGCTTTGGCCACATCGCAAACGAGGGAAGTTAAATTTTCGTCGGATTTAAAAGGCAGTCCATGAATTTCTAGAGTAGTCAGGAGAGATGCCTGCTCCAGTTGATTGAGGTTGCGTTCCAAGGAATTCACTTTGAGTAACAGGTCTGCATTTTCTTGTTTAACTTCCGCCATTGACTTGGCATGAACTTCGGAATTATCCGCAAGAGATTCGATTCGATTGGTATTTCCGGCGATATCTAATTTTAAAGTATCAATCTTGTTACTAATCTCTGTGTTGAATTTTTCCTGAGAATCAGTAAATGTCTTGAACAAGCTCGTTAAATGGTCCTTCAGATCGGAAACAGCGGAGCGTTGCCCCTGAGCTACTGCAGCCTTAATTACTTTGGTAAGTGCAGGAGAGAGAGTTTTAGGCCGGTAAGTAGTAACAGCTGTCTGAGTAGGACACAATACAGGGTTATCACCAGAACCATCACCTTTTTCATTATTAGCAGCTGACATATCACTCACATAGGTGTCGCCAGCCTTAGTAACCTTACAATTGTAACAAGAAAAGTCAGATTTACCCTTTTTAATTTTATCAAAATCACTTTTTGACATACCAATCGTGATACAATTAAGATGGGCCAATGCCCCACATTTTTTACAGGCCAAAGAGTCCTTACCTCTCACGACTGCAGCCTTACATTCAGGGCATAAGACCATCGTACACTTACACCAGAGAGGAACAAAAAGTTCAAAAAAGCAAGTAAAAAACCCGAAAATAAGTGCCTAAACTTCACAAAACTTAGTCAGTCACAGTACAAAGACACCTATGCACTTCCACAGATCTAATTAACTTGTAACAACGTTAAATGAATATAAATATGTAGACCGGCACGAAAGCACATGTGTTCAATCCGCCATGTTCAATCCGCTAAAATAAATTATCTCTCCTTATCTTTAATTACAAACTTTCATCACTCACTTAAGAATCCACAATTATAGAGTTTTTACAATCTTTAAAATTTGTATTATAAAAATTTTGAAAAAAATTTTCTTTAAGCTTAGTTGCATTCAAGACCTCATCTTTAAGCACTCTTGACCTCAAATTTCGTCTTTTCTAAATTTATTATTATTAGTTACTTATTTAGTATTTGTATGAACATTTTTTAAATCTGAATTTTGTTTAAATTTTTTCCATAAATTTTCGAATATAATACTATTTTGTCTTCTCTGTCTTTTCCTCGTCTTATTAAATAGTAATTTCTAAAAACTCTTTAAAATCGTCTCTTAAACAAACTCTAATGTTTTACTTACATTTTCTTTAACTTTATTTAGTTTAATAACATCATTATTATTATTATTATTCTTTTTTATTATTTATTCCATTTTCACCAATTAATTTGATTTGAGCACTTCTTTTGTTGTTCACTTAAGTCTTATACTTTTTATCTCATCTTTCTTTGATCTTTATCATTTCTTTTTAGGTTCTCCCTCCGGTTTAAAAAATACATTCTATTTATCCTCATCAGATTTTAAATTCTAAAGGTGTTTTTCTTTATTAATCTCATCATTAAATAGGTAAAATCTTTAATAGCTCTTTGCTTGAGATTTCGTCACTGTAAACAATTTTTTCTTTGAACCTCACCTCTTTGCATTCAAATGGCTTTCTTTTTACTCATCTCAAAATTCGTAACATATGAGACTATGACACATCACAACATAACTCTTCTTCCTTTAGCTCTAAATTCAGTATTAGTAATTTTGTGTATTTTAATACATACTGTAGACGCACATCTTTAATTTGACTTATATCAACTCAATAATTAAGACAAAATTTTATCAGTCCACTTAGGTCCACGTCATTAGGGTTGCAAGGAGTTTGATTAAATACATTCATAGTATTTGCGAGGAGAAATCGACTACTTTCTTTTTAAATTAGACAAATATCTCTTATCTTCAACCTAAACTCACTCTTTGAAACAGCATTTGCGCCTACATTCGTAAACGCATCTGCGCCTACATTCGTAAACGCATCTGCGCCCATACTTCGGATCGTTTTTAAGCTCATATTTATGCCCCCGCATATAAGAAACAAAGATTAATTATTATCTTACTTCACACTGTATTATTTACAAATTACGCCATCTCTGTCCATTTCTATATCTTATGACGTGTTCTCGTATCCAGATTCAGGATAGTCACAGTGTAAAATAAAAAATTTTGACAGCAAAATGACAGGAAAAATTCAAACGTATCAGATAAATTAAAAATCTTGAGGCAATCATAGTTAGTAAGTTATTTTATGAATGAAAAGATTCTCTGAAAAACATTGTATTATAATTTTTTAATATTTTAAAAAAATAAAGTGAAATTCTTTCTTATTTTAGCAGCTAGTTCATTAATTTTAATAAAACTTTTCTGTCAGGAAGAAATCGGAGGAATGTCAGGGAAATTTATAATTTAAATTTTGTGACCACTCTTGTGTAATCCAAATTATGGTCATCAAACAGGCGCGGATCCAGAGTGCCAGGTGTGTCCCGACCTCCCAAGAATTTCGTACTTCTATTACAAATTTATGCCCTTACATGCACATTTAAAAAATGACTTTTTTGGGAGAAATTCATTTTTAAGCAAAGTTTTTTAAGTAGCAAAATTTCAATTTCAGTAAAGGGGGTTTCGAGGTCGCTGATTACGAATCTGAGGTCATTTTCGAAAAATTCAAAATGGCAGATCCAAGATGGCGGACAAAATTTTGGGCATTCCTTGAATTCGCTTAAAACTTGTTACTCGGAGGTTTTTGGGATCGCTGATTACGAAACTGAAGTCCGATTTTCAAAATTCAAATTGGCGGATCCAATATGGCGGACGAGTTTATAAAAATTTATTGATATCGCTTGAAACTTGTTACTCGGAAATTTTTGGGGTCGCTGATTACAAATCTGAAGTGCGATTTTCTAAATTCAAAATGGCGGATCCAATATGGCGAACGAATATATAAAAATTTATTAAAATGGCTTAAAACTTGTTACTCGGGGATTGTTGGGGTCGCTGATTATGAATCTGAAGTCCGATTTTTAAAGTTCAAAATGGCGCATCCAATATGACGAACACAAATATAAAAATTTATTGAAATCGCTTAAAACTTAGTACTCGACAGTTTTTGGGGTCTCTGATTACGAATTTTAAATCTGATTATTAAAATTCAAAATGGCGGATTTAATATTGTGGACGCAAATCAAAAATCGATCGGATTCTCTTGAAATTTGTTTCTCGGGGCCTTTCACTAAAAGGATGACACATCCTCGTTGTTAGTTTCGGTTAACGCAAAGAGCAAGCAAAAAACGACCATGAAAATTTCATTTTGCATATTGAGGTTATCTGCGATTCCAAAAATCCCCGAGAAACAAGTTTTAAGCAAATTTAATCAATTCTAAGAAATTCATTCGTCATATTAAAACCGCCGTTATGAATTTTTAAAATATATTACTAGATACATTTTCATTGAACTAAAGAACTCCCGATTAACAAGTTTCAAAAAGATAAATCGACCCCAAAAATCCCCGTCTGAAATGTTTTCAGTAGTTTTGATCAATTTTTTATTTTGTGTTCGTAATATTAGATCCGCCATTTTGAATTTAAAGAATATTCCACAAGATTCGTTAACAGCGACCCCAAAATCCTTTGAGAAACAGGTTTTGATATTTTGGTATTTTGATATTGCGTCCACAATATTAGATCCGCCATTATGAATTTTTTAAAAATATTTCACTAGATATGTTATCAGTGACCTCAAAAAGCCCCGAGTAACAAGTTTCAAGCAATTTCAATACATTTTTTTAAATTCGTTCACCATATTAGATCAGCCATTTTGAATTTTGAAAATCAGACTTAAGGTTCGTAATAATTAGAGACCCCAAAAACTCCCGAGTACCAAATTTCAAGTGTTTTCAATAAATTGTTATATATCTGTCCGACATATTGGATCCGCTAGTTTGAATTTTGAAAATCGGACTTCAGATTCGTAATCAGCAATCCCAAAATTCCCGAGTGACAAGTTTCAAGCTAATTTAAGAGATTCCAAAAAACTATTTCGCCATATTGGATCCACCATTTTGAATTTTGAATATCGGACTTTACATTCATAATCAGCGATCCCAAAAACCCCCGAGTTAAAACTTTCAAAAGGTTTCAAGGTATTCAAAAAAAATTGGTCCGCCATCTTGGACCCGTCATTTTGAATTTTGAAAATCGAACTTCAGATTCGTAATCAGCAACCCCAAAAACCCTTAAGTATTAAGTTTCAAGCGAATTCAATCATTTTTTAAAAATTTGTCTGTCATATTGGATCCGTCATTTTGAATTTTGAAAATATTAAAAATCTGACTCCGGATTCTTAATCAGCGACCCCAGAAACCTCCTAAAGCGTACTTGTTTGATAAATTCCTCAAATAGAAAAATGTATGCTTCTAAGGGTTAATTTAAAATCTTGGAACAAAAAAAAGTAATCACTGAATTCCCTCCCCTTACACAACCATGTTTGGATCCACATCTGTAATCACCCGGGAAATAAAAACTTATTGCTAAATTTATTGGTGAATCGGAGATTTTAAGAATGCGGTTTAAAGATTGAAATTTTGAATAGTGTTAAATCGGAATTGTTATTAATCAGTGATTTCCTATGGCTGTTCTGTTAATAATAAATTTTCTGAATGTTTTTTTAACAATTACGAATCGGATCAAAAATTTGTAGGTTAGGTTGTAAAAAAATTGGAAAAAGATAATCGGAGATTTTCTTTTAAGAATTTGTAATATTGATACCTACAACAACATAACCTACAAATTTTTGATCAGATTCACAATTGTTAAAAAAGATTCACAAAATTTCTCATCAATAGGACAGCCATAGGAAATCACTGATTAATAACAATTCCGATTCAACACATTCTTCTACATAAGCACCTTTTAGTAAGTATTTATTATGTGTATGTAATTTAACAGAATACTTGCATAATGTATAATATCCTATGAGAAAATATATGAGGAGAACTTTTTCAAAAGTTAATAAATCCACATTTTGTTATTTCGAGAAAATTAAACAAATGCAGTTTCGCACCTAACCCCAAGATTTAATTATAAAGTAGAAAGAATATATGAAATTATTTATATACGAATGTTTTTTGCACTTAAGAAGATTTATTTTTAATTAATGTTTATAGTAATTAAGAAATTTAAAGGTTTTTGTAATTTATTCTAGGAAAAAAATTAAAATTTTAAATCATCTTGGTTAAGTCCAAGTTTTTTTTAATTTGAAAATTCTTTGATAATAAATTTTTTTCTTGAGTTTAACAATGACAAATCGATTTGTAAGGTTCCTAATATGTTAAATTTGTGATTATCTCAACTTTTTTGGAAAATGGATTTATCAAGTTTTGAAAAAGTGCTCCTCATATGTCAACAAAATTATACGTTATTCCTACGCACATTAGATATCGATGAATTTATTTACTCTGAACGTGCTGCAGCTTTGCCTAGATATGAAACATTCCAAAATATTAACAATGAAGGGATTCAGGTAATTTACTGTAGTACGCATATATAGACAGGTGTTAAAAAAAACACTCCTATTAAATGTTTGCACGAAATCTAACACTCATGATTTTTTAAACCAAAAATCGAACTTTTGTGTAAAGAAACACATTTGTTATATTTATTTATTTATAATTTATTTATAACTGTTACAACCCGAAAGTGAAATTTTAACAAAACATTACATAAGAACTGTGTTTTCGGTTGGATAAGGAACGACAGTGTTTTATTCATAAGACCCGGTGATATACTGCAATAACTCGCGATGTAAACATTTCTATGGAAATTTACTTAATTTCTATATCTAAAACTGAGCTTTCGCTTCTTCTGGATGTTGATTCAGTGACTTTAATGACATAAAAATTAATAATAATAATCGCAAACTTCATTCTTTTATTCTTTCATTCTTTCATTCTGTCCACACCTGAAGTTTGGCATAATAGATGTTTTTTGTTTTAAATTAATAACTTTTGAAAAAATGTATTTTTATGTCAATTATAAGATTTCTAATTTTATTTATTTATTTATTAATTTTCCTGAATCTAAATTTGAAATCAATTGACAAATTTATATATTTTATTTTCAATAATAATAATAATAATGTATTACAAAACAAACGTGTCTTATTTAAAACTACTTTACAGATTTTAATAATGATTCAAAACACTTTAAACATAATATGAAAATTAATGTATATTTTATATTATAATTTATAATAATATATGAATCATTTTCATAATAATATTTTGTTCTTTTAAATACTTCTAAAAAATATAATATAAATAAGAATAAAGAAGGAAATATCATGATAAAATTAAAAAAAAGCGAGCACTGTTTTCAAATATTTTTGTAGACTTTTAAATGCCTTTTTTGTAATTTATTCCTCTTTTAATCTATTTTTTTAATTTAAAACTTTCTTTCCTATTTTAAATAAAAATACGTACCAAATTAAATTTCTCCAAATAAATGTTGTATTTTTTATCTCAAAATGCTTATTTTTTATTGGTAAATTAATAAGCTTATTTAGTTTCTAATTTTATTATAGGTTTCAAATTAGGATCAATTATAATTTTAATTAGTTCAATTGGAAGAACAAAAAATAAGATTGACTGAAATACACTTTTCCCTATATTACAGATTATGAATTTTAAAACTTTAGTTATATTTCAATTTTTATTAATTTAAGTTTGAAATAATTTCAATTTGAATAGATAGAAGTTGGAAATTTTTTAATTTGGAAAAATCAAAAATATTGATAGAAATTTTGATGAATGGTTCATTATCAATTGAATTTTATAAAGAAATTTTAAGACTAAGGAATTCTTATTATCAAAAGATGTTTGGAGTAAATTAAGTTTGCATAATAGTTTAAATATATTTTGTTTAAAAAACTATTAAAAAAGAAATATTTTTACTTCATGTAACATACAATAAATTTTTTTATTTTTAACTAGGGAAGAAAATCTGATTTATTTTTTAAAATTTCTTTCTATTTAATAATTTGCAACAAATTTTAATAGATCAAAATTAATTCACACCTATAAATGTTTTTTTTTGTTTTAAATCAATACCTTTAAAAAAAATGTATTTTTATTGTAGAATTTCTAATTTTACCTATTTATTTATTAATTCTCTGTAATTTAAAACTTGAATTAAGTAATAAATTTATATTTTATTTATACAATAGTGTATTAAAATATAAACGCGTATTTTACTGTAATCTACTTTACAGTTCTTAATAAAGATTTACAACACTTTAAACATAATATGTAAATTCATGAAAAAATATGTATGAATAATTCGAAATAATTTAATGTTTTCAATATATTCGACAATTTAATTATAATTTGATGGAATATAACATAAATGCCGTCTTTATAATTTATTCCTATTTTTTGGTAGACTTATGTTTGTTAAATTAAATATATTTAATTCGGTTGATGTAAATTGAATGATATTTAGATTTTTGGAAATTAAGAATTTAAATTGTTTCAAATAATTCTTAGGAAAAGAAGTCTGCATCAATAATAAAATTTAGAATCAGTAAATTTAAGTTTGAATTAAATATAAGTTTAAATCGATTTGAACTTTTCAATTTTTAGAAGTTGAAATTAATAGTTTTTAAATTTGCAAATGATTTCAGGTTACATTGTTTCCAACATTTTAAAATATTTTTAGATAAAGATTGAAATAAAAGAAAATGAACTCATTTTTATTTTAATTCCTAATGTAGGGAATTCAAATTATTTCAATTTTTCACTTTTACAAATTACATTAAATTAAAAATCTTAAAACTTTGGTTATATTGTAATTTTTATTATAATTGAAGTTTGAAATAATTTAAATTTTTTAATTTGGAAAAATTAAATTTTATATTAATAGAAATTTTTGAGAATGGTTTGTTATAAATCGAATTTCGTATTGTTTAAAGAAAAATTAAAAATAAAGATTTTATATCAATAGAGGTTTGGAATAAATAAAATTTGTATAGAAAATTGTATTAATTTTATTATTAAAAAATATTTTGTTCAAAAAACTATTTAAAAAAATCTTTTTGTAACGCACTATAAGAACCTTTTTATTTTCAACTTAGAAAGAGAATCAGAGTTATTCTCTAAAATTTCTTTGTATTTAATTATTTATAACACATTTTAATAAATAAAAATGAATTTACAAAATTTAATTTGATACTATAATTAATTTAATATAAATAAGTTCAGTTTGTTTTTTGTATTGAAATTATACCTGTCAAGGAAAAATGCAATTCTCGTGCGCTTTAGCGCGCGTATTTTTTAGCTAGTTGGATATATAAAAGAAAATTAAAAATGTCGGATTCAAAATGGCGGATCTAAAATGGTGGATTTTTTAAAAAATTGTTCGGATTTCCTTGAAACTTGTTACTCGGCGGTTTTTGGGGTCCCTGATTATAAATCAGAAGTTAGTTTTTCAAAATACAAAATGGCGGATCCAATATGGCGGACGGTTTTTAAAAAAAATCATTTGAAATGCTTGAAACTTGTTACTCGGGGGTTTTGGTGGTTGCTGATTACGAATCTGGTGTTAGTTTTTGAAATAAAAAATGTCAAATCCAATATGGCGAACGGTATAAAAAAATGCTTGAAACTTGTTACACGGAGGTTTTTGGGGTTCCAGATTACGAATCTAAAATCTGATTTTCAAAATTCAAAAAAGTGGATCCAATATGGAGGACGAATTTTTTAAAATTTATTGGATTTGCTTGAAAATTGTTACCTGAAGGTTTTTGAACTCGCTAGTTAAGTATCTAAAGTCTGATTTTTAAAATTCAAAATGGTGGATCCAATATAGGGGACAAATTTTTTAAAATCTATTGAACTCGCTTGAAACTTGTTACTTTGAATAATTCGGGGTTGTTGATTACGAATTCAAATCTCTTGACAAGTGATTGTTTAATTTTATCATGATGATGTTTATTGTAAAAAAAATTTGCATTTCTTTCATGTGATTTTGCAAGTTTATAAATATTTTTTGCATTAAAAATAGCGTTTTCTGATGTTGCCTATAAGCTACCACGAGTGGCAAAAAGCACTTACTGAGAAGCTGCTTTAAAACAATTCCCGAACAAACACGACCACGGTCGTCTTCTTTAGGAAATCCTTCTCCTATAATTGGTGCTGATAAAAAGAGGCAAGCTTCCGGAACGCCTTCGGATAGGGCTCATAAGAAGGAGAAAAAGCACGCATCCCCAGAGAAAAGTGCTTACAAGAAGACCACTTCCAGGACGAAAAAGGTCATTAAAACTCTAGCGGATGTCGTCGCTAGAAACGGAGAGGCTTCTACCAGTGACGGTTATAACACCATCACTGACAGGAGACGGGAAATGCGTAAAAGGAGTAAAATGAAAAAAAGGAGAAAAAGAAAGAAGAGGAGGAAATGAGGAAAGAGAGAGCCCTCTTCAAGCCTCGTCAAAGCGAAGCTATAAGATTGACGGCTAAGGAAGAATGTTCTTACGCCGACATCTTAAAGTTCGTGAAATGTAAGGTGAAGCCAGAAGAAACCGACTCAGAGGTCCTTAGAATTAGGAGGACCCAAAAGGATGAAGTCCTCCTTGTTCTGAAAAAGGGTGGAGATACCTCGAAGTTTGCGATGGCTCTCGCCGAAGTGGTTGGAGAAAAAATTAAGGTTAAGGCTTTCCAGAGCATGAGGTCTCTTGAGTTACCAAGGTAGAGGTAATCTCGGCTCTGGAAGAGAAGCTGGAGAAGACCGGCCTGGAAGCAACATGCCGCTTGATCACCCGATATGGGAGCATCAAGACTGCTGTTGTGCACCTACCAGAACCAGAGTGTCTAACGCTCTTAAAAATATGTAAAATCCCAGCCGGTTGGATCAACTGCCCCATCAAAGAACATGTGGAGGTACCAAGGTGCTTTAAGTGCCTTGCGTTCGGAAACTCGGCTCGAAGCTGCAAGGGCCCCGACAGAACAAAAAACTGTTTGAGATGCGGCGGCGAGAGTCATATGTTAAAAAATTGTTCGGTGGAGAGTCCAAAGTGCATTACTTGCACCGATTTAGGCACACCAGACGTCGCACACTGTGCTAGCAGTAATGCCTGTCCAGTCTATCAGCAGGAACGGCAGCAGCTTAAACAGGCAAAAACCTAAGGTTTCTGCAGATTAACCTGCACACAGCCAGGGCCGGATTTATATGTAGGCAAACTAGGCAACTGCCTAGGGGCCCCCATCAAAAAGGGCCCCCACCAGCTATAAGATTTTCCACAAAAATAACTTCGAAAAATATTTTTAGGCATTTAAAAATCTGAAAAAACCCAGTAAGAAAAAGAGAAAATTAAAAAATATTGAAATTTTATGATTTTTGAAGAAAAAGAAAAACTGTTCAATCTTTTTTAATACCTTTTTTGTTCAATCTATTCGAATCCGGTGATATCACCAACTTTTATCGAAAAGTCAATTTTTACTAATACGTTTCTTAATATTTTACAATCCAAATGAATCCCTTTATAACGAAAAAAATAAAATGTATATATTTTAATACCCACACACGGAAAAAAAGAAATGTTACAACTACATTTAGGAACTTATTAAAAATTACATTTCTCATGTCCTGTTATAATAACAGAACTTTTCTGTTTGAATTACAATTTTTTTTTATGCTATCCTCACTATGAAGTTGTTCTGTTAAAACAAAATAACGTTATCCGTAGTGACAAACTGTCATTTAATTTTCCAAACTTTTTGCTTTCTCGTGAAGGAAACTCACAAAAATTTTTAAAATCATTTAAATAGACATTTCCTTATTTCATCTAGAAATGTGTTATATTAGTTCCTAATCAAATATCCACATATGTGTTTATGTATGTGAGTGTGTGACAATGTACTATTTTGTGAACCCGAAACTCGAGAAAGGTTTAAAGGACTTGAATAAAGTTTGGTATGGTCATTTTTACTTCTAAAAGTTGAAATCAGACACAAGAATTTTTAAAGATAACCATTATCAAAACTTTTATTAAATTTTGATTTTTTAATAATTTTGCTCTTTTCGAGCAAATTTCAATTCAATTTATAAATTTAATTTAATATACCCATAAGAAATTTGTATTCCTTGATTCAAAATCGATTAACCTATATAAAACATATAATTATTTGTTTAAAATTTGAAAACTTATTCGCAATTAAAAAATCAAAATTACAATTTTTTATTAACATCTTAGAAAAAATTTTAATTCAATTTATGTAATATATTTAAGAAATGCTATTTCTTTACGTTAAGAAATATCTATTTATCTATTTTAAGTTTATATTTTTTCAAAATTTTATAAAATACAAAATTTTTTAAACATTTTTTTTTCTTACACAATTTTAAAACCTTTATTAAATTTAAATTCTCATTTTCTAAAACAAATCACACAAAGCGCTCTCTTAATTTATTTTAGAATTGTACATAATATATATTTAAAAACTATTATTTTCCTACAAAGAAAGCAAAATGTTTATAAAATAAACATAATTTCCAATTTATATTATTTATTTTAATTCATAAGAGTGATAATAAAATTGGATAGTTATAACATGAAATTTCGGTAAATTCAACAGAAGTATTATTATGCTGTTTTTACTAGAATCTGTTTGTTAACTACAACTTCAGACAATATTGTAACTGGCACTTAATGACAGTTAACAAAACATCTCGGGTAATTATAACATTAGAGTTCAGCTGTCACAACTTTTTTTTATTCTCAGTGCAGTTCAGATTATTGAATCCAAATGAATCTCTTTATAATGAAAATAAAATTCAAATAAAGTGAATATTTTCGAATACCCACTTTGTATAGTATATACAGTTCTTTAAATTTGTATAACATTAATTCTTCATGTTTTATTTTAATAAAATTAATCTAAAAAAATTGAGAAAGCTTAGTTACATATTTCAGAAATTGTTTTTTACCTTATATTTGATTTAGAGAAAACAAATATTTGAATATTGTTTAGTATAACATTTACTATTCTGATTATTTATATAGGTTACATGAATCTGAACTGTAGGTATTCCAGAATATACCTTTTTTCATTATAAAAGGGTTCATTTGGATTAAATAAATTTTAACTGCCGGTATTAAAAAATATTATTTTTTTTTAATTATAAAGGGATTCATTTGGATTTAATAAATCTGTATTGCGGGTATTCTAAAATATTCGTTTTACTTTTTTCTATTTTTATTAGAAAGGGATTTACTTGGATTCAATTAATCTTAACTGTGGATATTACAAAATAATAATTTTTTTTTAATTATAAAGGGATTCATTTGGATTTAATAAATCTGTACTGCGGGAATTCTAAAATATTCGTTTTACTTTTCTTTTATTTTCATTATAAAGGGATTTACTTGGATTCAGTTAATCTTAACTGTGGATTTTACAAAATAATAACTTTATTTTTCTTATTATAAACGCATTCATTTTGATTAAAAAATATTTAGAAACATGTATTAATAAGGATTGATTTTCGAGTAAAAGTAGATGCTATCGCCTGATACACATGTATTGGACAAAAAAGGTATTCAAAAGTATTAACAAATTTTAATACTTTTCAATTCCTCTCTTAATACTGGGACTTTTATAAAATAGTTGTAAGTTTTTAGAAATTCAAAAAGCCCGCTCATTAAAAAAGTGTCAAGTTTTGAAACTGCTTTTTCGACTTGAGTAAATTTCGGAAAAATCCATTCCTTGCATAGGCCCCCACCAGCGTCTGCCTATGGCCCCATGTTTGGTAAATCCGGGCCTGCACACAGCGAAGAAGGCCCAGGACCTGATGCTAATGACAGCCAGTCAGGAGGGGATCGACGTTCTGTTCTGTAGCGAGCAGAACAAAAGAAACGATCACGCCCACTGGTACCAGGATTCATCAGGAAGGGCAGCCATTCAACCTGAAAAAACTCCTAAAATCTGTGGTTTTTCTCATGCATCT
Source organism: Ganaspis brasiliensis (assembly GCA_037103525.1). Taxonomy (NCBI): domain Eukaryota; kingdom Metazoa; phylum Arthropoda; class Insecta; order Hymenoptera; family Figitidae; genus Ganaspis; species Ganaspis brasiliensis. The sequence continues at coordinate 1,047,823 of JAZKLR010000223.1, read as the reverse complement.
CAGTAAATCTAAAATATTTCTAAAAAAGCTTTTAATAAAAGTTGTAAACCTCATTAAAATAAATATTTTATGTTTAACACATTTTTACTGAAAAAGGATAGTTTTTGAGAACAAATAAGTAATAAATAAATAATAATTTTGGGAACAAATAAGGTTATTGTTGAATGTGAATCAGAAGATTTACCAAAGCCGAATTTTCGAATTGAAACGAAGTTTCAAGAATCTACTAATGATATAAAAGTAGACAATGAATGTCAATACGCACTTATTGATTTATCACAACTGAATCATTTACTACAAAAAGCAAAGTGTATTGAATGTAATGAAACGTCTTTGATATATCAAACTAATAAAAAACAGTCTAATGGATTTGCAATGCAAATCTCTTTATTGTGTGAGGGATGTGAAGACAGTGGCCTCGAAGAAGTAAAATCTGAAATCTTTTCATCGAAACAAATTACAAATGACGAAGGATTTCTTGCTTCCTTTGATGTAAATTTTCGCATTGCTGGAGCATTTTTATACATGGGGAAGGGATATGCAGGAATTCAAAAATTTTGCATGTTCATGAATTTACACTCCTTTTCACAGTCTACCTTTGATAAATATTTGAAAAACTTAGATTGTTGCGTGGATGAGGTTACGAAGAAATGACTAAATGAATCTCAGCTACTAGTAAAACAATTTTATGAAGAAAATAAAATCTCAGCTAGTGGGAATTTACAAACCGAAGAAATGGAAGAAAATGGGACACCAGTTGGTTTTTGGATAAATGTGTTTTTCGGATCAATGTTTTTGCTGATAAATGTGTTTTCGTATAAATTGTTTTCGGATAAAGGGTTTTTAGGAAATATTCATGCTCTCCCTTTTCATATGACTTATCCTCTCCATGCCATATCTTCTCTATTCTAGGTTGTATACTAGAGTAAGTAATCTGGTGAAAGAAGAAAGAGCTCGTAAAGTTACCTTTGGTGGGAGATGTCGCGGGCAGTTAAAAAAAGTAACCATAGAAAAACTTGCTGCGTACTACAAGAAGGCTATATACAGAAATAAAAACGACATTTATGTAAATACAAAAATTAGCATATATTCATAATTTATATAAAAAAAAATATTTGAATGGGTATTTAGATCCGACACATTTCTAGGCAATGAGAAATGCGATTTTCGCAACAATTCATCATGCTGTTTCCACTGTTGAAAAACCTCAGCACTCAAAATGTCCTGAAGGTTCGTCTTCTTGGTGTTTCTATCAGTTAGCAAAGTCGAACAAACAATTGCCTGGTTCTCACGATAAGAACGTTCACACTCCGTTGAACAAATTATGTTTTGAAAAAATATTGCCCGTATATAAAGATCTTAGCAAGGATGATTTGTTAATGCGATGTTCACGATGCCTTACTCAGAATGCAAATAAAAGTTTGCACAGCGTGATTTGGAGTAGGTGCCCAAAGGAAATATATGTTGGAAAATCACGTGTAAAAATTGCTGTATGCTTAGCGATTTGTGAATACAATTTTGGATCCACCAAAACAGTTTCAGAGATTTTGAAGCAGGCAAAGTTGACGATTGGACATGATACGGTGCAACTGGCGAAGAAAATAGATTCTCAGCGTTTAGCAAGAGGTATCAAAAAATCGTCTGAGAATTACAAAAAAGCTCACCACATCATAGCTGTCGCGAAAAGCCGAAGAGAAGAAAGCTTGGTTGAAAGCGAAGGTGTTACCTATGGTGCAGGAATGTTCTAAGTTCGTAGATCTATTTTTCCATATGTTTCTTGAGTGCGTATATATATGTTTATAAGTGTACGTTTGTATGTTTGTATTTACTTTTGTACGCTACATAGTAATACCCAGTAAAAAAAGTTATATAAAAGGTTATCATTTTGAATAACAACCTTGTCATTCAACATGTCAACATTTTACAGTTGTTGAAAAATTTTATAAAACACATTTTTTTTAATTTTAAAGACGTAATGGAACAAGCAATAATAATCCTTATCCACATCGATTTGGGGGGGGGGTTCACGTTGATAATAGAATTTTCGAACAAGTTCACTATTGTTCACGTAATCAACTTAACAATTTGCATAAAATAAGAAATATAGGAAGAGTAACCTTTGTTTTGTTGCAACGTGGAAGTTTTTGTAATTTCCTTGATGTTTTGGAGTTTTTTGTATTTTTCTCAAAAACTACCCTTTTTCAGTAAAAATGTGTTAAACATAAAATATTTATTTTAATGAGGTTTACAACTTTTATTAAAAGCTTTTTTAGAAATATTTTAGATATACTGAGATGCATAAGAAAAACCACAGATTTTAGGAGTTTTTTTAGGTTGAATGGCTGCCCTTCCTGATGAATCCTGGTACCAGTGGGCGTGATCGTTTCTTTTGTTCTGCTCGCTACAGAACAGAACGTCGATCCCCTCCTGACTTATTACTTTTTTCAGGTTTTTAACATGAAAATAAGCTAATCGACAAATTTCACCATGATTTTTGGAATCATCGCATCAAATTACGTCAGTATACATAGTTTTGATAAAATTAAACAAACAGGGTTTTCGAAAAATTGATAAAGTTACAAAAGTTGATCATTAAAAATGGATCTTCTCTTACAATTTTGTATATTTTTTTACGCCAATTTTTTTCTAAGCTTATTTTACAATTTCAAACAACTTCTTGCATGGATTTGCTGATATTCGCAACAGGTAAAAACCAAAAAATTCTAACCTCTTCAAAAATTAAAATCTTGAATTTTTGACCACCCTGTATGTTTTCAGGTTAAAAATGGAGCAAGAAAAAAAATATAACCTCCTTTGATATTTCAAATTTAAAGGGGTTGAAATTGGGAGTGGTGACTCCCCTTAAAAGTTTACGGAAAAAGAAACTCTCAGCTCATTATACAAATTACCTTGAAATTTAAATTTTATTTCTTAATACAAACAATAGACTACCTGCAGGGTGTCTTTATCCTTCGATCAAACCCTTGTATAATGAGGGTCAATGGCTTTATGAAAAGAGAAAAATTTTTCGAATTTTAATGAAAAGAGAAAAATTTAATTAAATTCTGAAATTTTACCTCATTATTCAAATATTCTTCAAACTTACATTTTTCTTTCTAAATACAAACAGTGGACTAAATAAGCAAATCGTTTTTCAAGCCAACCCTTGCATAATGAGTGTTATAATTGGTTTTGGAAAAGAGAAAAAATTTTCGAGCTTCAACGAAAAAAGATATAAATACAATAGTGCGTGGTATAGAAGTACATGGTAGTAAAAGTTATCAATGAATATAACTTGAGTGTGTATAATGTGAAAGTAAATAATGCTACTTATTGTGTATTTTTTATGAAGTGTTTAAAATAGAAATTTGTTTAATGTGAAAGTGTATAGTATTAATATGCTTATTCTTTATTAAGAGTCTGTGTTGAATAGTTCTTAATACGGTGAACAAAAAGTGTTTATTAAAGTGATGAACTGTAAGTGATAAATAATAAATAATAAAGTGACTCTAATAGAAAATATACAGTAAAAATTAAATGTGAAAAAAATAAACATAAAAAATTATGTCTCATCTTTCTGTAAACGATATTTTTGTTCATGAATGTCTAAATAATGAAAATCTGTCGTATATTTATTAAATAAATTATTTTAACTATTTTTTATGTGACTGTAAAAAAACCCCATAAACGTAAAAAAACCTGTGGTTGATTCAAGAAAAGCAAGTTGCAAAATAAAGAAATAACTACAACTTTTTTAAGCAATTCTGAAAAAGTTAATCTATAACAACAATAAATATTTATGTGACTGTAAAAAAACCCCATAAACGTAAAAAAATCTGTGATTGATTCAAGAAAAGAAAGTTGCAAAATAAAGAAATAACTATAACTTTTTTTAAGCAATTCTGAAAAAGTTAATATATAACAACAATAAATTGTGTCAACAAATTATGTAACATGGTAAAACATAAAAAAAATATAAAATTTGATAATAACATCAATTAATGAAGAAAAAGCATTTAAAATAATAATTAATATTTTTTTTAAAAAATTACAGGTTTTTTTACGTTTATGGGGTTTTTTACAGTTACATGAAAAATTGTTAAAAAAAATTTATTTCATAAATATACGACAGATTTTTATTATTTAGACATTCATGAACAGAAATATAATAATAAATATAAATAATATTGACCATATAAATATAAATAAAGTTCAATTTTTCACGATTTTATGTCAAATTTACGAAAAAATGCATTTTTCCTAAAGGAATTCAATGGTAATTTTCAACAGCTTTGCGGCACGGGTTAATATTAAAATATAAAAAAATAAATAAACACGTATCTGATATTTTTCGCCAAAGAACAAAATTGGGGGGTAAGGTTTATGAAAATCAAAAACTTTTTTTTTTTGGGTCACCCTAATAATCATGCCTTAATGAGAACTCATTAGTATATGATGTTTAAAAAAAATGTGTCATCTCATTTTCGGATAATTTTATAGAATTGTTTAAATTTTACATTGGCAATATCGAATAAATAAACAACAGTAATTTACATGTGAGGAATGTAAATGATGCGACACAGAAGATTAAATTAGATTATTAAACTAATAACGAATTTACAGAAATGAAAGGAGATAGTAGTAGTCCTTCATTACATACAAAAATAGGACAAAAAAAAATTGTTAATATTCCTGACTAAGAAACTACAAAAAGCAGTACAAAATATGAAAAAATGTATTGCTAAAGACCTAAGTTAAAAGGAGAGATTGGAAAGAGAGACAATTAACAAATATGGAAAGTGTAAATAATGACAGAATATAAATGTTTGTAAGAAAAAACATGTGGAAAATGCGTTAAATTCTATTGAAGTAGTAAAGGAAGGTAATAGTTATAAAATATTAGAAACAATAGTAGTAAGAAGATATTTTTCAGCAATGCTAATGAGAAAAGTAGAAAAACTAGAACAGAATATCCAAAAGAATATAGTAAAATGATAAAATTAAAACAAAAAAGAATTGATAACAAAGAAACAGAAATATTAGTTATGCAGGATGTATGTTTAAGTAGTGAAACAGATTTAAATTATTCTAAAAAAAAACACGTAGATAGTGCTGTTAAAGAATAAAAGGGAGATAATATTTCTGACAAATTAATAATTTTTAGCGATTGTAATGAGACAAGTAAAAAAAGTCGTACAGAATATCAAAAAATATTTAAAGTCAGAAGTATCTTAAAGACGTAGGAGGAGATGATAAGAATGAAAAATTACAAAGAATAGTGAGCTAGACAAAAATTGTTAACACCTTTAATCAAAAAATTAAAAAAAAGTAAAGCAGAATATAAAAAAAAGCTATCGTCAAATATTGAAATTAAAACAAAAGATGTGCCATGATAAGGATGAAAATAATGAAACACTATATTCAAAAGATATAAGAACTTATGATGAGAAGATGAAAAAAGTCATTAAAAATAACAAAAACAATAACGTAAAAGATTAAAATTAAAAAGAAACGTAATCGATGAGGAAAAAATAGATGTTTCGGAACATACAGGTAAAAAAATGGAGGCATTTATGCGAATGAAAACATTGATATTTATGATTTTACTTATGCAGAAAAAAATATTAATAGCATTCATGTTCCAAGTTATAAGGAACATTATCTTAGTAAAATGTCGTTTTTTGCAAAAGATGCAAGACTAAACATTTTGAGAAAGAAAAAGTTCAAAAGAAATTAACTTATAATTATTGTTGCAGTCATGGTGGTGTATCGTTGCCTTCAGAAAAACACCCTTATAAATTAAAAAAATTCTTAGATGGATCTCATAAGATATCTGGCCATTTTAGGAATAATATAAGACTTTACAATAATTCATTTGCTTTTGCATCTTAAAATGCCAATGTAGTTAATTTCAATAATAAAAGTCGGGGACAATTTTGATATATAATTCAAGGTCGAATTTATTATCACATCAACAATTTCCTATTTCCTGAAATTGATAATGATCCGTCTTTTGGTCAATTATTCCTGTTAGATCTAGAAGAAGCAATTTGCTATAGATTTAACAAACATGATAACTTAGAGGTGGATATATTATTTAGTATTGCAAAATTATTGAGAAATTGTAACGCATATACAAAGTCTTTTTTAATGATGTTTGAGATCATTGAGATAGAAATTGCGTTAGCAAAAAAAAAAAATTTAATTTACAATTTTAAAAGGTGTGATGAAGTTGCTGGTAATTTTTAATATGAATGCTGAAGGTTTAACACCAGAGTGTTATGTAACGATTTACAATACATCGATTCAACAATTGCAATTGGTTAGTCATTTACATCCAAATGTTGAACCTTGGATATATCCTATACTTTATCCTCTAGGAAGCAAGGATTATAGTCTCGATACGATTCGTACTGTTAGTGACAAAACAACCAGAAATCAAACTGTGTCCAAATTTGCTTATATAAAATATACTAGCACTAACAATGGCGCACTATGCGCGCTCTTTTCTTTTACACGAGAACGAACGCGCGCTCTAGCGCGCGTGCTTACGTATTGTGGTGTGGTATGTTACACAGTTGTATAAGTTTTGTAAAGAAATGAAAATAATGTGATTAAAAAGAAAATGAGTTCATGAATTGAATTGTCAAGTTAAAGAAGTGAAGATATTAAGAAATAGAATACGATATATGGGATATATGGAGTAGGGTAAGGGATATAATATAGGAAATATAATATAGTCTGGAAATTCTGATAGCACAATACTAAATCTCAGTTTATTTTAAAATAATATGTTATTGTCACATAATGAAGAAATCATCATTGATATAATAAATGTGCAAATGAAAAGAATGGTGAAAATTAAGGCCGAATATGTGCGTGAGCTTCTATAAAATAGTTAATTCTTGAAATGAAATATCTGTACGAGTAATTTTACTTTCAAAGGGGATCAATTAACATAAATTTTGAAGAATGGAGAGTGATTGTTTGTTGAAGTGTAATTATGTTATTCCTGTTATGTTAAAGAAACAAATTTATAAAAAGAGAAAGTAATAAAAAGAATGTAAATGATAATATGAATTGAAATTAAAGTGTACTGTTAGAGATGAGCATGCAGTTGCAATACTGTCATTTCATTAAATAATAGAAATCAGTATTAAATACCTTTCTCACTATTACAATAATGATGAGTGATGTTAGAGTTCATTTCGTTCATTTCAAATGAATGGCCAGGAAATATGACATATAATTTTTTATTTTTCTAATAATTTGAATAATTGATGAAGAATTTATTTTAAGTTGAGCTTGTAAGATCATTGAATAATTCTTGGTATACGTAATTCTTAATATTGGAATTACTTCGTTGATCTCCAATGAAAATACGCAATGACGCCCAAGATCTTACTCTGGAGAAAGCAACATATAGTTGTCCATGATTAAAAACGTTTTTACGAAGATCTATTCCAATTTTTTTGAAGGTTTGTCCCTGACTTTTGTTTATTGTCATTGCAAATGCAATTTTAACTGAAAATTGTCTTCGTTTAAAAGTAAAAGGATAAATGTTTTCGCAATATAATGTAATACGATTAATGAAAACAATATTTCTAGCCTTATCACCTGTTATAATTCGGCACTTTAATAAATTATTTCCAAGTTCTAAAATTTGTAATCGTGTTCCATTACACAATCCCTCATGAATACTTAAATTTCGAATTAACATGATAATACAATTTAATCGTAAATTTAATTCGTAAGGAGAGAAGCTTGGGGGATTTAAAGTATTTAAGTATTCAGGTAAAATAGTGTCTTCAATATCACCATTTTCGCAATTATCAGTACTATCAATGCCTTTGTAAATACGTTCTGTTATTTTATCAAGCAATTTAACAACTTTTCTGTTCATTTCTTCAACATCAACATTTCTAGCAGATAATATAGCAACATGTGCAACATCATTGTATGAACGATTTCTAATTAAATCTCCAAATATTTCTTGAACGATGTCTTTGCCCTGTAAACATTGTTCTGGAACGACAATGTTGTTATCATTATCATTTTCAGTGCCATTACCTATAGATAATAAATATTTGGCAAATTCTAATTCTGTAGGTAATGTTCGCATATTTTCTGTTAAAGAAAGGTTACAAAATGTTTCCATAATGATGAAGATTTTATTGACAAATTAATTAACTCTGATCGATTAGCATTTTGTTTAACAGGAAGTAATTGCCTAAAATCACCACCTAATAACATAGTTTTTCCTCCAAAAGGTAAATCAACATTCATGAAATCACGTAAAGTTCGATCAATTAATTGTAAAGCATATCGAGGTGCCATTGGAGCTTCATCCCAAATAAAAAAATTAACTGATTTAAGGAAATCAGCTTCTCTTGATTGGCATTTAATGTTTGAAACGGAATCATGAAACAGGGGAACTGGCATACCGAAAGTTTTATGTAGGGTTTTACCACATGGAAGTAAAATTGCTGCAATGCCTGTGAAGGCCATTGTACAAACAATTTTACCCTTACTTTTTAACATATGATAAAGTACAGAACTGCACTCTGTTTTACCGATTAGATCAGGGACGGGCAACTCGCTTCGAAAGAGAAATGTTGGGATAATGGTAGTTTGGGAAAATGAGATTTCTTGTACATGGACTTTCGCACAATTGAAGGTTATGAAGAATAATCTTTTGGATAAATGAGACTTCCGATAAGTGCGATTTCGGACAAATGCGATTTCTAATAAATGCAAGTTTTGACAAATAAGGTTTCTGATAAATGCAATTTTGGACAAATTAGATTTTTGATAATTGGAAATATTGACAAATTAGATTTCTGTTAAATTCAATTTCGGACAACTGAGAAGTCTGACAAATTCAATTTTTGATAAATTAGATTTTTGACAAATTAAAATTTGGATAAATGATGTTTTTGATAATTGATTTTTTTGACAAATGAGATTTCTGATAAATACATTATCAGACAAATGAGACTTCTTATAATAACAATTTTTGAGAAATGCGATTTCTGATAAATGCAATTTTTTAAAAATAAGATTAGTGATAATTAACATTTTTGACAAAACAAATTTCTGGAAAATAATATTTCGGATAAATAAAATTTCTGATAAATGCAATATCGGACAAATGAGATTTCTAATAATTGCAATTTCTGAGATTGAGATTTCTGATAAATGCAATTTTTGATAAATAAGATTACTGATAATTGACATTCCTGACAAATGAGATTTCTAATAATTGCAATTCCTGAGAAATGAGATTTCTGATAAATGCAATTTTCGATAAATAAAATGACTGATAATTGACATTTTTGACAAATGAAATTTCTGATATATAATATTCCGGACAAATGAGATTTCTGTAAAATGCACTTTTGGATAAATGGGTTTTTTGATAATTACAATGTTGGGAAAACTAGATTTCTTATAAATGTTATTTCGGACAGATGAGATTTCTGTTAAATGCTTTGTCTAATAAATTAGGTTTCTGACAAATGCAGTTTCGGACTAATGAGATTTCTGATAAATACAATTTTTGGTAAATGAAATTCGTAATAATTTAATTTTTTGAAAAACGAGATTTCTATTAAATGCTATTTCGGACAAATAAGATTTCTGATAAATGAAATTTCGTTCATAGGAGATTTTTGATAAATTCAATTTCGCACAAATTAGATTTTTGTTAATTGAAAATCCTTACAATTGAGATTACTGATAAATGTAATTTTTAATAAATAAAATTTTTGATAATTCAATTTTTGGACAAACGTGATTTCAGATAAATGCTATTTCGGATAAATTAAATTTTTGATAAATACAATTTTGGATAAATTAGATTTCTGACAATTTACCTTTCGGACAAACGAGATTTCTGGTAAATGCATTTTCATCAAAATTAGATTTCTGATCATTTAAATTTTGGACAAAAGAGATATCTGATAAATGCTTTTTTGGATAAATAAGATATCTGATAAATGCAATTTTGGATAAATAAAATTCGGTCAAATTGATATTCTGACAATTGAGTTTTGGAGAAAATGTGGACGACCCAAATATTTAACAGACTTAATGCTTGAAACAATTTCAACATTAATGTGACAATTAAATCTTTCTAATAGTTGAGCATTATAAGGTACTACATACTGATTGTCTGCTGTTTCTCCATTGGGATGATTAAAAACACCGGTATTTCTTCTGCGATAAGTTGGATAACAATTTTCATCAACTGTTGTTTCATTGTGAAATGGTTTGGGGAAATGTTTCGAACAATGTCCTTTATCTTCTTGACAGCGAAAGCCACATGGTCCATGAATCATATGTTTAATGACAATATTATGAATCATTTATTTCCACGTTTTTGTAAGTGATCTATTAATCCTGCATAACTATCGGCACGAAGTGTTTTTTGATTCATTTTACAGAAAGTCGTCCTGTCTCTTTTAACTTTAACATAACCATCAACAATCCACTGTTGAAAAAGTCTTCCTCCTTTTAAGAAAATATTATTATTTCTTGTTGCCATTCTATACCTAGTATATGCAGACCGTGTTACACGCTTATGAGTTTTATGTTTTAATGGAATATTACTATGCCAGCTTATTGTACCATGTGGATAAAATAATGGATTAATCCAAGGTTCCACATAAGGATTCATGCTGCTAACATATTGCAATTCTTTATTATTTTTTTTACGTATACTTACATAGGAATCTTGAATTTCACCGTCTCCTGTTGTTGTGAAAATAGCAGCAATTTCATTAATTTTTTGCACATTGTATCGTCTAGTATCCATTCCTGGTTTTAATGTAAATAATAAATGCATTTCGGGTTCAATGTCTTGATTATTGTCATGCATTATATTTTTCATTTCATCGTGCATCATTTGATATGATTGAGCAAAGATATTGCAGTCTCTAAGAGCATTATCAATATCATGAAGTATATCTTAATTAAAGTGAGAAGTAAAATTAGAACGGATATCTGTTGCTTTATTTTGATCAATAATAAATAATTGTCCATAAGAGGGATTTTCATCTTGAGCAGGATAGAGAGAAGTATTAATTTGATAATATACTTGACCATGTATTTTGAAGCAATATGGTGCAGATGTGGAATTATTGAAATTACACAAATTAGCATTAAAAGAAGCAAAAGAAAATGAATTATTGTAACGTCTGATATTTTCTTTAAAATGTTTGGACATTTCATGACTATCATCAAACAAAGTTTGCAATATGGAAGGTAAAGTTGGTAATGGGTCAAGTTCAACTTCTCCATGTGCACAACAGTTCATAAAAGAATTCTTTTTTTTTTTTACTTTTTCTTCTTCGAAATGTTTGGCATCACAATGTTTACATAATAAATTCATTTCACCACAGTAATGTTCACCGGTGTTATCAAATGAAGATGTATCTTCCATGTCAGTAAGGTCCTCATCATTCTCTTGAAATAGAATGGGTATTCAATGACAGTGACATATCAATATCGTTTTGTAAGTGGGTAGAGGATGTACTGGGTAACTGAATGTACTGATTTTTATTTGTGGACTGAATGTATTCTAAAGAGTTTAAAAAATTTTTCTGTCTATTTTTTTCATCACGAATTCTTTGTCGATAAGCACGCATATACTTCTTTTGTTTTTCGCGTTTATTTTTCAGATATTCCTCTTTGTCATGTTCTGAATTGAAAAAAATTTTTGGAGGTATTATTTGAAAAATAAAAATCGTATTAAATTAGAAAACTATTGATGTGTTTTGAAAAGGAGTTCGATGACAAAGGAGAAAGTAATATTTGTGATAGGTATTTGTAGTTGTTAATGACAATTAAAAAGAAGAGAACTATGGGAGGATGATTGATATAATAAGTAATACAAATTATTTGTATTTTGTAAATATTATCTAGAAATTTGTGTATCTTTTTTATTGGTATCTGAAAGTAAAATATCTATTTGTTATTGGTATCTGAGAATGAGTGGTATCTGTGTAAGAGAACTAAAGTGTTTGTATAAATGTTTGAAATGAAATGTATCTATTTATAAGTATAGATGCTCCACCTGAAAGAATAAAATATATTATTAATAATGAGGAACAAATGAAAAGGCATTTAAGAAAAGCAATAAATTAGACACATTTGAATTAAGACACATTTGAGTATTAAATAAATATAGAAATTTGTAATTAAAAATATTGAATACTTTTAGAGAAAAGTGCATCGCAAAATTATTGAACAATTTTGTTTTTCTGTGCAAAAGTTTGTTATTTCTTATCTTGAATCAAAATCATCACAATGGTTTCATTCTAAAGATATTGAAATTAAAGAAAGGAAACATTGGGATGAAATAAATATTTTTAAGACGTGAAAATAATTAGACGCTTGTAATTATGAAACCTGTTGTCCCTCTTTCTGAACCTTGCATGAGATGATGGAGAAAGTTGATAATATAATAAAGTTTTACTGAAATTTGCGGCTAGGATGTGTTAGTTGTATTCTATTTTGTAGATAAATGAATGTCATTATAGTATAGTAATGTAATATAAGTTTACAATAAAAAGATTTAGAAGAATGTTGTGTATCATAAAAAGGAAAAAAGTTATGAAAAAAGGAAAGGAAGTTTGCAAAATAGGGAACATGAAATGTTCATTTTGAAGATAAACACAAATTATAAAACACAATTTTAAAAAAATTCAATATTTTATAAGATTGTAAGAAAGAACGTTTCATTAGGATACTTGTTTATGAATTTTATAATGATCATACAATGTTACTTTATGGGCAATCTTTATTGTAACAATTCATTGACAATGAGGCAAACGGATAGTAAGATTTTGATGTAAAAAAGGTTATGTTATACAGTACTATCATTATGCTACTGTCTATAATAAAAGATGTTACAAAAATATAATTATTTTACCCCGTACTATGAAGATGTTACACCGTATAATCTTGGTGGTAACTGATACTAACTAGATAGCTGTCCGTATTTGTATGATTAAATATGGTTACCGTGAACATCATTATGTTACCCAATACTATAATTTTCTTTGGGTGTTGCTGATATAATATGTGTGAAAGTAAGACAATTTGGAAGACATATGTCTGGCAGTGAGACATAATATGTTTCTTGAGTACCCTTGAAAGGCATGTTGCATCTCATTTTAAGACACATTATCCCCGTAATTTGTACATTGTTCAAGTTAGGGTAAATATGGTTATTATCGCGGATCTTCAGATATGTCGAACGTTATAATTGTTCAAAAAACTGAAATGAACATATATAGTGATTCTTGTTTGCTTGAAACACCCGAATGGAGGCTAATGCAACCGGACTTGTTAAAAACAGCGTGGAAATTAGTGAGAGAGAAAGCCACGAAACCTCCGATTATAGGTGCAGTGCTTCTGCTTATCGTACTGATTTCTTTGTCATTACTGACACTAAGAGAAATTGTTGTTTAAAATAAGGACAAACATCAAAGATGTTTATGATAAGCATCTATATATTTATCTTAATCATTATTGAGACTGTTTACACCACCTTACATAAAGCAAGTTACTTAAAATAAGGCATACTTAAATCGAGTTACATACATATATTCGAGTCTGCGCAGAACACCAGTGCCCAGGTTTGCCAACATTACGTTAGATTCATTTTGACAGGTTCGGTTTTCTAACCTTTGATTTAGAGGTTAGGAATATAAATATGTCAAATCAATGTTGGCAAACCAGAGCACTGGTGTTCTGCGTAAACTCGAATATATGTATGTAACTCGATTTAAGTATGCCTTATTTTAAGTAACTTGCTTTATGTAAGGTGGTGTAAACAGCCTAATTGATTCTTACTTCAAACATACATATTTGTATTTATATTGAACCTATAGATTCTTACGTTTAACACCTTACAGGTTGATCCCTATGTTAAACATCTGAATGTTGAATTGAAATATACATTTTTTTGCAGTGTAATTAGCGGATGACGTTCTGAATACCGGGAAAAGAAATACGTCCATTTGGGGTGCCCTACTGCCCCCTTAGTATCCGTAAAAAAGGTAGCCCCAACCCCCGGTATGTTAAAAAAAATATTGGAGGTTTGGGGTGCCCTAGTGGCTCCTAAACATTCCTGGGAAAGGGTAGCCCCAATCCCCGGTATGTTAGACAAAATACCGGGGGCTTGGGGTGCCCCACTGACAGTTGAATGTGGACAACCGTGAAAAAACTTATAGTTATATTGGTTTTTATAGTATTTATCATAAGAATGATAAAGTTGAAAATTTATTTACAAATAAATGTCGTAATTAGTGAATGAAATGACGTAAAATTACGTAATTTTACGATGTTACATATGTGTACGTAATTGTACGTAAAATAATACGTAATTTAACGTTATCACGTAATAGTATGTAATGTATACAATGTTTCGTAATGTATAATTAATAGAAATAATTATATTATTATAGATTATATGTATATATATTTTATAGTATATATAATTATTAAAGGTAATGTATAATTGTATAATTGGTATAGTATACCAATTATACTATACACTACTTTAAAGTTATTAACAAATATTACATTATAAGATATAATTCTAATATAACATTTTAAATTTTAATATAATTCATATATATAATATACAATTATAAAATGTTCATAAATTAAAATTATAATTTAATGAAATTTTTGTAAAATTAAAAATATTGAATATATTTACTCCATTGTTCTTTTTACAATAAATTATGTCAGTGCAGTTGTGGGTTTGTTTTAATTTAAAGAAAAATAAAGCAAATTTACTATTACATAATAATCCTTTTATGTTATGTATTAAAGTAAGAATAATAATTTTAAAATTTATAATTATGAATGAAACTATATTATTACGTTAATTGAAATTGAAGAACAACACGTTAAAGCAACACAACAAAATCTTCTCATTTGTCAATGAACCTCACTTCTATGGTTATAGAGGTTATTTTTATAATTCTTGAAGGGAATGTATATCCGCAATATTGGATGCCCATAAAGAAACAGATTTGTCTATTGTGACGGCCAATGAGTATAGTAACTACATTTATAATTACCGTCTTTAGGAAAAATGGTGTTTATGCTAATTTGAACATCAGTTGAAGAAGGAGAGAAGTAGAACTATCTGTTCAATATAAAAGAAATATATCATATTTTTTGGCATTATCTTGTTAAATTATTAAAATTATGAAAAATGCTTATAACAATAGTTGCAGATCTCATTTCAGAAAACATTTTATGTTCTGTGCATTTTTAAGTTAAAACGAATAGTTTTCTAGAAAAAATGCAAAACCCATAAAGAAACATAAGGGGGGTTAATAAGGGGGGGTTGGGGTGCCCACTGACAGTGGAATATGGCCAACAGTCGAAGAGGACCAACACAACAATTGTATGTAATTAATAATTCAAAAAACCTATATTTCTATGATTTTTCATTGTTTTTATTATAAAAATGATTTATGGTGATTGATGTTTTTTGAAATTTTCTCGTAAATTCATTTGTTTTAGTAAAAAATGCATTAAAAATAAAATATGTATTTTTGTGAGACCTACAACTTTTGTAGAAAGAAATTTTTTATATTTGCGGTATTTAAATAGAAACACTGCGAATTCTTCTTCTACTTACCATTCATTGCTACTGTTCAGGAATCTCATTTAAATTAAATCAAGTAAAAATGTTACTCACATAACATATCGACGGGTGTTACGAAAAACAAACATTCCATCGTAAGTTTGCACGAAAAATAACACTTCTGATTTTTTAAACCCAAAATCGAATTTTTGTGTTGAAATCACATTTATTACATTTATTTTATAAATAAATGTCACAACACGTAAACGAATTACAGCTTTTAGTTTGATAATTTGAGACCTATAACTTTTAAAATTTTATATAATTTAGTTTGATAATTGGTTATTAAAAGATAGTTTAATAAAAAATAAGATATGTATAGATTCGTATAAATTTTTTTGCAGAATTAATTACTAAATAGTATTTTAATAAATAGTAATAATTAGTAGTATTTTAATTTATTTTTTAATAATGCTTATATTGTTTTGAAAAGATAATTAAAATATAAGTAAAGCATTCAATATGTAATATTATAAAAAATTGAAATATATTAGATTAAAAATTCATTACTGAAGTAATGTGACACAAATGGGGTCATAGTTTTAATATTAATCAAAATTTTCTAAATGATATTGGATATAACCGCTATTGATAAAAAATCGTTGTATTTTTGTTTTTAGATTTAGATAATAATAGTTTTACATTAAATTAAAAGATAAAATTGTCTTGCATTGAAGTTTTTTATGAAATTCTTTTGCACCCTGCTTCACATAATATTATTTGTACGCAACATAATATTGTCTTACACTGAATATTAGGATAAAATTCTCTTGTGCGATTGTTTTTGTTAAATTTATATTGCACTTTTTTATAACTTAAAATTATTTCGCTTGAGGCGTCGATAAAATTATATACTTACTAAAATAACATGCAATTAGAAATGTTGAATCGTTAAGTATACATAACCTCCTACCTGTCAAAATCACTTCCACAACGAAATTACACAATTTTAACAAAAGTCGTTTTACACACAACACTATTACTTCATAATAATATAATATAAATAAATACTTATTAAAATAATTAACATGTGTTTCACTATATAACTGTAAAGACAAACGTAAACACACTTTAAATTTCAACCAACTTCACTGTTTACAAAATACACGTGGCGATACTGAACTACCAATATAATTACATCCAATAAAACAATGATCATTTAAGTAAAGTACAATTCATTTTAACAACAATTTTCACAAAATTAATGTAAATATATATTATTAATAACAAAATTTACATTTTTACAATTTAAAAAAATATTAATCGAAAAGTTCATTATCGAAACTATCGAAGAACTAATTGACCAATAGGAAACGCAAGTATAGGCCTTACGCTTGAACGTAGCCGAAAGGGTTCTCGTTTTTCTTTTAGGATATGTCCTGGTAAAGACCCTCGGTTAAAAAGAAACTGAGTTTCACCGTTTCTCTATTCTCTCTCTCTCTCTCTCTCTCTCTCTCTCTCTCACACACACACACACACACACACACATTTAAATTTGAAATTTTACCTAAACTTTTACCTCATTATACTAATATTCTTTAAATTTAAATCTTTTTTCTAAATACAAACAATAGACATCCTGCTAGGCAATTATCGACGGAACGAACCCTTGTATAATAAGAGTTAATAGCTTTAGGAAAAAAGGCGAGAATTTCAAACTTTAATGAAAAAGAGAGAAAATTTGCCTTTCTCTTTCTCATTACCTGCAAAAATATTTGCTTCTCACTCTCTCCATAGAGAAGCGCTACTTTCTAACGGCCCTTTCTAACTCATCTAACGGTCCTTGGTAACTCATTTGCATATAACTTCTTTCTTAGTAAGGAAAATAGGAGTAAGAGATCATACCTTTAATCAATTTTTATATGATGCAAGAATGTTTCAGCAATGGTTAGTTGACAATTATGTCAAGGTTGAAAAAGTTAGGTTACATTTTTGTAAAAATAATCAAACAAAATTAAGAAGTGGAATTTACAAAGGATTAATTGATTAATTGATCATTTAGATAATCAAGAAATTTAAAATAATGTACATGTTGGCAAGATGTTGATACTGCCTTCAACATTTATAGATTCACCTCGTAACATGTTAAAATAATATCAATATGCAATGACCATTATGTAGCTTTTCATGGTAGACCAGATTTATTTATTACAATGACATGTAGTTCAAAATGGAAAGAAATTTAAGAAATTTTATTACTTAATCAGTCAGCTTCTAATAAACCTGACAAGTTGCAAGAGTCTTTCATTTTAAAGCAAAAAAATTAATCGAAACTCTAGTAGATGATAAACTATTTGGACAAGTAAAGTCTTATGTTTATGTTATTGAATTTCAAAAGCGTGGTTTACCACACATTCATTTATTGGTTATATTGGAAGAAGGTTCTAAAATATTAAGAGCAGAGAGTGTTGATCGGTAAACTTTTTAAAGTAAGGTTTTTAAATGGTATTAGGTATATCATAATTTTTTATAATTACTCCTTATATTCTTCATTTTATTCTTTATCTTTATTTTATTTAATTAATTTTTAATTAATCAAAATTTACAAATGATCACATCAATTTAAATTTATTGTAATGTCTTGTTATCATTAATTTTATTTTTTTATTATATTATGTATTTCCTTTATTTCACATAATTATACATAAATGAAACATTATGTTAAGAAATAATAAAGTTTGGCGTGCGCTTTAGCGTGCGCTTTTTTTTCTAGTATTGTTAATATGACTATTAAATTCATTAGCAGAGACCCTGCTAATTCTGTTACTATATTTTATAAAAGAAAATCAGTTGTTAGCAAGGTGAAATTAGATACCAATTTGTTTTAAATATGAAATTATATTCCTAATCAGCGTCTCCGAAAACCATGTAACTGTAACTTTCTTAAACATATAGTGCTTTTTATCAGAATTAACAGTTGATTTAACAGCTGTCAACTGTAAATATGTCATTTTGACATTATGTTCATAATCTGCGATCCCAAATTACTTTTATCTGTCATTTTCATAAAAATAAGTTGCATTTTGAGAAAGTTGACAGTTCATTTGACAATTCATCTTCTTTGATGTCAGTTATAGGGTTTTCGGGGTCGCTGATTACGAATTTAATGTCAAATTGAATTCAACTTGTCATCAACTTTCAATTTTGCTAAAAACTGATTCTGTTTTATAAATTATTATAAAAAAAATTCCAAAGGTACCTGATAACGAATAAGGAATATAATGGTTGATTGCTGCCATAGTAACGAAGATATTTTATTATCTTTTTATATAAATATATAAATGACAGTTGATTTGACAGCTATCAACTGTTAAAATGTCAAATTCACAATATATTTTGTAACGAGGAATCTGCCTCGTTAAATAAAATTAAATATAAATTTCCACTTACGGTAAGAAAGGGTACAAAAATGGCGGTTATGGCCATTTATCCGACCCTTTTACTTTACCAATGACGACCTGTCAGCTACGCTCTTCCAGCTGACAGGCAACCCGCGAAGACCGTTTTGTTTTGATTTGGATTAATCTCCAGATTAATCCAGGCGCCAGGTGAAGATTCCTTCACCCGGACTCCGCGAGCTGAAAACAGAAATGAACTGTGGCGGTTACCCGCCTGATCCGCGTGAATTTACAGTTTGTGAGCCTCGGTTCTCAGAGGGAGAACGAGCTGAGAGAGAGAGAGGACTTCCTAGTCTAAATACTAAATAAATTAAATAAAACACTGAATAATTTCTACTCTACTTTAATGATTTCAACGTAATTTCAACAATAGTAATAAAAACAAAAGAGTCTACTTTAACCTCGGCACAGACCCCCCCCCCCTTGCCTCTGTGAGAGCAGCCGACGGCGTGGTCGGGCCCGTACTCAAAGTATGAACAGAACCGGGACACTAACCGTGAAGCCGCTCTAGCATTTCCTGCCAGTTTTCCATTAGCCGGGAAGTGGTCTCGTGATTCCTCAAAATCTAAGCTCCGATGGCGTCTGGGATGTCTTCCACAGTCTCTAAACGTCGTGAACACTACGGCACCTGGCTCACTCACAACCACCACCACACACTGAAGCAAGAAACGCAGCCCAGTGTCTCTGGTTTCTTGCTCTTTCCTGTGGAGCCTCTTGATGTGCTCCTATTGGCTCCCGGTGGCTTGTAGGCACCACTGATTGGTTGGCGTAGTTCCTCAGGTGGACGTGAATCTTTTTGCCGGGAGGTGCTGCCGCCCTGTGGCCGTTGTTTCAATCAGCCGTGTTTCAGTCTTCTGCTCCACATTGTCAACATTTCTCGTGCCGTATGTTGACAATAAACGTGAAACCGAGATCGGTTTTAAACAATTACGTTTGTTTAAACTATTTGGCTGCCTCTTAAGTGACGTGCTCGCGTGCCTCCTTCTCTGCCTTTCTCGAGGAGCTGGTTACTGTGACCTGGACTACGCCTGTCAGCTGGCCTTCTCCGCCCGGTACTTCCTGGTCTTTCCGGCATCTCCCAGGATCATTGGATTGTTGTCCAGCACCCACTCCGCTGATTGTGAAAGGGACTGTGCGTTGGTATTGTTTTCAATCGTGACAAAAATAAAATATATACAAAAAATATCGGCAAACCTTAGTCTACTTAACCTCAAATTGTTGCATGGTTTACAAAGATTTTTATAGTGGTTGAGTGTGCGTTGGAGGTTTATTTCTCTTTCTTGGAAAAATCGCGACACGGGACTCTATTTTTTTTCGGTCGGCTTCGTCGATATCCGAGTGATTTGTTCACAATAACGAGGATTTGGTAAATCCTCGTTACAATTTGTATCCAACGCCCGAAAAAATCCTTATATTGTCACTTTCATCAAAATACCCACTCAGCACATTAATAATTATCGGAAAGTTTACCGGAAGTTAACACCACTAGTTAACAAAATTATCGAGTTTAACTTTAGGCTAACTTCCCTCTAATACATAAATGTCCGACACATCTTTAGTTATCCAAGATAACTTCCTGTTAACTACAAATGTAAATTTCTTTAAAACTATAATTTCAATATTTAAGAAAATTTTCCTTATTCATTTTCAGTAAACTTGCTTTTATAAATTACGTAAACATAGCCCAATTATTTGCACTCAAACTTGCCACTTTTTTTCAATAAATTTTATTGTCTTTCTTTAGGTTAATTTTCATGGACACCCAGATATTACATTTTCACGACGTACTAGTATTGTACTAGTATTACACTTGTATTTTTAATCCTGAAAAAGTCGCCTATAGCAATAACATGCGAATCAGCGAGTCCCTGCGATTCCTTCATACAAAAATACATAGAAGTAGAGCGAGTCGACTCGGAATGAGTGTCCTATCGCTTGTATTTTTTAATAAATAGGAACTTCAACATTTCCACTAGTACGACATACTTGTTGTAAATATGGAGTCGTACATTGAGAAAATTAAATGGCGAAATATAATCAATTATCAATTAAAACTGCTGTTAAAACACTAAAAGTGAGGCTGTTAAAATAACACCTGTTTAGTATTACACTTGTATTTGAGAGGCTGCTCACTTTCTGGATCCTTAGCTAGTCACTGCGAGTCACTGCGAGTCGCCTGTAGCATTAACGTGCGAACCTGCGAGTCTGTTTCTGGAAAGACTAATGAAGAGATCCCTTTACTTTCGAGTCGAAACAATAGCTTCTTAGAAGACCTGTGCGACTTACGAAGCCGCGCTTCCTTGTTTACGTGAGCGACTACGGAATGTCAGGCTACACTTCAGTAGATGCTAGCAAGCGAGGTTTTGAACGTTTTTAACCAATTTTTTTTAATAAGAGTAAAAATTGTAAACTTTCAGATTGTTATTTTAACATTTAACGATTTTTAGTTCTTAACTGTTAAGATCATAAACTACGATAAGCATATTTAGAAACTAATTATATGCAACTTAAAAACTGCACAAAACATAAAATTGAAAAATATTAAAAAATCCTATTAGGTTTTCTAATTACTAAACAACTGAACTAAGTGCACATGGGTGATTTTCAATGAAAGTGTAAATCGTGGTCTTACATGATTTTTCAATATAAAAAATAGATTTCAGTGAAAAGTAATTATATGATCTATCTACAGATTATTTACGTATAAATTCCCACTTTTATGAATTACAAATATTTATTTTATAATATTATAAATACTGATTTAGGTGTGAAATGTAACGTCCCCTGGCTGTCTTCAAAGGGTTCTTAAATCATTTAACTTACTATTCCGAGTGGCACATATTTAAAGTAGAATTTAAAATTTTACTAAATAATTCTACGCTCTAAAACGAACATTGCAATGTATTGGGGAAATTTAATTACAGTCCAATAACGTATTTAAATCGCAGTTAAATGTGTCTCACAGTTTTCACTTTTCTTAGAGAGTCTTAGAGAGTAATGATTAATAATGTCATATAGAAAAATATTAACTCAAAAATGATTTGCATTAGGTAAAATTTGAAGAAAATGTTTCTATCTTTAACTTAGTGGTGATTAATTTACTCACGAACACTTATTTAAAAAGAAAAAGATATTTTAATAAAAAAAACTTACTCGTACCTTTTTTAATGTAATTCCCCTGGCATTCAATATCATGAAATATATTAACTCTTTTTATGATGTTAAAGGCGATAAATATGAAGCTAAAAATTCTTTTTAAGATTCCAAACTTATATTTTAAGACTTAAATATTATGTCCAACAAAATATGAAATATTATCCCATGTAACGTCCCCTGGAATGTAATGTCCCCTACTTCTAAGCAAAAATATCAAAAACAAAAAACTGTGCAAATAATAAAAAGATACGTTGAAAAAGGTAGGAATTTTAAGAGTAAATATTAAAAAATTATGTAAAATATTTTAATTTTGAAAATTGAATACAATTATTAAAAATTTGTCTTTTAATTCGTGAAAATAATTACACGTTTGATAACAACAAGTAGGTTAACCAAACCAAATTTAATATTCGTAATTACTGCTCAATATTAAATATTCACGCTCGGCCAATACATATATTAACTAATTATATCCTAAATAATATATATAAATGAAAAAAAAATGTTAAAACCGTATTTTTTTCTTGAAATTAAGTTATCTCAAATTTACGTGTTCAATGAAAATCACCCACATACAAGAGGCTTGACCAACTTTGGCCAACTTTGTCAGATAAGTGAGTTTAACATTCGCGCTATCGAAGCCTTTTTTGTAACGCGGACTACCGGTGACTGTTCAGAGTAGACAAAAAAATTAAATAGATTTAATTGTATATTGCAAAAAAAGACTTGAAATCATTCATTTTTTTTACTATAATTGTTGTGTGTCCTTAATAATATATTTTACTAATATTATGATGAATTTTGCAAATATTTAAACAATTTATTATTGCACATTTATTCAAAGCACACATAGAGAAAGTAGCAGACTTTTAAAAACTAGTCAAGATTTTTAGCTTTACTTAGTACTAAGTCAACATATTATATAAAATATTACATTAAAATTATTACAGTTATTAATAAAAAAATTGTTTAAAGAAATTATTATTGTTATTTACCTACTTCTTATACAGTGATCCTAGAAAAATGCAGTTTTTTTTCCTAATTTTGCAATTAATCAAACTTTATACAAATGCAGATAAAAAATGCAAATAAAATTATTATTTTAACAATCTTTTAAACAATTATTTGTTTAAAAATGGTGTAAATACTAATTTTATTTTATTTTATATCCGTAATTGTATGAAGTGTGTTTAATTACAAAATTAGACAGAAATTACATCTTTCTAGGTGCTCTGTAAAAAGGTTGATTAGTAACAATATTGTTTTGTTTAAACATTGTTTAAATAACCTTTTTCCGTAATTGTATGATGTTTAATGAATTGTAAAATTAGGAAAAAAATGCATCATTGTGTTTTTTATATAGAAAGTTATTAAATAAAAATAATTTGTTTAAAATTGTTTAAAAGTAAAATTTATTGTGAATTTTGTAATAACACATTACTTGTTGAAACACATCAATATTTTGATTATTTCAATACTTATCTACCGCTAAGAAATAATAAAACATTCAAACTTATCTTGGCATCCTCAGTAGATGATTTACATACATTTACAAATGTTATAAATATACAAGGAGAGATCAAAAATAGTATATTATGCCTCCCAAGGTGCATATGCTATGTTCTATTACAACTGTGCGAAAAAATCGTGTTTTGTGAGCGTGTTTTTTTCCGTTAGGAACTTTTCTAACTCTGACGTTCGCTAACCTGAAAACTGCAAGTTTTGGTCCGCTTTACGTAAACAAAAACAAGAACTTTTCATGCATGTGTAGTAGAAAAAAAAATTTCAATTTTTCAAAATTCAATAAGAGTTTGTTCAGTAACATAAAATTAGTGCGCCATATTATATCCGCCAATTTAAATTTTTTAAAACCGACTTTAGATTTGTAATTAGCGATCTCAATAACCGTCGATTGCGAATATTTTATAAAAATACATAATGTTCTTAAAAATTCGTCAGTCATATTGGATCCCCTATTTTGAATTTTTTAAAACGGATTTAAAATTCATAATCAGCGACTTTAAAAACCTTTGGATACCAAGTTTTATAAAAGAACATAATTTTTTTTATAATATAATAATATAATAATATAATAATATATTTTAATATACTCTTATTATACTAGTACGCAATGCGAATCAGGTACTTGGCAAGAATATAGTGCCGGTATACCGGATATTTTGGATTGGTACGCTTGGTTATCTGAGTAATATTAAGAAAATGTTCAAAGCAAAATTTAATTTAATTATCACTTAAATATTCCTAAAAATTTCATTTTATTGTCTGCGTTGAATTTACATTTGTTGCTAACGGGAAGTTATCTTTGATAACTACAGATGTGGCGGACATTTATGTATTAGAAGGAAGTTAGCCTAAAGTTAAACTCAATAATTTTGTTTACATATTTGTAATCAGCGACCCTAAAAACCCTTATCCTGTCACTTTTAGCAAAATAAATAGGTTTTTGGCAAAGTTGATAGTTGATTTGACAGCTGTCAACTGTCAAAATGTTAATTTTACATCATATTTGTAATTAGGGCCCCTAAAAACCCTTATACTGGTATAAGTGTGCAAAATGTGTTGACTAAAGTAACAATATTTAGAAAGTGTTTTAACTTTTTACTTCCTTTTTATTTTCAATCAAGTTAATGTCATAAAATGCTAAAAGTGTCCATAAAATGGGATTGTGGGTTCTTTAAACAAGTAATAGATAATTGTTTAATATACTTTATTTACTCTCCCTTTAACGGGTTCGAGGGCTCCGCTCCCTTTACACTTTTATTACAATATTTTTTTTATAACTACCTATTTGGGCGATGCTTACGTAACTGCCTTACTTGGCGGCGTTGAAAAAATACACCTAAATTAAAAAAATATTCTGAAGTGTATTAGTGAATTTGAAAGGTATATATGAGATTAACTGAAAACCAAATATACATAAATATATATATTATAACTTCTATTATATTGCACTAGCACAAACATTTGCGCGCTACGCGCGCCTTTTTGTTTTGACTATTGATGATGGTCCTCTTTGAAAAGTTAAAAATTAGAAATTTATTTCTTGCTATATGCATTTTTGTTGTATAAAAAAGAAGTGCATGAAAATATCTGAGGTAACATATAATATTTTGAAAGATACTTCTAGAGACTATGGCGATTTATTTATTTGAACTTAAAATTTTCTCTTTGTTTATTGCTTTATTGTAATTGCCTCCGTTTTTTGCTTTCATGAATAGGAGAGAAAGTTCTTGAAAGTTATTTTAAATCTTAATCTCTGAAATGTTTATTTGCTTCACTAAAAACTTAAAAAGATGAAAATGTTGCACAGGGATACTATTTTCTATCGTTTTTAAAAATTGAATTGAAAAGGGATATTCGAATGTAATGTTTTCACCACCTTAAAAAATTTGTGTTTTTTGCGGTAAGAAAAAAAAACGAAACAGTTGAGAGACTTAAGTGTACATTCTTTTGTATCTTTTGTTATTGACAGAGTTAAACTCATTTTATAAGAATATGCTTTTAAAATCCTTTAGTTTTAATAAAACATTTTTGAATTTTTACAGAACTTGGTATCTGGGGTTTCTGTTGTCGCTGATTACGAATTTGAAGTCAGATTTTAAAATCCAATAAGGTTGTAGAATTTTATAATAATTTTTGTAATTTTTGAAAAATTATAGTAATTTTTCAAAAATTTGACAGCAATATTGAATTTTGTAATCACCGACATTAAGAAAGGTAATCAGTTACGAAGGAAACTGGCATAAATTGTATACAAACAAAATTATTCAAAAATTTAACGATAAACATAATTTTTGTTTTTTATTATATTTTTTTATTATACATTTTTTATGGTTTTTTTAAGCGCGCCTTTTTCTTCTGACTATTGATGCTGCTCTTCTTTGAATATGTAATATTTAATATTTTGAAAGATAATTTTAGAGACTATGGTGATTTATTTATTTAAACTCAAATTTTTGTATTTGCTTATTGCTTTATTGTAATTATCTCCGTTCCTTACTTTTAGGAATAAGAGAGAAAGTTCTTTGAAATTGTTTTACATCTTAATCTCTGAAATGTTTATTTCTTTTACTAAAAACGGATAAGGAAAAAAACGTTGAACAGGGTTACTGTTTTTTGTCGTTCTTAAAAATTGACCTGAAAAGGGATATTCTAATGTAAAGTTATCATCACCTTATAAAATTTGTGTTTTTTGTGATAAGAAGCAATGAGGAAATAGTTGAGAGATTTACATGTACATTATTTTCTATCAAATGTGATTGACAGAGTAAAACTTATTTTATTAAGAATATGCTTTTAAAATCATTTATTTTTAATAAATCATTCTTCATTTTCGTGAAGGAGGAAGAATGATATATTTATTACTATTTATTTTACCAATACTAACTAAAAAATGCTTGAGTCTCATGGGAAGTTGGTTAAAAACAATGATTAGAGAAATATAATGTATTGTATTTAACCTTCAAAATAATATAAATAGATACAATTTTATAACATAATTGTATAAATCATTAATTAAACATATATTAACATTTATTTAACATATTTCTCATGACCTAAAGTAATATGTTGTAGAACATTTATATCGCCTCTTGACTGCACAACCTCTTCTTCATCTTCGATATCTAAAAGTCCTTGGAAATCAGTAAGATGGTATCCCTCTTTCAATAGTAGTGTCTTTATATTCCTGTAAGCTTTATTCCCTGATGTAACAACGTCAATCCTTCGAAAATCTTCAGACATTTCAGTTTTAAATTGCTCCCAGAAATCAAGAGGATTTTCTGGATGACAATGAATTAAAAGTCTTACATATAATTGACGAAGTAAAGCAGGCATCATCCATATTGCGGCTTCTTTCATTGTCCTTATCCACTCATAATCATCTTCTATAAGTCCTAACGCTAAACACGCAGAAGTAAAAGTTTCATGAATTACTCCAGTGACTGTTCTAAGAGCTTTAAATGAAGTAGCACCTTTTACTGTAAGTAATAATAACCTTAAATGAAACAGTTCTATTTGAGATGGACTAATAGAATATATTCTTCCTAATACATTTTCTCTTCGCACTCTTGCTTTCCATTGCAAACTTTCTTTTTCACATTTGTAACATTCCGGTATTTGAAAATAATGGTATTGATTTGCATTCCTATCACGCTTATTGAGGTCAAAGTAATCTAATAATTTCGTATTTTTTTCTAAATCAAATGAAATTTGACCAGAATTACTTTTTTTAATGAATAATAACGTTTTGCTCATTTGTCAAATGAATAGGTAAACGATTTACATTGTGACTCCTTTTTCTTAAAGGTTTACTCAAAATTCTCCAGACAGCCTCAACCGGACTAACATATCTATTTTCTTCATAATGATTAATTTCATTATGGTTTATAGTAGACTCACCATCAGCATTTCTAATAACAATGGAAGCAGCATCATGTCCTTTATAGATGTATTTATATGAGTATTTAACAGATTTGATACTTGAAACAACTTCGACATTAATATGGCAATTAAATGTTTGTGACAGTTTTTGACTGTAGGGAACAACAAAACGATTATCAATAATATATTCATTTGTTTTTTCATATGTTTCACCTGTATTTCTTCGTCGACACTTTACATAACAATCGTCTTCAATTGAGGTTTCTTCTTGATCATCTTTTGGAAATTTTTTCGAACATTTTCCATCAACTAAACACCAATCACCACAAGGACCGTGAATATTACTTTGCATTATAATGTTGTGTAGTATAGGATTTAAATTTTTGTCTGGAATTTCAGCTGATATAAAACGATCAACACTTGTCGGTATTAATATTTTAGAATTTTCTTTCAATATTACTAACAAATGAATATGCGGCAATCCGCGTTTCTGAAATTCAATAACATAAACAAAAGATTTGACATCTCCAAATACTTTATCATCAACAATGACTTTTATTAATTTCTTTACTTTTAAAGCAAAAACTCTTGCTACTATATCAGGTCTATCAGAAGCAGATTGATAAGGCAATAAATTTTCTTCTATTTCCTGCCAATGGGGATTACAAGTCATTGTAATAAATAAATCTGGCCTGCCATGACGACCTACAATAGCCATAGAATCTTGATACTGTTGCATCATATTACGAGGTGATCCTATAAAAGTTGATGGCAATACTAACATCTTACCAACATGCACATCACTTTCAGACTTCTGATTGTGTAAATGATCAATTAATCCTTTATATGGTTCACTTCTCAATTTAGTCTGATTATTTTCACAAAAATTTAGTCTATCTTTCTCAATTTTCACATAACTATCAACCAACCATTGTTGAAACAATTTTCCACCATGTAAAAATTGGTTGAATTCATTATCCCTTATTCCCATTTTGTATTTTATATAAGCGGATCTTGAAATGGTATGATTTCTCTTTCTTTTATCACTATCCGTACGAATCATATCAATACTATAACCTTTACTTCCATGTGGATAAAATATTGGATATATCCAAGGTTCAACATTGGGATCTAAACTACTGACTGTTTTTAATATCTTTGTTGATTTGTTATAAATAGTGACATATGACTCCGGTATTTCACCATCTGCATTTGTGTTAAATTCCTTTATCGAAACCCTTCTTCAATGTAAACAATAATATCTTCAGGATAAAAAGCATTATTGATTTGGTAATAAATTTGTCCTTGTATCTTATAACAAATGGGCCCTGGCCTTCTACCATTAATATTAACTACATTAGCATTCAATGATGCAAAAGCAAATGAATTATTGTATAGCCGAATATTGCTCATGAAATTTACTGATTTTTCATGAGATCCTTCAAGTAAAGTTCTTATTTCATGAGGATAATCTACTGAAGGAATTTCAACACCACCATGACTGCAACAGTCATTATAAGTACTTTTCTTAAAATTAACTTTTTCATCTTTAAAATGTTTAGCTTTACATTTACTATTACCGCAAAAGAAAATCAGTTTACCAAGATAATGTTCCTTACAACTTGATCCATTTATCAGATTTAGTACAACTTCATCGTTTTCAGTATTATTTAAAGAAACTACCTTAGAGTTTTGACACGCCACTGACAAACTTTTCGCTTCATTATTTGTTGATGAAATATCATTACAACATAAATCATATTCTACATTATTAATCTCACATAATAATCTCTGGCTTTAACGATTTGATACTTCATATGATTCCTCATCTTCCCGATCAATGTCATCATCGCCACCAATCTGACTTTTTAATTTACGTCTATCACGATAATTTTTTTGAATTTCTGACCGTGTTTTCCGATATTTCTTTTCAGATAAACCTAAATCACTTGCATGAGGAAATGATGCGTTACATTTTGATGGAAAAGATTCATCTATACATGATTTAATATTATCTGTAGCTTCGCTACAATGAACATTACGTTTTAGTTTGCGTCTATCACGGTAATTTTTTTGATTTTCTGACCGAGTTTTCCGATATTTATTTTCAAATAAACCTAAATCACTTGCATGAGAACGTGATGCGTTAGATGTTGATGGAAGAGATTCATCTATACTTGAATTAATATTATCTGTAGCTCCTTCACAATGAACATTTCGTTTTAGTTTGCATCTATCACGATAATTTTTTTGAATTTCTGATCGGGTTTTCCGATATTTATTTTCAGATAAACCTAAATCACTTACATGAGAACATTATGCGTTAGATGTTGATGGAAGAGATACATCTATACTTCAATTAATATTATCTGTAGCTTCTTTACAATCAACATTTCGCTTCAAATAATTTTTTTGAATTTCTGCCCTTGATTTCCTTTCTTTTTTTTGCGACAATTCTTTGGCATAACTGGTTCTTTTAATGTGGATGGGGATAAATTACTCATACTTGAAATTTATAAATATCAAAAATCTGCATTTAACTCTTTCTCAGCATTTATCTACTTCTCTGTTTCTTTATTTCTCTATTTTTCTGTTTCTCTATTTATCTGCTTAACTATTTGTCTGTTTCACTGTTTCTCTCTCTGTTTCTCTCTCTCTCTCTCTCTCCTTCTCTCTCTTTGTTAATAATAATAAATAATAAATAATAAATTTATAAATAACAACCAACGTCAGCAGCAGTTTCAGTACAAATGACTTGAATCTACATTTTAAAGAAAACTTTTACCTCATTATAAAAGTATTCTGTTCTTGAAATTTTAATTTTATTTTTAAATTTTATTTCTAAATCCAAACAATAGACCACCTGCTATGCCCATGATCCTTCTACCGAACCTTTACCTAATGAAGGCTAATGGCTTTAGGAAAAGAGGCAAAATTTTCGAAATCGAAACAATAGACCACCTGCTAGGCCCA
The DNA here is from genome assembly GCA_037103525.1 of Ganaspis brasiliensis. Classification (NCBI taxonomy): domain Eukaryota; kingdom Metazoa; phylum Arthropoda; class Insecta; order Hymenoptera; family Figitidae; genus Ganaspis; species Ganaspis brasiliensis. Next base: position 1,017,220 of record JAZKLR010000223.1, on the reverse strand, counting down.
TTATCCTTCGAGCGAACCTTTACCTAATGACGGCTAATGATTTTAGGAAAAAAGGCAAAATTCTCTCCAACCAGACCGTTACTTGGTAACGCGTTACCCGGTAACTCATTTGCATATAACTTCTTTCTTAGTAAGGACTATAATTTTTCCAATTTTTGAACGCAATCTGTAGACTTATAATTAAGGTGTCATGTGTTTAGTTATTACGCCTTCTAATAAGTTTAGTCTCAATTTTCATCCATTAGCACTAAATCACATGTGAAAAAAGTTTTAAAAAAGAACAAATTTTACTTACAAAAAAATTATTTTTGTGAAAATTGCATGGGTACAAAAAAAGCGTCCAGTTCCATGTCATTACTATTATATTACTGTAACAACTATTTGATAGTATTGTTACCATTTTCTTTAAGTTTTCATGTGAAACAAGCGATCTGCAGAAGGAATAGATTTATTTTGCAATATTGTAAAAGTGAGGTTAGAATAAATGTCAAATTTCAGTTCCATGGTATCACGTAAAATTTCAGCTCCATGGCCTATATGAAGTGTTCAGTGTGCTTCATGCAGAGAAACTTTTTTATCTGTTGTGGTTATTTTAAAATATTATTCTATAAAGTAGTTTAACAACTCGATTTAAAATTATCCAAAAAATAAAACGAAATATTCATTATTAAATATTGTATTTGCTGTTCTTTTATAAAGTTTTATATATGTTAACTAGTATCTAAAATACTGTTAAAATATTAAATAATTTATGAATTTAGTATTTATTTTCGTTTTAGCAAAATATCAAGAAATTTTTGTTTTGTACAATATATTTGCAATAGAAGGATGCGGTTCAGCTCCACATGGCAGACAATTTTCAAAAATTTGCTGTTATTTTTGTATAAATATAGTTGTAGTAAAATCGTTTAAAATATAATTATATTATACCTTAATAAGAAAAATACGTGCAGAGAAACATTGAATAAAAAAAAAATTTCTACTAAAACTTATCTTGAAATCGGGCAGTAACGTAAGAATCGACCATTTACAATCTTAATCTACTTAAATCTAATCGCCATCTCAAGTTATTTTAACCTGTTATTCGTTATGTGCCTGGGCTTCCATTTCCCGTTCTTTTAGCTAATTTTCGCTTTACCCCTTTTATCGACCACCCTTTTACTTTTTACTATTCTCTCTCTTTCATTCACTTTTTACGCTCTTACTCACTACTCACTATCCTCTCTTTTTCTCACTTCTACATTTATTCCTCTTTCCTTATTCACTTCCACACTTTCCTCAATGCATAACATAATCATGCACACCATACCTAAACACAATCATACTTTTATAACCTCTCCTGTCTCTTCCCTCACTCCAATCCGATATTTCTTTCTCTAACTTGTTCATTCTCTTCCACATATTTTCTTTTTCCTTTTCCCAATTTTCCTCACACTTTTCTAACTTTCTTTTAATGCCGCTTATTTCCTCTGTTATTACCTCCGTCTGCTTATCTCTTTTTTCTTCATGTCCCCAACAATCTCTAAATTGTCCCACACCTCTGCCTCTGCCACTTCTTTATCGAATCTTTTAACCAATATCTTGACTAACTCGAGTAAGTCGATGCAGTCCTCACACTTCATAAGTGCCATTTGCCGCCTATACTACTTAAGTCCAGTTTCGCGATTCCAGACCCTACCTTACCTACACTTCATTTGCTCTCCTCGTCATTCACTCTATCCCTCGCACTCACTTCCCACTCTTTCTACCTAACCTCACAATTCACACTTTCCTTTTACCTTTCTCCTTTACACTCAATCTATTTTCTACTTACATTTATCCGTCTAAAACAATCACAATTCATTGCTCATCACTATACACACACACCACTACCCACCCTTAATCAATAATAACTAATTTTCCAAAAGTAGAAAAAGTAGAAAAGTTGAATGTTCTTCTACATGTAAGAATATTCTTTTTGGTAATAGCACCTTAATTTTCGGGATGTTTCTTATGGTAAGGTCGGAAGTTTATAACGAAAGTCTTCAGAAAACTTCCTAGCTACATCGAAATGTCCTGCTCTCTCTTCCAAGAGAAAGGAAGTTTTCCTTGGAAACATCCGAGAACTATGCATTAGATAACTGTTTAATAAATAAACTAATTGTGAATGTTTAATAAATAATAAAGTGATTATAATGTTTCTAAAGAGGCATTACAGTGTAAAAGAAGTGTCAATAATAAAATTATATAAAAAAGGTGAGATAAAGATATGAGACAATAACATGAGACAATGATATCTCTGACAAAAGTATTGGATTGAATTTCAATCAGATTAAATAAGTTTTAATCAGTATTCGTCCGGGTCATTCCGAAATTTGTTTCCGAGCCAATCAGTTTTTATCCGAATCTAAAAATGGATGTAACTTGACGAAAAATTCTTTCCAAATTATTCCGACTTAACTTGTTCCATTCCGAAGCTAAATTTTAATCCGTTTGAATCACGTAATTTCATTCAGAATCAATCAGAATCAATCCGTTTTATATTCGAATAAACCCGACTAAAATTGGAACGGATTGATTCAGAATGATTCGGAATGAAACAACGGGATTCAAACGGATTAAAATTTAGCTTCGGAATAAAACGGATTATTTCGGAAAGAATTTTTCGTCAAGTAATATCTATTTTTAGATTCGGATGAAAACTGATTGGCTCGGATACAAATTTCGGAATGCCCCGGAAGAATAATGATTAATACTTATTCAAACTGATTGGAATTCAATCCAATACTTTTGTCAGGGATGAGATAGACTGATAAAACAATGAGAGAAATGAGGTAAAAATATAAGACAATAGCATGAGACAAAGAGATGAGATAAACATGTGAAACAATGAGAGAGATCAGGTAATGAGATGAGATAATGAGATGAGATAAATAGATATGAGATAAACATATGAGATACAGAAACAAAAAAAATATAAGGACTTGAAATATTAAGATACTTTGATGACATGTAGGATAAAGAGGTGATTATAAAGTTAGATCGTGAGACATAGAAAATAAGATGCATTTTTTGTTAATTTTTTTTCAAGTTTTTTTTTTAGAAATGAATTCTCTGTTAAAGAGGATATATTTCAATTTAAATGATAAAGATTGGGATATCATTCGTATTGGGGATATGCTAAATGACAATCACGTGTATAAGTTTCAGGAATTATTGGAACTTGCATCAGGTGGTAGTTTCCAAAAACAAATTACAGGATATTTAGAAATGTTAGATGAAATTAAAGCAATTAATAAGAATAAATCACATATTCAAATATTGTTTAGTGGGAATCGACTTTTAGGGCACTGGATTTGCACTTACTATGATGGAAATGAACTTTTTTTTTATTATAGTCCTAATGAATGTTGTTTAAATGAAGATCAAAGAGAATATTTATGCAGGTTATATTCATTTAAACCAAATGTAGTTTTTTTAAAGTACAACAACAACCAATTTTTGTTGATTGTGATGTACACGCGATTGCGTTTGCTGTTTCTTTACATTTTAATATTAAACCTAAAAATGTTGCATAATATAATCATTAGGGTGCCCCAATTACTTTTTTCGTGGAAAAGGGCATGACATCCGCGGAACTGTTCCAATGCGAAAAAAAGTAAATACGTATTTTTGGATTTTTCAAAATTTTGATATTAACTGGTGCCGCCGGGCACCTCGATTTTCCCATGTGAAATGTATGGGAAAATTTTCAATTTTCGAAAACTCAAAATCATTCGCAACGGTTTGACAAAAGTTGACATTAAGTTACTGAATCTTATAGTAGACTTTTTGACGATTAATTTGACCTATATAACTTTTAATTTTGATAACCCTAACCCGGTATAAACCTACCTCAAAGTTGCCCCCTTTTTAAATTTTTGCACTTGTACGCACTTTGCCTAAGTAAAATCCATGTTTGACATATTTATCAATAGAAATAGTTATTATTATTTATCTCAAGTAATAATTAATGTTTAATTAATAATTTTATGAATATTTTTAACAATTTGACAATTGTCAAAAAAAATTAATTCTTTCTAAAAAACCATACAAACGACTTTTATATGTATATATATATATTTTTTTATGTTTAAACAAATTAATTAGTTTAAACAATTAATTTTCTTTAAGAAATTATACAAATGACATTTTTTTATTTTTTTGTAATATTCTAAAATCATGTAAATTTAAATTTCAAAATTTTTGATACACAATTTTAACGAAAACATTACAAGAAAACATGAAAAAGTCATTTGTATAATTTTTTAGAAAAAATTAATTGTTTAAACAAATTAATTTGTTTAAACAATTGTCAAATAGTTAAAAATATTTATAAAATAATTAATTAAACATTAATTATTACTTGAGATAAATAATAATAATTGTTTCAATTGATAAAGATGTCAAACCTGGATTTTACTTAGGCAAAGTGCGTACAAGTGCAAAAATTTAAAAAGGAGGCAACTTTGAGGTAGTTTTATACCGGGTTAGGGTTATCAAAATTAAAAGTTATATATGTCGATTTAATTGTCAAAGAGTCTACTATAAGATTCAGTAAATAAATGTTAACTTTTGTCAAACCGTTGCAAATGATTTTGATTTTTCGAAAATTGAAAATTTTCCCATGCATTTTACATAGGAAAATCGAGTTGCCTGGCGGAGCCAGGTAATATCAAAATTTTGAAAAATCCAAAAATACGTTTTCATTTTTTTTCGAATTGGAACAAATTCCGGGGGTGTCATGCCCTTTTTGACGAAAAAAATTTTTGAAATGCATTTTTGGGCCACCCTAATAATCATGCATTAATGAGAACTCATTTGTATATGTTGTTTGAAAAAAATGTCTTATCTCCTTTTCCGATAATTTAAAAAAATTGTATAAACTTGGAATTGGCAATATCGAAGAAATAAAAAAAACAATAATTTACATGTGAAAATTGTAAAAGATGCGACACAGAAGAGAAAATTAGATTATCTAACTAATGACGGCTTTACAGAAATGAAAGAAGATAGTAGTAGTCCTTCATGACATAAAAAAATAGGACAGAGAAAAATTGTTAATATTCCTGACTAAGAAATTAAAAAAAGCAGTACCAAATATGAAAAAATGTATTGTTAAAGACCTAAGTTAAAAGGGGAGATGGGAAAGAGAGACAAATAACAAATATGGAAAGTGTAAATAGTGACCGAATATAAATGTTTGTAAGAAAAAACATGTGGAAAATGCATCAAATTCTATTGAAGTAGTAAAAGAATGTAATAATTATAAAATATTAGAAACAATAGTAGTAAGAAGATATTTTTTAGCAATGCTAATGAGAAAAGTAGAAAAACTAGAGCAGAATATCAGAATGAATATAGTGAAGTGAAGAAATTAAAACAAAAAAGAATTGATAACAAAGAAACAGAAGAATCAGTTATGAAAGATGTATGTTTAAGTAGTAAAACAAATTCTGACAAATTAATAGTTTCTAGCGATTGTAATGAGACAAGTAAAAAGAAAGAGTCGTGCAGAATATAAAAAAAAATGTCGTCAAAGGCTTAAATTAAAATGAAAAATAATAATTGATGAGAAAGAAAGAGAAATGTTACTTGTAAGAGATGTAAGTAGGGAAACAGATTTCTAAATTTGTAGTAAGAAAAATGTTGAAAGTCAGTTAAAATATCTTAAACAAGTAGAAGGAGATGATAAGAATGAGAAATTACACAGAATAGTGAGCCAGACAAAAATTGATAACACCTCTAATTAGAAAATTAAAAAAAATTAAGCAGAATACAAAAAAAAGTTATCGTCAAAGATTGAAATTGAAACAGAAGATATGCCATGATAAGGATGAAAATCATAAAATACTATATTCAAAAGATATGCAGAAGAAATATGTAAGGATTTGTAATGAGAAAATAAAAAAAAAGTCACCTATAGTATCAAAAATAATAATGTCAAAAATTAAAATTAAAAAGAAGAAAAATCATTGATGAAGAAAAATTAGATTTTTTGGAACATACAGGTAAAAAAATAGAGTCATTTATGAGAATAAAAATAACATTGATATTCGTGATTTTGCTTATGCAGAAAAAAATATTATTAGCATACATATTCCAAGTTATAACAAACACTATCAAAATTAGCGCGCGCTTGAAATTTTCTTTTTTTATAAGGCATTATAAAAAGTTTATTGGAAAAATGTTGACGGATAAATATAAAAATCTCTTAATGTCAATTATAAAAAGGATTGGATAATGTAACTTTACAAAATTTTATTTACTTAGAATTTTCACAACATCTTTCTTTAAATGAGTATAATTGCATGATGCACCTTCTAAAAAATAAGCTTATTTTGCTAGAATATAATTGATCAGTATTTTATTTATTATGGCTGCGATCTAGAATCTGTCTCTTTTTTTTAATGATTTCAGAATCAGAATCTGCAATCATATTGTACACGAGGCGTGCTAACCTATAGTACAGCGGTTGCACTTTAGTTTATGGGTAACAGCTGCTTATTTTCTGGACTCCAGCAGTTCATTTTTTGGGCAGCTCCTACCTAATAAACATGGACAGATGATGCCTAGACAACTCATGCGTTTCTATTGGTCACCAGAGGTCCAAAAGTTAAATGCCAAACGTCCCGAAGTTGGGCAGCAGTTTTACATAGTAAACAGACAGCAGTTGCGTATTCCATGGCGCAGAGGCTGTCTAAAAGTTTTTCTCGTGTTGAAGCACTTCTTAAATAAATTGATTAATTTTGTTTCCTGATAGAGAAAGTTTTGAATTTATGTAAATTTTTTAACCACGGAGTTAGCTCAGTTGGTTAAGGTCCTGGACTCTACGGTCGTGCCAAGTCAAGCGTCAAGCTTGCTTGGTTCGCGCCCCGGGGAGCCTGAGATTTTTTCCGGCTGTGAAATAACTTCAGTGGAAGGTAAAGACGTCGAGGTATAATGTAAATCCCAATACTAATAATAAACGAAAATCTACAATTATAAAGATTGTTTAAACAAATTAATATTTTTTATTTACAACAATGCTGTCGGTAATCGACCTGTGCAGATCACTAGAACTCGACTCTCAATAAACCGGTTGTACTCAGGAGTGGTTTTTCTACAGTTTTCCTTCTCGACTGGTGAGCAAACCCAATATACCGGGTGGTCCAGGCAAATGCGGATACTTCTAATTTCAAGTCGTTCAGTAGACGCAAAAACACTTAGAGGATATAAAGAAAAAGTACTGAATTCTAGAAACTCCCTACGGGGGACACTCATTGGACCTGTAAGGCCGTTAAACGAGTGCATAATAACTAAAAAAAATGTAAATTTTATAATTGACCAAAAAATCACAAGATAATTAATATTAATTTATTTTTTTTGCATTTAATATTCTTTTTCTTAACAATTTCTCCAATTAACTTTGATTTTATTAATTTATTAATTCCTGAATAAGGAATCAAATTATTTTGCTTATAAGGAAGCAAAGTGTCCGTGAAATGGACATTTTTTAAATATTACGTGAGATTTGAAATCAGCGAGCTGGAAAACACCCTGTAATCAATAAATCAATTAAATTGATCATTTTGTTATTTTGAGAAGCGAGGAGTACACCCTTCTATTGTCAATTTAAGCAGAAGAAGTAAACAATCTCAGGAAGAAAAATAAAACTTTAATTTTTGTTTTTGTCCAAAACAGCAACGTTTCGTCAGACAAGATTTGCCGAGCTCATCAGGCTGAATTTATTTTAAAAAAAGAGAAATTAGGTTCAAACACATCAACACAATTTTTTGCATAAATCGTATATAAGAATCCTATATAAGAAACGAGTACTGAAGGTAAGCGTTAAAAGTTAACGGAAAAGCGTTAACAGTTAACGAAAAAGGATACTTTTATACCTGGTTCTTTGATTAGAAAAATATGGTATTTGTTAAAAGTTTACGGAAAAGGGAACTCTCAGCTCATTATACAAATTACCTTGAAATTTAAATTTTATTTCTTAAAACAAACAATAGACTACCTGCAGGGTGTCATTATCCTTCGATCAAACCCTTGTTTGATGGTCAATGGCTTTAGGAAAAGAAATTTTTTTTTTGAGTTTTTAATGAAAAGAGAGAAATTAAATTAAATTCTGAAATTTTACCTCATTATTCAAATATTCTTCAGATTTATATTTTTTTCTAAATACAAACAATAGACTAAATAAGCCAATCGTTTTTCGAGCCAACCCTTACATAATAAGTGTTATAATTCGTTTTGGAAAAGAGAAAAAATTTTCGAGTTTTAACGAAAAAAGAAATAAATACATTAGTGCGTGGTATAGAAGAACATGGTAGTGAAAGTTTGTGTTGAATAGTTCTTAATACGGAGAACAAAAAGTGTTTATTAAAGAAATGAACTGTAAGTGATAAATAATAAACAATAAAGTGACTCTAGTAGTAAATATCCTATATAAGAAATTACTTAGCTGTTTTCTGTAGACGCTGTGCACGCCAGAGAGACAAATGCATTAGGTAGGTTAAAGATTTTGAGAGACAGTAGACATTTCTGTAGACGCTCAAAAGCGTAACTTCAGGGGCATACGAGTTTCGATCAGAATAAACCAATCAGATAATTGCCCATATTGGAAAGCAAGTTCTGATTACTTTGTTCTGTTTCCTTTATCCCCGAAATTGAGAGAGACAAAGTACAGATTGTTATTATGAGGCGCCTATGTGTAAACCCCTCCATGTTTGATGTCTATGCCGTTTCGAGCTATTAGATGCTCTAACGCATATACATATATGGGTCATTCCATGTGAAAAGGCAAATGACTTTGTCCACTCGTGGTTTTAAGATATTGCAAAGCTATATAGCTCAAAATTTAGCATTTTTTATGAGCAATCGAATGCCGAGTGGCTCATTGTGACATTTTAAAAATGGCGGCCACCATAGACACATAAGTGCCATAATTTAAAAACTTGTGTCTTTAAAACTTTAAAGAATCTTACATCTTGTGACTAAAAAAATTTAAAACCTCTAATTTTAATGTTTCTAAAGTCGCTAAATACGAATCCAATGGCAGAATTTAAAAATTCAAAATGGCGGATCCAATATGGCGGATAGATTTTTCAAAATTTAATACATTCAACTGAATTCAGCTGAAACATGTTACTCGGGGGTTTTTGGGGTCGCTGAATATGAATCCAATGTCAGAATTTAAAAATTCAAAATGACGGATCCAATATCGCGGACACTTTTTTAAAAAATTACTGAATTTAGCTGAAAATTGTTACTCGAAAGTTTTTGGGTTCGCTGAATACGAATTTAAGATTAAAATTTAAAAATACAAAATGGCGGATTCAATACAGCGATAATTTTCTTAAAAAATTACTGAGATCAGCTGAATATTGTTACTAAAAGGTTCTTGAAGTCGCTGATTACGCATTTGTTGGTAAAATTTAAGAAGTAATAAATGTAAACTGAATAAGTCAGAAATAAATTTACTAAAATAACTAAACGGCGCGCTTAGAAATTTTTTTTATCAAAGAGAAGCCCTTAAAAGGACTGATTGTAATTCATTTTTTATTTATTTATATTTAAAAGTGGCACACTCTCTAGCACTTGAATATTCTTTTATTTCTAATGTCGTATCTGACACTGGAATAAAACTGTGGATTTTTTTTAATTTTTGGAACTGACGATGCATTCTTAAAACGTGAATTTAATCGTTTCTTAATTGTTTCATGAATTTTCTGCTATATTGGATCCGCCATTTTGTATTTTTAAATTCAAGCCTTTGATTCGTATTCAGCGACTCCAAAAACTCCTGAGTAACAATTTTTAGTGATGCATACGAGCCGAGAAAATGGTACAACTCGCTCCACTTCACTCGATTCTAAAAAAATTGTACGATATGTTTACTCGATTAGTCTTTTGTTTTGATAGAATCGGATCTTCTCGTATAACGAACGATAACGATGCTGGCAATTGATTTTTGAAGTTTGAAATAAAAAATGTTTATATTGCTGAAGTACGGAACATTTCTGAGAAATGTAAACAAATTTTTTATATTATTTGAAATTATTCTATCTGTTAAAATTTTATTATACTCCTTGCAATCCTCAACATTGAGATATTCAGGTACGAAATTCCAATTTTGTATGGAAAATGATAAAAAATTGAAATTTTGAACCTGAATATCTCAATTTTGAACATCGCAAGGGGTACTGAAATTGTAACTACATAGAAGGAACATATTAAGTGATTCCACTGACTTTCGTCTGAGAGGTGTTGCTGGCATATCTCAAAAATAAATTTATTTTATATGTAAATCATTATTAAACACCGTAGAATTCATTTTTTATGAAGATTTTGTTAAATATTTTTTTATTTATTTAAAAATTGTAATTAAAGACGATAGAGTAAGGTTAAAATGGCGTTTTTAGTCCACATTTCAAACTGTTTATAATTAATAAATATGGGTTCAAATAAAATTTTGTTAAAAAGAAATGGTAATATACATTCTAAAGATTTCTTTGTAATAATTTATTTTGTGCATAAAGCTTAATTATAATAAGAAAAATCGATTTAATATGGATCTAAAAACTGTCAATTTTCGTCATATTGAACAGCATATTTTTATAGAAATATTTAATAGAAACAAAAATTAAAATGCACAACAGGTAGTAGCAGACAGGGGCACAAAAATAAATTTGCACACAAAAATCTAATAAAAATCTAAAATAGTTGATCATTCATAAAAATATAGAATTTAATTATTTCAATTAATAACAAAAATTATCAAACGCTGAAAACCACCCTAAATGATAACGCTCGGAAAAAATTGAAAAAAAAAAATATCAATTTGCGCAAAAAATTCTAAAAAATATCTAAAATGGTAAAACATACTCTACAATATTAATTTTGTCCGCTTATTATACATATGAGTACTTTCTTGCATAATTATGACTCGCCAGAAAAATTTAGCAAAATACACTAAAAAATTTTCAGCCAAAAATCACTTCTTTTTCATATTTCCAGATCTAATTTCAAACTTTTTCATCTATTAACGAACAAAATTGAACAGAAATTGACGAACTGCGCGTTACTTTCAATGTTATGGGAGAATTATTAATTTAGTCTCAGCTCAATAAAATAATTATTTTGTAGAGCTGAGACTGGCCAAGGCTAGGCAAGAAATACCTGATGGCAACGGGAATCTGACACCCTGATAAGCAGGCTGTGTCAGCTTCCGGTGGCGAGACCCACGACTTGGCCTTGGTCGAAATAAGAAAATATAATTCTAACCGAGAATAATTATTCTCGGTTTGAATTTAGAAAATTTGATGCATCCTTAGGTGAATTGCGCGAGGGTTGTCTGCGGTAGCGAAACCATTCGCTGTGATTGCGAATATTTCGCTGTCGCGGCCATTCTCCTTTTATGGCTTGGTGACTGCTCTGGGGTTGCCGTTGGGCCACTTTTATTATGAACAATTGCTATTGGACTAAAATAGCAATTGGATATATTGTTTTCTTTTCCTTTTAGGATGGTTACATTGTGGGAATTAACGGGTAATGTGTTATTGCCGTAAAATTTGTAACTAGCGTTGCTATTGAAATCAATACCAACCAATGGTTATTTTTATTTTTGAGTTATAATTACTAAGTTGCTTTATTTACAACCATGGCAATAAGCGTGCCATTGCTTTTCCTACTGTCATTATTATTACCAACTGCTATTGAAATCAATAGCAACAGATAATTAATTTTTTTTTTAAACCATACTTATTAAATTACGTTGCTGCTACAATGGCAATAGATGCGCCATTGTCTTAAGTTTCGTGCTATTGGTGATTGCTATTGAAATCAATAGCAACTATGTAAATCGCTTTTCAAAATTGTTTTAATGAAGAACAATAGCAACTGATGTGCTATTGCCCTAATTTTCTACAATTGGCGACTGCTATTGAGATCAATAGCAACCAATGGTTATTTTTATTTTTAGGTTATAATTAATAAGTTGCTTTATTTACAACAATGGCAATAAGCGTGCCATTGCCTTTCCTACTGTCATTATTATTACCAATTGCTATTGAAATCAATAGCAACAGATAATTAATTTTTTTTAAACCATACTAATTAAATTACGTTGTTGCTACAATGGCAATAGATGCGCCATTGTCTTAAGTTTCGTGCTATTGGTGATTGCTATTGAAATCAATAGCAACTATGTAAATCGCTTCTCAAAATTATTTTAATGAAGAACAATAGCAGCTGATGTGCTATTGCCCTAATTTTCTACAATTGGCAACTGCTTTTGATATCAATAGCAACCAATGGTTATTTTTATTTTTAAGTTATAGTTACTAATTTGCGTTTTGAGTTTAAACTTAAGATTTAAATCTAAAAAGAGAATTTTGCTCCTGTGTGACATAAATAGTAAATGTATGGGTTAGGATGTGTGTGTGTGGATTTTTGCTGGCATGTGTGCGGGTGCAAATCCATTTGATGCTGGCTGGACGCAGGTACACCCACGGCAGGACTCCGCCCGCTTGATTGGTTTCTTGACGCCTCGCGGGGGGGACAATTAGCGACCGTAACTCCTCCCGTATGAACTTGATGACTCCTTCAACCACCTTCTCCCACCCCCTTCAAAAATACATGCCCTCGAACGAATTGTTTTAAGAACTAATTCGATTTTAACATTATTGATTGTTCCTGACAATCGATTATTGAACTGGCATCGATCCTTGAGCCACCCCTGTGGGACTTCTGTTGTTACCGATGATTATTGATATAATCGATATCGTTGTTAATGTGAAGTTGCCAATATTATTATTGAACTCTGTCAGGACCGATATTCTCGGTTCAATCATTATTGGGCGGTTTTAATCGATGACAGGAGGATCGATCGTTGTGATTACGATCGATCGAACAGAAGTAAATTTTATAATAATTGCAAATAATTTGGCATTCGTTCCCAGGCTAGAGCGGATGTCAAAAATCCGTCTCAGCAGATTCAACCTTGCAACGCCCCTTGATGAAATCCTAACCCGTTTCCCGTTTCCACGATTCAACAAAATTTTCCCACCCAAGGTTCCTACCGAAGGAGAAGTTATGAGATCGAAGAACATCAAATCTTGCAGTACAACTTTCCAGTTCTTCTGATCAACACCTCTCCTGGTCCTTACCTGGCAGAGCTATTGATTTTTAAATTCGGAAACGCCGCGACCAAGCCCGTCCGCGAGTCGGAACCCGGCTTCCATACTTGTGAAAAATACAAGGGAGGTACGGGCGGACAAAAAATTCAATTAAATCTTCAAGCCGACGGAGTACCTGGGGAAGCTGATTTGGGGAATTTTGTCAATTTCAAATTTTGCCAACGTTGTCCCAGGACCGGCCAGTCCGTACGAGAGAGTACCTGCGCCGCACCAGACCAGTGGTTTGCCCCCGCACCCTGTTAAGAACAATTTAAACACACAGGTGTTTAACTACGAAATCTCGCCCGTCGGGAAGTGCATCGAGTGCAATTGTTCCGACGGTAAGTGTAAGTGCGAGTGATTCTTGTCAAAGGATTACGTTTTCGAGGTTCACGGTAGGGTGAGTCCAATTAAATTGTAAAAACCATTTCCATTTTTTGTAAATGTTAAATTCAAGAATTTAATTTCAATAAATTCTCATAAATTTAGAATGAAGAAAATTACTGTTGTTTTAATAAAACATTAGAGTCTTGTACTCCTCTTTATTAAAATTTTTAACTTCAAGTAAATCCATTTTTGATTGGCTGACACTCACATCGAGATAACGATCCCGCAAAATTTTAAACAGGTTTGAAATTCTGATTTCAAACCTGGCAGCTTGGTGCCTCCAGGACCAGAAACACAGCAACGAGACATTTCGAGGTTCGGATCCCTTAAAAGACCGTTCTTCTCGAATTAAAATTCTGGGCACACTACCTCCCCTTTTTATTGGATTACATTCAATCTTATTAGAATTTTCTGGTTCGTAACATTCAACTAGTCAAAAAATAAAAATTCAATCATTTTTGGCCTCGCCAGAAAAATTTGGCAAAATACACAAAAAAATTTTCAGACAAATATTAACTATTTTCCATATTTCTAGATCTAATTTGAAACTTTTTCATCTACTAACGAACAAAATTGAACAGAAATTGACGAACTGCGCTTTACATTCAACTTGTAAAAAAAAAAAAATCAATCAATTTTTGCCCGCCAGAAAAATTAGGCAAAATACACAAAAAAATTTTCAGACAAATATCAATTATTGTCCATATTTCTAGATCTAATTTTAAACTATTTAATCTTCTAACGAACAAAATTGAACAAAAATTAAAGAACTGCGCGTTACTTTCAACTTGTCAAAAAATGAAAATTCAATCAATTTTTGCCTCGCCACAAAAATTCGGCAACATACACAAAAAAATTTTCAGACAAATATCAATTATTGTCCATATTTCTAGATCTAATTTGAAACTTTTTCATCTACTAACGAACAAAATTGAACAGAAATTGACGAACTGCGCTTTACATTCAACTTGTAAAAAAAAAAAAATCAATCAATTTTTGCCCGCCAGAAAAATTAGGCAAAATACACAAAAAAATTTTCAGACAAATATCAATTATTGTCCATATTTCTAGATCTAATTTTAAACTATTTAATCTTCTAACGAACAAAATTGACCAAAAATTAAAGAACTGCGCGTTACTTTCAACTAGTCAAAAAATGAAAATTCAATCATTTTTGGCCTCGCCAGAAAAATTTTGCAAAATACACAAAAAAATTTTCAGACAAATATCAATTATTTTCCATATTTCTAAATCTAATTTTAAACTATTTCCTCTTTTAACGAACAAAATTAAGCAAAAAATAAAGAACTGCGCGTTACTTTCAACTTGTCAAAAAATAAAAATTCAATCAATTTTTGCCTCGCCAGAAAAATTCGGCAACATACACAAAAAAATTTTCAGACAAATATGAACTATTTTCCATATTTCTAGATCTAATTTGAAACTTTTTCATCTACTAACGAATAAAATTAAACAAAAATTAAAGAACTGCGCGTTACTTTCCACTTGTCAAAAAATGAAAATTCAATTAATTTTTGACTAGCCAGAAAAATTTGGCAAAATACACAAAAAAATTTCAGACAAATATAAATTATTTTTCATATTTCTAGATCTAATTTCAAACTGTTGCATCTAGTAACGAACAAAATTAAACAAAAATTAAAGAACTGCGCGTTACTTTCAACTTGACAAAAAATGAAAATTCAATCAATTTGTGCCTCGCCAGAAAAATTAGGCAAAATACACAAAAAAATTTTCAGACAAATATCAATTATTGTCCATATTTCTAGATCTAATTTTAAACTATTTAATCTTCTAACGAACAAAATTGAACAAAAATTAAAGAACTGCGCGTTACTTTCAACTTGTCAAAAAATGAAAATTCAATCAATTTTTGCCTCGCCAGAAAAATTCGGCAACATACACAAAAAAATTTTCAGACAAATATTAACTATTTTCCATATTTCTAGATCTAATTTGAAACTTTTTCATCTACTAACGAACAAAATTGAACAGAAATTGACGAACTGCGCTTTACATTCAACTTGTAAAAAAAAAAAAATCAATCAATTTTTGCCCGCCAGAAAAATTAGGCAAAATACACAAAAAAATGTTCAGACAAATATCAATTATTGTCCATATTTCTAGATCTAATTTTAAACTATTTAATCTTCTAACGAACAAAATTGAACAAAAATTAAAGAACTGCGCGTTACTTTCAACTTGTCAAAAAATGAAAATTCAATCAATTTTTGCCTCGCCACAAAAATTCGGCAACATACACAAAAAAATTTTCAGACAAATATCAATTATTGTCCATATTTCTAGATCTAATTTGAAACTTTTTCATCTACTAACGAACAAAATTGAACAGAAATTGACGAACTGCGCTTTACATTCAACTTGTAAAAAAAAAAAAATCAATCAATTTTTGCCCGCCAGAAAAATTAGGCAAAATACACAAAAAAATTTTCAGACAAATATCAATTATTGTCCATATTTCTAGATCTAATTTTAAACTATTTAATCTTCTAACGAACAAAATTGACCAAAAATTAAAGAACTGCGCGTTACTTTCAACTAGTCAAAAAATGAAAATTCAATCATTTTTGGCCTCGCCAGAAAAATTTTGCAAAATACACAAAAAAATTTTCAGACAAATATCAATTATTTTCCATATTTCTAAATCTAATTTTAAACTATTTCCTCTTTTAACGAACAAAATTAAGCAAAAAATAAAGAACTGCGCGTTACTTTCAACTTGTCAAAAAATAAAAATTCAATCAATTTTTGCCTCGCCAGAAAAATTCGGCAACATACACAAAAAAATTTTCAGACAAATATGAACTATTTTCCATATTTCTAGATCTAATTTGAAACTTTTTCATCTACTAACGAATAAAATTAAACAAAAATTAAAGAACTGCGCGTTACTTTCCACTTGTCAAAAAATGAAAATTCAATTAATTTTTGACTAGCCAGAAAAATTTGGCAAAATACACAAAAAAATTTCAGACAAATATAAATTATTTTTCATATTTCTAGATCTAATTTCAAACTGTTGCATCTAGTAACGAACAAAATTAAACAAAAATTAAAGAACTGCGCGTTACTTTCAACTTGACAAAAAATGAAAATTCAATCAATTTGTGCCTCGCCAGAAAAATTAGGCAAAATACACAAAAAAATTTTCAGACAAATATCAATTATTGTCCATATTTCTAGATCTAATTTTAAACTATTTAATCTTCTAACGAACAAAATTGAACAAAAATTAAAGAACTGCGCGTTACTTTCAACTTGTCAAAAAATGAAAATTCAATCAATTTTTGCCTCGCCAGAAAAATTCGGCAACATACACAAAAAAATTTTCAGACAAATATTAACTATTTTCCATATTTCTAGATCTAATTTGAAACTTTTTCATCTACTAACGAACAAAATTGAACAGAAATTGACGAACTGCGCTTTACATTCAACTTGTAAAAAAAAAAAAATCAATCAATTTTTGCCCGCCAGAAAAATTAGGCAAAATACACAAAAAAATGTTCAGACAAATATCAATTATTGTCCATATTTCTAGATCTAATTTTAAACTATTTAATCTTCTAACGAACAAAATTGACCAAAAATTAAAGAACTGCGCGTTACTTTCAACTAGTCAAAAAATGAAAATTCAATCATTTTTGGCCTCGCCAGAAAAATTTTGCAAAATACACAAAAAAATTTTCAGACAAATATCAATTATTTTCCATATTTCTAAATCTAATTTTAAACTATTTCCTCTTTTAACGAACAAAATTGAGCAAAAAATAAAGAACTGCGCGTTACTTTCAACTTGTCAAAAAATGAAAATTCAATCAATGTTTGCCTCGCCAGAAAAATTCGGCAACATACACAAAAAAATTTTCAGACAAAAATCAATTATTGTCCATATTTCTAGATCTAATTTTATAAACTATTAAATCTTCTAACGAACAAAATTGAGCAAAAATTAAAGAACTGCGCGTTTCTTTCAACTTGTCAAAAAATGAAAATTCAATCAATTTTTGACTCGCCAGAAAAATTTGGCAAAATACACAAAAAAATTTTCAGACAAATATCAATTATTGTCCATATTTCTAGATCTAATTTGAAACTTTTTCATCTACTCACGAACAAAATTGAACAAATATTGACGAACTGCGCTTAACATTCAACTTGTAAAAAAAAAATTCAATCAATTTTTGCCTCGCCAGAAAAATTAGGCAAAATACACAAAAAAAATTTCAAACAAATATGAACTATTTTCCATATTTCAAGATCTGATTTCAAACTATTTCATCTAGTAACGAATAAAATTAAACAAAAATTAAAGAACTGCGCGTTACTTTCCACTTGTCAAAAAATGAAAATTCAATTAATTTTTGACTAGCCAGAAAAATTTGGCAAAATACACAAAAAAATTTCAGACAAATATAAATTATTTTTCATATTTCTAGATCTAATTTCAAACTGTTGCATCTAGTAACGAACAAAATTAAACAAAAATTAAAGAACTGCGCGTTACTTTCAACTTGACAAAAAATGAAAATTCAATCAATTTTTGCCTCGCCAGAAAAATTAGGCAAAATACACAAAAAAAATTTCAAACAAATATGAACTATTTTCCATATTTCTAGATCTAATTTCAAACTATTTCATCTAGTAACGAATAAAATTAAACAAAAATTAAAGAATTGCGCGTTACTTTCAACTTGTCAAAAAATGAAAATTTAATTAACTTTTGACTCCCCAGAAAAATTTGGCATAATGCACAAAAAAATTTTCAGACAAATATTAACTATTTTCCATATTTCTAGATCTAATTTCAAACTTTTTCATCTACCAAAGAACAAAATTAAACAAAAAAATGAAAATTCATTTAATTTTTTTAATTTCTTGACATGTTGAAAGTAACGCACAGTCCTTCAATTTTTATTCAATTTTGTTCGTTAATAGATGAAATAGTTTGAAATTAGATCTAGAAATATGGAAAATAATTGATATTTGTCTGAAAATTTTTTTGTGCATTTTGCCAAATTTTTCTGGCGAGGCACAAATTGATTGAATTTTCATTTTTTGTCAAGTTGAAAGTAACGCGCAGTCCTTCAATTTTTGTTCAATTTTGTTCGTTAATAGATAAAAAAGTTTGAAATCAGATCTAGAAATATGAAAAATATATGATATTTGTATGAAAATTTTTTTGTGCATTTTGCCAAATTTTTCTGGCGAGGCAAAAATTGATTGAATTTTCATTTTTTAACAAGTAGAAAGTAACGCGGAGTTGTTTGATTTTTGTTCAATTTTGTTCGTTACTAGATGAAAAAGTTTAAAATTAGATCTAGAAATATGGAAAATAATTGATATTTGTCTGAAAATTTTTTTGCGTATTTTGCCAAATTTTTCTGGCGAGACAAAATTGATTGAATTTTCATTTTTTGACAAGCTGAAAGTAACGCGCAGTCCTTTAATTTTTGTTCAATTTTGTTAGTTAATAGATGAAATAGTTTAAAATTAGATCTAGAAATATGGAAAATAATTGATATTTGTCTGAAAATTTTTTTGTGTATTTTGACAAATTTTTCTGGCGAGGCAAAAATTGATTGAATTTTCATTTTTTGACTAGTTGAAAGTAACGCGCAGTCCTTTAATTTTTGTTCAATTTTGTTCGTTAATAGATGAAAAAGTTTGAAATTAGATCTAGAAAAATGAAAAAGAAGTGATTTTTGGCTGAAAATTTTTTAGTGTATTTTGCTAAATTTTTCTGGCGAGGCATAATTATGCAAGAAAGTACTCATATGTATAATAAACGGACAAAATTAATATTTCAGAGTATGTTTTACCATTTCAGATATTTTTTAGAATTTTTTGCGCAAATTGATATTTTTTCTTTTAAATATTTTCCGAGAG
Organism: Ganaspis brasiliensis; assembly: GCA_037103525.1. Taxonomy (NCBI): domain Eukaryota; kingdom Metazoa; phylum Arthropoda; class Insecta; order Hymenoptera; family Figitidae; genus Ganaspis; species Ganaspis brasiliensis. The sequence goes on along the minus strand of JAZKLR010000223.1, from coordinate 997,718 downwards.
TTATCATTTAGGGTGGTTTTCAGCGTTTGATAATTTTTGTTATTAATTTAAATAATTAAATTCTATATTTCTATGAATGATTAACTATTTTAGATTTTTATTAGATTTTTGTGTGCAAATTTATTTTTGTGCCCCTGTCTGCTACTACCTGTCGTACATTTTAATTTTTGTTATCCTTATATCTCAATTGTATTTTTTGTGTAATTGAAGTTTTATTTTTTTAATTGTTCGTTTTGTGGTAGTTAAATATTTTTATTTTATTTTTTTTTTGGATTTAATTAGTTTACTCTTAAATTTAATTTAATTAATTGTAACATTTCGTTCTTAAGAAATGAAATAATTATTCTTTCAATAATGATAAGAAATAAATAATTGATCATTTTTATTTAAACTTTTAATTTTTCGAATGTTTTTAGCCGCAAATTAATTATTTTCCTTTCCGTATCTTACTAAATTGCTTTAAAAAGATGAGTTTTATCATAAAAATTCATTTGGGAAATCATTTTTTTGATTTTCCACTTGTTTTCTAGCAAATTTCATAAAGTGGACCTAAGGCGGACTCAATTGAGTCCACGCTATGGCCCACATTTTTGCCAGGGAATTATTAATAAAATTAAAAATTCTTTTTTTTTTAAAAATTTGTTTGCTAATCAATTCTGCGAGAAAAATTATAAAGATTTTGTATGTATCAATTTTTCGTATAAGTTGTATTTTGTTCATAAAATCGTTATAAATAAATAACTGTTATTTGTTTATAACAATTTTACAAACAAAGTACAGCGTTTAAAAAATATTTTTTTTTAACAATTTGTTTAAACAATTGGAAATTGTAAACAAACAGTAGGGGTAATATATTTTTTTAATTTGCCTATGTATCCAATATTTATTTTCAATCAGACAAACTTTATTGTCAGTGTTTTTTGCACAACCAAACTATCACACATTTTTACATATTTCCATAATTAATAACAATTAATTTTGTCATGAAATTGTTTTTTATATGTTCAGTGAGGTCCACTTCATCATCCCCAATCATTTTTTATAACATTTATTGTTTTTTTAATCGTTTATTTGCCCGCATCCAGTTTGGATGTTTTTGGACGTTTTTACGCGCCGGCGGCATCCAGCGCCTCTGTCAGGGTTCGTATTTAGTTGAATGTATTAAATTTCGAAAAATGTATCCGCCATATTGGATGCGCCATTTTGAATTTTTAAATTCTAACATTGGATTCGTTTTCAGCGACCCCAAGACCCCCGAGTAACATGTTTCAGCTGAATTAAGTTGAATGTATTAAATTTTGAAAAATGTATCCGCCATATTGGATCCGCTATTTTGAATTTTTAAATTCTGACATTGGATTTATATTTAGCGACCTCAAAAACATTAAAATTAGAGGTTTTAAATTTTTTTAGTCACAAGATGCAAGATTCTTTAAAGTTTTAAAGACGCAAGTTTTTAAATTATAGCACTTATGTGTCTGTGGTGGCCGCCATTTTAAAAATGTCAAAATAAGCCACTCGGCATTCGATTGCTCATAAAAAATGCTAAATATATGCATATTTGCATAAGTGATTATCATGTCCGAAGTTTATTTTGGAGTAAAATTATAGGGTAAGTGTTAATCTTATAAAACGAAGTAGGTTTGTTTACATGTCAAACATAACCTTGCATGTTGTTTAATTTGTAAAAGTAGGTGAGAGGAACCCAAGATGAACAGTGACCTAAGATGGACATTTCGTATAAAATTTTTGTTCAAGGTGACAGCGCCTTGTGTTTTCTATAATTTTTGTTGATTGTGTAGACGAAGATTTTAATACACATTTGAAGAAGAACAATCAGTTTGTTTTTCTTCTACACATACTACATGATTTTGTGTCTAAAAAAGTTTAGTTGCATTTTTTTCTTAAATTGGTAACGTTATTTAAATTTGTGAATTAGAATAAGTACTGAAGGTTATAGTATTATTTGCTTATCGTATAATAATGTTCTAATATGATTTTACTAATATTGTGTTTGAACACAAATTTTGACTGGGGCTTAAAAAATGGTGTCATCTACCCCAAGATGGACACATGCAATATCTTAATGTATTTATTTTCATACTTCTGGTTTCACACTTTTTTCAATAATTTTCTGAGACAATTAATTAAATTTTTTTATTTTACACCATAAAATGTGATATGGTTGTACACTACAAAGTTTACGTCTGCTTTCTTCAATAGGTAACTTAAACTGTACAGTTTCTTGTTATTATTATGTGTCACAATGCGCACTGCACTGAGAAAAATGAGTAAGCTACTATATGGATAGCTAATTTTGAGCTGAGGTAGCTAATATTTACCTGTTTCAGCAAACAAAATTAGCTGTGAAAGCTAAATAATAGTCGTATTAGCTAAAAAATTAGCTATCCATATAATAGCAATTAAAGTTAGCTAAGGTAGCTAAGTCTTAGCTTTGGCTGCTAATTTTTTTTCTCCGTGTGGCACTATTCGTGACGGGCATATTACATTTAACATTTTTGCATGCTTAACACATTGTTACACATGCGCAGTGATGCAATGTGATAGTCACACATGTTCTCTTGTCAAATTTAAAATTGCGCTTGCGCAGTGTTTTTTTCAAGTCCATACAAAAATAAAATTTTATTGTTTTGCATGTGCAAAATGTTGTATGTGCAATTTACTCTTAAAAATGTATGTTTTACACAATGTAACTTTTTTGTTAATGTGGTTTTCTATGTTCTTTCTCTTGGACATAGTTAAACTATCATTTATCCTCGAAAATTTAATAACTGCGCATGTGTAGAGTTTAGAGAAATCTATTGCGCATGAGTAACTACTTAAGAGAGCCATTGCGCAGATGCAGAGTTGATAGAAAGCTGTTCGAATATGTAAATCTCCCATTCCCTGAAATTATAATGGCAAATAATATTCATGGCCCTTGTGGGCATTGGTGTTTAGTTGATGAAAAATGTTCTATAAATTTTCCTGAAATTTTACAAGATGAAACTACCGTAGAAGATAATTGTTCTGTCCTATATCGTCATAGAGATGCAGATTAAACTTATATAAAGCCAAATGATTTTGTTGTTGACAATCGTTTTGTTGTACCTTATTCTCCGAAAATGGCAAAAAATTTAATTGTCAAAAAAATGTTGAAGTAGAATCGAGTATGAAGTCTGTGAAATATTTATATAAATATATATTTTAAAGGGTCATGGTGCCGCATTAATTATCATATTACCAATAGTAATGGAGAATCTACTATTAATTATAATGAAATAAATCATTTTTAAGAAAATAAATATGTAGGTTGAAGCTGCATGGAGAGTTTTAAGTAAACATTTATCAAAAAAAAAAGTCATAGCATATGTCGTTTACCGCTGCATTTACCGAATGAACCAAATGTTTTTATTTAACAAAAAGAAGGAAGTCAAAAAATATCATTTGATTTTAACAAAAATACACAGTTATCTGATTATTTTAATTTAAATAAACGTAATGCTAATGCTCCTACATTTTTTTCATCCCACATGCACGAACTCGACGCTATGTTATGCCTCGAAGTCGTGTCGAATCGGAGCTCATTTCTCCTGAGCGGTCTAAAATAATTTCTTGTTGACGCTAGGGCCAACAAGCTACACGGTTGAAATTTGCCATTGTTAACTGCACGACTGAGCTTCGGCAACTGTCGGCTTTCGTCCGCACCTTCCGTAATATACCTACGTCAAAGTGTGGCTGTTATTGCAAGGTAAATATATGTAATAAAACATGATTCCAAAACTTATTTTAATTTATCGCTCACGTTACTTTTTGTCGATGTTCGAGGACAGATGGTTCACTGCTCTAGAAATATATGACTAAGTAAGACATAAAGTTTTGTAATGAATGTAAAATTTTTTAATTTATGAATAAGTAAAATTTTTATTTAGCAATAAGTGATATTTTCACTTTCCTTACATATATATGGGTGATTCTCCACGAAACCGACAATTCCATGTCCCTTGTGCTTTTTAAAAAACATATTGCACATATGGTAATGAATCCAACGTGAAAAAGTAGCTCTAGTGATCACAAACAAAAGCCTGTAGCCACTTTAATTTATAAGATTAAATATTTTTTGTTAAATTCAAATTTAAGAGCCAAATCGTCATGGTGAAGCCTGTCCCCAGGGTCAGTTTTGAAACAAAAATAAATATTTTTAGTAAACTTTAATAATAAAACTAATTAATTGTAACATTTTTTTATTGTCTAAGTGTGTAGAATTTAGAAAAAAATTGTTTGTAAAAATATTTTATTTTTTTTTTTATTTCTTTTTAGATGTTATATCTTGTCCCCAGTTTTGTGCGTCATGGTGAAGCCTTTTTAAAAAATTGAAATATTTCATAAAAATCAAATCAGAATGTAGTTATACTTTAGTACAAACAACAATTGACTTCCCTGAAGAGATTCACTACAACAGAAACAAATTTTGTAATTGATTTTTTGTTTTTTTTTTACGTTTGAAGCGCCAAATTTGTGTAGGGAATCACTGAATCGTCATGGTGAAGCCTTTACATATTTCGTAATAAATCAAAAAGAAATTTTTTTTTTCATTAAATGATTTATGGTTGTATTATTTCAGTGAATTTAAATGGCAGGAATGCAAAACCGATTAAAAATTGCTGAAAATTTGTTTGAAAAAACATTATTCATTAAGCGTCATGGTGAAGCCTCAGCATCATGGTGAAGCCTCAGCGTCATGGTGAAGCCTTTTGCATCATGGTGAAGCCTTTTGGCTGTCTTTCATTGAATTTGTGATTCAACCAAGTGTACATTTAAAACAATTTTTGTGATTGTGTCCAAATAAAATTAAACAAATAAAATTTACTTAGCCTGTCATAATTTTAATAGGTTTATCAATAATTACTTTATAAATTTTCATAAATTACTGTATAAATTTGTATAAATTGTTGGTAACTGATTTGCAAATTTTAAATTATGTGTTAATAAATTACAATAAATGTTTTTAAAATAATTTATAAAAATACAACATATATTTCCATAAATGTCAATAAATTACCACATAAATTTCCATATAAATTTCCATAAATTTTCAAAATTATTATTTTTTATTTTCTTTTATTTACTATAAATTACCTCAAAAAAATTATAAATTACCTTAAATTTCCATAAATTACGAAATAAATTTCTTGCATTAGTTTTTTGAATCTTGAATTTTGATTTGTATTATTATTATAAATTACCGCATAAGTTACCATAAATTTCCATAAATTACTACATAAATTTCATGACTCAGTTTTTCAAATCCTGAATTTCGTTTGCATTATTATTATAAATTACCTTAATATTTTCATAAATTACCGCATAAATTATCACCATGGATTACTTTATTTGTTTATAGCGATTTTATTAACAAATTATGCCTTAAAATAAAATATGATCAGAACAAAATCATTTTAATTTTTCTTGTAGAATCGATTTACATCCAAACTTTTAATTAAATGTGACTTTTTATAATTTGTTTAAACAAATATTGTTTATCAAATATAAAATCTGAAAGTTAAAATGCTAATTATTTTTATTTCACTTTCCTGTAAATCCAACTATCGATTTTGTTATACTGCAACCGATTATGGTACATAGATGCGGTAACAGCTAATTTGTTTAAAAAATACAATAATTATAAACAATTTGTCCGGCCCATCACAGATATTTCATTCTTGACTATCATACTCGAAAGTTACATTACGATTTTTATTTTAATTAGAAAATAAAGTTTCTAAAATAACAGTAACCAAATTGTCGGTTTCGTGGAGAATCACCCATATATATATATAGGGGAGAGTGGGGCAAAACCGCTAGGTTTATATTTATTGATGCACAAAATTTTAACTATACGTTCAATTGGAGTAATTTTTGTTTGTTACACTGCTGAAACTAACCAGTAACAGATTTTAATAGTCATTGTTACATTTATCATAATCACAATTACATTATTTAGTTGTTTTTAAAAAGATTCAAACTAGCGGCTTTGCCCCAACTGTTGGGGCAAAGACGTTTTTGCTAATATTATTATTCCAAATATAATAAATGGTCTAAAATATATACTAGATAACATTTATTGGTGCAATAATTATAAAACATAAACATTTTACAGATTTTTAAAGAGATTTAATCCATTTTATTGAAAATAATGACAACTTGTATTTTTAACCTCATATTTTCAATTTAATTGTTTTTTATTTTGTTTCAAAATCTACTTTATCAACTCTACAAAAATAGAGTGTTATTTAAATAACCGCGCGAAAATATGATTAAATAATAAAGCTTATTTAATATTCAAAATGCATAATTTTTTTTCAAACTAGTAGTAAATGCTAATAAACAATTTAAAAATTAAATAATAATAATAATAACAATAAATTTGATAGAGAAAAATACTTATTTATTTTGATGAAAAAATGCAGGTTGACAGTTGATTAACATGAAGTTTCCATCATTTAAAATAACATGATAAGGCAGTTTTTAATATTCAATTGTTTTTTATGAAATATTTTTCAAACGTCTTTGCCCCAAACGACAAACCTTTTTTAATTTAAAATTTTATATATTTAGATTAAAAATTAAACCTAGATTTCAAAGAGATTGTGTAGATAAATCATTACTCTACTAGAACGCGAAAATTTTAATTTTAAATGCTCACAATTTACATTCAAAATTTACCAGTTTTGATCAGTATAAATTTCATCTCAGACTTGTAAAATCGATTTTTTCCGTATATTTCTTAATACATTTTATATTTTCGAGATTTTTTTTCTTCCAAACAATAGTTCCAGTTATAATTATGATAATCTTTAAACATAAGTTGAAACGGTCTAGAAATAAGGGAGATATTTTGAAAAACGTCTTTGCCCCGCTTAGCGGTTTTGCCCCACTCTCCCCTATGGGGCAAATTTTCTCAAGTGTCCAGTGTCAAAATTTAAAGTTGTTGGATCGAAATAATATTTGCACAAACTTAAGTGCTATGGGTAAGTACTTTAACCACCAAATATTATGGAAATTAATTTAAAATTGTAGAGAGAAAAGGAGGTTGAAGATTTGGGTAAAGTAAGAACATTGAGTTTTTCAAAAAATGGTAGCCGCTAGATAACGAAATGAAAAAAATTTTCACCTATATGTTTTCGAAAGGTTTTTTCCTGCTCTTTCACATAGTGAAAAAGTTTTTTTTTAAATCAAAATTCAACCCTTTTTTTTAAATGACCCATTTTTTTATTTTTTTTGTCTTTAAAGGAAGCTCAAGTTGTGTACTTTAAACATACCAAAAGAACAAAATGACGTAGAGTGTTTCTAAAGAGTGTTAATTTTTTTTTTGTTAGGAAGTTTTTACAATCCTACATTAAATAATATCTAGCTAAAGTATTTCCAACCAATGCAAATTTAAATAAGACATTTTTACATCTACATCTTTATGCATGCGCCGCGTCGCGCTGTACAACTTCGTTAAAGCTACTTGTGTAACCACCGAGCCTAATATTTTTATGTCATTTTCTACAGAACATTTATTATTCATTTTTTAATAATTAAATATTATATTTTTTCTTAATAATTCGTATAATTTACTTTTATATATATCGTTTTCAAAATTACAAAACTTTAAATTTTTTTATAATAATAAGTAAAATTTTTTGATTCTAATATTTAATATTATGTGCATTATTTTTAAAACTCGATTTAATTACTTTCTGCTTCCTCTTGGAGAAAATATTTAACATTTTTTCATCCAAAGTTAATTTATGGATGTTTGAATTTTAGTGCGCGTTTTATGTAGTGTTATAAATATTGATATAAAAATGTCTTATTAACATTTTCAATCGTTGGAAATACTTTAACTAAATATTATTTAATGTAGGATTGTAAAAACTTTCTTCAAAAAAAAAAAAAAAAATTTAACACTCTACCTTTATTTTTATGGATGATATTTATTTGTTAATTAATTTTTTATAAATATTTATTTATAAAACATAAAGTAATTCAAAATACTTTATATATGGCTCGTTAGATGCGCATTTTGATAAGCTTCAAAGTCGTGTATTCAGAATTGCAGTAACTTAATTTTTTTGTAAAATATTTTAATTTTTACAAATTTTTATTAATTAATTAAATAATAATTGGAAACAACAAAAACGTCATTTTGTTCTTTTGGTATGTTTAAAGTACACAACTTGAGCTTTCTTTTAAGACAAAAAAAAGAAGAAAAAAGGGTCTACTTAAAAAAAAAAGTCAAAAAAATTTTTAATTTTCAAAAAAAAGGGTTAAATTTTGATTTAAAAAAAACTTTTTCACCATGTGAAAAAGCAGGAAAAAACCTTTCTAAAACATTACGGGTGAAAATATTTTTCATTCCGTTATTTAGCGGCTACGATTTTTTAAAAATGGTGAAGAACTCAATGTTCTTACTTTACCTAAATCTTCAACCCCCTTCTCCCTCTACAATTTTAAATTAATTTCCATAATATTTGGTGGTTAACCCTTTAAGGCCCAGCGGTACATATGCTGTACCACAAATTCGTTTAAGTCATCATAACTTTCAAAATAATGAATATAAATCATAGTTTAAAATATCCAGCTCTAGACAAACTTCCCCTACAACTAAAAAAAATTTTAATCAATAAAAATAATAGTGCATAAATAAATAAACAATATAGAAAGGCAATAAAACAGTACCAAGATATACCCTACATTATCTAATACAAAGTAACAAACGTGAAAGACTACGAATGAGATAATAATGAGTAACATTATCGATATGAGACTTTTCATACCTTATTGCGGTCCAGCTGATTTGGAATTTGATGTACAAATTTCAAAATTCAAAATAGCAGATAAAATATGGCGGACAGAATATATCAAATGATAAAAATAAAAGTCAATCAGATTTGCTTAAAATTCGTTACTTGGGGGTTTTCGGGGTTGCTGATTACGAATCTGAAGTCAGATTTCAAAAATTCAAAATGGCGGATCCAATATGGCCGACAAAAAAATTAAAAATCAATTAGATTTGCTTGAAACTCGTTGCTTGGGGGTTTTCGGGGTCGCTGATTACGAATCTGAAGTCAGATTTCAAAAATTCAAAATGGCGGATCCAATATGGCCGACAAAAAAATTAAAAATCAATTAGATTTGCTTGAAACTCGTTGCTTGGGGGTTTTCGGGGTCGCTGATTACGAATCTAAAGTCAGATTTCAAAAATTCAAAATGGCGGATACAATATGGCCGACAAAAAAATTAAAAATCAATTAGATTTGCTTGAAACTCGTTACTCGGGGGTTTTCGGGGTAGCTGATTACGAATCTGAAGTCAGATTTGAAAAATTCAAAATGGCGGATCCAATAGAGAGATCGGAAAAATCAATCTAGCCTGTAAAAACAAGTTAGAAAATGATTTGGAAAGTAAAAACCAGAGAAGAAAAGAATCCGTCCAGTAAAGGCAAGGTAGGAAATGATTCGGACAGTAAAAGCAAGAGTAGAATAGGATCCGGCCAGTATAGGCAAGATAGGAAATGACTCGGACAGTAAAAGTAAGAGCAGAAAAGGATCCAGCCAGTAAAGGCGAAATAGTAAATGATTCGGACAGTAAAAGCAAGAGTAGAAAATAATCCGGTCGGTAAAGGCAAGATAGGAAATGATTCGGACAGTAAAACCAAGAGTAGAAAAGGATCCGGCCGGTGTAGGCAAGATTTTTGAAATCTGACTTCAGATTCGTAATCAGCGACCTCGAAAACCCCCGAGTAACGAGTTTCAAGCAAATCTAATTGATTTTTAATTTTTTTGTCGGCCATATTGGATCCGCCATTTTGAATTTTTGAAATCTGACTTCAGATTCGTAATCAGCGACCCCGAAAACCCCCAAGTAACGAGTTTTAAGCAAATCTAATTGATTTTTAATTTTTTTTCGGCCATATTGGATCCGCCATTTTGAATTTTTGAAATCTGACTTTCGATTCGTAATCAGCGACCCCGAAAACCCCCGAGTAACGAGTTTTAAGCAAATCTGATTAATTTAAAATTTTTTTGTCCGCGATATTGGATCCGCCATTTTGAATTTTTGAAATCTGACTTCAGATTCGTAATCAGAGACCCTGAAAACATTTAGATACCATGTATAGTAAAAATCGAATCGTTGGAAATAATTCAGGCCTCCATAGCACTAAAGTTTGTGCAAATATTAGTCCGATCCAACAACTTTTAATTTTGACGCTGGACACTTGAGAAAATTTGCTGTGTTTCTACTTTATATATTTCGACTTAGTTCACGAACAGTTTTGGTATGTGCTTCCTTGTACTAACGTTTAACGCAAGCTTGCAGGCATGTAATTGGAAGATGAAATCACACGGAAACGTTAAACTTTGCGTCGCTGGTGTTTACGGTATTTCTCTCCAATAGCACTTGGAGCTTAGGGGTGGTAAACCATACTTGGAAGATAAACGTATTCTTTTTTTTTCTTTAAAATTAATTAATTAATCACAATTTAGTAAAATTTAATACAAGGTAAACGAATTTTTAAAAAATTTGTAAGTATATGTAGTAAAAATTGAATGGCCAAAATTGATTTCAAGTCAAAGTGTTTACATAACCTAAATTTTAAAAATTTGTTAAAAGAGATTTAATTGTTTATGGAGTAAAATAAATTGATCCATAACAAATAAAGAATAAGAGGAACCTATTTATGCAAAATAATTGTTTATTTTTATATGTTTTTTGTTTATTTATATTGTTTGAAAAAATTTAGGGGAGAGTGGCCATCAATGTACCGGGTTTTTTTCAAGGTCATAGTACTTATTTAATTTCACCAATTTCAAGCACTTCTTTGCATCAATATAAAACTACAACACTTCTCTAGATAATGCACACATATTATACACGATTTATTTTGATTAAATAATAAAATTTAGGATCTTTCTAAACTAACAAGCTATTTTCATTTTCAACAACCTGGGTACACAATGAACCACCTCCATAAAAACACTAAAAATGTTCAATAATAATAATATTGCAATTTTCACTTTGTAAAAAAACTTATTTTCTATCAAATACTATAAAAAAATATTACTTAACACTTTTTAATTGATAATGCATAACATAAATATACCTCAAATTTAAGTTAACTAGCTAAAATGGCATTTTAGTTTTGCTATGTTGAGAAAAGTACTGATAACAATCGCTGTAACATGCTGTACGCATGCCTAGTTTTATAATCAGGCATACCACTCTAGAAATCGAAAATACACTGAAATTCCAGGTGGTTCATTGTTCCCCGGTATATTGAATCAACATGACATTTGCAACAAAAATGGTTTTTTATAACTTAATCCAATATTTCAAAATCTTTATCTCATTAGAATATTGTAGTTAAGGCCCAAAACAAAATAAATCGTAAGTACATTTATTTTTAAATTGCCTTATTTCAATTAAAAAACGTGTTTGTATTTTAGGTAAATTTTTTCTTCAGTGCATCAAAAACAGTTTTTTTCAGTTTTCTCTGTAAAGAATGAATCCACACGTCTCAAATTTATGGACGTAGTGTGATTACGCAAACTTCATTTATATTTAAAATTAGGAGAATTTTTATTTAATTGTTTCTGAGAAAATTGGAATGGTTCATTGAAAAAACTGGTACATTGATGGCCACTCTCCCCTAATTTATTTCTATTCCATCATTAAATAAAACATTGCTGTCAAAAGATGTTTATAGTCATAAAGTTTCAAAATTTTCTTTCATAATTAGTATAATCAAGGCATCATATATGTTTTTCTTTGCTTAATTTGCTCGGTTCTAGGAGACGAAAAACACATTTAGAGCTCAAAGATGGTTAGTTTACACCCCTTTTTTGGTCAAAACATACATTAAGCTCACGAAATCTAAAATTTCTTCACAATGTTCGCCTTTCAACCAATCACGGTTTTCAAAACTGCCTTGTAGCTAAAAGTTATGTCAAATAGAGGTTGTCTAATCCCTAATCTCCAATCGCTCTCAGAGCGTAATACCGTAAACAAAATTTTCTCAAATATTTTATAAAAATACTTTTATTGGATCGCATGTATTACCTCCAAAACCTAATTGACTGAACTTATAATTGACCAAACTTATAATTTTCCGAAATTTAATTATCCAAATTCGTACTTCTCTTAATTTGCATTTGTCAGAATTTGTAATTATCAGAACTTGCATTTGTTCTAACTTTGAACTTCCCGAATTTGTATTTGTTATAATTTAAAAATTACTAAACTCGCATTTGCGATTTGCATTTCTTAAAATTTTCAACTTGACAAAACTGAAATTGCGTTTTTCAAAACATTCAATTACTAGAAATTGCATTTGTCCGAACACTAAATTTGCATTTTTTCCAATCTTTTGAAATCACCGATTTCGTACTTAGCAAAATATTAAACTACCCACATTTAGAACTGTAAGAACTTCTAAATCCCTGGATTTCGATTTGTCCGAACTTTAAAATAACCAAACTTACATTCGTTAAAATTTTGAAACACCCGAATTTGCATTTGTCCGAACTTTGAAATCACTGAACTCACGTTTGGTTGAATTTTAAAATCTCCAAATTTGCATTTGACTGAACTTTTAAATGACCGAACTTTCAAATCACCAAACTTAAATTTGTCATATATTACATCGATCTATCTTTAATACAATTATTTTATTTTTACTTTTTTTTATAAAAGCTATTTTCTTTTTTTGATATTTGCTAACAATTTATTTTTGACAATTGTTGAAAAAAAGGAAACTGTGAAAAAGTAATATTTAATCAACATTTAAGGATGCTCAAGTTAAACAGACCTTTCTATTGATCGTTCAGGTAATTCTAACGATTTTCGTGACAAAATATAAAATAGAATTCAGAACAATAGTGATATAATTATTACAACCCTATTTCCTTTACATTATACTCTATAAGCTGCTCTTCATCTATCATATGTTAAAATGACACTATAATATGGCGCGCGTAGCGCGCAGTTTTTGAATTAAGTACAGTAAAAATTAAATGTGAAAAGTGAAAAGTGACAGTGATTAAAATGAAAGTGTGCAAAATGTGTTGACTAAAGTAACAATATTTAGAAAGTGTTTAAATTTTTCATTAACTTCTTATTTTCAATAAAGTTAGTGTTGTGAAATGCTAAAAGTGTCCATAAAATGCGATTGTGGACTCATTAAAAAAGTGATTGATAACTGTTTAATAAATAAATTAATTGTTAATGTTTAATAAATAATGAAGTAATTATAGTGTTTCTAAAGAGTCGTTACAGTATAAAAGAAATGTTAATAATATAATTATATAAAAGAGGTGAGATAAAGATATGAGACAATAATATGAAATAAACAGATGAGACAATGAGAGAAATGAGGTAAAAATATGAGATAATAGCATGAGACAATGTGATGAGATAAACATGTAAAACAATGAGAGAGATCAGGTAAAGAGACAAGATAATAAGATGAGATAAATAGATATGAGATAAATATTTAGAAATGTTAGATAAAATAAAAGCAATTAATAAGAATAAATCACATATTCAAATATTGTTTAGTGGCAATCGACTTTTGAGTCACTGGATTTGCACTTACTATGATGGAAATGAACTTTTTGTTTATGATAGTCTTAATGAAGGTTGTTTAAATGAAGATCATAGAAAATATTTATGAGGTTATAACCATTTAAACCTAATGTAGTTTTTTTAAGAGTACAACAACAACCAAAGTTTGTTGATTGTAATGTATACGCCATTGCATTTGCTGTTTCTTTATATTTTAATATTAAACCTAAAAATGTTGTATATAATTATGCTTTAATGAGAACTCATTTGTATATGATGTTTGAAAAAAATGTGTCATTTCTTTTTCGGATAATTTTACAAAATTGTATAAACTTGGAATTATCAATATCGAATAAATAAACAACAATAATTTATTTCTGAGGAATGTAGATGATGCGACACAGAAGAGAAAACTAGATTATCAAACTAATAACGGCTTTACAGAAATGAAAGGAGATAGTAGTAGTCCTTCATTACATACAAAAATAGGACAGAAAAAAGTTGTTAATATTCGTAACTAAGAAACTAAAAAAATAAGTACCAAATATGAAAAAATGTATTGTAAAAGACCTAAGTTAAAAAGAGAGAAGGGAAAGAGAGACAAATAATAAATATGGAAAGTGTAAATGGTGACAGAAATATAAATGTTTGTAAGAAAAAACATGTGGAAAATGCGTCAAATTCTATTGAAGTAGTAAAAGAAGGTAATAGTTTTAAAATATTAGAAACAATGGTAGTAAGAAGATATTTTTTAGCAATGCTAATCAGAAGAGTAGAAAAACTAGAGCAGAATATCAGAAAGAATATAGTAAAATGATAAAATTAAAACAAAAAAGAATTGATAACAAAGAAACAGAAATATCAGTTATGGAAGATGTATGTTTAAGTAGTGAAACAGATTTAAATTTTTCTAAAAAAACACGTAGATAGTGCTGTTAAAGAATAAAAGAGAGATAATATTTCTGACAAATTAATAATTTCTAGCGATTGTAATGAGACAAGTAAAAAATGTCGTGTAGAATATCAAAAAATGTTGAAAGTCAGTTTAAGTATCTTAAAGAAGTAGAAGAAGATGATAAGAATAAGAAATTACAAAGAATAGTGAACCAGACAAAAATTGTTGACACCTCTAATCAGAAAATTAAAAAAAAGTAGAGCAGAATATAAAAAAAGCTATCGCAAAGATTGAAATTGAAACAGAAGATGTGCCACGATAAGGATGAAAATAATGAAATACTATATATTCAAAATATATGCAGGAGAAAGATATATAGGAACTTGTGATGAGAAAATGAAAAAAAGTCACGCAAAATAACAAAAGCAATAACGTAAAAGATTTAAAATTAAAAAGAAACGTAATCGATGAGGAGGAAATAGATGTTTCGGAACATATAGGTAAAAAAATGAAGTCATTTATGAGAATGAAAACAACATTGATATTCGTGATTTTGCTTATGCAGAAAAAAATATTAATAGCATACATGTTCCAAGTTATAACGAACATTATCTTGGTAAAATGTCGTTTTTTTGCAAAAGATGCAAGGCTAATCATTTTGAGAAAGAAAAAGTTCAAAAGAAATTACTTATTATAATCTATTAAATGCCACGCTTTAGTTTTTGATTAAATTTAGCAGAGAGAGGTTGTTGATATAGCACCTGCAAAGCTCTTTGTTTGTGATTAGCAGATTAAATGGTATTGTTAACCTTGAACTTTGGTTGTGATCGCCGATATCATGTGTATTTTATTCAGAGTCCCTTAACCTAGAAATTGGCTAGAAGCTTATTTTCTAAGTGTGTATCTAGATCTGCCTATTTTTATTTATATTTATAGGACCATCACGTAAAACAATATCAATATGCAATGACCATTATGTAGCTTTTTATGGTAGACCAGATTTATTTATTACAATGACATGTAGTTCAAAATGTAAAGAAATTTAAGAAAATTTATTACTTAATCAATCAGCTTATAATAAACCTGACACGGTTTCAAGAGTCTTTCATTTAAAAGTAAAAAAATTATTCGAATCTATAGTAGATGATAAACTATTTGGACAAGTAAAGTTTTATGTTTATGTTATCGAATTTTAAAAGCGCGGTTTACCGCGCTTTATAATATTCATTTATTGGTTATATTAAAAGAAGGTTCTCAAATATTAAGAGTAGAGAGTGTTGATCGGTAAACTTTAAAGTTGAAACTTTAAAAGTTTTTAAATGGTATTAGGTATATCATAATTTTTTATAATTTTTCCTCATATTCTTCATTTTATTCTTTATCTTTATTTTATTTAATTAATTTTTAATTAATCAAAATTTGCAAATTGATGTACACGATGAATCAAAGATCACATCAATTTAAATTTATTGCAATGTCTTCTTATCCTTAATTTTCTTTTTTTATTATATTCTGTATTTCTTTTATTTCACATAATTATACATAAATAAGACATTATTTTAAGAAATAATAAAATTTGGCGTGCGCTTTAGCGCGCGCTTTTTTTCAAGTATATATAAAAAAAGGATAATTACCAATAAATTAGTTAACACATAAAACGTAGTTAACAAGTCAACAGAATAAAATTACAATTTTGGTACCCCAATGGGCTCGCCAATCTCTCCATTATTTGCTGATCTTGTGATGGAAAATCTGGAAAGTGATAGTTTACAGACATTAAAAATCAAATACAATTGTTTCCCCCTTTTTTATTTCAGATATGTCGATGACACTCCTTTTTGCATAAAAAAGATCAAGTTGACTTTATTTTAAAAGTTTTTAAATCTTACAACAAACATTTAAAATTGACTTATGAATTAGAAAATGACAATAAAATAAATTTCTTAGATATTACTCTAATAAAGAAGGGAGAGAACATTATTACTAATTGGTGTAGAAAGACTACTTCTTCAAATAGATTGATTAATTACTTTTCCGGTTATCCTGATCAACAAAAGAAAAATATTGTGTTTAATTTGGTAGATAGATAGAGCTATATCTCTTTCAGATGATTCTTTCCATTTTGAAAATTTGATAATTGTTAAAAAAAATTTAATTTCTAATAACTATCCACTGGATTTCATTGATAAACAAATTAAGGTTCGTCTTAATAAAATTAAATATTCTAAATCAAGCAGTAATTTCAATTCAAATCGTGCTGTTTTGTTTAAACAAGTTCCTAAAGTTTATTTGCCTTTTAATAATGTTTTTTACAAAATTTTAAATATCCTTAAACAATTTCATATTTCATCAATTGCTATATTAAAAAAAAATTTAGTTCAATAGTAAAATTAGGTAAAGATATGCGCAAAAAATAAACAGAATCAACTCAGTCTATAAACTAAAATGTAAAGACTGCACAGCGATATATATAGGTGAGACTTAACGTACTCTTAAAACTCGTCTAAATGAACATAGAACAAAACAGGATTCATTGGTTTTTGAACACTGTGAAAGTCTTGATCATAAATTTGATTGGAACAATGTAAAAATTCTAGTCTGTGAATATAATGAAAAAATGAGAATTACCTCTGAAATGATTCATATAAAAATGAATCACCCAACAATTATTGAAAAAAAGGATATTTTTTCACTAAATAAAATTTTCTTTCCAATAATTAATATTATAAATTCATAATTGAGATAATTTCAGAAACTTTCAATGTAGGTTAATGACTTCTGGTTTGTTTGTTTTTGTTTTTAATTTCAAACTTCATTGCCTTTTCTATTTTTGTAATATTAAAATTTGTGAATTCTATTTAGTTTTGATTATGATGTCGAGTCTGTTGGTGTTCTGTGTGTCTTGTAATTGTTTTTTAAAATTTTATTTTAAAAATGACCAAATTTGTAATTTTATTCTGTTGACTAGTTAACTACGTTTTATGTGTTAACCAATTTCTTGGTAATTATCCTTTTGTTATATATATTTATGCAAAAAGTTGTGTTAAAGTGTTTGGACCTAATTTTTCTTTTTTTAAAATAAATTCAGCCTGATGAGGTCGGCAAATCTTGGCCGACGAAACGTTGCTGTTTTGAACAGAAATAAAATTTGAAGTTTTATTTTCCTTCCTGAGATTGTTTACTTCTCCAACTTAAATTTTGTTATTTTCTATGTCCGCATCTTTGGGTCCGTCATTTTGAATTTTTTGACATTAACTTCATATTCGTAATTTACAACCAGAAAAACCTTAAGTACCAAGTTGCAATAACCTATATTACATGGAAAAATGAGTGCACGTATGGGTTGAGCCTCTACGCACTAAGGAATTAAAAAAAAATTACTGGGTTATGCTTCCTGTTCTGGAATGTTCAGACTAAAAATAGAATCTTACACAGAGAGAAAATTATAGTAATTGGTAACATAATGATGTTCATGGTAACTTTATTGTTACAAATACGGACAGCTATCTAAATAGTATCAGTTAACATCAAGATTATACGGAGTAACATCTTGATTTTACCGGCTAAAATAACAATATTTTTGTAATATCTTTTATGGTAGCTAGTAGCATAATTATAGTACCGTATACCATAACCTTGTTAAGATCAAAATGTTACTATCCGTTTCTCTCAGTATAAATAAAGACTTGTCTTAAATTCATCAAGCCCTGATATATAAATGTTTTTGTGAAAAATACTATCTTAATCATGATGAATTTGCAATAATTATAAATTAACATTTTTAAATTGATCATTACTTAACGTTTTTATGCAAATTTGAAGTTTTGAATATTTCTTTGCACCGTTTGAAGTAAAACAAAAATCTTTAAATTTAGCAAACGCTGTCTTAAAAATGTTGCGTCTTCGAATAAGACAGATGTCATGTCTTAAAATAAGACTTTCTGTTTACAGATTAGCATGAAAGAAAATGTCATTAGAACACTAAAATTCTAAAACTTCCAAGTATGTAGGTGCCAAGTTTCAAAAAGGTATATTAAACACAAAAATTTAAGAATGCATGGGTTAAACCAAAAAGCACGGAGGACTTAAAGAAATTAGAGTATGTAATATATGGTTTTTTTTAATGTAAAAAAGCAACAGAATTAACACTATTTTTCACCATTTTAGACCCCCCCCCCCCCCACCCCCATGTCACACACTGTTCCATACATTAGCGCCATTTTTTCTGCTTGTTGTCGCAAATTGTTTGACCCCCCCTCCCCCTTAAAGTGTGACATAATATATGGATGACCCCTTAGTACATATATTGAACTTTATAAATTATAAAAATTCTTTCAAAATATTAACAAATAAAGAAGATATACGTATCGGCCTAAAACTATCTTTTTCTTGATGGGGTACTTGATAGACGCTCCATTTTTTATCGGAAACACGTAAACCAAGGTTTTTCTTAAGAACTATAAATTATAAAACAACATGACGTATCCGTTTTAAGAAAAAAAATTTTTTGAGCAAATGGGAGCACTTTAAAAATTGAAAAAAAAATTAATTAAAAAATTAAATGTATAAAGTGCTCCTATTGGTTAAATTTTTTTTAAACGGCTACGTCATGTTGTTCATAACACAGCCCCACAAAAAAAAAAAAAGTGTCATGTACTTTTGACCGGAATACCTTAGCCCTATGTATTTTGACGCGCTGAACACGAATCCGAAGTCCATTTTGCTCCATCACGTCAGGATTTTTTTCTAACCTCAAAAAACATGTCGGACTTTGAGAGGTAGGCGATTTTTTAAAAAAATTTATGGATTTACTTCAAACTTGGCATCTGGGGGTTTTTTGGGTCGCTGATTATGAATCTGAAGTTAGATTTTCAAAATTCAAAATGGCGGATCCAATATGGCGGACGAATTTTGAAAAAATTTGAAGATTTACTTCAAACTTGGTATCTGGGGGTTTTTTGGGTCGCTGATTACGAATCCGAAGTTAAATTTTCTAAATTTAAAATGGCGGATCCAATATGGCGGCCGAATTAAAAAACATATTAAGATTTACTTGGCGGCAAGAATATGGCTGATGAATTTTTTTAAAATAATAAAATTTACATAAAATTTGGTATCTAGTGGTTTGTGGGGTGACTGATTGCAAATCTGAAAACAGATTGTCAAAATTCAATATGTCCGTTCTGAAGTATATAATTTTCCTTTATTCCTTTTTATGGTAGCGCACTCTTTTGTTTTCGAAAGATCTGTGTAGCGGTTTTCTCTTTAAGTTCACACTACCTGGTACAACATCCCTTTTCAGCATCCAGCAAAAGTCGGCCATCATATTTACGCCCCACCTTCCTTGATAACGACGTTCCATTTCTTTAAGGTCTTGATGAAATCGCTCTCCCTGTTCCTCACTGTAGTCTCCTAAATTTTCGGGGAAGTACTTTAGATGTGATTCTAAGAAATGTAGCTTCAAGCTCATCAAGCATCCTTGCTTTCCGAAGTTTGTTATCATATTATTTGCCATTTCTTTCAAATTCTCGCTTTTGTTTTTTTCCAGAAAATTTTCAACAATTAGTTTAAAACTAATCCATGCATTTTTCTCAGTTTTACTTATGTTTCTGACAAATTTCTCATCTTTTAATAATTTTCGAATTTGTGGGCCATCAAAAACTCCCTCATTTAGTTTGGCATCAGAGACCTCAGGGAATTTTTGTTCTAGGTATTTAAAACATTTTCCATTTTTATCTAAACTCTTAACAAACTGTTTTGCTGCTCCTAGTTTAATGTGCAATGGAGGAAGCAATACCTTTGAGGGATGAATCAATGGCTTCTTAATGATATTTTTTGATCCTGGTTTAAAAGATTTTCTTTTTGGCCATTACTTTTTTTTGTAATGATTCTTTCTATCTCTACTATCCCACAGACACAAAAAACAGGGCGTTTTTGTGAAACCTGCTTGTTGTCCAAGCATAATACTTAAGATCTTAAAATCCCCACAAATTTGCCAGTTATGTTCTTGATATTTTATTTTATCTAAAACTAGTTTTACAGATTCATAGCTTTCTTTAAGTTCTGTAGAATGAGCCATATGAATCGAACCATAAATATTAGTATTATGAAGTAATACTGCTTTTAAACTTCTTTTAGAAGAGTCTATGAATAACCTTCAATCTTCATCTTTGTATACGCCAGGTTTTAATTGATCCATTAACCCATTAATGTCAGAACAATATACCAATGACTGCTTTTTGTCTTCTGTAAAATATTTTCTGAATTCCTTTTCCCTATCGCGATAAAAGGAAGATGTAGTTCCTTTCGATAGCATTTTTTTCTTCTTAAGAACTGATGCAAGATATTCTGCAACATCTTTTGGTAGTTTTAAATCTCTGATGAGATTGCTGAGTTCTTCTTGTGTGAACTTTTCAGGTATTTCTTCTTCCTGTTCACCAGTTGGAATGTAATAGACATCTTTGTCATCAATACTCATGTCGTCATCTATATCACTAAATACATCTTCTACTTTTGAACAGTCGATTTCAAAATTTTTTGAAGAAGAAGGTGTATCACAAAAAATTTCTGGTTTTGTTACAGTTGTCACATCAGCGTACAATATTTTTCCTTTATTCTTGTTATTATAATCTTCTACATTGGTCATGCAAAAGTAACAAATCTTCTTGTTTGAATGGTTTTTTCCACAGCATTGGTTTTTTAAATTTAAAGTACTTATCCTCCTTAGTATTATTCCAACGAGTTAACATTATGTGACAGGATAAGCAAATTTTGTGTGGAACCCAATTTTCATTTTGATCGGCTATCTCTAAATCAAAGCAATCTTTGTAAATTTGTCTAATATTGTCATTGATTGGTTTACAATTCTTTGGAACATCGAACTGTCCACATATATAACAAAATGCATCTGCATTGCTATTGCATATGTGTTTTGATCTTAATGCTTTAAAATTAATTTTTGAAGCATTTGAAGTTTTTGTGTTGTTTTGATTTTGAAAAGCCATGATTTATTGAATAACCCGCACGTTAGGGATCCTGGTCCGATCGCAGGCGAGTCCACCGTCCTAGGGGTGATAACTCTCATACCTCTCCAGGCCTAAGTATGAGAGCTTTCCGACTTTGACGAGGACAATGTCAACTCGTCGTCGGACATACTACGGTATCATCCTCACACCCTAACGCCCACCTGCAAGGCAGCGCGCCTACGCTGGCTTCGTTACTTCGATAAACAGGAAGCGAATCATTCTACACATCCCCTTTCGGGGCAGTTGTCATCGCCTACTACATTTATCGAAGCAGCAGAATTTAAATTGTGCCAAAGCTCAATAAGAATGTTAGACATAGAATGACAATGATATGTCCATCAGGAATAAGATGCAGAATGGAACAATGTACTTTCTTATTTGGCTTCTGCACCAAACATATCCAATCTGTTACCAAGGAATATTTTATGATAAAATTGTAATAGAAGTCATATTTGAAAATGTGAGAAACTCGCTTCGAAATCACACTCAGCAACTTAAAAACCTGAAGATACCAAATTTCATAAAAATTTCGAAAATATGACGTCAGATTCGCAATCAGCGACCCAAAAAACCCCCAGATACCAAGTTTGAAGTAAATCTTCAAATTTTTTCAAAATTCGTCCGCCATTTTGGATCCGCCATTTTGAATTTTGAAAATCTAACTTCAGATTCGTAATCAGCGACCCAAAAAACCCCCAGATACTAAGTTTAAAGTAAATCCATAAATTTTTTTAAAAAATCGCCTACCTCTCAAAATTCGACATGTTTTTTGAGGTTAGAAAAAAATCCTGACGTGATGGAGCAAAATGGACTTCGGATTCGTGTTCAGCGCGTCAAAATACATAGGGCTAGGGTATTCCGGTCAAAAGTACATGACACTTTTTTTTTTTTGTGGGGCTGTGTAATTAATTGTTCCTTAAAAAACCCTTGGTTTACTTGTTTCCGATAAAAAATGAAGCGTCTATCATGTACGCCATCAATAAAAACATAGTTTCACGGCGATGCGTATATCTTCTTTATCTGTTATAATTTTTAAACAATTTTTATAATTTATAAAGTTCAACATATGAATTACATACTAATTAATAGGAAAAAATTATATCTTTAACAGTTTCGTTAAAAAAACATTTAAAAGCGTCTAATTTTTTTGCTTTTAGGGTGGCCTAACCCCTTAAACATTTAGCCAAGTTTTGGCAACAATAAGAAATTTTTCTAATCAACTTCCGTTTTTATTAGTGGATATTTCAAAATAAGAGAAAATAAATAGAAAACACATAGGAAGGACCAATCACTTTATTCCCTTAAAAGAATAATGCTCCACCTTTTTTGACTTCAACTAAAGCATGACACCTGATAGATTATAATAAGCATGAGTATGGCACACTGATCTGAGAGGTGGCATCTTCTTCTTCTTCTTCTTCTTCTTCTTCTTCTTTTTCTTCTTCTTAAATAGCAATTTTGTAATTTTTGTTGTCTTTAACATCATTTTGTTGTAAATATCTGCTTTAGAGTGATTGAAACACAATATTTTTATGTTGTTATATAAATTCTGTTATTAAAGCTTTTGATCAACAAGTTATGAAATAACGTTTTTAAACGTAACATTTCTTATTGAATATTTAGGGTTTTGCTTTCTCTTGCATTTGAATACGTTTTGAATTTAATGTCTCTTAGATTGAGAGGTTTAAAACAATGAAAACTTCTTGTTCCAATCAATTTTTTGGCTTTTGAAAAACGGTTTCCTAAAAGTTTTCGATTTTCCTCATGTTCAAGTTTAGTGCAGAACAAAGGAGTGATATTTTCCAGTCCAGTTAAGGCCCATTTATAAAAATCTTTAGCCGTTAGTATAGATTTATTAACATTTTGAAGACTTGCACGAGTAGCTAGTCTTTTTGCTGTACCTCCAATTCCATTACAGGGTCCTTTTCCGTGTGAAGTAGCGTAAAAATGCCACTCAGCGTGCACTTTAAAATCAGAAAAATGATGGGCAAGGTTAATAAAATTATACCTATTTTTGTATTGCGCTGCAGCTCCATCAGTAAAATAAACAATTCTTTCAATAATATGCTTTCTTTTCAAATCATTGATTAATTTTTTAATAAACAAGTTTACCGCATTTGCATCATGGCTAAGATTCTCAGAAACTATTAAAAAATTTTCATGTTTAAGTTCACCTAATTTATTTATGAAATAAACGACGAAAGGATGTAAAGTAATTTGGTCTTTGGACCAACATTGACTCTGAATTGCATCCTGAATCACTACTGCGTAATTTTCAGAAAAATCGACTAACACCAAAAATTCTCCAGGTCTCAGAGACTTTTGTAAATTGGAAAGATACTTACTTTGCTCGTTAGCAATAAAGTCATGTTTCAGAAGAATTTCTAAGTGCATTAAAAAATTTTCAATGAAATCATCTACTTTATCAACGCAATTGAGTAACTCGGTTTTATCAGTAGATACCCAACTTCTGTACGTTACTGTGTCTATACAATTACTGTCGAAGAGATTGATTAAAATATCAATTAGTTTTTCCATGTCATTACATTTTTCACATTCGAGTAAGAAACATGAAGCTGAGGGAGGATTGCAAACCATTTTTTGAAGAATTGTTTTATACGAGCCTAGAAAGGAAGCTTCACTAACATTTTTTGTTAATTCTTCTAATTGAACGTCCAGAATCATCAATATTGCATTCTGATGAATCTTACAGACACAGACTTGATGTGTTTCATCAGTTCCTGCAAATACGCATTCCTTTGGACGCAATTCAGCAAACTTTGATGATCCTATCTTACAATGGGGATATGCTATCTTAAAAAGAGCATGAATTTCATTCAGATTTTCAAGTAATAATCGTTTTTGTACTTGAGTGCGAACACCATCGACTATACAAGAAATGTAATCCTTTTTTCCAGGCAAAACCCTACTGATTTCATTGTTATAATAAAATAATTAAACCAAATCTACGGTTTCCTGAGGTAGAGTCACCGTTCCTTTTCGAGGATTTGGATATGCACAATGCCTTTTTTTTCGTGAAGCATAAAAGCATTACGAGTCAAAGTGTACGAAACTTTAAAACATTTTTCCAATTTCCGAGCACTCCAACTTTTTGGTGCCATAGTTAGAAGCCTTACAATCTCAGCTTTACTTTTTGTTTTCTTTGTCATCACTTTGATTTCTTGAACAATTTCATGAATTTCATTTTCACTAGAATCATCATCATCTGCTAAGTCAAATACTTTTTTTAAAACTGCATTTAAAGCTGTTTTAATTCCTTCAATTTTTTTTTTTCGAGCTATATACGACCGGAAATCTTTCTTTTTCAAAATATGTGAAACACCCAAAAGCGTAAGTATTTCATTCAATTTTTTTAAACTCTCATCTTGTTCGATACTTTTTTCTGTATTATCAGTCTCTTCTATTTCGATTCTTTCGCTGTTAATATTTGCAACATCATCTATTGCAATATGTTCATGTGGAATTCTACGAGCTGTTGACTGCTCTTCAATGACTTCCATCGAAGACATGGAAGAAGTATTTAGTTCCTCATTTTTTTGTTCTTCTACAGGAACATTTTTACTTCTTTCATCTAGCCTACAAGTGTCACATATAAGACTTCCTTTTTTGAGTCCAAATTTTTCCTGCAGTAAAACAGTAACAGGGCAAATATTTCTTTCTGCAATTTTTTTTCCCCATGATTTCCCTTTTTAAAGTGAGATGAATTCCATGTCAGCTCAACACACAAATTTTGGTGACCTTTGGGGATTTGGTTGCTTTTTGGTATAAACTATCCTTTGATTGTTCCAAACAAAATCCCCAAGTATTTTTGAAAAATTGAAAAAATGGCCCGATTTATTGAATTTTGAAATTTTTTGTAGCTTTTTTTTGAAAATGTGATATCTTCGGTTCTAATTAATCGATTTTAGTTTTTAAACTCTTAATTTATATTATTTATATTTATATTTTTTTATTTCTTCTAGTTCTCTCATCTACTACAAACTTTTTAAGACCAAAAACTTAATTATTCGTCAGGCAGTTTTTGAAAAAAGTTAATTTTATTTTTTAAATTTTACAAAATTTTGAATTTGTTTGATCATATGTATATTTTTAGTGTTGGTAAGGCTGATCAAACCTATGAAGAAAAATGCTCTCACCTGATTTCTATTTTGACGTCTCTCGGTTTTAAAAAATGAAAAAAATTAGTTAATGTTGATTTATTGGAAATAATAGAATGGTACAAGTGGGGGAACTTCAATTTTTTTGCTATAAAAAAAAATATATTATTTTTTCATAATTTTCGAAATTTTTTAAAATTATTAAAAAATAATATTTAGCTTGTTTTATAGCAATAAAATTAAAGTTCCCCAACATGTGCCATTCTATTATTTCTAATAAATCAACATTAACTAATTTATTTCATTTTTTAAGACCGAGAGACGTCAACATTGAAATCAGGTGAGAACATATTTCTTCACAGGTTTGATCAGCCTTAACAATAAAACATTTTCCCCATGTACTAGAAATGTTTTTATATTTAAAATAAGATAATTCTTTATGCGATTTTTGAGGAAAACTATATAAAAAATGTCTTAAACATTGATTCTTTACAATCTATAGTGTAATATGTTAAAACGAGCTTTTTGAAAATTTTAGAGGAAATGCTCCTGTTATATAAAATATATTTTACTATTAAACTGTAAAATTTATTTAATCTAAAATTTTGAAAAATCTCGTTTTAACATATTACACTAGATTGTAAAGAATCAATGTTTAAGACATTTTTTATATAATTTTCTTCAAAAATCGCATAAAGAATTATCTCTTTTTTAATATAAAAATAATTCTAGTATATGAGAAAAATGTTTTATTGTTAACAACATTGAAAATATACATATGATCAAACAAATTCAAAATTTTGTAAAATTTAAAAAATAAAATTCACTTTTTTCAAAAACTGCCAGACGAATAACAATTAAGTTTTTAGTCTTAAAAAGTTTGTCGTAAATAAGAGAACTAAAAGAAATAAAAAAATCCCATATACAAAACCCTTTTAATTAAAGTCCTTCTAGGCACACCGTGGGCACTGTTTATACAAATGCTATAAACTGCAGCGCGCGGGATTACGTTTTATTTTTTTTCTCGAAAACTACCGACGGTCCCAGGATAAAACAAACAGGACATGTAAAACACATTTGTGGCTTCATTTAGTATAAATATAAAACAATTTGGAGCTAACAGTTTTTTACAAGGGTGTTTCAAAAATTTTAATTAATCATTTAAACAAATAATTTAAACAATTTTTTTTATCTTTATTCTTTAAATAAAAGTATATTTCAGTACAAATAAATTCAGAGTTTAAAAAATAAAATCGATTAATTAGAACCGAAGATATCGCATTTTCAAAAAAAAGGTACAAAAAATTTCAAAATTCAATAAATCGGGCAATTTTTTGAATTTTTCAAAAATACTTGGGGATTTTGTTTGGAACAATCAAAGGATAGTTTATACCAAAAAGCAACCAAATCCCCAAAGGTCACCAAAATTTGTGTGTTGAACTGACATGGAATTCATCGGGATTGCAACAAAACTTAAAACCTATTATATTAGTTTTGATTACAACTATACTCAAGGTTATCCTTAATCTAAGAAACAATGAATAAAGAAAGAAAAAATACCTAGAGAATAAAGAAATTTATATAATTAAAAAAAAAACACGAAGCAAAATAAGTGAAATAAAATTTAAATAACGAAGAACTGTAAAACAAATAATAATTTATTCAGATTAATAAAATAATAAACTGTCACAACAACCTTAGCTCATAAACATTAAATACAATTACTGTGCAAGAGATATATTCCGAACGAAAGCTCACAGACAAATGAATGCAACTCAGTCCCCACTTTGGTACGTTTCTATCCCGCGCATGCGTATTTCAATCTAACCAGGGGCGGCGCAAGCAGTATGGAAAGTATGGGGTACTTAAGGGCGGATCTATCGGGGAGCAATAGGGGCGATCGCACACTCCACAACATAAAAATATTGTGTTTCAATCACTCTAAAGCAGATATTTAAAACAAAATGTTGTTAAAGACAACAAAAACTACAAAATATACAAAAGTATTGACGAATTTTTTGGCTATAAAAGATAAAATATAACAATAATAAATTATTTATCAAAACACAATGTTTAGAATGAAAAAAATTTAATTATATTAAAAATCATAATAACAATTTTATATTTAATATACAACATTTGCCAAGAAAAAGTTGTCATAAACTTTTATTCTAAAACGAATAAAAATATGTACATATATTTTTTAAAAAGAGTTTTGTTAGAAATCTAGTTACAATGGAAAATTGTTTAAAATAATTGTTAATAACAATAGATAATAATGTTAATAGAATATTGTTTCTTTTAAAAGGGTAATTTTAATAATTTTGATAAGATAAATAAATTTCTTTTATAGCCAATAATCCTAAAAAACACTGAATTCTAAAAATTGTGAAAATATCTTCTGCTTGTTTGTTTATTTATAAATGTAAATTCGTAAATAATTATAAAAATAATAAAAATAGTTTCTTTAGAAATGTATTCCTGATCAATTTCCAAAAACAAAAATTTAATTAGGTTAAGAATTGCAGGCTACGGGTAATTTTGAATATTGGTTTGCTTGCAGCGGCGTCGCCCGTATGCGCCATGCGCGGCTGCGCGCAAGGACAAAAAATTCAATATCTCCGAAAGTTTCAGACCCTCCAAAGATTTTTTTTTTCAAAATACTCATGAAATCCTCAGGAATCGAAATATCGGTATTAGAAAGAAAAAAAAATAGTACTTCACAATGAAAAATTTATTTAAAAATTATTTATCAATATTTTTGCTTAAAAAAAATTTTTTTTTTTTGGTCAGAATTTTTTCTGAAATGTTAGTAAAGTGTAAGTAGACCCTGTAAATATCATCAAATTTCATTAATTTTTCTCGGAGATTCAGCTTATTCAAAATTTTTAAAAAAATTTTTGGTTCCTCGTAAATCCAAAAATTTAAAAAAATTTTTAAAATTGCTTTTAGACTTTTCATCCACATATATTCCTCTACTATTTTACCAAGTTTCATCGAAATCGAAGAAATAGGAGACTAATTTAATTTTTTAGAGCTGGTCTCACCCATTTCTATAAATTTAAACAAATGCAATTTTGTACATAAGCTCTAAAGTTACTTATAATATGTAAAAGAACAAGATTATTATTTATGTAAGAATGGTTTTTAAACTAAAAGCAATTTGTTTTTAATTAAATTCTACCATAATTAAGAATTTAAAGTTTTTGTAATTTTGCTAGGAATAGAAATTAAAAATCATTTTTGTTAAGTACGAAATTTTCAAATTGAAAACTCTTTGCTAATGATATTTTTTCTAAAATTTAACAGAGTGACAGATCAATTTGAAACGTTTCTTCATATGTTTAATTAGTGTTTATCTCAAATTTTTTAGAAAATAGATTTATCAACTTTTGAAAAACCGCTCTTCACATATACATAACAAATAAAAATTAAAAATGCCATTAAGTTAAATATAAATTGTTCTTAGTATTAAATTTTTTTTAAGGTATCTACAGAATTTTTTTATCAGATAAAACAAAATAATCTAATTTATATTGTAATATAATTCAGTAGTAAACATTTATAAAAGTATATTATTATTATTATTTGTATTCATTAACAATAAAAAAAAATGATTTTCTTTTTTTATGTAATATTTTTCTTTTTTACAGGGTAAATATAAGAGACCACAACTACGTAAAGGTGCAATCTTAAAGTAATTTTTTGGTTGACCAGAAAAACCTACGTTACAGAACGTCGGCCTCCACTTAAAAGAAATTTGGAAGTTGGTAATTTAACTGATAATAAAAAAGGAAAGTTTGAAGACGATTCCAACATTAAAGAGCGAAATATAAATAATTTTACTGATAATAAAAAAGCAAAATTTGAAGATGATTCCGACATTAAAGATCAAAATAGAACAAATTTTACAAATAATAAGAAATAAAATTTTGAAGACGACTTCGATAATATTAAAGATTAAAATATAAATTTTGATAACGACATTAACTTAAAAAGTTCTGAGGACTTGGATAGAGAAGTAAATTTATCTTAAAATTTATTCAATAGGCTTTGTCAATAACACGAAAGTGTTACGATTCCAAATTCTTAGTGTAAAACTGGAATATCTGTAAATAATCATAAAGGTGTAACTTTTCTGAAACTTATTGGAAGTAATAGTCCCAATAACCAAATTGAATCAGTTTGTTTAAGGACGTTGGAACCCGAAAGCTGAAAGTAACGTAGAAACACTTTTTCCCCCTTTGCTCGAAAATTTCCCTTTTATGAATTTATTTTTAAAACACTGGACACTTTTTCAAAAATGGGCTATGGTAGACAAAAGTATTTGAGATAAGGAATTTTTTAAACATTTGTTTCATGCAAACAAATGTGCCTACGAGCGTCAAAATTAACTCCCGTTTTGACATTGCAGGATTTTCCGTAAAAGATGGCCGCCGCTCGTCAGCTGGGCATGGGCTACGGGACATGGGCCTCAAGTGAGGTGGCGGCGGCCATCTTTTACGGAAAATCCTGCAATGTCAAAACGGGAGTTAATTTTGACGCTCGTAGGCACATTTGTTTGCATGAAACAAATGTTTAAAAAATACCTTATCTCAAATACTTTTGTCTACCATAACCCTTTTTTTTAAAAAAAGTTCAGTGTTTTAAAAAAAAATGCATAAAAGGAAAATGTATGTGGCCACCTGTTTCGAGTACTGTAGATTAATAAATTTTTCTTCTATCTAATTCTAAAATAATTTTTTTTTTCTGTAATTAGTTCAAAAATAACTAAATTCTGAATTAAAAAAAAAATTTAATAATATAATCACAGGCCACCGACAAAATTTCATTAACTGCATGTTGCCTAAAATCTTACAGCCGATTCTTATAGGATTTTGTCCGTAGAATACGAATTCGACCTTGAAAATATTGAATTGGCTCTAGTTTTCGGGCAATTTAGATTTTAATATGCAAAAAAACGCCTTTTCGGCATTATTTAAATGTCTGTAAAACAATAAACCACAACAGTAAATCTGCCTGCATAGGACCAAATAAAAGCTTGAACATTGCTCTTTAAGACACAAAAAAAATTTAAGTATTGCATACTTTAACAGCATGTGATAGAGAATGACGTCACTGGTATAAACATTTGTCCGCAAACTTTCTCTAAATCAAAAACATACAAATCAATTTTTTTTTAATCGAATCTATTCAATAGTTTTTAAGTTCGCTGATTACGAATTCGACATCAGATTTAAATAATTCAAAATGTCGGATCCAATATGTCGGACAAAAAATAAAAATCTGCCGGATTTAATTGAAACATGTTACTTGGGGGTTTTTGGGGTGGCTGAATACGAATCTGACATTAGATTTAGAAAATTTAAAACAGAGATCCAATAAGTCGGACTAAGAATTAAAAATCTGCCATATTTACTTAAAACACATCACTTGAGAGTTTTTGGGGTCGCAGAATACGAATCTGACATTAGATTTTTAAAATTCAATATGTCGGATACAATATGGCGGACAAAAAATTAAAAATCTTTTGGATTTAATTGAAACATGTTACTTGGGGGTTTTTGGGGTCGCTGAATACGAATCTGACATTAGATTAAGAAAATTCAAAATGGAGGATCCAATAAGTCGGACTAAGAATTAAAAATCTGCCATATTTACTTAAAACACATCACTTGAGGGTTTTTAGGGTCGCTAAATACGAATCTGACATTAGATTTTTAAAATTCAATATGTCGGATACAATATGGCGGACAAAAAATTAAAAATCTTTTGGATTTAATTGAAACATGTTACTTGGGGGTTTTTGGGGTCGCTGAATACGAATCTGACATTAGATTTAGAAAATTCAAAATGGAGGATCCAATATGTCGGACTAAAAATTAAAAATCTGCTGGATTTAATTTAAATGTCGGGTAACGACAATTTTAAGTTACCTTTGTTGGTTGGTTCAGGACATTTTTATCTCTTCTTTACTGGACGGGTAAAATCATTTTTTCTTACCTTAAATGGTCAGGTAACAACAACTTTATCCTACCTTTGTTGGTTAATTAAGAACATTTTTATTTATCTTTTACTGGACTTGTAAAAGTGATTTTAACTTACATTAAATGGTCGGGTAACGACAATTTAAACTTACCTTTGTTGGTTGGGTCAAGAAATTTTTATCTCTCCTTTACTGGATGGGTAAAAATCATTTTATTTCACCTCAAATGGTCGGGTAACGACAACTTTATCTTACCTTTGTTGGTTGGGTAAATCTTTCCCTGACTTGCCTTAATCAGTTAGATAAAATTAATTTAATTTGTCTTCATTGTCTGGGTAAGTACATTTTTATCTTTTGTTTATTGGACGGGTAAACGACATATTGTATCTGCCATTTTAAATTTTGAAAACCTGATCACACATTCGTAATCTGTGTTTGCAAAACCCCAAATACCAAGTTTCATTAAGATATGAATTTT
The DNA here is from genome assembly GCA_037103525.1 of Ganaspis brasiliensis. Classification (NCBI taxonomy): domain Eukaryota; kingdom Metazoa; phylum Arthropoda; class Insecta; order Hymenoptera; family Figitidae; genus Ganaspis; species Ganaspis brasiliensis. The sequence goes on along the minus strand of JAZKLR010000223.1, from coordinate 965,605 downwards.
TTAAAAAAAATTTTCCGCCGTATTAGGTGCGCCATTCGGGTTTTGAAAATCTTAGAACAGATTTACAATCAACTGTCTCAAAACCCCCTATATACCAAGTTTCATAAAAATGTAAATTTAAAAATAAATTGTTTTGCATTTTTGATCCGCCATTTTGAATTTTAAAAATTTAATAACTAATTTGTAAGCAGCGACCCTAGAAACCCCCAGTTACAAATTTTTACGTATATTGGTTTACATGATCAAAAGTTATGTTGTTTTAATCACTTTTCTGGGACGGCGTACATCACATTGGATATTAAAGGTTATGTATAATACTTAGGTATTTGCTTTTGGGTCTAAAAGGGTAATGTTTGAGCCATCGTTTGGTCCAATGCTGACAGATTTATTGTTTTGCTTTATTGTTTTACGTACACTCAAAAAATACCAAAAATGCGTATTTTTACACATTTAAACCGAAATTGCTTGAAAACTAGAGCCAATAAAAAATTTTCAAGGTCAACTTTGGATTCTACAGACAAAATCCTATAAGAATTAACTTCCATTGATTGGGCAATAAAATTTTGTCGGTCTGTGATAATTATCATTTTCTTTAAAATGATCATCAACTGCTTTCCTCGACAGAAAGGGATTATTATACAAATCCAAAGTAAACTTTAACATCTTCTTATCTAAAACTGACTTAGACAGGTCTCTATTCTCATACAATTTCTTTTGAGAGTTCATTTTTATAAAAAACAACAATTAAATCAGAAAATAACTTTTAACATTTTTTTTAATTTTCCATGAGTGACATCACACTAGAGTAAACATTTACTACCACCATTTTAAAAACTTCCATTTCTAGAAATTGCCATACATGATTACACACGCTTGAAAACATTTTGAAATATTTTGGTGCTTTGAAAGCACAGATTTACAGCTGCAGTAGTAGATGAGACTTGATATTTGAATTCGTCAAGAATAACATGAGCTGAACTGATGTCGTTTAATGTAGCGCCTTTAAGTATAATGAATGCTTTAAGTCTCAAATTATGCGCAGTATGAATATTTAACAACTGATAAGTTGCATTTTTTAAATTGTTATCACTTTCTGGAGCCTGTAAACGATTATATAATTAAACGAAACTGATTTAAATGTTAAAATTAGGCGTGTTTGAAAATATGGAATGTGAATATTTTGAAACATATGATTTGCCCCAAGTTTTCACAATTTAAAAGTATTTCTGCCATTTTTATTTAAAAATTAAAAACAATTTTAAGTAAAAATTACATATTTACATTTTGCTATCATTGAGATGCTTATAAATAATTAAAGAAGAATTAAAAAAAAATTTTAAACCCACACAATATTGGAACTTCCTTGAACATTTCCAATATTCAGAAAAGTTTCAAAACTTCCAGTAACTTTGCTGGAAGTTCCAGAAGTTCCTTAAAGGTTGGGAACGTTCAGGGAAGTTCCGGTGCTGTGTGGAAAGTCAATAACGAAATATGAATAATCATGTACAAACATTTTTTAATTGTTCCCAAGGGTTATTTTTAAGATGATTTAAATTAAAACCTTTAAGTTTTCCAAAATTAGTTCGCTGATTATTTTATAACTTAAAGATGGTTTATAATAGACTTAAATTTTCTATCGCTTAAAATACAAAAATGTTACAAAGATATACCCCTACAATATTTGTATTTAAACATTTTTAAGAAAAATAAAAATTTTGCATAAAATAAGAACGCTTAACAATTAGTGCAAATTTCTTTGTATTAATTTACGACATTAAATTTATTTTTTAATTTTTAGTATAGGGGAGAGTTGCCATCAATGTACCAGTTTTTTCAATGAACCATTTTAATTTTCTCAAAAACAATTAAATAAAAATTCTTCTAATTTTAAATATAAATGAAGTTTGCGTAAACACACTACGTCCATAAATTTGAGACATGTGGATTTATTCTTTATAGAGAAAACTGAAAAAAACTGTTTTTGATGCTCTGAAGAAAAAATTTACCTAAAATACAAACACGTTTTTTAATTGAAATAAGGCAATTTAAAAATAAATGAACTTACGATTGATTTTGTATCGGGCCTGAACTACAATATTCTAATGAGATAAAGATTTTTAAATATTGCATTAAGTTATAAAAAACCATTTTTGTTGCAAATGTCATGTTGATTCAATGTACCAGGGAACAATGAACCACCTGGAATTTCAGTGTATTTTCGATTTCCAGAGTGGTATGCCTGATTATAAAACTAGGCATGCGTACAGCATGGGACAGCGATTGTTATCAGTACTCTTCTCAACATAGCAAAACTAAAATGCCATTTTAGCTAGTTAACTTAAATTTGAGGTATATTTATGTTATACATTATCAATTAAAAAGTGTTAAGTAATAATTTTGTATAGTATTTGATGGAAAATAAGTTTTTTCACAAAGTGAAAATTGCAATATTATTCTTGTTGAACATTTTTAGTGTTTTTGTAGAGGTGGTTCATTGTGTACCCAGGTTGTTGAAAATGAAAATAGCGTGCTAGTTTAGAAAAATCCTAAATTTTATTATTTAATCAAAATAAATCGGGTATAATATGTGTGCATTACCTAGAGAAGTGTTGTAGTTTTATATTGATGCAAAAAAGTGCTTGAAATTAGTGAAATTGAATAAATACTATGACCTTGAAAAAAACCCGGTACATTGATGGGCACTCTCCCCTACATTTTATTTTACAGTTTCTTTTCTTTTTTTTTTTGTTATTAAAATACTATCCTTTATTTTTAATCTCTACATTCTTATTGAAAATTTCTTTTATTGTATAATCAGTGGCCTTCTTTTTTGCAAACTTCATGATCTTTGTCTCTACTGATGGCCAATTTCTGTCAAACACATGACTATTTTTTGAAAAAAAAGTCTGAAAATCTGCCTGGACCTGAAAAATAATATATTTATTTACTAAGTAATTTATATAAAACAATGATATTCCATTATATCAATAAAAAATAAGTACATACAATATCAACACATTTTTAAATATATCTTAGATAGTGTATCAGTATTGTGCATGTTATAAATTAAAATTAAAAATTTCATACCAGTTTGCAGCCAGTAGGATTAGCAAGGTTGGAAAAAATAAAATAAATAAAATAAAATAAATATAAAATAATAAAATAAAAATGATTAGAATCGAGTTCTTCTGATAAAAGGTAACTCGCTCTTCTAATGCAGTTGAAATCCACTTTTTTGTAATTGTCGTCTGTTATTTGCAGAAAAGTTTGTAACTCTTTAAGTGCTTTACAAATTTGAAGATCGGAAATGTTGTAAATATGTCAAGGATTAATTTTTTAAAAATGTTACAATTTTAATTTACAGCCTTGAATAATAAATAGTACCATTATCTTCTTCAGTCCATTCTCTTTTGCATGCTTCTTTCGACATTTTCAATCTCCCAATTCCAATCTCCTTTTCACGTTGATTTTGGTACGCACTTTGAAAAACACCTCCTGCCGATTTAAATTTCGATGAGCGTATATAGAAGCTTTCGTTAAAAAACGTGGGAAATAACTTAGAAGCTTCTAAAGCCAACGCTTAAAATCTGTCACGAGTTATACTGTAAGAATGCAGAAATTTCAAGTTAATTAATAATATAAATGTAATTACCTTAATATTAGGTTATAAATTTATGTAAAATATTTCGTGAACGAAATTTCCGACTAAACTCGTTATGAACCACCAATTTGACACATAAGACTTTAAATAACAATTTAAATAATAATACCTGAGTATTCGTGTAAAATTAAATACATTGCAACTAGTCAAATATAATTTTTTTTTCAAAATTAAAATACAATAAATAACAAGTAATAATAAATAGCAGAGAGAGGACCGACGTTAAAATTTCTGTCATTTCGATACAAGTATCCAGTCAAAACTAAATTTAAAATTAAAATAAGTTTGGAAGAACACCACGTATACTGGAAATATAAGAGGTCAATGAAATCAAAAGTAAACAAGTTAAGAGGGAGACACCTGAAAGTAGTTAGGAATTTAGTTTTCTAATAAGAGGGAAATAAATCTTACTCAGAAAACAGATGTCTTCTTTTTTATTAATAGTCGAGTCATTATTTAAAATATGTATCATTTCGGAAATTAAACGTTTATTTCGGTCAGGTTCGCAATCCAGTATAGTGGTATTGTTCCAGTCGAAGTAATGTTTGAACTCCAGTTGATGAGCACGCACGGCAAGTTTAGCATTCTTTCTTTTTTTATGTTCGTTGAAACGTTCAATCTATGTGCGTTTCGTCTCACCAATGTAAGTAGCTGGGCATTCTTTACACTTAAATTAATTAATAACAATTTCACGAAAATTGTTAAATTGGGAAAAGATATATCTGAAAAATGTCAAGAAACGAATGTTGTCTATAAATTTAAGTGTAAAGAATGCCCAGCTACTTACATTGGTGAGACGAAACGCACATTGATTGAACGTTTCAACGAACATAAAAAAAGAAAGAATGTTAAACTTGCCGTGCGTGCTCATCAACTGGAGTTCAAACATGACTTCGACTGGAACAATACCACTATACTGGATCGCGAACCTGACTGAAATAAACGTTTAATTTCCGAAATGATACATATTTTAAATAATGACTCGACTATTAATAAAAAAGAAGACATCTGTTTTCTGAGTAAGATTTATTTCCCTCTTATTAGAAAACTAAATTCCTAACTACTTTCAGGTGTCTCCCTCTTAACTTGTTTACTTTTGATTTCATTGACCTCTTATATTTCCAGTATACGTGGTGTTCTTCCAAACTTATTTTAATTTTAAATTTAGTTTTGACTGGATACTTGTATCGAAATGACAGAAATTTTAACGTCGGTCCTCTCTCTGCTATTTATTATTACTTGTTATTTATTGTATTTTAATTTTGAAAAAAAAATTATATTTGACTAGTTGCAATGTATTTAATTTTACACGAATACTCAGGTATTATTATTTAAATTGTTATTTAAAGTCTTATGTGTGTGTCAATTGTTTTTATTATATTAGTTTGGTGTTTATTTATTTATTCAATAAAACTAGCCTGAAGAGGATAGTAAACCACACTATCGAAACGTCGCAACTTGAAAAAATTACATAAAAAGTGTTTATGTTTTTTTTACCTTCCCATTGATCGAATTTACGTATCTCAATTATTTATACTTTGTTAAACTTAACTTTTTACGGTCCAAGAAGAATACAGCTAAGCCATGATGAAAACAGCTATTGGATTCATAGGAAATTTTTTTAAAAAATTAAACTTTTTTTGTTTACTACTTATATTTGTTTAAACAGTCGTTATGTCAACTATTCATAACAAAGTTTACTCTTTGTAAAAAATATCTATGTCCATAAATTGTATGCGAAAAATTAAGGAGATTTAGTATTCATCCTTTTTTTTCATACCAGTTGTACTTTGATTATAAACTCACTATAAATAAATTATTAATAAAATAATATGTCATTTCAGCCTAGACTGTAAGAAATTTATTTTTAATAAAACTAAATATTAAGTAAATAAAAGTAAAATTATTACCTTCAATATTTAATAAATTTTTTTAATTTCTTAAATAATAATTAATTATTTATATTTATAAAAAACAATTATTATTTAAACAATTAAAAAGTGTAAGCATACGATGTGATAAATTGTTTAAATTAAATTGTTTTCATGGGTAATTAATTATTAGATTTTTTATAAATATGCATAACAAATTGTATAATAATAATATTAATATTGAACGTTATTATTTATTATTATCAATTTAATTTATCATTTTATTCAACAAATATAAGACTGCTGAGTGATAAATTTATCTTTACAATATCAGTTTATTAACCCTCCTACGGTTAGACCCGAAATATCTCGGTGTAAAAAAACTGTCCCTTACAAAAAAGAAGTACTGGATTCAGTACTGGTTTCAGTACTGGGAAGAAGTACTGGGTTCAGTACTGGGTCTAGTACTGGATTCAGTATTGGAAAACCAGTACTTTTTTCGCCATGCACTGATGAAAATTTGTTCACGTTGCGCACTAAGTTTCTATGGGTCCTACGGCTGCGCAGTAGTTTTTTGTTGTAAATTAAATAGAGAGGAATACATTGAACGCAAAATCACAGTTGTAATGAAATTTAAAAAAAAATTTGCTATTGTGCTTAAAAAATTATATTACGCGAAAAAAGTAGTGGTTTTCCAGTACTGACCCCAGTACTGAACCCAGTACTGAACCTAGTACTTATCCCAGTACTGAACCCAGTACTGAACCCAGTACTTCTTCCCAGTACTGAATCCAGTACTACTTTTTTGTAAGGGGTGCCAAAACGGTTAACCCCGAGATGACTCGGGGTAACTAAATACTTTATATCTTGTCAAAAAACCAACAGATTTACATGATCCAAAATGAAAATTGAAGGTCATAGTCTAAGCTTTTCAGAAATATATGATAACAATGATAAAAATTTTTTTTAATAATGTTACATAACTTTGAAAGTTAGTTAAAAAAAAGACTTTTTTAATAAGACAATAATGTTCATTTAATCAGAAAGTTTATGTAATAAGCTTGCGAAAATCGTTACTCGGGGGTTTTCGGGGTCGCTGATCACGAATCTGAAATCAATTTTCAAAAATTCAAAATGGCGGATCCAATATGGCGGATCATTTTGAAAATTTTTTAAAAAATTCATCGGATTTGATTGAAAATTGTTACTTGGGGGTTTTTGGGGTCGCAGATCATGAATCTGATGTCATTTTTTAAATTTTCAAACTGGCGGATCCAATATGGCGGATATTTTTGAAATTTTTTGTTATTTTATCGGATTTGATTGAAAATTGTTACTCAGGGGTTTTTGGGGTCGCTGATCATGAATATGATGACATTTATAAAAAATTCAATATGGCGGATCCAATATGGCGAATATTTTTGAAAGTTTTTTAAAAATTCATCGGATTTAATTGAAAATTATTACTCGGGGGTTTTTGGGGACACTGATAATGAACTTGATGTCATTTTTTAAAAATTCGAAATGGCGGATCCAATATTGCGGATCATCCTGGATGTTTCATATTATAAGACAACAGATCCTAGACGTTTTATTATTTTTCTATTTAAAAAGTTGACATTTATACTTACTAACCGACTTCTGAAATTTTGCCTACCTATATTGGAAGCATCATTGTAAATTTTTGATAACTGATTTTAGATTCGTAATCAGCGACCCTGAAAATACCCGAGTAACAATTTTCAATCAAATCCAATGAATTTTTTAAAAAATTTCAAAAATATCCGCCATATTGGATCCGCCATTTTGAATTTTTAAAAAATAACATCAGATTCATGATCAGCGACCCCAAAATCCCCCAAGTAACAATTTTCAATCAAATCCGATGAATTTTTTAAAAATTTTTCAAAATGATCCGCTATATTGCATCCGCCATTTTGAATTTTTGAAAACTGACTTCAGATTCGTGATCAGCGACCCCGAAAACCCCCAAGTAACCATTTTTAAACAAATCCGCCAAATTTTCAAAAAATTTTCAAAAATATCCGCCATATTGGATCCGCCATTTTGAATTTTCAAAAACGGACCTTGGATTCGTAATCAGCGAGCCAAAAAACTATTAATCAATACTGAAGTATAAAATTTTCTGTGCAGGATAAAATGAACCGTTTTGGTATCGATTTTTGCACTTCAATTAAACCGTAGGAGGGTTAAGTTTAAACAAGTAATTATAAAAAGAAATTATTAATATTAACAGATTACTTTGTTATTTATTACAATTATTAAATTTAACAATTGCTTTATTTAAATGATGTAATGCATCTAAGCAGTTATACAGTCAGATACTTTTAATTTAACTGTTTTGTCAATAATAAAATAGTTTAATTTTCACCATCAGGTGGCGAATACGCTAAATTCTCATAAATAAGATTAAGCCTTTCAGTTATAAATAGAGACAATTGTGAAGCTTATATTGTTAAAGTTCTTGAGCTTTAGATACTCTTGAATGTAGGTTTGTACTTCACTCTATAATTTTATTCTCTATTTGTGTGTATGTGTTATTTTATGTCGTCGCTTGAGGGCAGCAACATGCTAAATTAGCTGAACGGTAAAAAAGATGCCTTTTCCAATAAAAAACGAAAAACATGCCGTTTCAGGAAAATTGTGAAAATTATGCTTTTTCGTGTTAGCGGTAAAAAACATACCTTTTCAAACGAACGGTGAAGAACATGCCTTTTTAAATTGTCAAACAATTCTTTCTTATTAAATAGGGAAAAATTATTCAATAATTTTTTTATTTATATATTATATTAATATTTAATATTTATATTGTTTATCAATATATTAATTATTTTATTTTTTTATTATTGTAATTTTTACCTATTTAATAAGGAAGAATTGTTTGATAATTTGAAAAGGCATGTTCTTCACCATTCGTCTGAAAAGGTATGTTTTTTACCGCTAACACGAAAAGTCATAGTTTTCACAATTTTCCTGAAACGGCATGTTTTTCGATTATTATCTAAAAAGGCATGTTTTTTACCTTTCAAGTGATTTGGCATGTTGCTGCCCCCAAGCGACGATGTGTATTCGTGTGCGTATATATGTATAATGTTGTATTTGAAATATTTACTTCCACATCTACTAAAAATGTCAAAATTTACTAAACGTGAAATTCTCAATTTAATTCTAAAAAATAAAGAAATTGATTCCGCTTTCTTGTCTATACTCGAGGTATAAGGCTAAATTTAAAGCTGAACACGGTATCAAAGATAGTTTTGAATTGATAAATGTTGATTGGCTCAATTCCGATTTTCAAATTCCTGATTTAAATGTAATTACAAAAGAAACACAAATGAATTCGCATCCAAATTTTAGACGACCTGTATTTGCGTTCGCATGTAAATCTGGACGTTTAAAACGCCAAGAAGTTGCTCTAAAATTAGCAATGAGCATAATAATGATGTTCAGAAATTAATGATGGCTTCTTCTTATGCAGCGAATAAATCAAAACCAAAAGATCTAACACATGTTCCTGATTAATTAATAATCGATTCAGAATCACCTGCAAAAATTCTAAAGTTAGAATCGGCAGCATAAGAATCTCTAGTTTTAAAGAAAAAGACTCCGTTAGAATCACTTTCTTTTTGTTTACATCACAGTATTTTAAAATCAACTTATACAGATTTACGTCTACAATCTAAGTAGTCTGGAGCAAAAATATGGCCATCATATAATCAGATTCGTGAAGAAAAATCTAAACTTAGACCTCCAAAAGAATTTATTCAAGTCAATGATACTACAGCTGAGGTTTCTCTTCAAACTCTTCTAAATCATACTGCTGAAAGAATAGTTGAGATGCAAAAAGAAGTTCTATTGCATGTTATTGATAAAAATCAATGTACCAAATTAAAGCTTAATTTAACAGAGATTAGCTATTGATGAGTTATTATGAGATGTGTTATTGTTTATTAAATATTTATAATACATATGGTGAAAAACTTTGAAACGTTACATATGTTTCATGAGAAATTTTTCTTACACAAACAAATAGAGTGAAAAACTTAGAAGTGTCTTACATGTTCTTTTTTGTATACAATCGAATGGCATTATATGTTTTTTAATAATTTGGAGCTTTTCTGTTTGTTCATAATAATTTTTTTCAACAAATTATTTGTTAAACATTATTTAATGTAAAAAATCATCACTTGATCCATGGTCCTTTTTCCCCTATTGACTTTTTTGGTATCCACATTTCCCTAAGCATGGGCGTTAATGGGTTAAAGCTCGTAAAAATAAATTTTTTCCTCCATTTCTCGGAAACATGAGCAGCAAGGATTTTAATTCAAGTAGTTTTTTGACCTTCAATCGAGTGCTAATGAAGCTGTGTTTGTCGTTTTGACGTCATTTTAGTCAAACTTTAACATGGTTGAAGCTCACTGTGCGTTGTTTACATTCCACTGTCAATGAGGTGACCCAACTCTTCATTTTTTATGAAAAAATATATTTAACAAAAGTTGTATGTTTAAACGAGGTCTAAAACTTTTGTTTTAATTATTTTTTTAATTTGACTTATTTATTGAGTTAAAAGCAAAAAACATAATTTTTATCGGTTTTTTATGTTTTTCAACATGAAATTCAAACTTGCTGGTACTTGCACTATGGTTCCTGTAATGAACGCCTCAAAATACGTAAGTATACGCAGAGTAAAAAAAATCGGAGAGAACACCAATTACGGTGATTTCTGGTTTTTTGCATTTTCTTGTAAACTAATAGGTTTCAGTAAAAAATGCATCAAATATAAAATATGCATTTTAATGAGACCTACAACTTTTGTATAATATTACATTGTGCACCAAGTATCGAAAGCAGCTGTTTTCCGACGAGTGCAAAGTTTGCTGCTCGAGCCAAGCGAGAGCAGAAATTTGCACGAAGACAGAAAATGCACTTTCGTACGTGGTGTACACGATACTTTGTGCAACACCTTTTCAGGGAAGAGCACTAATTAAAAAAAAAGGTATAATTTACGAAAAAGCATTATTTTTGTCGCTCCGTTTTCGCTGAATTTCTGGTCTCACAAAAACCGATATTATGGCAAAAATATGAACATTTTTTTGTCAAAATGTATATCAAAGTACCCTTTCTTGAACAATTTTGTCAAAAAGTACAACAAAATACCGTCAAGTGGGGCTATTTTGTGCGCTGTGGGGCTATTTTGTGCATGCGAGGTTTTTAATGAATAAAATCTTTATATTCAGTTGCTCAAGATTGCTACTTGGTATAAATATTTTCTGATATCTAGACTACAGAGAGTACTAAATGAATTTCTTTAATTCTTTATCAGAAATCAGAAAAAAAAAAACCGTAAAGTCGTGAAAATCAAGCTGAAAATGTTCAATGTTCTCAAAATTCTGTTCAGATCTCCGGAAGTTTAAAAGTGTTTCTAAAGGTATTAATAATACTTGTTAACAATTTAGTTGTGATGATGTACACGTGATGCGCTAACTTTTTATTGCATATTTTAAGAAAAAAATGTAAAAAACTGAAAAACCAGGATTTGGTGGGTTATTTTGTGCGTTCTTTAAAATCAAGTTTTTTTCAATAATTTGTTTTGTAGTTAGTAAGAATCACTTTAGAATTTCATTTTGAAACATTTTTGTGTTATTTTTATTATGTAAGATAAGAAATAAACATAAAATTTCAGTTTTACACATGGTGCCTTAAAAACCTTAAAAAAGTAACATTAATAATTACATGCTTTTCAAGTTAATTTTGAAACTTTTCCTCTTAAAATAACTCAAGAAGTGTAATAGAAGTTATTTAAAGTAAAATTTTGTTAATGAAATAAATTCTTTTGTAAATCTAGATTTTTGTGAAATTTTAGTGTTTTACTTTCAAATTAATTAAACAATTCCTAGAAAGAAAATATTTCTGGTTTCGTTTTTCTTTATTGTACTCTAGAATATCTAGAAATAATACTTCATACAGCAAAATCGTTCAAAAAAATTTTTTACACAACTTTATAAATAAGCAAACTTTGATGCACAAAATAGCCCCACCATGGAGTTTATTTTGTGCACAACTTTGAGTTTCAATAACTCAGACAAAAAATTTTTTCTTGTCGGCTTACTCATAGGACACCTTTAAAAGGATGTCTAGAACATAACTGATTAGATAAATTCTTTATTTTTTCAAATTCTGAATTTTAATTAAGCATAGAGTGTAAAAAGAGTGTTTTTGTGCACAAAATAGCCCCACTTGACGGTATACTATTTCTGTACAGTTTTCGGCTAAGAGTGCAGCAAAATTTACTTTGCTGCACTAGGGCAGGAATGATCTATTTTGCGTTTTCTTTTGACGCATGATAAATGCTACTTTTCTTGTAGGTGTTGCACAAAGCAATTTTTGATATGTTTTCAATTTTATAAGATAAATAAAAAAAACGCATTTTATGGTTTTTTATGGTTTTTACGATAAAAATAATCTAGTCACCAATTTTCACTATGATTTTCGTAATCAATGCATCATGATACATAAGTATACCAAAATTTATAAAAATCTGAGGGTTGTCGTATTCGGAACTTTAGTCCGTAAAAAACATTTTTGAGCCCCACCCACTAAAGGCGTTCCGTATTTTTTTTAAGCCCCTTATTAAATATTTATAAATTAAAACAATATTAATAACTATAAAAAAAAGTAAGATAAATTATTTTTTATGGACGGCAGATTTTTCAGAATAATTTTTTTATTTACGATCTATTTCATTTTGAAAATTATGTAGTAATTAATTAACTAATTAGTTATTAATTATCAGTTGAATAAATATCTGATAATGATTTATTAAAAGAAACAACCCTACTTTAATATATGAGTATATATGAGTTCTTATCTGCGCACGTATGTACGAACACATGTGCAAACACACGTAAGAACTCATGTGCGAACACACCTAAGTATTAAATTATATATGTTAAATTAAATATATTATTAAAAATAATTCTCGTCAACGGGATTCGTGCCCATGTAACCTGAGCCTAAGTACGCCTTAAACATCTCGGCCACCGTAGTTATAGAAACAATTTTACAAAATCTTAGTCATGTTTAATACATAAATTTCTCCGGAAAGACATGACTAAAATTTTGTAAAGTTGTTTCTATAACTACGGTGGCCGAGGGGTTTAAGGTGTACTTAGGCTCAGGTTAGATGGGCTCGAATCCCGTTGGCGAGAATTCTTTTTTAATAATATATTAAATTTAAAATATGTAATTTAATGCTTAGGTGTGTCCGCATATGAGTTCGTACGTGTGTTCGCACATGTGTTCGTACATACGTACGCAGTTGAGAACTCATATAAGAACGCTGTTTTAATTTCATATTGAGTAACGTTATACGCGGCGCACAGGGCCGGCGGAAGGTAATTTTTCTAGAGGGGGGGGGGGGGCAATGCATATATACATATATATAGTAAGTAAGCATTAAAAATGCTTACTTTTAAAAATTTTGAAATTGAATGAAGCATGTTTTATGCACTTAATAATCCTGGTTAATAGTCTTTCTTTATAAAAAATTATCCACTTTTTCGTAAATTACTATATCTTAGCGTTTCTTCACTGTCTTACACTGAGAGAAATGAGTTAGCTACTATTTGGATAGCTTTTTTTAGAGGTGAAATTAAACCAAATTTTTATTTAACAGAATTGTTATTGTTATTTTTGTCGGATACCCTGCACTGAAAAAAAATTATTTGACTCAATTAATTCAAATTATTTGACAAATATTTACTAAATTCAAATATGTTTTAGTTGGATCTAAAAAATATGTATTTGATTCAAATAACTTGAATTATTTGAATCACGTTTGTTTAAACCAAATAAATCTTCTTTGGATTAAGTGAATAATTAATTTAATCTAATAAACGAATATATTTAATACAAATGCTAAATTATTTGAAACTATTCATTTATTTATTTCACTAAAGTATTTGGGTTTTTGGATACAAATAAAAATTATTTGACATAATTAATTTATTTTATGGATTAAAGTAAACCAAATTATTTAATATATATTTATTTACTCTCCTTTTTACAGGTTCGAGACTTACATACTTTCTTAACCTACTTATAACGCACTTAATCTAGATTACAACTGTTAAACTTATATCTACTATTTACATATTTACAATTTTTACTAACTAGCCCTCGTCAATGCCGGGCTTCCGTTTCCTCTTACCTCTCTTTCTCATCTATTACGACTTTACATTTACATAATATTAGCTGTCTTTAACTCTCTCGTGATTCTTTTCCCTCTCTCCATCAGCACACACTCTCTCTCTTCTTTTTTCCACCCTGTTCATCCACCTCACTCCTTGCCCATTTCCATCTGGGATCCACATAACTCTCTCCCATACACTCTTTCCTTCCTCATCGTTTCCCTCACATCCGTCCAGCACGTGTCCCCAGTCTTCCAACTCATACCCACATACCCTACATAGCTTTTGATCCTCCTCCATCCAATACCTACACTCCATCACTCCTTCCCCCATTCTAAACTTTAACACTCTTCCCCATTTCTTCTCCTTTCTCAGATTCCTTAAATAACTTGGCTCCCCCTCCTCTTTCACCCTCTGGTACCACTTATTGTATCTTGACTCCACTATCTTTTTCCACCTGTTTTCTCTATCCTTCTCTATCATCGCCCTTTCTATTTCTCCCCAAATCCGCGACACTTCTCCTGCCATCTCCTTCCTTGCCTCTTTCCTCTCTATTTCCCACCTTGACATTTCCTTGCTACCTCTTCCTTCTCTATCTTTTATCATCATCCAACATCTTTGCGCTATTCTGCTTCCCTCACCCCTTTCAAACCTCTGCTCTAACTCCCACGCTCTTTTCCTTTGCCTAACTATCATCTTTACCCTTCCAACTTCCTCTCTTAACATATATCCTGGACATCTATTACTCACCCCCAGGGTCCACCTCATAAATCGTTCCTGTATGCTCTCCACTCTTTTCTTCTCCGCCCAACCCCAGATCTCTACTCCGTAACACATTACCGATCAAACCAACATATCAAACAGCCACAATCTTCTCCTCCAATCATTCCTAAATCTTCTCTTACCAATCCCCCATACCTGTCCCATGATCTTGCCTGCTCTCTCAATTCTTTTGCTCACATTCAGCTCCACTCTTCCATTATAACTAAACCAGTATCCCAGATAACAGAACTCGTCCACCTCCTCTACCACTCTGCCGTTCACTCTAAATTCCTCTTCCATGCCTTCTCTTCTCCCTCTAAATCTCATCACTTTCGTCTTATCAATATTTATACACAAATCTCTTTCACACACATACTTTTCAAACTCGTTTATCATTAACCTCATTCCTTTCTCGTCTTTCGCTAGTAAAACCACGTCATCTGCGTATGCTAGTGAGTAAAGCCTACTTCTGCCTAACACCACTCCCCCCTTTCCCTTTTTCTCTAACCTTTCCTCCAAGTCGGCAAGCATTAAATTAAAAAGTATAGGGCTCAATGGGCAGCCTTGTAGTAGACCCCTTCCCACCCAGAACTCTTCTCCAAGCCTTTCCCCTATTTTAACTCTCACTCTCGTGTCCGTATAAATTTCCTTTATCCTCTCTATCAGCCCTCTCTCTATCCCCCTTTCCTTCATGACTCTCCACAGAATGCCTCTATTCACCGACGGGAACGCTGCTTTAAAATCCACAAACAGCGCTACACATTTACCTTTTTCCGCCCGCCTTTTGTTCGCAATAAAGTTTACTACATAAATATTATCCGTAGTTCCCATCCCCCTCCTAAAACCCGTTTGATTATGTGGCACACACCCCAGACTTTCTACCATTGTTTCCAACCTTTTCCTTAATATTTCCGTGTATACCTTATATCCAACGGGCATTAGAGTAATCCCCCTATAATCCTCCAACTTTTTTCCCTCTCCCTTCTTCATTACCGGTACTATCCATCCTGTCTTCCATTCCTCAGGCCACCCTTCCCCCTTCCATACCTTATTCACAATTCTCCACATTTCTTCTCTTACGCTCTCCCCACCAAATTTCAGGCTCTCATTCTCGATTCCATCATTTCCTGCCGCCGTATTCCTTTTCAATCTATCTATCGCTCTATTGACTTCCTCTGTACTTATCTCTCCTCCTTCCTCTTGCTCCTTTATCTTTCTACTCTCGCCTCTTACCCTTCCTTCCACACCTCCACTCAGCTCTCTAAAGAACCTTGTCCACTTCTCCATTTTTATATTCTCAATAATTCCTTGCCTCTTTCCCTGTTAATTATCTCCCATTATCTCCCTTCTCTAACAGCTACTTCCACTTCCTGTTCGTATATCACTCTTTCTAACTCCCTCTTTATCCTCAACAGCCCTTCGTGCTCTCTATGCCTCGTATTATACTCTTTTTTCTCTATTCTTCCCTGCCTCCACTCTCTAATACTGTCCCTTAACCTTCTTCTACTCCGCTCACATTCCTCGTCCCACCAGCCTGTATACACTGCCGTCCCCCTTATCTTTTCCCCAACTTCCTGTCTACCCTTATTAATTCTCTCCTTTAAATTAGTACACGCGAACGGTACCGGAAACGGAAGCCCAAATTATTTAATATAAATAATATATTATTTAATGCTAATTTATTATTTTATAAAAACAAATAAAAAGTATTTCCGTCAAATAAATAATTTATTGTAACGAAATTTGTGAGTTATTTAAAACTATTCATTTATTTATTTCACTCAAATATTTGAGTTTTTAACGTTAATAAAAATTATTGAACACAATTAAATTATGTTATGAGTCATAGTAAATCAAATTATGTAATGCTAATATTTTCTTTTTTAAAAACAAATAAAAAGTATTTGGATCAAGTAAATAATTTATTGTAACTAATGTGTGAGGCTAAATAGGTGTTTTTGTCATTTTGAAGTCAAGTCAGCGTGGCTTCGTGGGTAGCGTAAAAGTCTCGTATTGCGTGCGTCGCGGGCTCAATCCCACCATCCGTGTGAAATTTTATTTCATAGTTAATATGTTAGGTTATAATAAGTGTTAACTAAATATAAGTAAATAAGTGTAAAATAATCAGTATTTAAATAAATAATAAGAATGTTATGAATGAAAATCACCATACTCATAATAACATTAAAAAAGACAACAAAAGAGGGATTACATTTTATTCATGCAAACTAGTATTTATTTGCATTAAAAATATAAATGAAATAATTTTTATAATTGATTTAAATTATCAGTTATTAGCTCCGAATATTTAATTTATTTGACACAAATTATTGTTTATTTAATGCGATAAAATAAAATACTCAGGTCGAATAAAATATTATTTGAATGGAATAATTTCCATAATTGATTTAAAACATTAGTTACTAGCTCCAAATATTTAATTTATTTGACACAAATTACTGTTTATTTAATGCGATAAAATAAAATACTTAGGTTGAATAAAATATTATTTGAATGAAATAATTTTCAATTAATGATAAGGGAGAGTCGTCAGAGTGGAGAAGGGTCAAGTGTGGTGTTCCCCAGGGCTCATCGCTTGCGCCCTTGCTATTTAATCTGTATGTTGCTGATCTTGGAAGGGGGCTTCAGTTTTGTAATTACCATAAATTTGCAGATGACTTTAAGGTTTATAGGACTAGGCCTGTTAGAAGACTGCAAGAATTGCTTCTACAGACTCAGTTGGATATTGATAATATTGCTCTTTGGTCTGCTAACAATGGGCTTGTACTTAATCCAAGTAAAACCAGGGCCATTGTTTTCGGTCCAACTGGCGGCCCATCTATGGAAACTCTTTCGTCTCTTCCCCCACTACAAATAGGAGGAATGCCTATTTGCTATCATGAATCAGTCAAGGATTTGTGTCTAATATTCGATCGTTCACTGTCCTGGAAAGAGCATGTATCCGATATTTCGCGAAAAACTTATACAGTCCTTCGTCAGTTGAATAAGAAAAAGGATTCCTTACCTACTTCAACTAGGCTTCTTTTAGTTAAGTCTCTTATACTGCCTTTCTACGATTACTGTTGTGTAGTTTATGATAATATTTCGAATGAACTGAATAGCAAACTTAAAAGATCTTTTAATGCCTGCATTCGGTTTATTTATAACTTGCCTAAATTAGAGCATATTTTTCAATTTCGAACTAAATCTGGGATTCTAAATGTAGCAACAAGAAGGCAATTTTTCATGGGAAACTTAATTTTTTCTATCCTCAAGAATAAGATTCCTCAATATCTATATGAACTCTTTATATTTAGGGATAATAACCAACTCAGTCACAGACGGCTCAGAGAAAGGAGTTCTCTGCTTAAACTTCCTGCGCATCGCACATGCGTACTTCAAAAAACGTTTTCTGTTAGAGGAGCTCGGTTATGGAATAAAATTCCTGACCGTATCAGAAATGTCACAACGCAGTCACAATTTAAATTTCTGTATTTTTACTTTCTATTTCATTTAAACTCGTCTTGTTTTGAAGTAACATTTTGGTAAAATATTTATAATTGTTATTAATATTGTATTCTTTTTATATATTTCATTTAAATTCGTCTTACTTCGTAATAACTTCTTAGTAACAATAATTACGTCTGTTAATGATTTATTATTAATTTTCCTTTTTTTTTATTTTTTTTTCTTCCTTTCTTTATTATTATATTAGTTTGTTCTTATTGAGATTTATATTGAAGAAATCTTTTCTTCCTTAATATATTTTTTTTCGGTCATCTACGGATACCTTTGTTTTTAGTTTTAAGAATACTACTTTTGTTAATTTTTAATAATCATATTTTTATATGCCGAATGGTTATGTTTGTACTTATTTAGTTTCTTGGAGGGCTATTTAGCCCTAGAAACTTGTATATAAATAAATAAAATAAAAAAATAATTTTTATAATTGATTTAAAACATTATGTACTAGCTCCAATTATTCCATTTATTTGACTCAAGTAATTTGTATTTGATACAAATTAGTCTTTACTTAATACAATCAAATAAAATATTTAGGTCTAATAAATAGTTATTTAGTTCAAACACAGGGTTATTGGATAATAGACAAGTAAATAATGTAATTGGACCAAATAATTTTTTATTTATCCAAATAATTTTTTTTTCAGTTTAAACTATTTAATATTTCGTCTTACTCAAACTTTTATCAAAAGAAAATTCTGCTGAATTAAAATTTGGTCAAATGGAAATTTTTTAAATAAGAAGTTTGTGTCAACAAAATTTTGTAAAACAAAAATTATGTTAAATATAAATCTGCTAACCTTAAAATTCTGTTAAGTACAAATCCAGATTTATTAAAATTTTATTAAAAACAGTCTCGAAGAACGATGACGCAGTCCCACAAACAAAAGTTTGTCTCAGACACTGCAGTAGTGTATTTCTAGCAGGGATGTATCCGAAACTAGCAGTTTTGTTCTGTTCAGTGACTCTGGCACGAAACGAAAGTTGATGGGACTTTCGTTCCGTTTCAAGGTCCAGAAACGAAAGTCGATAGGACTTTCGTTCAGTGACTGCGACACAAAACAAAAGTCGACTGAACTTTCGTTTCGTGACAGAGTCCCCGAACGGAACAAAAATGCTAGACCCTGTTCAAATTGTATCGTGGATTGCCACATCACACTACATTCGTCTTGAATCATATCTCGGAGCGTCGTTCAATTCAGAGCACAATATAAATAAATAAGAGCTATGTTTACTTTCTCATACAAAAGAAATGATGAGCTCTTAAACCCTTTCGTTAACATTTCCTCGAAATCCAAGCCCTCCTTATTATCTTATTTGGCCCCTTTATATTATAATAAATGAATTAATAAATTATAAATCGAAACAAAACGCTATATCAGCTCATGCCCAAACAGATAGCAATAACAAAAAATAATCGATTCTGGAAAGAGGAGAATGTTTTAAATAATTAGTTTAAACATTATTAATTGTTTAAAAAAATAATTGTTTAAACAAATTGTTATAAACAAATAGTAAAATATCATCATTTTTTCAGAAAAAAATTTTGAAAAGTAGAAACTGTTTTAAATAATTAAATTCAACATTAAAAATGTTACAAAAAATTAATTGTTTAAACAAATTGTTATAAACAAATAGACAAATATTAAAATTGTTATCCTACAAAAAATTCTGTGTAGTGGAAAATGTTTTAAATAATTAAATTTAACATTATAAATTTTTTAAAAACTTAATTATTTAAACAAATTGTTTTAAACATTTCGACAAATGTACAATTTTAAGAATAAAGAAGGTGGTGTTTTTGAGAAAATCGAGTTTTTCAATAATTGAAAAAATGACAAAAACTTTGAAAATTAAAAAAAATTAAACGTCTAAATTTGCAGAGAAGAAGCATCTATAATAATTAGCCAAAGTACTCTCTAAATCTGAATTGGTAAAAATAACTAATAATTAGTAAAAAAATGACTAATTGTTAGTAAAAACATAACTAAAAAATAGTTAAAATTTGATTAATCGAATTAGTAAACAAAATTTTACTAAAATATTGATTATTTTGGCATAACCTAAAAATGAATTTGACTAAAAATTAGTAACTTTATACTAAATTATTAGTAGAAATATAACTTTTTAAATTAGTGACTGAGTTTTTGCTTTTAAATTAGTCATATTTAACTAATTCAGATTTAAAGAGTAATGACTTTTAGAATTTTCAAAAAAAAAAAAATTATTGCACCTTTCATGCTGCTTTAGCAGACATTAAACCTATTTGAAAAAATTGTTTTTGTTATCTAGTAACAACACGGTCTTTTCATATAATAGAGTTGGAGAATTGAACTTTTTTCTTCATTTTGCAACTTTTTTAGCCTTTAATAGTTCAATACCAGTAATAAACGAAAATTCACAAATGTAAAAATTGTTTAAACAAATTAATATCATGGACCTAATTCATTTAAAATCAGGCAGGCTAGACTTGTTCGGGACTGAAAGTAATTTTTAACTTTAAAATATCGTTTTATAAAGAATTTTAGACGTCACGTATTTTTTTATTTTGATGAAAAAAATTTTTTTTTTTTTGAAGTTATAAGGATTTTAAGTTTAAAAAGTCGAAAACTTTGTTTCTACAAAATTTAGGGGGAAAAATCTTTAAAGTGTTGGGACTTTAAAAGTAATTAAGATAATTTATTTTTTCTTCTTGCATCTGAAAGGGCTTTTGTTCGTCTTTCCAAATCCATTGAAAAAATTAAAAAATATTTAAAAATAACAAAATGGCGGTCACTTTACTAAAAAACTTAAAATTAAATTTACTCAAAAACCCCACCTTTTTTTTGCTCAAAATTTTTTTGGAAATTGTGGTCATAAGGAGGAATATTTTCCATAAGAATTTAACTTGTGCCTATTTATGGTACAAGAGAAAAAAATTTTTTGTATTTTTTTAAAGAAAAACATCATTTTTCTCAAGAAATACACTAGAGATGAAAAAATTTCTCAAATAAAAGTTGTTTGTTTTTAAAAATTCTAAAATAATGTCTTTTGTCATTTTTCTCTACTTTGCGTTTTTTCAGTCAATTATGAAAAAAAAAAATTGATTATACGTTCACATTTGTTGCGTTTTTAATGTCGGTAACAATATTTTTTCATTTAAAAAATTTTTCTTTTATAGTAATACTTATAAATAAATCATTATCTTTACTGTCACAAAGGTTAATATTGTTGACAATAATTTTTGTGTTCAATAAAGTAATAGTGAGTGTAAATATTAAGACGTTAATGAGTTATATACTATTTTTGAAAAAACAGAAGGTAATGGTTACATTATTTTTGCATGGAAATGTCATTATTATTTTTGTCAGAGAGTTTAATCGATTTTTTTTAAATTCACTGAAAAACGCAAAATAGAGAAAAATGACAGAAGATATTATTTTAGATTTTTTAAAGACAGACAACTTCTATTTCAGAATTTTTTTCATATCTAGTGTATTTCTTGAGAAAAATTATGTTTTTTTTTAAAAAATCAAAAAAAATTTTTTTTTTTGTACCATAATCGGGCACAAGTTAAATTCTTCTGGAAAATATTCTTCCCTATGACCACAATTTCCAAAAAAATTTTGAGCAAAAAAAAGGTGGGGTTTTTGAGTAAATTCAATTTTAATTTTTTTAGTAAAGTGACCGCCATTTTGTTATTTTTAAATATTTTTTTATTTTTTCAATGGATTTGAAAAGACGAACAAAAGCCCTTTCAGATGAAAGAAGAAAAAATAAATTACCTTAATTACTTATAAATTTCCAATACTTTAAAGATTTTTCCCCCTAAATTTTGTAGAAACGAAATTTTCGACTTTTAAACTTAAAATCCTTATAACTTCAAAAAAAAAAAATACGTGTCGTCTAAAATTCTTTATAAAACGACATTTTGAAGTTGAAAATTACTTTCAGTCCCGAACAAGTCTAGCCTGCCTGATTTTAAATGAATTCGGTCACATTGGTTATTTGCAACTTTGCAAATAACACTGCTAGAGAGTTGTAACTTTTTTTAATTTTGCACCTCTTCAAGCCTATAAAAATCCAATAATAATAATTAAGGAAGATCCATAAGTATGAAAATTGTTTAAACAAACTAATATTGTAAATTCTTTTATTGAGTAATGGGATTTATGGCCAACTGATTTAACGTATTTAAGAAAGAAATATGGTTTTAGCAGGTAACTTAACAAATTCAAATCAATAAACAAACTGTACAAAATCTAAATCTATGACGGGAATAGCCTATTTCATAAAAAAGAATAATAATTGTTAGGTTATGTAGACTACATATGGCTACCACCCTACCAACCCTGTTTGAATTTAACGCGCGAACAATGAATTTTTCTTAAAAATATAAAAACTTGTTTAAACAATAAATATACATTTTTAATATATATCAGTAGTTTTTCATATATATTTATTTGCCACAAAGTATTTTGCATTACCAAATTAATGAAACTTTTTTTAATACATCACAGATGTATAAGGATTAAATATCTGATGAAAAAAGTGTCATTATGTACCTGTGAGAGTTGCAATAAATTAATTTGTACAAATATTTCACGTTTTACACGATGCAGTTCAGACGTTCTGACATTTTAAAATGTTGATTTTTATATCGATCATGAAAAATAGTCATATTCAAAAAGAAAATAATGTAAATAAATTAAATAAATACAATTGTTTAATTATATATTCGTAAAATTAAATTAAAACCTAACCTCAAAATAATGGTCTCTGTTTTGACTAGTACCGTCATACTATAGAACCTCCTTAATTTAAAAAATTTTAAACAATTTAAAAATTATTATTAGTACTAGAAATAATTTTAAATTAAAATAAGAATTATAAAAAATTTTAGAATACACAAAATTTGATTTATTATTATTATTTTAATTTAAAACATTGAGAAAAAGCAGCAAATATAATATATTATATTTATAAAATTTATTATAATTAGTAACGATTTATTCATAAATGAAATTAAATTAATTTTAATATATCTATTTTATTAAAAAGTTTTCTATCTGAAATTTAATTGACAATTATTTCGGAATAATTATTCGAAAAGTTAATATAAGAAAGACAGCAAATATAATTTATTTTAATTAAGTAATTTATTCACAAAATTTATTTATATTACATTCAATTAATTCAAAATTCCTTTTTACTTTAAATTAAATTTTTTTTCAAAATACAAATTTGAAGTGTATGTACTTTAAAATTATTTCAAAATTATTATTATTATTATTACTATTATTATTCATTGTGAATATTACTATTTGTAAAATTAATAAAATAAAAGAAGAATAATTTTGAAATAATTTTTCAGTAAAATTAATTGTATAAGTATATTTTAATTTATGTTAAGAAAATAAATTTTATGATGTTTTAATTTTAATTAAAAATTATTTCAAAACTCATTATTTTCAGATAAAAATTTTTTTAAACCAAGTTTGATCAAAATCTGTTTTATTATTCGATTTACGGTAGAACTTCCTTAAGAAAGAATTCCAACTCTCTAGCTTTATTAGATGAAAAGTTGCAAATAAACAATATTAATTTGTTTAAAATTGTTGATTTTACTTTGCAATTAGTACTTAGCTCTACTAAGCTTGAAAAGTTGCAAGATTAACAAAAAGTTACAACCTTCTAGTTCTATTTGATGAAAAGTTGCAAATAAACAATATTAATTTGTATAAAAACATTAAAAAAACACATGCAACAATTGTTAGTTAATTTATTTTGCATGTAATTAATCGAAATTTTGGTGCGAATATTGTAAAAAATGTTGATAAATATTTTTTAACGATCTTTCTCTTTTCTTTTTATTTTATGGGGGTTTGGAGGGTCTTTTAAGAAATAGTTAATATTCAAAAATTTTCAAATAAATTATTGGATCTTATTCTTTAAACTCTCCTTAAGAGAAACAGCGTTGTATTTATAATAGTAATTTTCATGGATTTTATATCAATTCTACGAAAAAGTTTTGATTACAACTTTTTGTTTTTTCCATGTATTTTCGGGCCACCCTATAAAGAAACTTAATTTTTATTTATTATTTATTTATAACAAAAAATTGAAACTATTGAAAATGTCACATATAAGTGACTCCATCGATTTCTGATGAAAATTTTAATACTTTTCGAAATGTTTATAACAATTGGTTTAAATAATTAATTTTTTAAAAAATTTATAATGTTAAATTTAATTATTTAAAACATTCTCCACTACTTTGAATTTTTTTTAGGCTAACAATTTCAAATTGTTAATATTATATTATAACATATAATTATGTTATATAATTTATTATATAAATTATAACAATTTGTTTAAACAATTATTTTTTTAAACAATTAATAATGTTTAAAATAATTATTTAAAACATTCTCCGCTTTCCAAAATCGATTATTTTTTGTTATTGCTATCTGTTTGGGCATGATCTGATATAGCGTTTTGTTTCGATTTATAATTTATTAATTCATTTATTATAATATAAAGGGGCCAAATGAAATAATAAAGAGGGCTTGCATTTCAAGGAAATGTTAACGAAAGGATTCAAGAGCTTATCATTTCTTTTGTATGAGAAAGTAAACATAGCTCTTATTTATTTATATTGTGCTCTGAATTGAACGACGCTCCGAGATATTATTCAAGACGAATGTAGTGTGATGTGGCAATCCACGATACAATTTGAACAGGGTCTAGCATTTTCGTTCCGTTCGGGGACTCTGTCACGAAACGAAAGTCCAGTCGACTTTTGTTTTGTGTCGCAGTCACTGAACGAAAGTCCGGTCGACTTTTGTTTTGTGTCGGAGTAACGGAACGAAAGTCCCATCGACTTTCGTTCCGTGACTCTGGCACGAAACAAAAGTCCTATCGACTTTCGTTCCGTGACTCTGGCACGGAACAAAAGTCCTATCGACTTTCGTTTCTGGACCTTGGAACGGAACGAAAGTCCTATCGACTTTCGTTTCTGGGCTTTGGAACGAAACAAAAGTCTGATCGACTTTCGTTCCATGACTCTGGCACGAAACAAAAGTCCTATCGACTGAATAGTCCTATTCACTGAATAATCCGATTGGTTAAAATTTTTGAAATAATCTTTAAAAAATTGATGAAAACACGAAAAAATCGCGTTTTTAAGATTATCTAAAAAAATTTAGTTAATCTAATCATTTTGACTTTGAATGCGGATTTACTGTAGAAAAATATACGTAGGAATACACTAGGGTAAAGGCTCGGACCAAAAAATGCACATTAAAGGTCTGGAAAACCTGGAAAAGTCATGGAATTTTGTTCTAAGAAAGTCATAGCAAACCTGATAATTACATTAATTATTGTATAAAATGTTATTGAACTTAAAACTAAGAAGATTGTAATTTTTTAAAAAGTTGTTTACATATTTATTTAAAAATTAAAATTATAAGTAAATTTTCAGAGGGGGGCAAGCCCATACATAGCCCCCTCGAGATATTTCTAGGGGGGGGGCATTGCCCCCTGTGACCCCCTGGCTCCGCCGTCCCTGGCGGCGCATGACGGAACCTAATATAAGAACTTACATGCGTTCGTACCTACGTTCTCACATAAGATCTTATACGAGATCTTGTCTGTGTCACCTGAGATCTTATATGCGTACACATATAAGTACATACCTACTTTCTTACGACAGATCTCACGCACGTTTTTACAGTAGGAAAAAACTCCAAATTACGGGCACCATGGATTAAGTTAAATGTTTATTCGGCCCTGCCGGCAAAGCGCGATTTTATTGTTTTGCATAAATCGTGGTTCGAAAAATGCAACTGTATAACTTGATGAATTTAATGATATCTGTAGAATAAGTTCATATTTATGAAGTTTCATTATTTTATTTTAAAGAGGAGATTCTAAGCTTTTATATAAAAGTTAGTTCAACTTTATAACAAGTTTACTCAGTTTCTGCTTTTTGACAAAGTAATAGTAAAAGTCATTTTACGGAAAATATAATAATCTGTCCAACCGTTTTTTAGAAATTTCTAAAGCTTTATTTTTAACCGAAATATCAACGAAAAACGCCGAAAAAATTTTTAATGATAATTTTGGAAGTGGACTGACAATTTCCGATGTTATTGTAGATGCTCTGAATCACAAGACTGAAGAAATCAAATGCCGTGCATATAACACGTATCGATTAGTTTATACATTTAATGGAGTGCCAAGAACTACAGAATTTTAAATTCAGTTACTATGAAGTTTAAATCGATAAGAGATACATTTAATGGAGAGCCAAGAACTATAAAATTTTAAATCCATTTACTATGGAATTTGTATTAATAAGTCACATCTGTACCTGAGAAGGTACCACTTTAGTATAATATATTTAAACTCGTACAGATCGATGGTCTTACTTCTTTCTAAAATAATAATTTTCTTTCTTCTGATTCACGCAAATGCTTTTTCTGCATGGAATTTACACAGCTGATGTTCAAGCACATAATATTAGTTTCAATATACTAAAAAAGTATATTATATACATAAAATTTTACAAAATAAAAAATAATGCAAATGAAAATTGAATAATGATTTTCTAACTTATGTTTCAAGTTTTATATAAAAATTCATATACAATTTATAAAGAATTGTTAAAAACGTCATAAAGAAGTACTTTTTTTATAAATTAAAATATCTAAATGAACATGCTGGATAATAAAACATATTTCTAAACTGAAAGTATGAAATTGTTAAGAATTTTACTCTTTCAATATTTTACTTTGAAAAATTAAAAAAAGATATTAATAAGTAAGTATTTTTATGAAATTTATTGTAAAATCAAAAATAGTTCAACTTTAATTACAGGTATTTTGTTTAAAATATATTTTGTGTAATAACCAATAACTTCATTAAATTAATTTACTACAATTCTGTATTTTAGATAATTTTAACAATAGGATAACTGTCCCAGTCGTTGACATACTTAGTGCAAAAAAATTACATTGAATATCGTTCTCAGAGCGTTAAGTATTTTTTGGCTTTTCTAAAGTAAATCTTAAGAAAACTAGAATTTTCAACCTGAATTTACCATTATTATAAGTTAATAAATTTTTTTCTTCCTTCGCGAATGTAACTTAAGAATATTTAAATATTGATAATATAAAACGTCAAGTCATGCAAATTATCTATTTACTTATTTCAGAGAGGGTGCCAATGAATTTGTACACAAAAGACAACTTCATTGACACCCCAGTGCCAATGACTGGGCAAGCAATTTTCAATCACGCGATAGTCATTGACACTCCACAGAGAAAAGTGATGTTATATGTAGATATGCTTACGTTATAATCTGTACATCGTCTGTGGTTGCAAGATCGAAAGATCATGTTATTGAAATCAAAGAAGGGAGAAAAAAGATTTTAAAGGAACGCAAAAGATTAATAATAGAAGATTTTAATTTAAAAAAAAAAAACAGAAAATTGAGAAGAATACAAATAAAGATAAGAAAGGCATTTTAAAAAATAACAACGTGATTCAGAAATGAGGTTGACCTCGAAAATTAAATCTTAATGAAGATTAATAAACAATCCTAGGATTACGTTCATTTTATAACAATTTCGCTTTGACGCCAGCAAAAATATTTCCATTTTCATGGAGGAAACAATAAGTTAATTTTTAAAAAATTAGAAATTTCCATTTTTTTACAATTTAAAAATTGCAATTTGTTCTTTAAAAATTGGACAAAATAGAAACTTTATATATGTCAATCGATTTGTTTTGAATCCAGGAAAATTATATTTTATAAATTAAGTAGAATTTATAAGTTAACAATTTTTTTTAAAAGAAGTAAATTTCCTTCCAAACTTAATATACAGGAGTTGAAATACAATTTTTCTAAATTGTAGGAAATTAACAAAATCTTCATTTAGGTTGTATCAGAAAGGGTTTAAACATAAGTCTTAAACTTTTGACATTATAAATTGTTTCTTGCTTTTTATGTAATTAGAAAAAATCTGAACGAGAATTAATCGATTTCTCAAATCGTTGTTTTAAAAAGAATTCTTCTTGTGAATATTCCTCGATGGTGCAAAATTCAAAGTTAATTTTTTTTAAACTTTTTGCAACGAGAAGCAAATCTTTAGCATTCACGATTTGATTGTCTAGAGGCCTTTGGAGACTTGCTTTGGCAGCAGCTCTGTTAAGTGCTCCTCCTATTCAGTCACAAGGACCTTCGCCGTGAGACTTCGCAAAAAATGCCATTCTGCATCACAATTAAAATCTAAATTATGATGTGTTAGGTTTATAAAATTCTTACGATTTTTATATTGCGAAGCAGATCCGTCAGAGAAATAAAAAAAAATTTAATCCTCGCTGCACATTTTCTTTAAAAAAGCTATGTATCTTTTTTTGAAACAAATAAACAGAAACTGTGTTATTTTGGAAAATTTCTATAATAATGACGAAGCTTATGTGCTGCAACTGGTCTTCTGAATTTTTGAAGTAAGCTACAAATGAATGAATAGCAACATGGCAGATTGTCCAATGGTGGCTTTGAGTGGAATCTTGAATAATAAATGAATAATTTTCAGCTATATCGCAAATACTTCTTATTCTGAGTAATTAAAAAAAAATGATCGTAATTAGTCAACAAGAAAAAAAGTTATATGTGTTTAAAAAAAAAGTATCCAAAATTTCAAATTAAGGACATTTTAACAAAATTTGAAAATTTTGAAAAACGTTATGAAAGGCTTTAGTTTACTTACGTAAAAGAACATAATCAGAAAATTTCATAAAAATTGCTGAAATGATCCAAAAATCTTATGATCAGTTCACGCGGAACTAATCTATATCACTATATGTAAACCACGGAGTTAGCTCAGTTGGTTCAATACTGACTCTGCGGTCGCGCCAAGTCAAGCTTGCTTGGTTCGCGCCCTGACAAGTCTGGTATTTTTCTGTCTTGTGAAATAACTTCAGTGAAAGGTTTGGCGTCAAGGAATAATGATATGCACTGTCAGCAACTAACATGTACAGATCATTAGAACTCAACTGTCGGTAAACCGGTTGTACTCATTGTCAGAAGAGGTTTTGCTACAGTTTATCCTCTCCACTGGCGAGCAAACCCAATATTGGGTGGTCCAGGCAAATGCAAGTACTCCCAATTTCAGGTCGTTCTGTAAACGCAAAAATGTACAATTTATCAGAATTTCCACGGGAACACTTGTAAGTGCGTAAGACCAATACACAAGTGTATAATTAAAAAAAATCCCTTTATGTTATTTATTATATTATGTTTATTTTCAAAAAAAGCTCTTGATAAATAAATAGTTACTAGACTAATAAAAGCACACGTGTAGGGGAATCAAGACTCGTCTGAACACGCAATGCGACAGATGATGCTTAGGTTGTCAAGCGTGCTTGAAAAGAGTTAGTGGTAGGGTCAACTCTGATAAAGCCCTAGAGCTTTAAAAACATACCTTTCAATATAGATCTTGACCCAAGGTGTTAAATAAAAATAATTAACGTCTATGCTTAGGTTAAAAAGTTAGTATTTAAAAGAATAGTATATTATGCATCAAGGGAGGGAAGGCCGTGTTTTTTTGTCAAGCACAAATGTTCGAAGAACGAGTGTAGCACGAGCGTAGCGAGTGCTGAAGCATATATCGTTCTCTCTCTTATTTTCCTTAACCGGGGAATCGGCAATCTGTACTTAAACAGAAGAAAGACAAGGCATCTTAGAGAGAAAAGGACATAAGTTCAAATAATGGACATTTAAATCCATAAATTAGATAAGAAATTACACGTGAAATTAGCCACCTGTTTTCATCTATTCTGATTTCTCAAATTCTATTTTAATTTTATTCTGATTTTAATATTTCTAATTCTCACAATTTCTTTTATCGTTCAAATAAATTGATTTTATTAGGAATCTCAGATTTGATTTTATTAATATTTATAAATTTATATCAAGCTTCATCACAGATTCCTCAACTCACCTGAACAATAAACATTTAATTAAACAAATAAAATAATAATTTTAATAAATTATAAAAATTTTAATTTTAAATCTTTTAAATAAATAATAAATTTTGAATAATTAATGACTTTAAATATTTTATTCTAAATTAATAATTTAAGAAATCAGAAATTTTTATTTTATTTTAAATTAGAAAATTTAAATGTCTTTTAGGAAACAAAACAAACAATTTTAAACTGTATCTATTTATATTTAACTTACTTTATCAAAATAAAAATACTGATTAGCCAGACAAACAGAAGTTACTCAAAGCAATCTATATTTTTTTCAAATCTAAAACAAATTATTACCATTAATTGATTTCCTATTTTCAATCTCAAATTTCTATATTTTTTTTTAAATTCAATCCTACCTACAGACCCTAATTTTGGGGATAATTCTATGCCCTATGCTATTTTCTTTATATATATTTTTTTTTTATATGGTTTATTGACAACCTAAATGTTATTATTTTAGCTCAGAATATTGGTTGTCGCCAAACCTACAGCAAATCCTAACATTACACGGAGGACTGGGAATCATTAATTTAACAAACTTTTGGTACATGTCATGAGCATGGCTCGGCCATTCCCCACAACACTCCACTTTTTGTTAAATTATTTATTGAAACTATATCATTCAACAAGGAATCTTTTAAAATTAAACAATCCTGGATGGTTACCCGGTATGTTAACTAAGAACATACAAAGCTCCAAAACAGGGGATATTCAATTTGTGTCTTTATTAAATATTAATCGAAATTAATATTTAATAAATATAAAAGATACACATTGTCAAGAGACAGTGAGATCCAATAATTTTGATGAATGTTTGAATGTTTGAAACAGTAATTCTTCCGTAATTTGAAAAATATTTCTTATCGAAATATTTTTCGGCAGCACCTCACCTTCGGATAATATCAGAAGAGGAAGAGAGAGACCCCCCTTGTAAAATCGCCTGTTTATATACTATTGACCCCGGAAATGCTAAAAGTCAAATAACTCCCGCGTCTAAGATATTTTTGGCGCAAACTGTTTCTATTACTTTAATTTGCTCTTATTTATTTTGGACAATCCCTTTTACCAATAATTATTCTTCCCTCCAAAATGAAACCGGAAAGTAAACAATTTTAAAAGCTTCTAAAACTTTCTAGAACATTCTGCAACGAATTTTTACTTATTTATTTATTTTCTCGAAGAATAATTAATTTATTACATTTCTGATTTTAGATTATTTTACTTTATTTTATTTCCCATCATTTGACTATATTTTTATTAAAATTCAAACAATATTTCTTGTCTTAATTAACTATTTTTTAATAAACAAATTAATATTTATTGTTTATTGTTAAATTTTTACATTACTTATTTAACTAGTTATTTTTTTGGATTTTATTATTTTTATTTTATTAAAAACAATTTATTTTCTAATTTATTATTAATTTTCTAATAATTTACACAAAACTCTTATTATTTAGACTTAAACTAACTTAAATTACTCTTATAATTCTTTCTATTTAACAATTCTACTACAATTTCATGTTTTCCTTTCTATAACTTTATTATTTATTTTATTTAAATTGTTAATTTTTCATCATTTACTCATTTTTCTCTTAATTCTTCTTTCAAATCGACCCATTCAATCTCCCGTGGCTCCGCGATCAAAAGCAACGACTACAAACCCACACGCCGAGAGATCGATCCCCATCACATGTCACACCCTTCCACTTCCATATTTATATTTTACTATTTAATTATTATCAAATTCTTTATTTTTATTCATTTTATTCATTAATTTATATTTATTTCTACGGTAATATTACTTGAAATGGTCTTGACCATTGAATACCATTTCAATGCCCCCCCTAAATGTGAAAATTTTTAATTAAAAATGAGCACATTTACATGAAGAAAAAAAAATAAATTTGAATCTCACGCTTTATTATAGAAAAAATTTTATTGAATTCCAAAGAAAAGAAAAAGAAAAATTTAAATAATACCCTTACAATGCCCCCCCCCCTAAATAAATGCATTTTTTTTTAAACTTAAAAAAAAATCATTTATTTATATAATGATGTATAAAATATATCATTTTTTTTAAAACCTTCTTCCTCTTTTCGTGAATCTCAAACTTAATTTTCTTTAAAAAAAAAATTTATAAAGCCATTTTAAATACCTTTAATACTTAAAATCTATAATTCAACATGAGATTTTATAATTATCATTAAATTATGAAGAAAATTCTATTTCCCTTGTTCTTATCTTAAATCTCTTATATTGTTTCTATAAACTTAGTTTTAACTTATTCTTATAATCTATTTTAACAATAAACAGTTTTTTTTTTTTTATTTTATTTATTTTATTTTATTTTATTTATTTATTTTTTTTTTTAAATAACATTATCAACTATTACTAAATATAAAATTTACATTTTTTATCTAACTCTGATTATTAGTGTGTCTATCACTTTTTCTATGCTAGATTCTCTTCTTCAATTATTGATTTACTGATCACTTAAAAAAAAAAAAATTTCATACGATTAAAATTTATAAATTGTCTTATTTTATCAATCAGCTTAAATTATTTTTTAGTTAATTAATTTAATCACTATTGATAATTTTCACTTTCACATTATAACATTTTTTTATTAATTTATTGTTATTTTTCACTTCATTAAAAAAAATAATTCACTTCACTTCATTGTCTTTGAATATATTTTTTAATGTTCTGTGAGTGAAATTGACCCTTTTCTTCTTGTTTACCAGGGTCCCACACGATGAAAGTCCCCTTGTTGATAATCTTTTTGATTTTATATGGTCCTTCGTAGACCTGTAGAAATTTTGCTAAAATTTTGTTTTCTTTTTCTGATCTGTTTAATAGTTTAATCAGAATTTTATCTCCAACTTGAAATTCACTTAATTTGTGCGGAATATTGAACTTTTCCGCTCTTCTTTCTCCTTTTCTACTTATATTGTTTTTCACTAATTCCATTTTTCTTTCATAATTTAATTCATTTGGTTTAGGCGGTAAATCTAGCCAATTTTCCCACATTCTTTTTGGCTTTTTGTTCAATTGGATTTCAATAGGAGTAAATTCTGTCGTTTCATGATGAGTCTCATTCATACAATTTTCAATAATATTTACCCAGCTCCACCATGAATTATGTTTCTTGATAATTAACGACCGAAAAAATCTTGATAATTCTCGATGAATTCTTTCCACGATGTTTCCCTGCGGATGACGAATTGAAGAAAAAACGGCTTGAATATTTTCTTCTCGTAGTTTTTCTTTCCACACTTCTGATGTAAATTGTGTCCCGTGATCTGTAATAATTTTAGACGGTTTTCCGTACTGCGGAATATATTGATTGAAAATTTTATTTATTACAGCCTTTGTTGTCATTTTTCTAATTGGATACAATCTTACAAATTTACTAAACGCGTCGACAGTAGACAAAATATATTTAAATCCGCCTTTTGACGTTGGTAACGGACCATAAAAATCGATTGATAAAATTTCGCCAGGTTTTTCCGGAGTATAATTTCTCATTTCAGAAAAGTTAGTCTGGTTCGAAATTTTATTCTTCTGACAAGAATCACAACTTGAAATTCTATGCCTGACTACTTTCGCAAAGTGTGGATGATAAAAATATTCATTCAACATCCTAAACACTCTTTGAGCACCAATATGAGCATACATCTCATGAGTCTCATCAATAACATGATTTATAGTGTCTTTTGTTAAACAAAGCTTTCTATCATCACCAGAAAGAAAATACAATAATCCATCGTTTATTGTATATCTCTTTGTTTTTCCTTCATTCACGTCTTTTATTTTCTGTCTAAGAATCGCGTCTTTCATTTGTTCTGCTTCGTAATTTTTTAATATTTTACGTAATTCCGAAGACGGCCTTTTCGCAAGATTATACAGAAAAATTTTCCCTTCATTACTATCTTGAATTGAACCTGATTCATCACTAAATGGAATTCGAATTAACGTATCAGCGACTATGTTATTTTTTCCTTCAACATGTTTCATGGAAAAATCATAGTCCTGAATTGCCAAGACCCATCTAGATAATCTTCCACTTAATAATCTGCATGTTTTTAAAAATGACAACGCCATATGATCCGTCATTATTGTTAATTTTCCGCCTAGAATATACGATCTGAATTTATTCAAACTCCATACAATCGCGAGCAAATCTTTTTCAGTTGTGAAAAATGTTAATTCCGCCCCTTTAAGCGTTCTACTCGCGAAAGAAATCGGAAGTTGACCTCCATCTTCATCTAACTGATAGAGAACCGATCCTATCGCTACGTCACTCGCATCGGCTTGCAAATAAAACATTTTATCAAGATCTGGAAAACTTGAAATCACGAATTCACAAAATAATTCTTTAATCCGAGTAAAAGCATCTTGTTTTTCTTTATTCCACTCCCATCGTTTACCACCTTTTAATAATTCTAAAAGTGGAACCGTTTCCTGCGCATGACTTTTCGTAAATTTGGTATAAAAATTTATCAATCCCAAAAATCCACGAAGCTCTTTTAAATTACGCGGCCTTGGAAATTCTTTAATTACTTTTATTTTCTCCGGATCCGGTTTTATTCCGCCTTCCGTTAAAATATGCCCCAGAAATTTTACTTCCGGTCGAAAAAAATGTGATTTTTCAAAATTAATCGTCATGTTATTTTCTTCTAACCTTTGAAATAATTTTTCTAAGTGAATCAGATGTTGCTCGATGTTTTCCGATGTACAAAGCATATCGTCGATAAAAGTGATTACAAATTGACCTAATCCGCATAATACAAAATCTAAAGCTCTTACAAGTGCGCTAGTACTTGTTTTTAAACCAAATGGAACAACTGTAAAAACGTAGCATTTTCCTTCTACAATAAAACCTGTATATTTCATTGAATTTTCCGACAACGGAATTTGCCAAAAACTACTTACAAGATCAAGCGAAAACATTACTTTAACCCCTGAACATCTTTGAAATAAAACTTCTGTAGTTTCAGCTCTTTCATAATCATTTATTAAAATTTCATTAATTTTTCTTGCATCTAAACATAATCTAATTGAGCCATCTTTCTTTACTACTGTCACAAGCGGACTTACATATTGAGTAGTAGCTCTTTTAATTATTCCTAAATCTAACATTTTTTCAATTTCTACATTTACTTTATCTCGCATATGCATAGGAACAGGATAAGATTTTTTCATAAATGGCCTTGAATCATTGACTTCTAACTCATGTTCGTATATTGAAATTTTACCCGGCTTTTTGGAAAAAATTCTTTTATAACGCGAAATAAGTTTGTAAAATCTCTCTTTTTCATTTGGATTTAATAATGTGCATTCAGAAACTTTTTTATCAATTTCTTCACCCGTTATATCAAATTCAGAATGAATGTTTCCATAATCTTCAATAATACCAATTTCATCAACTGTATATGAATTATTTTTATCAATTTTAAAGTATTTTTCTTGACTTTTTAATAACGTATCATTTTCATCTATTAAAGTAATTCTCATATTTTTCTTTTCTTCTTCTTGTAATTTTATTTCTATATAATTCTCTCCATCATAAACCCTTAATACATTATTTTTAAAATCAATCTGACTTTGAATTCTTTTTAATAAATCTACTCCAATTATACAATCTTTATTTAATTTTGGTACTATCAAAAACACATACATTCCATCCCAATCACCCATCCTAAACTTGATATAAATTTGTTGTTTTACTCTAGTTGGTTTTGCGCCAGTTGCGCCAACAACCTTTACACCAACTACCGGTAATATTTCACATTTTCTAAAAACTTCTAAATTATTTTGATAAAATATTTCTGAGATGCACGTAACTTCACTTCCAGTATCTATTAAAGCTTTAATTTTTATCGATTAAAGTACTATTTTGATTAAAGGACATTTATCTTTTTTAAAATTTAACTCTATATTTTCTTCGTTTTCTAATAATTCGTCGCGCGTGTCTAGCGGTATCGGAATATCCTTATTATCTACATTTATTGTATTGTTTTTATTTACATTATTATTTTCATTTTCATTTTCAATACAACTTTCATTATTGTTATTTATTAATACATCTTGTTCATTTTTATTTTTATCATTAATATTTATTTTATCAATATTTTCGCTATTATTATTATTATTATTTATCGATTTATTATTTTCTTTAATTATATTTTCTTTATTATTTTTATTTTCATTATTCTTCTCATTTTCTAACTCAATTGACCTCGGGCTTGTTACGTTTAACTCGGCATTTTCAAACCCCAGGTTTACAAGTTTCCCGAATTTGAAAATCCTCTTGCTTGACAA
The DNA here is from genome assembly GCA_037103525.1 of Ganaspis brasiliensis. Classification (NCBI taxonomy): domain Eukaryota; kingdom Metazoa; phylum Arthropoda; class Insecta; order Hymenoptera; family Figitidae; genus Ganaspis; species Ganaspis brasiliensis. The sequence continues at coordinate 929,225 of JAZKLR010000223.1, read as the reverse complement.
TCTTTATTATTATCTTCTCGAGAGTTAGAATTTGGCAAATTTTCATTATTTACATTTACATAATTTGTATTACTATTTCCTGAATTTTGATTTTGTTGAAAACTTCCGCTCGATTGATTAAATTGATTTAATCTCGAAACATAGCGTCCATTTTCAACATAGCCATTACTATAATTTTGACGATTTTGACTATAATTTTGACTATAATTTCCCTGAAATCTATTTTCGCGGGGAGTATAATTAGTTTCACGTCTTTCATTACCTGTTGTTGAATCAGGTAAATCAGTTTGATTTTGATTAAATCTATTATAATTTCCTTGATTATTGAAACGATTAAAATTTGGATTAAAACTACCTCTATTATAATTATTAAAATTTCCTCTTTGTGAGTTTCCAAAATTTGGATTTTGGTTATTGAATTCTCTTCTAAAATTTTGACTATTGCTTTGATTAAAACTTGAATTATTTTGACCAAAATTCGGATTACTTTGAACCCTATTTTGTTGTTGATAACGTGAATTAAAATTATTTCTATCTCCCTGTGAAAATAGATTCGGGATATTACGACTATTCGTATTATTTGAAACATTTTGAAAACGACTAGAACTTCTGAAAGTGAAATTTCGAGATGAGTTCGATGGACCGGCTAAATCGAAAGTTTCTAATAAATCAATTAACTCTTCCACTGTTTGTATTTTTCTTATTATTATCGCGGTTCTTATCTCATCTTCAAAATGTCTAGATATTCTCATAATTATTTCATTTTCCGAAGGTGGTGGAATTAAATCTTTAGCATTGTTTATCAATTTAATAGCGTAAGCAGTTCTGGATAATCTACCAGAAGCTTCATAAACCCCGAATTGTAAATTTAAACTTATTTTAAATCTTATTTCTTCATTCCAATAACGTTTAATAAATTTTTCTTTAAAAGATTCAAAATTATCGTTATGTGTAGAGACCAAATTCCACCATTCTTTAGCGAAACCCTCTAGACACGTTAAAATTATATATTTAAAGTCATCTTCGCATGCCTCATTCGCTTGTAAATATTTTATCAAATCATTGAGAAAAACCATTGGGCGCTCGCGACCACTAAATTTCGGCACTGGCATATTTTTCAACCACGACGATTTTTCCATGCCACCACTACTATTTGTTTGTCGAATTCTATTAATTTTATTTTCCATGACTTTTTGATTTTGTGTAATTTCTAAAATATGTCGCTCATTTGATAAAACCGAAATAGAATTTTCCTCATTAATCAAATGAATATCACCAACTTTTCTTTCTAGTAAATTCACTTTTGTTTCAGTTTCCACTTACTTTTCTTCTATTTGATTCTTACTTTTTTCGCATTCTTTCTTTCGCAACTCTACCTTCTTATCAATTTCTTTATTTAAAATAGCTTTATTTTGTTCAATTTTTTCATTTGTATTTGTTAATCTCGTTTTTATTCGTTTTCTATCTTCCGCGGCTTTTTTATTTTTAAATTTAATTGTTTGTGAAATATTTCTTAAATTTACTTTTAAATCTTTTATTTCTTCCCCATATCTTCTAATCATATCATCCAAATCTTTCTCAGCTTGTTCTAATTCACCTTCAGTCATATCAATTTCAGATTCATCATCTGATTCATCGTCTGAAGGACCTTCCTCATCATCATTTTTATTATCTTGATCTTTATTAATATTTTCTTTTTCTTTGTCTTCTTGATCATATTTATTTTTATTCTTATTTAAAAAAAAACTCAATTTTATACCGATTTTTCACTGTTTTTCATTAATTTTTATGGTGTAAAGTTACTCAAAGATACTCAGCACCTAGGGTCTATTTTCTGATACCACTTTTAATGACTCACGTCGATGTAGCGATTATTTGCACATAATTTAGTAAAAATATGTTGATTAACCTCTTAAAAAAATTCAAAAAATCAGTTTTTTCAAAAAGGGCCCGTCCGATTTTTCATTTTATGCTTAAAATCATCAGAAGGCATCCCAGAAAAAAAATCAAGAAAGAACCGAGATGTGCAAGCACTTCTAAGTTGAAGTCAATTAAAACCCGCCGTGGTTATTGCTTCGCCACGATCACCTCCGGTTGACTTTGCTAAGATTGTCTTCGGTACTCTGACTTAGAAAATATTCACTGATAGCAAAGTCTACAATCGTCAAGTTTTATATTAGAGCACTGTGTATACTCCTTTCACGTTAATAATTTTGCGAATAAACTAACGAATTCAATTGTATTGGTCGTGAAGAATCTTACGTATATTGTAGTGAGTGTGGGAATTAAATGTAAATTGTATTTGCGAACATTGTATTGAAACAGAAAGTGAAAAAGGTGGAAGTGTAGAACTCCTGACTCAGCAACTTTGAATCCTTAACCCTTTTATCATTTTTAACCCTTTTTCAACCTTAACCCTTTCAATTATTTTAACCCTTTTAACTAATTTTAATCCCTAACCTTGATCATCAACTTAAATCCTTACAACTCTGGAATCAATTTTGATCATTTGTCCTTTTATCAAATTTAACCCTTTGTCCTGAATCTTCGTCTCTAAGAATCCTTGAATCGAGAAATTGTGGATCAACGACCCCTTATCAATATACTCATCTGCATCGAGCGATTTCTGGTCGGACAAGAACTCGACCCTGAAATTTGAGACGACTAGGACACATAAACCATCGTCTGGCATTGTAACTTGGAATTGGGGTCTCTACGAGTATTTTTCCACTGACCAGGACTGCATTTGTTGAGATTTTGAGGAGACATCTTACACGCTCCAGATTCATTAACAAAGTAAGAATTTACATTCTATTTTCCTGCTTCCTATAAATTGAATGTCTGAAACTAACAAGTTGCTTTGTTCCAGTTGTTCTGACGATTAAAACAAGGATTCAGGGTTTCATGAAGATTTCTTCCTCTCATCCTATTTCAACTCCACGATTAATGTAATTTGGTTGAATAAAAGAACTTATCACGCTTCCTAAAGCATCGTTCGGTGGACTTTCTTTGGCCCTGTTCCCTTAGATCAAAGCCTCCTGGCTTTGTAAATAAATCAGGGATAAATATTAAAATAATTAAATTTGTAGACTGCGAATTTTCCTTCCGGACATAATAGAATACAACTTATAAAATTTTTGGTGCATCGGCCGGGAAACAAAAGAAAGAAAAGAAACTGAACAATGCTAAGAGGTTAAGAGGAAAAATCAGAAAATATTTACAATTAAATCAAGACAAAAGATCTGACATATTTTTGAGAGAAACTACTGATCTTTAATTCTAGTTTTCTCTATAACTACTAATGTTTTCAATTTCAGCATAAACAATATTTTAGTGAATTCTAAAATCAAGAGTGTATCTAAATGTTTTAAATTCAAGCAAAATTGATATTAAAGAAAATTATTGACTTGTAAATTTTGAATTACAAAATTATATCGTTATTGTGCATGTAGCTTGTATTGAATTCTTATCTCAAATTCTTTTAATGAAATTAAATATTGAACAAGTAATAAGTTTCTCTTTATTAATATTGGTATAAAACATAGAAAACGTGAGATCGCCTTTCGGATTGTCAGAACGATTTCTAAGAATTTTTGAGGAATCGCCTTTCGGCTGCGAATCAAAAATTCGAAATATTCCTTATGAATCATTTAAATTTGGAAAAGAATAGAAACGTTTTTTAGCCTTTCGGCAGACGAAACATTTCTAAGAGCGATTGAGGAATCGTCTTTCGGCAGCGAATCAAGAGCTCTAAAACTTCCTTATTTAAATTTTCTTTTTGTAAAATTTAACATTTGAGAAATGTTTATTTCAACTCACTTAATAGTTTGGAACTAGAATATTAAAAGTGCATAAAAAAAAGTTTTAAAATAAATAAATTTTTCAAAATTCTATTTTCCCTAAAAAAAAAAATTTTTTTGATATAATATGTTTTCTAATAAATATGTTCAATGAAAAGCAAGAAAAATCGTTTAGATCTCGAGGTGGAAAAAAGGCACAAAAGCGATATAATTCAATAAGTATAATAGACCAGATAAAAATTCAAGAATTTCAAAATTAAAAAGAATTTTCCAAATATTTTGAAAATTTATTAAATCAAGTTAAAGCAAAAATTATGTAAATTTAACTTGTAAAAAATTTTGAAAGCTGAAGCATTTTGTAATAAAGGATATTCTATCTTATACGATTCTCATTAAATGTATCCTTATCAATTTCGAATCTGTCTAAAATGAATAAATAATGTTCAGAAATTAAAGATATGTTGAACGACTCAGAGAGTCTATTGGAAAGAATTTAAAATATTGTTTATGGTATTTAAGTACTAAATCTTGTCAAGATGATAATATCAATAAATTTCTAATCAAAGTTGTAATTATGTTAAGTAATCTGAATCCTTTGTTGTGTACTCTTTTTTTTTAGTTATTATACACTCGTTTTTAACGACCTTACAGGCCAACGAGTGTCTCCCGTAGGGAGTTCCTGGAATTCAGTACTTTGTATGTGGGCGATTCTTACGAAACTGCCCTACTTGGCGGCGTTGAAAAAATACACCTAAATTAAAAATATATTCTGAAGTGTATTAGTGAATTTTAAAGGTATATATGAGAGTAACTGAAAACCAAATATACATAATAGTATATTATGCATCAAAGGAGGGAAGTCCGTGTTTTTTTGTCAAGCACAAATGTTCGAAGAACGAGTGTAGCACGAGCGTAGCGAGTACGAAACGAGTGCGGAAAACATTGTGCAAGACAAAAAATCGGCCTCCCGAGTGGCATATGCTATTTTCTATCACAAATGTACGAAAATCTCCCCAGTAAACGGGGAGAAATAGAAGAAAATTAGAAAGTTGGAAATTTTGCTAGAAATACGGGAATACTCAATTATTTGGAATGCGCGATTTTTCCATTTTTATAATATCACTTCCCAGCAATAGAATTTCTAAAAAATGAATTTTTTTCTATTAGTAGGAAGATACGAGACATTGAAACTAATTCAGAATCTGAATTATTTTTAATGCGCGAATGTGTCACCGATACAAGTAACTGCAAAGAGTTCGAAATGAAACTTTAAAAAGTAGAAAATTGTATAGCTTTCAATTGACTACAGAAATTATGAAGAAGCGAATTGGAGGCCATTGAAAAAATGGAGAATGTGAATAGGAGATTTTAGTGACTATCAGTAGAGACCACGAAAAATCGACAATTTCTATTGCTTTCAATTGACTACAAAAATTCTCAAGAAGCGAACTGAAGGCAATTGAAAAGTTGAATAAGTTGAATAGGAGGGTCCAATGACTAACAGTAGAGACTACCAGAAATCAACAATTTCTATTGCTTTCAATTGTCTTGTTACGTTCGAGACAAAAACCCTTCTCAAATATACCCTAAATTCCTCCTTTTAAATCAAATTCAATGAAGAATTTGATTTGGGATGAGGATAAGTCAATGAGACACTAAATTTTAGTAAGAATATTTATTTATAGTTATAAATATGAGAATTCAACAAGAATAAAGATTTGACGTAAAAATTGAACCTTACTTTGAATGAGAAACGATTTAAGAATTATCCAGTATGGAATTCGTGGTAGCAGATCCTCCTTGGAGATTGTAAGTAGAGATATGGACTTAAAATCTTGAGTAACGAATTAGGTTGCAGACCCGCTAGCGCCGTTGCATTCGGTAGAGGTGCCACAGGTAGGATGTTTACACAAGCCGCACAATAGCTTGTTGTTCCCCAGGAAGATTTGACAGGTGGATGATCTCGTTTTAATTTCGAGATTTCTTTAAGTAGAAATACGATGCACAAGTTGAATTATCCACAAATTCAGATGGACAACTTTTACTTCTCAATAACTTCACGATGAAATGATTTTATTTGTTGGACAAGTGAATCAACAATTAACACTTATTTTGTCACTTGACTAGAAACTGATTACTGAAGACTTGACTGTTAACCGAATACTTGATGATAGGTCTGTTCGTTGTTGAATCTCGTATTAAACTGGTAGCTCTTGATTGTAATTTACTGTGTGTTACTGTGTGTTACTGTGTGTTACTGTGTGTTACTGTGTGTTACTGTGTGTTACTGTGTGTTACTGTGTGTTACTGTGTGTTACTGTGTGTTACTGTGTGTTACTGTGTGTTACTGTGTAACTGGGACCTCTTGGTGGCCCGTTTATATACTGAATTCACACGTGCATCTTCAGATTAGCGTGTCGTGATTTTTGGTCATCGTAGCATTTTCTGTGTGCCGCTTGACTTCCCATGCATAACAGGTGAGTTCCAAAATGCGGCTGTATTGGCTCTAGCTTCTCGCATGCTGCTTCGCAGGTGGTTACAGGGAGCTCATAGAGTGTGAAATTTCTATGTCCAAGCTGGATGTTGATACGTATAATCGTTCTCATTTAAGTAAGCTCAATATTTGGAAGTCGAATATAAGAATGACTTGTTGAGATTACATATAGCAAAAGATTCATATGAAATGTAATACAATATAACATAATGACATTATGGTATAACATAATATAATATTATGATATAATAATATAATATAATGTATATGTAGGTTACGGACGTAACACCTCCCCCCTCAGTTCGAGCATGAGAGAGAAACGATACATGCTCGAATTTGGAAAATATACGCCCGTTCATTTATAAGGGAGATGTTATAATCGTTTACATGTGTTTGCTTTTCGAAATTCGAATATATTAAAGAAAGAAAAAAAAAAGAAAAGATTTAACTTCTACTACTTTTATCCTTATAGATGCACTCAATAAAAAAAAATTTGAGGTTAATGTTTGTTACGTGCATATTGCTACAGTATTTTGATTTAAGATATACTTTTTTTTGTATTCATATATGTTCAAAGTATGATTGTTGCAAAATTTTGTTTTGTTTTGTATGTTTTTTTTCTTTTTTACTTATTTTCATTCATATAACTCAATTTTGTTGTTACATGCATTATTTTAAAACAATTTAATTTAGTAATTTTAACAGCCTGTGAAACAAAATTTTCCATTCATCAGCTATTTCCTGTTTGACATTAATAAATACATTATATCAAGAAAAAGATTTCGTTTATACTGAAATACTCAAATTTAATGGCTAATACATATTTTTTATATACAAAAAAAAATTTCCTTTATACAGGTATGATCAATTTATGATTGAGAGTTTACAAAAACTTAAAATTTGTTTTTATTTTTATACGGATGCATTCAATTCATGATTATCACACATTTGTAACATTCACATTCATTCCTTTAAGTTTGTTTACACATATTTTTACTGCTACATATTTTTTATAAAAAAACAATTGTTTTCTTTTATAATTACCATTTACTATATTTTGAATTGCTTTTACAAATTTATTTTTATTCTTCAAATTATTCATCAAGTTGCAAAAAATTTTGTGATTTTATAGTTACATTTTTGTTAAATTATACCTGTTTTTTTTATTTTTTATTTCATGTTCAAATTTAAACGTATTTTAAATATATAATTTCTCAAGAAAATTTTTGTTTTTATGCAAGATATTTAAATTTGCGCGGTAGATTTAAATTTGAACATTACTAAATAGATCGTGATTTAAGTTTGCAACTTGTGACAAGTATCTGAGTTCCTTTGAAATAAGGTTTATTTACAATATGCTTTTTGTCAAATTTTTAATTTTTGATGTGCCCTAAAGTATATTTGTGAAATAACAATTTTATATAACTTTAATATTTCAATTCAAAGTGCGTACAATTGCATAAAATATTTAGCTTACAAAAATGTTTTTTTTTTTATTTTTCTGAATTAGATTCTTATTTCTTATGCATTATGCTAATCATTCACTCGCTTTTCTTGCGTTCCCAGTCTATCTATGATAAGAATGTTTGATATCCGGTGAACCTCGAGTTTTAGGATTTTGACAAGCACCGAATTAGAAAAGTATTTTTTTAATATTATTTTTTTTTGCGTCTTCTGTAGTTCCTGTCTATAGGATAAGCATTCTTATTAGCATTGCTTGAAATAAATGTTACTTTTTATGATATCGAAGACCTAAAACACATAAGTCGTATTATTAAATTTATCAAAGCTTTTTTTTTATATATATTTGTGAAAATTAAATTTTTACGATAACTATAAAAAAGATACTGTGTTTAATATTATTTATTATGATTTTTTCTTTTCCTGGTGTAGGATTTGATTGGAAAGTTAAATGGAAACTTTAAATAATGTTATTATTTGTTGTTCGTGATTGTGAGAGTAAGGAAAGAAAAAAAAAATTTATAGTCTTGCTGGTCAAAATTTATTGACTTTTGGTATATATTATGAATTTTAATTTATTTTGTTGTAACAAAACGTGATAGTTTGAGTCTATTTATATGTACTACTTTTTGTTTATTTTTGATTTGTATTTTAATATTTCCTTTATTTAAAATTTCTAATACTTTATGTGGTCCAGAGTATTGATTTGCAAATTTATGAATTTTTCCCCCTTGTAGTAAAAAAACTTCATCTCCTACTTTAAAATTTTGAGGATTGCATTTTTTATCGTAATAAGTCTTTGATTTTTCTTTTGCTGATACTAAATTTTCTTTTGGAATATTTCTCATTTCGTGCAATCTTGTTATTAAATCACTTAGGTATTGATCATATGTCTCCAATTTTTCGTGCTCTAATGGTGGATCGCTGGATGGTAATCGTGACAATTTTCCAAATATTAATTCATATGGTGTACATTTAGTACCCTCGTGTACACTTGTATTATAAGAGAACATTGCAAGTTCTAACCAGTCGTCCCATTCTTCATTTTTATTTATAAATTGTTTTAAATATTCTCCTAGAACGTGGTGTGATCTCTCAAGTGATCCGTTAGATTGAGGATGAAAAGCAGTTGTTTTGAATTGTCGAATTCTAAAGCGTTTTGCTAAACGTTTTATTAAATTACTTAAAAAGTCCGTCCCTTGATCTGTCAATACACCTTTAGGTGATCCGTAAATACAAATAAATTTTTTAATGAATGCATCAGCAATTGTACTAGCTTGATGATTTGGAAGTGCTATTGCTAATGAATATTTAGTAAGATTATCCTGTATTGTTAATATGTATTCATTTCCTGTGTTTGTTTTAGGAAGTGGTCCAACGATGTCCATTGCAATTTTTTCAAATGCTGTACCTGGTGTGTCTGTTATTATCATTGGATCTTTTGTTTTAACGCGGACTAATTTTTTCAACTGGCATTGTAGGCAATTCTGAATATATTTTTGAATATTATTTTTCATATTTTCCCAATAATAATTTTGACGTATTCTATTATATGTTTTTGTTACTCCTTTATGTCCTCCGACTGTGCTAGAATGTGCTTCTTCTATTAATTGCAAATATTCATCCTTAGTAGGGTACTTTGTAATCCCGTTACAAATTATTATTTTTACAAACGAATTTTCAAAAATGGATTTGAACATTGATAGAATTTCTTTCCAGTTAACATTATTTACCTGAGCAGTTTTCGCTATACTTACTGTTTTTAAATTTAATTTTTCAGATATATTTTTTAATGAAATAATTGATAATTCAATTGTTTTTATTGTACTAGAGATATTTTCTTTTATTTCATTTTCTATAGGAAGAGCTATATGATAAAATGCACCTTTTTTTATTTTTTCTGCTAGTCCCAATTGAAGTTTTTCAAAATTGGGTAATTTTTCTCGCTTTGCTAAGGATCTGGAGCCATTATCTCTAGGTTCTCCATTCACTGAAACAAAGTATGTAAAATTGTCTTTACGCATTGGTAATTGATCCCTACAGTCAATAATATATTTTTCTTCTTTTTTATTTAAATTTGTACAATTTTTATTTTCTTCAAATGTAATTTCTTCGTCAGATGATTCAGAATCTGTATTTTCATAACCAGCATCAATTTCTTCTTTTTGAGTTTTTTCATTTTGTTTCTTATTTTCAAGATCTGACATAACCTCGTCAGAATAGATTTCTTCATCGGATTCCTTTTTCTTTTGAATTTGATTTTTATTTTCTTCGTTTAATTGTAGTTTTTTCGGTCTTCCTCTTTTCTTTTGAATTTGATTTCTATTTTCTTCCTTTTCTTCTTGAGTTTTTTGATTTATATATTCAGGATCTGACATATCCTCGTCAGAATAGACTTCGTTATAAAATTTCTTCTTGTTTTGAGTTTGTTTTTTATCTTCTTGATTTAATAATTTTTTCGGTCTTCCTCTTTTTCTTTTTAAAGTTGAAGTCTTAAAATGGATTTCCTTTTTTGGCCTTCCTCGTTTTTTCTTCTTCTCTCCACAATTTTTTGATTTTTCTAAGATTTCGATTTGTTTATTTTCTTGATTTTCGTTCATTGTTTCCTTCTTTTTTATTTGATGTCTTGTAACGACATTGCAGACATTTGGTAATGTATTTTGATTTTCTGAATTAGATATGATTTTGATAAATATTAGTAAGAGATTGATTATCTCTTTATATATAGAGCAATAATTTTCCATAGATTGGTATCCATCACTTGAATCCAATAAATAAATAGATTGGAGAATTTTTATAATCTCCGAAATAGAATAGGAATCATTATCCTGAGGTAGAGATTGCTTTTTGCAAATCTTTCGCATAGTAGAATGGAGACATTTTTCTATCTCCGATTGATTTTCTGAAAATAGAGTTTGATTATTAAAAATATTTTTTATCAATGATTGGAGAAGTTTTATTTGCTCCGAATTTGTGCTTTCCTGAGGTGCTTTAAAATGAACACCATGTTTATTTTTTCTAAGAGTTTCTGCTTGGACACTTCTTTGAGTGTGTTCTTCGACATCGATTTCATGGATATTTTCTTGATTTATTGCTTAAATTTTTTCTTCATTATCATCTTCAATACTTTCTTCTTTAATATTTTCTTCTACTGGATTTCGAGACAAAGCGTCAGCGTTAACGTTTGTTTTACCTGCTTTGTAAATGACATTAAAATCGTATTCTGCTAATTTTAACTTCCATCTTGTAACTCTTGAGCATGGATCTTTAGAATTCTGAAACCAAACCAAAGGTTTGTGATCTGTTACTAAGGTAAATTTTCTTCCATACAGATATGGTCGAAAATGTTGAACGCAATAAATAATTGCTAATGCTTCTTTCTCATATGTATCATATTTTCTTTCTGCTTCATTTAAAGTTCGAGAAGTGTATGCTACGGGTTGATCTTTTCCTATTTTTCCTTGTGACAATATTCCTCCTATTGCGAAACCTGAGGCATCCGTTGTTAAAATAAATGGTTGAGAAAAATCTGGTCGTTTTAAAAGTGGTTCCTCGCAAAGTTTATTTTTTAAAGTATCAAATGCTGTTTGTTGTTTTTCTGTCCATAAAAAGGGAACATCTTTTTTTAGAAGTTCATTTAACGGATTTGCGATTTTTGAAAATTTATCTATAAATCTACGATAATAACCAGATAATCCTAAGAATTGTTTAATATTTTTGACATTTTTTGGAATTGGAAATTTTTGTACTGCTTCTACTTTTTTAGGGTCTGGTCGCACTCCATTTTGATCAATAATGTGTCCTAAATAACATACTTCTAACCGTAAAAATTCACATTTGTCGGGCTGTAGTTTTAAATTAGCAATTCGTAAGCGTTCCATAAATTTTGAAAATTTTTCTTCGTGTTCTTCCAATGTATTTGCGTAAATGACCACGTCATCTAAATAAACAAACAATTCTATTCCTTGTAAACCTAATAAAACTTGATCAATGAGTTTTTGAAAAGTACTTGGCGAATTTTTTAATCCAAATGGCATTCTGTCAAATTCGTAGTGGCCGTATGGTGTTGAAAATGCTGTTTTATGCGCATCTCTTGGATCCATTTTAATCTGATGAAACCCGGAAGCTAAGTCAAAAACGGAAAAATACTGAGCGTTTGATAATTGATCTAACAAATCGATTATATTTGGCAAGGGATAAAATTGTCCTACTGTGCGTTCGTTCAATTTTCGAAAGTCTAATACTAGCCGCCATTTTTTATTTCCCTGCGAGTCATCTTTTTTTGGTACTATCCAGATTGGTGTATTGTACGATGAATCAGATGGTTTAATAATTTGTTGTTCTAGTAATTCATTTACTTGACGTGTCATTTCTTCTTTGTGAACAGGTGAAAATCTATATTGTTTTGTTATGATAGGCGTGTCATCTGTTGTTATTATTCTATGCTTAATAAGATCGGTTGCTTCTAAATATTCTCCCGGTATATGAAATCTATCAGAGTATTTATTTATTAATTTCATAACGTGTTCCAATTCTTCTTTATTTAAATGTTGTAACCGAAGTAATTTTTTTATTTCATCTGCTCTGTTAGTTTTTGTGATATTAAGAAAATTTTCCGATTTAATGTTTGTAAAAGTGTTAAGTATGTCTTGAATTATAAAATTTTCATTGTTCTTTTTCTGATTTTCATTTTTTAATTCTTCGTAATCTTCTAGTTCTACATTAAGGACTGGTATATTTATAGATTCATTTCGAGTGTTAAAAACTTTTAAATGTGCTATTCCATCCCGATTTACTACTATTGCATTGCCTAAATAAACACCTTCTGCTACTGATTGTTTGGGAATAAAACCGACCTTTTTATCTTTATTTGAAATTTTAACATGAATATTATAAACTGATCTTGCTGGTATTGTAAAATAATTGTTTGATTCAAAGTTAAATTTTTTATTATTTATTTCTAAGTGCCTTTCTTCGTAATTTATTTTTACTTTATTGTTAACAAAAAATTCTGTTCCTAAAATACCGTCGTGTTCGATTGGGACTTCATTAGATAGTAAATTAAAAATTGTTGGAATGCCAAAAATGTTAAGTTCTACCTGACCTAAAGTATAAACTGCGTGTTCATTAATTCCTGTTAATTTGATACATTTATTTTTATCAATTTCTATATCATTATCAAGTGCTCGGATTTTTAATAAATTAGGTCCTGCTCCTGTATCAATCATCATAGTTATAGGTAGTTTAAGTCCATTAGTATCTATTCGAACATATGGTATTGAATTAGGTTTTGCTAAGTTGATATGTTTTGTTGGGAATTTGTTATTACTGGATGCATTAAGATTTTTTAATCTATCCTCAGAGCATCCTACTGAGGAAGGATTTTTGAGTTTTCCGGATTTTCTACTGGAACTTGCGTTTGTTGTTGGCTGTTGTTATACATTCTTTTTCTGCATTCGCTAATAACATGTCCCGGTTTTTTGCAATAATTACATGATAAATTTTGATTTTTAAAAGTGGGGTTTGTTGGTTGATTACTTCTACTTGTACTTGGTCCTTGTTGTTGTGTTTGTTGTTGTTGGTTTTCGAATCTGTTTTTATACACATTTTGATTTTGACTTTGTCTTTGATTTTGATATGAATTTTGGAATTGATTTTGTGGTGGGTTTCTATACTGGTTTTGATTTTGATGTGCATTTTGGAATTGATTTTGTGGTGGGTTTCTATACTGGTTTTGACTTTGATATTGATTTCGCGGAGGGTTTTTATAATAATTTTGATATTGATTTTGAAATCTATTAAATGGTTGATTTTGGTTCCGATTAATGAACCGATTTTGATACTGATTTTCATTTGGAAAATTTTGTTGTCTTCTAGGATTCAGAAAATTACCCTGATTTTGTCCAATTAATTTATTTAGTTGGAAACAATTAACTGCAAAATGTCCTTTTTTACCACAAACTAAACAAGTTATAACTTCATCTTGAGCAACGTTTATTTTTGTTGTTTTCGCAAATTCTTTATTATTTCTAAATGGATTTTCATTTTCTGTTTTTTGTACATTTTTTCTTAATTCATTACGTGATGACAATTTTCTTTCTATCTCGATCGCTTTATTTACTATACCTTTAAATGTGTCAGCAGTACCTACTCGTAACTCTAATTCTGGTCTAAGTCCCCTTGTAAAACAATCAATAATTGTTTCTTCTAAACCTTTTTTGAATGCTTCGTCTACTGTATTTTCGTTATTAATTCTATGCGCGTCTAAAATTCTTTCAGCTGCTTCTCCAATTTTCGAACCATAAGATACTACATTTTCGTGTTCCCACATATACATCGCCCCTAGTTCTCCTTGTAATTGATATACCGATTTTGCGGGTGCATATATTGTTTATAACCTTTCAGCCAAATCTTGGACTGTATTAAAACTATGCCCTAAGATAATTTTTCTCGCTTCACCTGAAATTCGACCTCTAATTAATTTTACTAAATTTTTCTCTACATCAGCATTTTCAGGAAGCATAGACTTCGCTTCTACTAGACCCTCGATAAATATTGATAATGGTATGTTTTTTCCGTCAAAAAGTGGTATTGTTTCTAAAGCGTCGCGTAAAGAGACTTGTTGATTATTTGGTAAAGCCATATTGTCTGAGTTTGAATTTCCGGAATGATTTGAAGATGTGTCAAAGTTATGTTCAGATTGATTTTCGAAACTGTCGTCAATTTCCTCTATAAGTGATTTATTTGATGCAGAATGATTTTGATTAAACCCAAATTCTTCTAAATTATTTAAATGACTTTCTATTAAAGTTTTTTCTGCAGTACTTTCCTCGTTATCACTACAGTCACTATTAGAATTATCGTCACTGTCAAAAATTTGGCCAGAAATAAACCCTGAATCGAACTGGTTTGTGAGGTTTGGATTCGGATTTTGTTTAGAATATCTTGGTGTACTTGTTTGAGGTTTTGATTTATAATAAGGAATTCCTGAGTTTAAGGATAATTCTGGATTTTCTTTTATTTTCGAACGAGTTAAATGTGGAGAGTTAGTTTTATTTTTATTTGAAGTAGACATTAAATTTGGATTGCATAGTACTTTGATTTTATGTTTTCATAAAAATGTAAAATGAGTATAAAATATATGTAAATGATTTTTAAATAAATATTCTCACTGTTATAAGAAAAATGTCAAAAAGGAAACAAAAGATTTTATAATTTCCAAAAATGTATTGCAAAAATAGAAATAAATAAGTTGCACTGATAAAACCGTATTTTAAAGAGGAATCGAACCCCCATTTACAAGTAAACTTTTAGGATTTACCATTGTGAATGCACCTTGCAAATAAAAAGGGAAATGAACCCTTATTCACAAATATACCTTTATAGTTTGAATTTGTAAATGCACCAAGCTATTATTTATCATGTACAACAAAATACTTTCAATAGTCAGATGTGTTAATTAAATATTTTTCATAAATTAAATAACTCATACAATGATTGCTAATCAAGAAATTATTTATGTATTTATTTTTAAATGAATTAATATTTGCTTCAATTATATTTTTAATAATTTATTATTCTTATTTGATTAGTTTTCTCATTGGTTTTTTTTTTTTAAAAAAAGATTTTTAATCTTTTGATGCATTGAAATTTTTCGATTTTGTATAAAAAAAAAATTGATGAATTTTTATTCATTAAGATGCTTTGTTTTCTAGAGCACCAAAATTTGAAACGTGTCGAACTATTATTAAAAGTTTAAAAAAAATTTTTCGAAATTTTCTTATCGACTTTATTTATTTCCCGGACCGATGCACCAAAATTTGTGAAGGGCTTCTGTTACGTTCGAGACAAAAACCCTTCTCAAATATACCCTAAATTCCTCCTTTTAAATCAAATTCAATGAAGAATTTGATTTGGGATGAGGATAAGTCAATGAGACACTAAATTTTAGTAAGAATATTTATTTATAGTTATAAATATGAGAATTCAACAAGAATAAAGATTTGACGTAAAAATTGAACCTTACTTTGAATGAGAAACGATTTAAGAATTATCCAGTATGGAATTCGTGGTAGCAGATCCTCCTTGGAGATTGTAAGTAGAGATATGGACTTAAAATCTTGAGTAACGAATTAGGTTGCAGACCCGCTAGCGCCGTTGCATTCGGTAGAGGTGCCACAGGTAGGATGTTTACACAAGCCGCACAATAGCTTGTTGTTCCCCAGGAAGATTTGACAGGTGGATGATCTCGTTTTAATTTCGAGATTTCTTTAAGTAGAAATACGATGCACAAGTTGAATTATCCACAAATTCAGATGGACAACTTTTACTTCTCAATAACTTCACGATGAAATGATTTTATTTGTTGGACAAGTGAATCAACAATTAACACTTATTTTGTCACTTGACTAGAAACTGATTACTGAAGACTTGACTGTTAACCGAATACTTGATGATAGGTCTGTTCGTTGTTGAATCTCGTATTAAACTGGTAGCTCTTGATTGTAATTTACTGTGTGTTACTGTGTGTTACTGTGTGTTACTGTGTGTTACTGTGTGTTACTGTGTGTTACTGTGTGTTACTGTGTAACTGGGACCTCTTGGTGGCCCGTTTATATACTGAATTCACACGTGCATCTTCAGATTAGCGTGTCGTGATTTTTGGTCATCGTAGCATTTTCTGTGTGCCGCTTGACTTCCCATGCATAACAGGTGAGTTCCAAAATGCGGCTGTATTTGCTCTAGCTTCTCGCATGCTGCTTCGCAGGTGGTTACAGGGAGCTCATAGAGCGCGAAATTTCTATGTCCAAGCTGGATGTTGATACGTATAATCGTTCTCATTTAAGTAAGCTCAATATTTGGAAGTCGAATATAAGAATGACTTGTTGAGATTACATATAGCAAAAGATTCATATGAAATGTAATACAATATGACATAATGACATTATGGTATAACATAATATAATATTATGATATAATAATATAATATAATGTATATGTAGGTTACGGACGTAACAGTCTATAGAAATTTTCAAGAAGCGAATTGAAGGCAATTAAAAAGTTAGAGAATATGAAAATAATAAATGTTTGAATTTCTATTGCTTTCAATACGCGCGTGAAATTTCCTGAATATTTACAATAAGTGTAATTAATAAATAATAATTATTAATAATATTAATAATAAACAACTTAATTCATTCATTTCTTCAATCTGTCCACACCTGAAGTTCGGCACTATAGATGTTTTTTTTGTTTTTAATTAATTACTTTTGAAAAAATGTATTTTTAAATTAAATTTAAGATTTCTAATTTTACTTAATTAAACGTTAATTTAATTTTAAATCAATTAACAAATTTATATTTTATTTTTAATAATAGTGAATTAAAATATAAATCTACTTTATTGCTTTTAATAAAAATTTAAACAAAATATGTAAGTTAATGAAAAAATATGTATAAATAATACAATTTAGTACCAAGACCTATTTCGAGATTTTAATAAGTGTTGTAAAGTACAACATAATAAAAATAAAAAATTTAATTAAATTAAAAAAAGCGAGCACGTTTTCCAACATTTTTTAAGGTTTATGAATGCTTTCTTTATAATTTGTTCCTATTTTTAAAATAATTAAAAAATAACTAAAAGAATTGAAAAAAATTATTCGAAAAATGATGAAAATTGAAAACAAAATGAGAAAAATGACTAGATTAATAAACAGCTGTAAAAAATTATTAAAAAAAATTAAACAAGAAATATTAAATTATAGGAAAATAATTGGAAATTGAAAAATTAAGAAAATTATAGAAATAATTGTTAGAAATAATTGCAAAATGAACAATTGAATTGAAAATCAAAAAAGACTACTTGAAATTGAAGAAAATAATAATATAATTAAAAACAGAGAAATATTGAATATAGAAGGAAATAATTAAAAATTGAAGAATGGAATTTAAATTGAAAGAGAATTATAATAAAATGAAGAACCAAATTAAAAATTTAAGAATTTAATTCAAATTTTAGAAAATAATTGATAAGTGTAAAAAGGCGAGAATTATTGAATATAAATGAAATAATTAAAAATTAAAGAATGGAATTTAAACTTGAAAAAAATAATTCAAAAGTGAAAAATTAAAAACTAATATTACATTTTAAGGAAATAATTACAAATTAAAAATTTAAGAAAATTATAGAAAGAATTGTTGGAAATAATTGTACTTTGAACGACTTTTGAAAATAAAAAAAAAATCATTGAAATTGAAGAAAATAATTAAAAACTTAAAAAATTTTATTAAAATTTGAAAAAAATTTATTTTTGACGAAAGTAAGTAACCAATTGAATTTAAAATTAAAGAAACTTATTGTGAATCGAAAAAAGTAATTGGAAAAAGAAGAAATTTTTTTAATATTAAAGACAATATATGAAAATTGACAAATGGAATTGAAATGAGTAGAAAACAATTGAGAATTGAAGAATGTAAATAAAAATTGAAGAAATAAAGTAAAGATTAAAGAATTAAATTGAAGTTGTAGGAAAATAATAGATAATTACAAAAAAAATTTTAAAATGACTAAAATAATTAAATATTACAGAAAATAATTTACAATTGAAAATAAATTTCGAAAACTGTCGAGAATATTTGACAATAGAACAAAATAATTGAAAAGGTTAATAATAATTATAAAATCGTCGGCTAAGAATTATACTGCGTCATGGCCATTTTTTGAAAATTTATTCTATAGTATTGCATATTTCACAGGTGTTGAACTTGATTTTTTATAAAGAGATATACTCAAAAACTGCTTTTAATTCATCATAATTATAAATTAAAAATTTTGTGTAATCAAAAGATTAGAATTATATGTCTACGATTTCGTGTGTTTTACGTGATAATGAAAACTTTAAGCAACAAAATTTATATGTAATCAACTTTTAATATAAACGTTGTGGTAATTTACGTGAATTTAATTAAATAAGAGGCATCTTTTATAATCAATAAATACTTTTTAATTTTAAGAAAGCTTATAAATGAGTATGAAGTGAGTAAACTTTGAACCTCTTTTTCTTGATTTGACAGAAAGTAGACATGGCACACTATAATTCTAAGCCGATGAAATGTTAAAAGAATAAACGAAAATTCAAAAAATTGTAGTAAATAATTGAAAATTAAAGAAAATGATTAAGAATTGAAAGAAACAATTGGAAAATAATGTAAATAATTGCAACATTGTAGAAAATATCTGAAAAGTAACATAATTAATTGACAATGGAAAACAAAAATGGCTATATTAATACACAATTCGTTAAAATAATTTTAAAACAGTACTTCTTCTATGGGGAAGCAAAATTAAACAATAAATATTAAATTTCAACTGAATAATTGCAAAATGAAAATTTTAGGAAATAATAGCAATAATTTCTGGAAATAATTGGAAATTGAAGAAAAGAATTGAACAATTCAATTTAAAATTAAGGTGATTTATTGATAATCGAAATAATAAACCATTGAAAAAAGGTGAGAATTTTTTAATATTAGGTAAAGGAAATAATTGAAAATTGGAAAATGGAATTGAAATTTGTAGAAAATTATTAAGACTTAGAGAGAATAATTTAAAATTAAATAAATAAATTGAAGATTAAAGAATTAAATTGAAATTATAACGAAACAATTGATAATTAAAATAAAAAATATTAAATGACGAAAATAATTAAATGGTAAAGAAAATAATTGAATTGAGTTTAAAATTAAAGAAACTTATTGATGATCTAAAAAAATTATTGAAAAAGGTCAAAAATGTTTGAAAACTAAGTTAGTAATTAAAAATTGAAAAATAGAATTGAAATTTGAAGAAAATAATTTAGTTGTAGAATTGAAGAAATGAATTAGAATTTTAAAACAATTATGTTTGCGAACAAAATAATTGAAAATTGGAGAAAATAATTAAAAATTGGAGAATTAAATTTAAGATTAACGAATTAAATTGTAGTGTTAAGATAAAAATTGATAATTGAAGGAAAAATTACAATATGATGAAAATAACTGAATATTAAAGAAAATAATTGAGAAATGAAAAAAAAATTGACAAATGACAATAAATTTGACAAATGTCGAGAACAATCCTGCCGTCCTTTTTAAAAAAGGCACTATCTCACTAATGTAGATAGTGCCTTTTTTAAAAAGGACGGCAGAATCAACAACAGAACAAACAATCAGGTAAAAGTCATAACTGCTAATTCAGCAATTTTCAATTTATTTCAAATGAAAAGACACTAATTGAAATCATAAAAAGACAAATTAATGTAATTAATTTTTTAAAACAATATTTTATAAAATTCCCTGATTTTTTAGGGTTTTTCAGGTTTTCCCTGACTACAAAAAATTCAATCAATACAAAAAAATTCTGATAACAATTAATTTAATCTAAATAAATTCGTAATTTATTTTTTGTATTTAAACTATATACTGGCCAATGAAAAAATGCAAGGGAGCATATATTTTGTTAGTAAATAAATAAAGGACAGGTTAGAAAACTGAATTTAACTATTAAATAATTGTTAAGAAAATCTGGAGGACATGGTAAAGTAATATGAGTAATATTTTGGACAGTCAGCTTATATTAAACATACATAAAAGTCTCTTCCAACCGTCGATACCAGGTAGCGAAATGCCGTGGCTCGCGATCGCGAAAGTTAAGCAAGATCGAGCGTGGTTAGAGCTTAGAGATTACTTGGGTGACCGTCTCCGTGATGTCGCTACAGCCAGATGTTTTTCACTGAAATTTGAAATATACTCTCAAATAAAAAGAACAACACTTGATAGACCAGACCTCCATACATTCAACAGGAGGAGGGAGGGGTTGAACCGGTGTAAATTAAAGCTGAATAAGAGAAAGATCGATTTTTTTTTATTTTACAATTATGTTTTATATTATTAAAGCCATTACATATTTATTCGAAGGATATTGAATATGCTGTTTGTTACATCAAACAAATATGAAATAGATTTAATAGCATTTTTTCTTAGTATAAGTTTTATAATAAAAAACAAATAATAAGAGCATTAGCAATAAAAATGTCGCTAAAGTCAACTGAAAGCAATAGAAATTATTTTCCTATCCTCCAACTTTTCATTTGCCTTCAATTCGCTTCTTGAAATTTTCTGTAGTCAATTGAAAGCAATAAAATTTTCTTATTTCTTGGGTTTCATAATGGAATCTCAAAAAATGGAAAAATCGCGCATTGGAAATAATTCAGATTCTGAATTATTTTCTATTTCTCCCTTTTTACCGGGTCGTGTTTTGTACGCGTCAGCGGGTCAGCACTCGCAGTTTTCAGGTTAGTGACGTTAGAGATAAAAAAACTTCCGAACAGTGAAAAAAACTCTTATCGCGCAGGCGCATTGCGGCTGCGCCTGCGCGATAAGAGTTTTTTTCACTGTTCGGAAGTTTTTTTACCTCTAACGTTCACTGACCTAAAAACTGTGAGTTCTGCCCCGGTTAAGGCGAACGAAAACACGAGGTTTTCGTGCATGTGTGCTAGAAATATATATATTGTAACTTCTATTATATTGCACTATAACTGCTGAAATTTCAGCTCCGTGGCGTGTCCTTTTTGCAAAATGTTAACTTTAATTTAATAATTTTCGGTGAAAATATCATAAATATAACTTAGCCTTTTTCAAGCATAAAGTGTCTATATTTATAAACAATTTAGATTTATATTGCACTTCATAATACCTTTTTCATACTTAAAAATCTGTAAAAATATTTTGTCCTTCAATTTTTCCAATTTTTGAACGCAATATGCAGACTTATAATTAAGGTGTCATGTGTTTAGTTATTACGCTTTCTAATAAATTAAATCTCAATTTTGATCCATCAGCACTAAATCACATGTGAAAAAAGTTTTAAAAAAGAAAAATTTTTGCAAAAAAAAAATTCTTTTTGTGAAAATCGCATTTGTACAAAAAAAGCGGTCAGTTCCATGTCATTACTATTATATTACTGTAACAACTATTTGATAGTATTGTTACCATTTTCTTTAAGTTTTTATGTGAAAAATGTTATCTGCAGAAGGAATAGATTTATTTTGCAATATTGTAGAAGTGAGGTTAGAATAAATGTCAAATTTCAGCTCCATGGTATCACGTAAAATTTCAGCTTCGTGGCCTTTATAAAGTGTTCAGTGTGCTTCATGCAGAGAAACTTTTTTATCTGTGGTGGTTATTTTAAAATATTATTCTATAAAGTAGTTTAGCAATGCCGGATTACACTGCTCGATCTCGATTTCAAATTATCCAAAAAATAAAACGAAATATTCATTATTAAATATTGTATTTGCTGTTCTTTTATAAAGTTTTATATATGTTAACTAGTATCTAAAATACTGTTAAAATATTAAATAATTTATGAATTTATTATTTATTTTCGTTTTAGCAAAATATCAAAAAGAAATTTTTATTTTGTACAATATATTTGCAATAAAAGGATGCGGTTCAGCTCCACATGGCAGCCAATTTTCAAAAATTTGCTATTATTTTCTTATAAATATAGTTGTAGTAAAATCATTTAAAATATACTTATATTACACCCTAATAAGAAAAATAAGTGCAGAGAAACATTGAATAAAAATTTTTTTTTTTTTACTAAAACTTATCTTTAAATCGGGCAGTTACGCAAGAATCGACCATATATTGTCTAAGTGTTTTTGCTTCTACAGAACGGCTTGAAATTAGGAATACTTGCATTTTTCTGAACCACCCGGTATATTGGGTTTACTCGCCAGTGGAGAGGGAAAACTGTAGAAAAACCTCTCCTGAGTACAACCGGGTTATCAACAGTCGAGTTCTAGTGATCTGCACAGGTCGATTACCAACAGTGCATATCATTATACCTCGACGTCTTTACCTTCCACTAAAGTTATCTCACAGCCGGAAAAATCCCAGGCTCCCCGGGGCGTGAACCAAGCAAGCTTGACGCTTGACTTGGCGCGACCGTAGAGTCCAGAACCTGAACCAACTGAGCTAACTCCGTGGTGTGGTTGTATACTCATTTAAATATATATTCATGAACGATAAAAATCAAAAGACGACTAGTGATTATCAAACTAGAAGTAGAACTAGAGCACTAGCAGAACAGGAAAAATGTCAAACATTTATTAATTTTGGATAATCCACAAATCCTAAGGTTGTTCATTCACCACCAGTAAAAAGAGTAGAAAATAATAATTTTAATTCTGTGGAACCATCTAGTAGTTTCTCAAGTGATAAATTTGATGAAACAATATTGTATCCTAAAAAATCTTCTTTAGAGCAAACACCGTCCGACAAAATTTAACTTTTTTTTCACACACAAAGAAATCAAACATTTTCTGAAACTAGGACCAAAAAAAATACCCGTGTCTGGCCGTTTTGCTAGATCAAGTCGTTTGTGACTTTTAGGGGTGAAAACAACCCTTAAATGAAAAGTGACAAGATATTTTTTTAAAACATATTAATTTCTCATGAAACTTGATATCTAGGGTTTTTCGGTCTCGCTGGTTACGAATCCGATGGCAGTTTTTCAAAATTCAAAATGGCGGATCCAACATGGCAGACAACTTTTTTAAAAATAGATTTAATTTTCCTAAAGCTTGTTACTCGTGTGTTTTTGGGGTTGCTGATTAAGAATCTGATGTCAGATTTTCAAAATTTTAAATGATTCAAAATCCAATATGGCGAAAATGAAAAAAAAGAATTACGTTTAGGACAATCCATTTTTATTCAAGAATACTCACAATTCTGATATACAAACAGAAAACGAATGACATTTGTTATATTTTGATATTCAGTTGCATAGCTAAATAATATATATAGGTATATATATACAATATCTATATATATCTATATATAGATATACCTATATATATCTATAAAATTAATGGCAATCGTTGATATTTTTACTTTAAAAAGAAGTGTTAAACAATCACTTTATATTTATTAATTTATCTAACTTATGTTTCCTATTATCGAATGTACTTACCTTCTACAAAGTTTGCTTCGTTATTAAAAAAATGTCAAAGATGCAAAGACACATTTGTGGAAATGTTTAAATTTTTTGTAATCTACACCTCTATGAGGTCCGCTATTTTAAATTTTGAAAATCTGACATCAGATTCGTAATCAGCGACCCCGAAAACTTCCGAGTAACGAGTTTCAGGCAAATTGAATCTTTTTTAAAAAAGTTGTCCGCCATATTGAATTTTAAAACACTTACTTCGGATTTCTAATCAGCGAGCCCGAAAACCCCTAGATATCAAGTTTTATAAAAAATTAATATTTTTTACAAAAATATCATGTAACTTTTCATTTAAGGGTTGTTTTCACCCCTAAAAGCCAAAAACAACTTGATCTAGCAGAACGGCCAGATACGGATATTTTTTTTGGTCCTAGTTTCCGTCTGTGGTCCTAGTTTTTGGTCCTAGTTTCTTTGTGTGTGAAAAATCGTGTCGGACAGTGAAATAGTCGAATGAAGGGAACTTTTGCGAGATTCATTAAAAGATAACACTTTTGATAAAAAAACTGGTGAAACAAATTTATTAAAAGAACTTACAAAAAATACAATAAAAACCACAGATCCAAATCAAGATTTGCAAAAAGATCTTTAAAACGAAAGCTCTAGTATTCATAAGTCCCAAATCGATAATTCTTTAACAGGCATTTCTTTCGACGAAATGAGTGTACCGTATAATCAGCAAGTCTCTTTAAGGGACGCCTTCGAAATAGTACCAGTTTTCGATGGTAAGAATATCTCTCTTTTGGCTTTTATAGAGGGGTGCGATGAAGCAAAGGAAATGATTCCAGATACACCTTAAGTAGAGGAAAATTTAGTATAATTAATTCGCGGAAAACTAGCGGGACCTTGTAACTTCACCAGTTACAATGTGAATTAGGAAATATTTACATATGGAAAAATGAAACGGCATTGTCATATGCGAATCGCGTGAAAAAAATTGCTGATCAAAGATATGATGCTCATCGAATAAATAATAAAGGTGCCCTAGATAAAACTTTTACAGAATCCTTAGAAAATGCTAGTAATGAGCTTAGGAAAGGGAAATCTATAACGAGTAAATTCCATGAATCAAAGGTAACCTTTGCAAAAGTAGAGGCTTTAATTTGTCAAATCTGCAATTTAAAAGGGCACATTGCTGCCACTTGTCGAAGATTTATTAATAATCAGAGTTTTCAAAATCGTGGTAGAAATTGTTCACCCTGGAATGGGGAAATAAGCTCTCAAAATAGAGAAAATTCTTCATTTTCTCAAGGTCGATGGGAATCTCCATCACGTGCACTAAATTTTTCTCCAATACGCGGAAATTCATGAAGACCTACACAACAATCGCAAAATTTTAGAACAAATTTTTCTCCTAATTTTTCAAATGCATATTTTAATAACAGAAACAATATAACATGTAACTATTGTAGAAAACCAGGGCATTTATTAAAAGATTGTAGGCGCAGAGAATATATTAATCAATTCCGAGAAAATAATCAATTTAGACAAAATAATCAAATCAGGGGCAATAATTATCAGTTCAGAAGTAATAATCAATTTAGAGAAAACAATGATCAATTTAGGGGTAACAGTAACCAAGCCAGGAAAAATAGTCGATACAGAGAAAAAAGCCCATTCAGAGAAAATAATCAATACAGGGAAATTAGTCCATTCAGACGAAATAATCAATACCGAGAAAATGATCGGCGTTCATTTTTACCATCTTCAATGAATCAGGGAAACGATCAGAACCGTCCCAATCAAGGTGCAGTGGGACAGGTAACCCAGGATTAAATGCACCTGAATATGAAAGTGAAAAATCAACAGAAAGTGTTAAAGTCGATCTTAGTAAAAGAAATATGATATCAACAATTTTTATTAACGCAAAAGAAGTTCAAGGTCCTGTTCATATGATGATTGGTACAGGAGCAGGGTTAAATTTAATCAAAAATAAAACAATAAATTCTTTGATGCAAGTTAATTCTTCCAGGAAAATTTAATTCACCGGGATTAATGAACATCCTGTACATACTTAAGGTCAGGTTAAAATAAAATTTTTCGGCTATTTAACTACATTTCACATAATACCTGATATAGTACCTGTCGATGAAGATGGAGTATTAGGTTTAGAATTTTTCACTGATAACAATGTAAAAATTAATTATGCGGAAAAATGTTTAGAAATACATGGCCAAATGTATCCTTTTTCACTTCAAGATACAATAGTTTTACCACCTAGATCAATCACAAGTATGTACATGGTAGTTAAATACAGAAGTAAAAGAAGGTTACATACCATTAGTAACGATAAATCCAGGTGTATTTATGGGTAACGCAATTGTTACAAATAATCAGGGAAAAGCTTATATTAAAGTCGCGAATACTCAATCTGAACCAATTAAAGTCCAAATACCGAGAATAAAATTACAAAAATTCAAAGAATTTAAAGCAATAAAAAATGAAGTTAGTCAAACCAAACCACAAAAATCTAAAGTCAATTGCAATTCAGTTGAAAAACTTTTAGATAGTTTCTTTTCTACTTCAATTTTAAATCACGAACAATTTGCGTTCAAAAAGATTACAGGTAAAGAAAGAGTTAAACAAATATTAGATTTACTTCATTTCGATCATTTAAGATCAGAAGAATTAAAACACGTAGAAGCTGTAATTGGGAAATATTCTAAAAGATTTTATTTACCAGGTAAATATCTTACTGCTACAAACGTATTAGAACATAAAATTCCTACTAAAGACGAAGAACCTGTATTTACACGTCAATATCGATTTTCACCTGTTCACAAAGAAGAACTCTTAAAACAAATGGCGGATGGTACTCGATTTTCGCAAATTAAATGAAAAAACAATTACTGACTTTTTCCTATTGCCTAATATAAATGAAGTGCTCGAAACTCTTGGGAATGCGCAATACTTTTCTGTTTTTGACTTAGCTTCCGGTTTTCACCAAATTATGTAAAATGAGTAAAAAAAATTCTCATAAAACAGCTTTTTCAACACCTTATGGTCATTATGAATTCGATCGTATGCCATTCGGACTTAAAACTTCTCCAAGTTGCTTTAAAAGATTAATGAATTCGTGTCTATCTGGATTACTTGGAACAGAATTATTCGTTCATTTATATGATGTCGTTATTTTCGCAAATTCTTTAGAGGAACATCAAGAAAAATTTGATAATTTTATGAATCGTTTAGAAACAGCTAATTTAAAATTACAGCCAGACAAATGTTAATTTCTTCGACCGGAAGTGGTTTATTTTGGACACATTATTGATTAAGATGGTGTAAGACCAGATCCGAAAAAGCTTAGCTCAGTAAGAGATTTTCCAACTCCAAAAACCATTAAAAATATCAAACAATTTTTAGGTTTGGCAGGTTATTATCGGCGTTTTATTGAAAAATTTTCAAAGAAATCAGGACCTTTAACACAATTATTAAAGAAAGATATGCCTTTTAAGTGGGGCGATAAACAACAAAAAGCTTTTGAAATTTTAAAAGATAAACTTTGCGAAGAACCTTTATTAATAAGACCTAATTTTGACAAACCCTTCATATTAACTGCTGATGCTTTGAGTTTTGCAATTGGTGGAATTTTATCTTAAGGGGAAATTGGAAGAGATAAACCAATTGCTTACGCTTCTAGATTCTTGAATGAGCATGAAGTAAAATATGATACACATAATAAAGAAGCTTTGGCAGTTGTGTATTGTGTTTTACATTTTAAACACTTTCTGTATGGTAGGAAATTTCAGATTGTTACAGATCATAAACCTTTACTGTGGTTTAAAAATTCAAGCGATCCTTGTTCACGTATAACAAGATGGAAACTTAAATTAGCGGAATATGATTTGGAAATGATTTATAATACTGGAAAAATGAATGTCAATGCGGATGTGTTATCTAGAAACCCTGTTAATATTGCAAGAAGAATTATAACAAAAGAATTTAATAATGTTAATAATGATGTGAAGCAAATAATTGGAGGGGAAGAAGATGGAATAGATAATCTATTTGAATATTTATTTGAAGAAGAAAGAGATTCAGAAGAAGATAAGGATGAAATATTTGGTTCGCAAGTTAAGAATAATGATAATGATGACAATGATGACAAAAATGAAGAAGATGAATTCGAAAATGAAGACGAAGATTTAAATTGCTATGAGGAAATCGATGATGATCTCTCTGAAGAATTGCATAATAAAGAAGACAATTATGATTTTAAAGTGGTCACTAGAAAACAACTGAAGAAACTAAATCATGGCAAAAATGGGAATCAAGATGAATCAGGTAAGTATGAAGATGAAATAAATCGGGGAAGTGTTCGAAATCTGAGTTATAAAAATACTAAATCCGTGAAATATAAGTCAAGTAAGTCGGGTCGGAAACAAAATCCATTAAATATACATCCTAAATCTGTGAATATTAAATCAAGTGAATTAAGTGGTGACAAAAATCTAGTGAGTCATGATACTAAGTCGGGTGAATCAAGTAAAAATTTTAAGTCGGTAAATACTAAGTCGGGTGAATCAAGCAAAAATTCTAAGTCGGTAAATACTAAATCAAGTGAGTCAAGTGAAAATCAAAATCTTAAATCGGGTACTAAATCAAGTCAAATAATTAAAAATCGAAACAAAGAAAATACTAATTCTGTGTATAATACGTCAAGTGAAGGTGAAATTAATCGTGAAAATGTAAAAATTAAATCGAAAAAATCAAATCCTGAAAAAAATAATTGTGAAGAGTCAAAAATCAAAAAAAAATTTCAAAGTTGGAGTAATATGGTCAAAGGTAAAAAGGAAAAGAGGAAGGCCGCGTAAAATAAATTCTGTCAATGAAACAAGTTTGTCAATCATGAAGAAAAGGGGTAGAACCAAGAAGTATTTAATTAATGACGATAATGAAGATAGTGAAAACTCAGGTCCAGAATATTTTGTTCAAGATAATAGTTATGAAGTACCCAGAAACCTTTACGATGGTTATGACAAGAATAAAGATAATGAAGATTTTAGTGACAGTGATGATAGCTTTGAAGATTATGAGGAAAATGAAATAAATGAAGAAAACAAAGTACTTAATCCCGATGAACATTTTGAGAGAACTGAAGAAAATGAAGCAATCAAAGAAAATGATAAAATTAAAGAATATGAAGATATTGTAGAAGATGAAGAAGATGCAGAAAATGAAGACGATGTAGATGATGTAAACCATGACCCAGGAGAAATTGATTTTGGCTCAGAGAGTAACAAACGACCACCTCCCGAAACCCCACCTTTAAATAATCCTTCTACTTCTGCTAATAATATCTATTCCCGTAATATTGTAGAATGTAAAGACCAATTAAGAATGAGAAAGGACAACTATGCGTACTTTTTATCGACAACATGCGTACCTCAGGATGTAGCATTACCAATAATCTCAGAAAATGGTGTTAGTCTAACAGATATGCATAAAAATATAAAATCATCAATTCAGTCTTTTAAAACATTAGCTGAAAAATTACAACTTCGTTCTGTTAGCATTGCAAAAACAATGGTAATGAATCACGTAGACTGGAATGAAATTGTTTTAATGCTTCGAGAAATTTTTCAAAATTGTAAAACTAAAATTATAATTTGTAATGGCTATATTCAATATGCAACAAACGAGCAAAGAAAAGTTCTAATTGAAGAAGCACATTCATCAGCGTTAGGTGGTCATAAAGAAGTAAGCAAAACTTATAACCGCATCAGACAAAAATATTTTTGGGAAAATATGAAAACCGATATTCAAAAATACATACAAATTTGTATGTATTTTTGAATGTATGTATTCAAGTGAAGAAGCTTGTTCGAGTAAAAACTAAAAATCCTATGGTTACTACTGACACTCCAGGAATTGCGTTTCAGAAAGTTTGTCTAAATATTGTAGGTCCTTTGAAACCGGTTACAAAAAATGGTTATGAGTATATATTGACAATTCAAGATAATTTAACTAAGTACTTCTTAGCAATACCATTACCAAATCATCATGCAAGTACTATCGCGGACGCATTCATCAGAAAATTCATATTCATCTATGGTGCACCAAAAGCCGTATTAACTGATCAAGGTTAATGAGTAATCTTCTAAAACGCGTTGCAAAAAGGTTTCGCATTAGACAATTTAAAACAACAGCTTTCATCCACAATCAAACGGCTCGCTAAAAAGATCGCATCATTTTTGAGCGGAATATTTGAAACAATTTATTAACAAAAATGCACAATGGGATGATTGGTTAGAATTGGCAACTTTTTGATAAAACACCAGTGTTTACGAAGAAACTAAATGTACTCCATATGAATTAGTCTTTGGCCGTTCAGCCAGATTACCTTCTAGTCAACCCTTACTTCCAGAAAAAAGAATAAAAGCTTACGATGACTATCTGGTAAATCTAGTGACTAAATTGCATGAAATACAATTTTTATCTCAAAACAGTCAAATTAGTGCAAAAGAAAAGTCAAAAACGTATTATGATCGAAAAATTAATCCTCAAAATTTTAAGGTTGGCGATAGCATATTTTTCTTACAGGGACCTAAACCTGGTAAATTAGGCGATCGGTATACTGGTCCACATGAAGTTTTAGAAATTTTAGGCAAGGGAAACATAAAAATAAAATTAAGTAAAGGTCTCAAGATTGTTCATAAAAACAGACTCAGGTTATCTCATATTAAACATCCTAATCAGGATTAGGAACAAGTATTACTAAGCAAAATCATTCTTTTTGTTTCAGGGGATCAAATCCACAATACTAAATCTGTTAGTTCAGGAAATCATTCAAAATGGTTGTTAGTATGTATGACCTTGTTCATCATTCCAAAATGCCTTTAGAAGCTATTGTTAAATCACCTTATCTGAATCATGGAGAAAAATCATTTGATGGTTATTTAGATATTAAACATAGTTACGTCTCTGAATCCATACTTACTCAAGATTGTAACTATATTGCAATCCCAGATAGGCATTGCATACGCTGTTGCTTTGTAGAATTAATGGGATGGATCCTTCTCACTTTAAATGATAAGGAAGAACCCTTTAATATAGTCAATCAATTTTATTCTGATCCAATTGGATTTGATACTAGTATTAGTAGTTATCGGGAAGCCAGGGAGGCAGGAATTCTCAATTCAATGTATACTATTTAATACTTTACTTATTAATGAAATGTAAATTTCGAATAAATAATAAACCCCTCCTGTTTCAGGAGATAGGGATCGTACGACTTATCTTCCTAATTGCATGCAGAATTGCGTCCCTCGCATTACCCGCTAGAGCCATATTAGGATACAACTGTGCTTCAAGTCGGTTAAATATAACGAAATTATCTTTGATTGATGTAGGAAATTGCGAAACACCAAAGAGTAAGCCAAATGCAACGGAAACTTATATTCAACTGTTGCAGTCTACTGGAATTACTAAAATTAAGGTAATTCAATGTAAAATTGAAATTAAGCGATCTGTTTTTTATTGCGGAATGCATTCACACTCGTCCATAGTGGAAAAAGGAGTATCGGAATACTTGCATGAAATCTCGCATGATTCTTGCAGGGCAATACATAATGTTAGAACTTATAAACATAATCAACAGGTAGAACTCCAGGAATTAAAAATGAATCAGACTCTTTCAAAAAGCGTAACATTTGCTGGAGATGTGGAAACAAATGATAAATGTACGGGAGTTAGTTTTATCGATCCTATAGGAAGTTGGAAAAATGTTGTTGTCCAGAGAATGATAAAGATAACATTAGCAGAGCAATATGCAGTAGCTGATCTTGAAGCAGACAGAGTACGTTTAGATTCTAGAATATCATGTCCCTTATCTGATACATCTTGTTTTGACAATGATTACGGATATTCTTTTTGGCATCCTTTACCTAGCGATATTTGTCAGTTTAACAGATATTCTTTACTTTATGAGGGTTTCGCTTATTAAATTTAGAAATAAGGAAACTGATGAAACATTTTTCTCTTTAGAAACAAAGGAAATACTTTTTGTACTTAGCCAGAAAGGTCAATTTTTAATATGTCAGTATATATCATATCGTAATGAGTATCCTAAACTTTTTATTTTTGAGACCGTAAAAGGACGACTATTTCTAGAGGATAGAAAACTAACAGTTGAAGCTCTGGACATAATGTTATATGTATATTCGAAATTCGTCTATGTCGAAAGGCACATTCGGACGTAAATAAATACCTTACATTAGAATATAATGTACCAACGTTGTAAGCTTGAGCAAGAAGTATTTCGAAATTCATTGATCCTTGGGACCCAAGGACCAATGAGGCAAATAGCCTCAAAACCATCGAGGCAATACCAGTTGAAGAACGACGAAAAAAAGGTTGATATTCGAGGCCTACTATGTTCATGGTTTATCGGGGCGTATAGACTCAACGATCAACTTCTATTGCCTCGACGATCAGAGAAAAATCCGCCAAATTTCGAGGCATGAGAAGTTGATCGTTGAGGCCATACTCCCCGATAGACTATGAACATAGCGGGCCTCGAATATCAACCTTATTTTCGTCGTTCTTCAACGGGTATTGCTTCGATGGTATATGGAGGCTATTTATCCCGTTTCAGTTGACGCGAATCCTGTCAAATTTTTTCTCCGTGTACGCAGGGGCCATACTTTAATTACGTAACGCTCTATAGGGGGGGGGGGGGTTGTTCTGTAAAAGTTGTTACTTCAGTGTTAATTTGAAATTTTTTACATTAAGAAATTTGTTACATTGGGGAAGGAGATGGGTAAAAATGCCTGAAAAAAGCGTTACGTAATTAAAGTATGTCCCCTCACCTTCAGCATGATTTTACAAGGTAATTTATAGACTAAATATGTATACTTTAACAAACCTTCTTGTTAATCAGCAAAAAACACTAACAAATTAAAGTTTTTGTTTTGTTTTGTCAATTATACGCATTTAATATGTTCTGTAAGTACATGCAAATGGAAAGCCAAAGAGTGGAATGAGGGATTAGTGCTACATTTCCAAGTATTGCACAAAACTATCAGGACCAGAAGATAGTTTTGATTGTCCTTAATTTTAGATTGTCCTTATTATTTGGATTGGTATGACATGTGGTCATCTTATGTCAATGCTCAATTGTTCTTGTACATATGACATTGTCAGAGCTGAATGCATTGCGCGGTATCTAACGTTATATACGTTATAGTGGTAGGGGCTTTTACTTAAAGTTACAAATTAGATTTTTATAACTACTGTGAAATGAGTTCGTGTCATTTGTAATGTCTACAGTATTTTTAGTTTTATTTATATATACCATTTCTATAAATTCTCTTTTATTTTTGTTTTCTTCCACAGATAAAGTTCAGTTTTCTTGAATTTAAAAAGGTGATTCTTTTCATGTCAGTGTTGAAATAAAGCGCCTACATTGGTATCCCTATTCGAACTTGATTTATGTTGGTTTAATCTAATTCTTAATTTATTACTTGTTTGACCAATGTATACGTGGTCGCATCCTCCACATGGTATATCATATATAACATTAGTTTTGTCTAGTATTTCAACAGGATCCTTCATTCTCCGGAAGACAGCAGATTGTTCTGTGTTTCTTCAAAATACAGTACCAATGCCATGTTTTTTAAAAATATTACTAAAGTTTCTATGGTTCTGTTTAATGTATGTTATTGCAATCCTTTTTATGTCTTCTTTTATTATATTGCTATTATTTTAAATATTACTATTTACGTTTCTATTAATTTGGTTGATTCTAACACTCTTATAATTATTTACAAACTCAGTCGGGTAATTGTTCTCTGTTAAGGTTTTACTAGCTAGTTCTAGATTCTCTTGGTGGAATTTCTTCTCTGATAGCTTTATTGCTCTATCCACTAAGTTGTTTACGACACTAATTTTGTGTTTTATATGTGTGTTAGTATCAAAATTTAAATATCTTCCGGACCATGCCGGTTTCTTATACCAATTTGTTTCAATTTTTGATCCTACTTCAATAATATAATTTTGATATCTAAATAACTGATTTCGTTTTCTCCCAACTCCATGATAAATTAAATTCTATCATTGTGTTTGTTGAATTCATTAAGTGAATAATCTACTTTATTTTTCAAGATGCGTGTTATAATGTCATTAACATATTGTTTGAAAAATAACGGTGTAAAA
Source organism: Ganaspis brasiliensis (assembly GCA_037103525.1). NCBI lineage: Eukaryota > Metazoa > Arthropoda > Insecta > Hymenoptera > Figitidae > Ganaspis > Ganaspis brasiliensis. The sequence goes on along the minus strand of JAZKLR010000223.1, from coordinate 895,264 downwards.
TCTAGTACATTACTTGCGTTGTCTTCAAAATCTTCCTTTACCATATTTGTTATGGATGTCGACAAGGGAAAGCCAATCGGGGTGCCGAATATTTGTTTATAAAATTTACCTTTGCATTTACAATACACATTGTTTAAACATAAATTAAGTAGTTTAATAAACTCATCTTTTGGAACTTTTGTGAAATCTCGGATCTTGTGCTATCTGTTGTTGACAGATTCAATCACAATGGAATTAGAAACATTTGTGTATAAAGATTTTATATTTAACGATACAAAGACGTAATTTGTTGGTAGATTTTTTAGGAGTTTTATGAGATGCAATGAGTCCCTGACATATGTATCAGTTTTACCTATCATTTTCTGAATGGAAAGGCTCACATATTTTAAGACATTATATAACGGTGATCCTACAAATGATGTTACAGGTCTGTCTGGAAATTCTGCCTTGATTTTTTGGTAGAATGTACATTCTTGGTGCATTACCGTTATATGATTTGAGGCTAAGTGATCTTTGTCCGACTAATAATATTTTTATTTTCTAGGTCACTGATTAAGTTATTAAGTTAGGTTTGTATAGAGCTTGTGGGGCCTCTTTTTGATTTCTCGTATGTTGTATAATACATCCCTGCAAATCTAAACTTTCTCACTGTCGAATGAATGTGATCAAGTATTTCCGAAGGAAATTTTTGCGCTGAACACGAATCCGAAGTCCAAAATGTTCCTTCACGTCAAGTTTTTGAGAAAAAGGGGGTTGAAACCCTCCAAAAATGCGTTTTTGGCAGATTTGAAAAATTATTGTGCTAAAACTGTATGTGTCAAAAACTTCGCTCTTAACAGAAATTAAAGCCTGAAATATGCCCTTTCAAATGAGCTATAGGCGAAATTGATTGCATCAACCTTTAAGGTAGGGGGTGTGTTTATGCCTATGGGTTTTTTGAAAAAAAAAACTAAGAAAAAACATCACTCAAGTGCAATGCACCGATTTTCTTCAAAATTGATACACTACTAAAAGTTAAAAAAGAAATATTAAAAAAAACTATTAAAAGTTTGAAGAAAATCGGTACATTGCACTTGAGTAGTGTTTTTTAGTTTTTTTTTCAAAACACCCCTTGACATAAATACACACCCTACCCTAAGGGTTGATGCAATCAATTTTGCATATAGCTCATTTGAAAGGGCATACTTCAGACTTTAATTTCTGATAAAAGCAAAGTTTCAGCCACATACAGTTTTAGCACAATAATTTTTCAAAAACTGCCAAAAACGCATTTTTGGGGGTTTTCAACCCTCTGTTTTAAAAAACTTGACGTGATGGAACATTTTGGATTTTGGATTCGTGTTCAGCACAAAAAATCTGTTCGAAAACACTTGGTAGCATTCATTCGACAAAACCGATGCAGTGCTGTGATAATCAGTAAGGATTTCTTTATATTTTTCGAAATATGTGTCCTTTTTCATTACAACGGTGGTTTTTCCTTTGTCAGCTCTGGTCACTATTAAATTTTCATTATTTTTTTAAAACTTTTTAGTAACTGTTACCATCAAAGTATATAAATCGTTGATTTCTTTTTTTTATTATAAAATTTTTGTAATTTAGAAGTTATTTCTGATCTAAATTCATTTCTTTTGTCCTTGTCTATTAGATCTATTCTTTGTTCAACGCTAGCCATTGTTTTAATTGAAACATTAGTTTAGAATACCTATTCTTTAAACACTTATTTTTAAGGCTATTTAACAAATAATTGTTATGAGTTGAAAATTTTGAAAACATTGTCTAATAATAATTTTTTTCATTATTCAACTTACAATTTTGGGAGCTTTCACAAATGACGTCACGCTGCAAGGGAGGAGGGGGGATCTTAACCAAACAGGACAGAACGTCGTCCTTTGAGACGTCCTAAACGTGACGTCTTAAATTATTTTTGTAATCTTAAAAATTGAATCATACTATCATTCTAATCTTGTGCGCATCAAATAATATTAATTTTCTTACATTTTTTTATTTAATGAAATACCTCATAATGAAAATTCAAGATGTAGGACTTCAACTAGTCCTTACTGTGTTTATTGCTGAAAAAAAAAAATTACTTAATGACAGTGAAACACTCTTACGTCACAAAGTGTGACAGAAAGGGGGTTCAAAACGTTGCAAAAAGTGTGTGAAATAATTTGTGAACGTTTCCTTTCTAAGAATTGGAAAAGAAATAAGTTGAACAGTATTAATGTTGGGAATGTTCAGGGAAGTTCCGGTGCTGTGTGGTTAACAGACCCTTCAGTTTTAACTTCAGGTTAACTTCCCTGTGATACATAAATGTCCGGAGGTTTTTTAGTTTTCCTTGTTAACTTGCCTTGTTAACTTCCATTGTTAACTTCCCTGGTTAACTTCTTGTTAACTTTCCTTGTTAACTTCCCTTGTTAACTTCCTGTTAACTATAAAAAAATATACATATAAATTATAAGGTTATGTTCACAGAATTTACAAAAGCAAGTTCTCTGATGACAGTTTATTTTCGGGGAAATTTCATTCTCATTCTTTAGGTTAATTTCTCTGGATAATTATAAGAAAACATTCAAAGCGAATTTCGATTTAATTATTACCTGAATATTCCTGATAGTTTCAATGAATTATTTTCAGGAAACTAACATTTATGTAGTTAACAAGGGAAGTTAACGGGGAGTTAACCAGGGAAGTTAACGGGAAGTTAACCAAGGAAGTTAACGGGAAGTTAACAAGGGAAACTAAAAAACCCCAGGACATTTATGTATTACAGGCAAGTTAACCTGAAGTTAAAACTGGAAGTTCTGTTAGTTTCTTATTTTAACTTCCTGTTAACTTCCTGGAAACTTAAGTGCTGTGTGGGTGTACATTTTTATCCGTAAGTGTTGATGATGTTCGGTTATCAAATGATATCCTTTGCAGGTTACCTGCAAAGACTTTCCTAAGGTTAGTGAGACCGAAAAAATTTTTTAAATTCTTAAATGTAGTTTAAAGTGATACGGGACGCAAATATTGATAAAAGGTACTTTTTAAAGGTTGGTGATGATAGGTTATCATATGATGTCCCTTGTATTTTACCGTCGAAAAATTTCCAGCCGTAATTTGGTCCCAAAAAAATCCTTGAGTTCACAACAGTAAATTAAGGTGATAAGAGATGAAAATATCGACGAAGTGTTGTTTTTAGGTGTTGGTTGTGACTGTCCTCGAGAAAAGGTGCCTTAGCTCCAAAAATTCCATTTTTAGTTTTTGATGCTAATCGACCGATTTTAAGTTGCTCTTTCATACAAAAGAGTAAGTAATTGTTTATGACAATTATTTTTGAGAACACAACGTTTTGAAGATGTGCATGTCCTCGAGTTTCTTGTTTCTTCTTTAACTTCAATCGCTTGTGCTCCAGGAATAATTTTGCATATTGACCATTTTTTCATTTATCTGTCTAATTGTGCTTGCTGTTTTAGTAAACTTTTCATTCGGGGATGATATTTAGGAGTTGTTTTGGTTCATAAGTAGGGGTGAATTCGATTTTTCAAATTTATTTCGATTTCGGGGCTTTTGTATATTTATGATAAACTTTTTATGCCATTCCCCTGCTACATATATCAAAAAACTTTGTCCATTGTATTTATTATTGGTTTTTGCATTTAGTTCCTGGTCCATTAATTTTTGTAGAAAAACAGCTACTCTGTAATTTAAGTAAATGTCAACGAAATGTTATAAAAAATTTCTATTACACTCCCTTTACTTAGTGCAAAAAAACCATTTGAAAGCTTTAAAGCTAATTTTAATCAATGAAACCGTATTATATGCTCACAAAGTCCTACATATCTATGTGATTTGGCCGAATTCCTCAGTTTAGATATTTGGAGAGAACGATTCACTTACGCAATTACTCAACAATGAGATGATAAGGGGTCTGGTGAGACTAATGAATTTGAAATTAAAGTGTGGTTCGTGAAAGACGAAAAAGGATTTTTTCATACTTTCTTTCCTTGCCTTGAATTTGTGGACTTATTGACTGTTTCGTACTGGATATTTATCGACGGGACATTTAAAACTGTCCCTCATATTAAATGAGCCTATCAACTACTGATGATCATGGTAGAAAATTATGAAAAGGTTAATTTCATACATCAAAAAGTTATTAATAATAACTGAATATAATATTATAAGTCAAGTTTATTAAAAAAACAATAATTTTAAAATTGTATAATTAAGTTTGAGCTCTTTAGTTCCTAAATCTTGCGGGGAAATATTATAGAAAGCTTGGCCTCCAATATTCTTCGAAATACCAACTTTAGGATGACTGGTCCAATGAACAAAACTGCTCTTACATAATTTCTGTCTGTAGGTTTCTAGTTTTTCAAAGACACGACAAATTAGCAAATGTTCATTTATTAGAAATATTAAAGATGTCGAAGGGTTGGAATGGAGTTGGTTTAAACCTTTTGAATTCAAAAAACGCCGACTTAACTTGATTTGACTTTTCGAGTTTTTTGCACCGGTTTAATAAATGATTGTTTGAAATTTAACAAAATGAAGAACACAATTAATTTTGTTCTTAAAATTTGTTTATGGAAATTTAGTGGTTTTTACTTTAGAAAAATTATTTACAAATAATAGAACCCTAAACCGCTGTGCTACGCCGACGCCGCTGCTCATTTACTGCGCACACCAGCGCGCTGCCGATAGACTATTAGCTATCGGCGTTTACCGGCGTTTATTCGTAAAGGCTAAAACTAAGCTTTTAATCATTTTTATACGTTATAATAATTTTTTTCTTAGAATTTAAAACTTAAATGAAGCATTTAACAATTTATTTGCTAAATTTAAAAATTTAAACTAAATTTCAATTTTTATTTTTCAAAATTTATTAATTCTCATTCAAAAGAGTTAAGACGTCTTTAAACAAAAGTAATTAATTATTAAATATTGCAAATTTCGCATTAAAGAAATGTGTTTTTCTTACTTATTACTCTTTTCAAATGTGTGTAAAGTTTGCCTCGGCGCAGGCTTCTAAGGAATAACATTTAACATTTTTATGGTAAATATTATAATCATACTACATGGCCCACTTTATTATTTCTAATAAATCAAGATTTGTAACACATACAATCATTATCAATTTAATTCTATTAGGTTTTTTTTAAAATCATTTCGATGTAAATTTTTCAAAACAATAACCTGCATGAGAAAAATCCTATAAGACCTCAGATAGCGGCAACTAGTGACCAGGAAAACGAAAAAGCTGTTTTAAAAGTCGAACAAAGTTAATATTTCCTTCTATTACGTTTTTTTGTTAAATTATTTCAATTAAAATTTTTCAAAAACCATAACCTGTGTGAGAGAAATCCTAAAAGACCTCAGACAGAGGCACCTGGTGATTAGGAACACGAAAAATCTTTTACAAAAATTGAAAAAATGAATATTTTTTTCCTTGACTTTTTTTTATTCAATTCGTTTAACGGAAATTTTGCAAAATGATTACCTGCATGAGACAAATAAATTTAGTCTTTAGAATTTGGCACCTGATGGCCAGCAACACGAAAAAACTCTTCTGAAATTAGAAAAAGACTAATATTTTCTTCCTTGAGGTTTTTGATACAATTGTTGCAATGGAAATTTTGGAGAGTTGTATCTTGCCTAAAAAAATTAAATAAAGCCTCGGAATAAAGCATCCAGTGGCCAGGAACTCGAGAAATAAATAAAATGGGTGCTAGTTTCAGTTTCATATTAACTTTATATTAGGCCTTAACATTGAGTAATTTTGCATATTCTGGATTGAAATTGAAATCGAGATCCGAAATGAAAGTTGAAATTGACCCGAATCTAAATTTTGAAAATTGCAGTATTTTTCAAAATTTAGACATTTTAGTCGTCTATTTTTAGAAAATAGGTTCTGCATTATTTTTTATTACTGTCTTATTTATTTATTCAGGAGAAACACATCTGTTTCTAAAAATATTTCCGATTTACATTTATCCAAAATGGGTGAAATAATATTTGTACGGGTTCTAAGGTTTTTAAATTTTTTTGCAAATCAAGAGTTTCTTGAAATTGTTGCGTAATTTTGTTCGAAATTCTAAAAAAGCCCGTAAGAGAGGGGCGTTAAAAAAATTGAAAATTTAAGCACATGTCAGATAAGACAGATAAATATTTTAATTTCTTTCTGACAGGTTTAAAGTTTTTGTCTGGGATAATTTTTGATTTACAATTATAGAATATTGTGAAGAAGTGCAAAATAAATTTTTTTTATATAAAAAAATGTTATTGTTACTTGAAGAGTAGATTTTCTTTACAAAACAAGTCTTTAATATGCATGCGTTACCTCGTGCAGATTTTTAAGAAGCCTGTAAAGAATTCTGACATACAATAAAGTAAAAACTGTGGAAAAAGATAAATTTCTATAAATTTTAATACCTTTAAAGAAGAATGTTAAACATGTCTAAAGTTTCATTTTCTTTTTTTTTTTTTTTGACATTGTAATATAATTTTCCATGTTCAATTTTAGCTAGACAGAAATATGCATCTTTATACGTCATAACTTTTCATGGGTTACGATTTCATAGCTGTCTCTCTTAATGGCATGGCCGGATTGGGATTGGATTTGAGAATTTACAACTTTAAGCAACTCTAAATGTTCGATATTTACAAGTTGTATGGAAATATTAGATTAGCATATACGATTTGGGCGGAGGAAGACTTACGGAAAATATTAATTCAGACATTTAAACATGTCACCAACGCAATTATTTTCTAAAATAAGAATGGAGCTATATTTTGCTATTGCATTTTTACAGGTGTTCATTAGGGTAGCCGTTAAAAATGATATTTTGGAATTTTGTCCATTTCCGGGTCTTATTTTGTCACAAATTGAAAAAAATAGATACGTATTTTTTTTTTAGGGTTCCGGACACAAAGTGTCAAAACGGAACCCTTATGTTTTCACTCGTTTGTCCGTCGCCCAAAACCATTACCCCCTAGCGGCCAAACTACTTGAGATAGAGAGTTGAAATTTGGTACACTTATGTATGTTCACGTGTAGATTACAGGAAAAATATAGCGAACATGATTAAACGTGATGTTCATAGCGTTGTCAAGGAAATAACAGGATTTTTTTCAAAAAATGCATTAAAATGCCTATTTACCCCCCCCCCCCCCCCTTATCTCACAAACTATTTGACCTAGAGTATTGAAATTTGGTACACTTATGTATTTTCGCGAGTAGAGTACAGGAAAAATATAGAGAACCTGATTGGAGGTGATGGTCATAGCGTTGTCAAGGAAAAACTTTTCTTTAAAAAAAAACGTGCCCTCCCCCCCCCCTTGTCTTCCAAACTATTTGACCTGGAGGTTTGAAATTTGGTATATCTGGGTATTTTTGCGTGTAGATTACAGGAAAAATATAGCGAACGTTGCTGGACTTAATTTTCAAAAGTTATTAATGAAAAATTGAAAAATGACAATAAAACCCCTATGCTAGAGCTCAGGATTTTTTCATGAAAAGTTGGGAATTGTCAGAAATGTGTAAATTTATGTAGAAAATTTTCTGAATCACTAAAAATAGTGGATTAAAATTTATTATCATAACATTTTTTCAAAAAAACTGAAATTTTATTTAAAAAAAAATTTTCTGTTCTAAACAGCTACAATATTTCGTAGTTTCAGATTTTTTTTTCTACAAAATGTTTATTTTTATGTTTAAATTACTTTAAAAGTTTAAAATTAAAAAAAAATTTCTTTTCTTAGAATTCAAAACTAGGTAAAAAACCTCGGTCTATTTGCCTGGAAGTTTTTAATTTTATAAAAATCTTATAAGGGTGATTCTCCGCGTAGCGCACAAATTCACTTTCCCCATGTTTTGAAAGAATAATCCCAAATAATTTTTGTCTTCTTCTATTATTTCAACGTGGAAAGGTAACTTTTATATTTATAAACAAAAACCAACAGATACTTTTGTATATAATATAATATTTTTTCGTTTAAACGGTTTAAAAGGCTAAAAATGTAATTATTTGACCTGTCCCCACAAAAAATTAAAAAAGAAAAATCGGGCAAGTACGAGTTACACCCATACCAAAATCTAGGGTTCCGTACATTTACGAAACAAAGATATACCTTATTAACAAACAGAGAGCTCTAATTTGGTACACATATGTATTTTTACGTGTAGATTACAGGAAGATTATAGGGAATATTATCTGGATTGACAGTCAAAACGTTGTCAAAAAAAGAAAAACTGCAAATTTTCGAAAAAAAAAGTTTTTTCCTCATAACTTTGAAACTATTTGAGCTAGAGGGCTAAAATTTGATGCATTTGTATATTTTTATGTACAGATTATGAAAATTAATTAGAACGTACAAATTATAAAAATACTTCTACCTTCAAGTACATGAAACTTTTGCTTAAGGGTACAGGTTTTTATTTCATATAAATAACATAAAAATCAAGAATTTTTTTTAAGGGGAGGCCCTGAAATTTTTATAGGGTTCAGGGCTTATAACAGTCTTGATTATAGGTCCTGTGGCAGCCTTGATCAAGCCTTGTATAAGATTAAAATTTTTTTTGTTTTTTTCATAATTTTTCAATTATTTTGAAAAAAAAAGTGATAACAATTTTCAAATGCGTTTTATATCGTTTTTTTACATTCTGAGTATACAAATAAAAATTTTATTGGTTTGAGGGGTACTGTAGGACAATTAGGGTGAGCTCTAGCATAGGGGTCTAAACCTCTTTTTGGTGATTTTTTGAATTTTTTTTTTTGTGACCTCATAATATTCAATTTTATTTCCAAACATAATTTTTCCATAATCTGCATGCAAAAATACACGAGTGTACTAAATTTTAGCCCTCTAGCTCAAATAATGGCAAAGTTAGAGAAAAAAAACTTTTTTTTCCAAAATTTGCAGTTTCTCCTTGACAACGCTATGGCCATCAATGCAGATCATGTTCTCTATATTTTTCGTGTAATCTACACGTGAAAATACATATGTGTACCAAATTTGAGACCTCTAGGTAAAATAATTTAGAAATTAAGGGGGGGGGAGTGGTCTATTTTAATGCATTTTTGCTAAAAAAAGTTGTTATTTCCTTGACAACGCTATGAACATCACCTTGAATCATGTTCTCTATATTTTTCGTGCAATCTACACGTGAAAATACATAAGTGTACCAAATTTCAGTTCTCTAGGTCAAATAGTTTAGAAGTTAAGGGGGGGGGGGAATGGTTTTTGGCTACGGACGCACGAGTCTCGCTATAAGGGTTCCGCCGAACACCGAAGGTGTACGGAACCCTAAAAATTAATATTTGTACCAATATTCACTAATAAGTACAATAAATATTGGCATATAGTATTGTTTAATTTATTATAATTAAATAAAAAAAACGTTTAATACAAAAAAAAATTTTTTTGGATTTTTTTTGCTATTTATCTTTGACTACAGTTTTTTCTATTATCCTCTATTTTATTAATAAAAATAAAATTTCATAAATAAAAATAAATTTTTAACATAGTTCTACTTTGGAATAAGTAACAATCAACTTCCTTAAGTTGATACATGAAAAAAGCAATCAATTTCCTAATTGATTTATTAATTTTTTTCAATTCAAATTTCAAATTTGTTCAGGGCCTCATAAAATCGTCTCCACCAACCTCGACCGGTCGTTGAATATTTTACAATAAATTCAAAAATTATTTATAATAAAAGTTGAATAAAGTGTATTTGTATTATTTATGACCATATAAAAGTAATCCATGCGAGAAAAATTAAAAATTAATGATGATTTTCTAAGCAACAAGGGAATTAATAATGCCGGTCGAAATAGTTTCAACCGTCTCCACCAACCTCAAATTTTCGACCGGCATTGGTATAACATGAAGAAATTTGTGTAAGTATTAAACAATAAAATTGAAAGTTCTTATAAACTGCCATAGTACAAGTAAGTTTACCATAAATTACCAAACAAATTACCATAAATTACCGCTAGAATTTCTATAAATTACCGCGAAAATTTCCATAAATTACCAAAATCAAAATTTTAAATTGTGATTTGTGCTTTAAATTTTTTTTATAAATTACCGAAATAAAAAGTTTAAATTATGGTGTGTTGCTTACACATTTTTATAAATTACATCGACATTTTTATAAATTAACTCTAAAATTTCTATAAATTACTAAACTTAAAATTTTGAATCGTGGTTTGTACATTACGCAAATTTGTATAAATCACCTAAAAAATTTTTATAAATTACCAAAATAATTTTATTAAATCGTGGTTTGTGCCTTACATATTTTTATAAATTACCGCCAAAATTTCCATAAATTATCGCATAAATTTCCATAAATTACCGCATAAATTTCCATAAATTACCAACATAAATTTTTTGAATCGTGATTTGATCCTTACACATTTTTACAAATTATCGTGAAAATTTTCATAAATTTCCATAAATTACCAAAATCAATTTTTTGAATCGTGGTTTATGCCTTACATATTTTTATATATTACCGCGAAAATTTCCATAAATTACCGCCTAAATTTCCATAAATTACCAAACTCAAATTTTGGAATCGTGGTTTATGTTTTACACATTTTTATAGATTACTGCGAAACTTTCCATAAATTACAGTGTAAATTCCCACAAATTTCCATAAATTTCCATAAATTACCGAAAAAAATATTTTTAACAGAAAGCGTTTTTAATTTTTGTGAAAATAAATTCATCACTCGGTTTTTAATTTTCATTATAGAATCTATTTGCATACACAGTTTTTAACGTAAGGTACATATAAGTGCTTACAAGTAATTTGTTTAAAAAAAATACCAAAATCATAAATATTTTGTCCGGCCCATCATGGACACTTCATTTCAGACACTTTAACTTGAAGAATTTATATTAACTTTTATGATATTGATAAAAAAAATTTTTGACAATTGTTTTTAAAAATTTGTGCGCTACGTGGAGAATTAGCCATAAATATCTTAAAAAATTATAAATTTTAATAAAAGTAAAAAAATTATGGTTGTAATTTATTATTATTCAGAAAATTCAAATAATAAGTAACTAAGGAATTATTAAAATGAATCATTAAAAATATATAATAAAAAAAATTTTTTCAATACATTTTTATGTTCGTGGACAGAACCCTCCGTGCGCGAGTCCGACTCGCACTTGCCTGGTATTTTTTAAATTAATATTTAGTGGTGTCCTGTAGGCTATTGAAATTTTGCATGTAGTTTGCATGGGAAAAACTTTTTTTCAGAGGTTTCCGGTAAAATCGTTAAAAATTAATATTTTTTGACCGGACTACTCTGTTTCTCTTTATAAATGGTTAAACAATAACATACAATTTTTAACATATAAAATTTGTTAAGTTAACTATTTTTTACAGGTCGCAAAAGTTGACCAAAAAAAACCAAAGTATAGGTTATTATTGGCAAAAAATATTAATTCTGAAAAAAACGAGAAATTTAAATTGTTAATCATAACTTCTAATGTTTTTGAGGTCGTTGATTACAAATCTGAAGTCATATTTCAAAAATTCAAAATCGCGGATCCAACATGACGGCCATGAAAAATTTAAAATTGATCTATTTCAAGGAAACTTCGTATCAGGGGGTTTTGGGGGTCCCTGATTACAAATTTAAAATGAGATTTCAAAAATTCAAAATGGCGGATCCAATATGGTGTCCATGAAAATTTTAAAATTAATAAATTTTTATGAAACGTGGTATCAAGGGGTTTTTGGGGCCTTAGTTACAAATCTGAAGTTAGATTTCAAAAATTCAAAGTGCCGGATCGAATTTGGCGGGCATAATGTTAAATAAGTGAGAATTATGTCCATTTCATGGACATTTCGCTTCCAAGTAAGAAAAATAAGAGGAAGCAAGAAATTAATAATTTAGAAGTTAATTGGAGAAGTTATTAAAAAAAGAAGAATTTGAAATGTAAAAAAATGTAAAAACTTGAATTATTTTCTGAATTCTTGATCAATTAGAAACTTTATATAGGTCAGTCGATTCATTTTGAGATAAGGAATATGATTTTTGTATTAATTAAGTTGTATTTTTATCATGAAAAAAATGTTTCGCAAAAAACGATTTTTTTCGATAAAAAGAGGTGCTCAAAAAAATTTGGTTGGGTATTTCAAAAATCCTTGTGCCCAAATTTAATTATTCATAAGCTTAATGAGTCATCTAAATTTTATTGAAATCCGTTGAAGCGTTTTCGAGATATCTTGTACACAAAAAACGCTATACACACACACCCACACACATACATCTGGACATTTGCTTAGGAATGAAAATTTAAGCTTCTTAGATGAAAATAAGTTGATTTAGACTATTTTTGGAAAACGAAAATCTTAACGATCACAAATCTTTCTCTATGAGAAAGCAAAATATTAATAATTTTTCATAAAACTTGGTATCACAGGGTTTTAGGGTCCTTAGTTACAAATCTGAAATTAAACATTCAAATGGGACCTCGCTGCTAATCAGAAATAGAATTTCAAATTAGCAACTTCAAGTGTTAGAAAAATGACAGATAATTAAATAACCAAAAATAGACGTAAACAAACCTAAGAGTTAACTCGATAAAGATCGTTTGCAAAGAATTAATAATTGTAGCCAATAAAAAATTTGAATCCTGAAAGAAAAAATAAAGTTTATCGTTGATCAATTTTTAACTAAATTTGTAATTTTATATGTAGTGACATTTTTAATATTTTAGGCGAGTTAATAATAAAGTTTTAACCCATCGAAATTTATGAGTTCCAGTGATCATAATTCTTTTTCTGGCATTAATTTGGGTTTTAAAATGAAACTAAGTTGTAAAACTAAGATGAACAAAGTTGTAAAATTAATAAAAGAACACTTTTTCTGATGGATTTTAGAATTTTTATTTTTGTAATAAATCGAATGTTTTTAAAATCCAAAAAGTAATGTTTTTCAGAATTCTAAAACAAGCCCATAAAAATTGTGGAAGAAGTTTAAATTTCAAACATTACAATTTTTTTAACAATACAGATGTTAAGCTAGTCAAAATTATATTCCTATTTTTTTATGTAACTAAGGCCCCAAAAACCCCTTGATACCACATTTCATAAAAATTTATTAATTTTAAAATTTTCATGGACACCATATTGGATCCGCCATTTTGAGTTTTTGAAATATGACTTCAGATTTGTAATCAACGACCTCAAAAATATTAGAAGCCATGATTAACAATTTAAATTTCTCGTTTTTTTCAGAATTAATATTTTTTGCCAACAACAACCTACATTGGTTTTGTTGTCAACTTTTAGGCCCTGTAAAAAATGGTTAACTTAACAAATTTCATATGTTAAAAATTGTATGTTATTCTTTGAACATTTATGAAGAGGAACAGAGTAGTCGGGTCAAAAAATATTAATTTTGAACGATTTTACAGGAAATCTACGAAAAAAAAATTTTTTCCCATGCAAAATACATGCAAAATTTCAATAGCCTACAGGCACCACTAAATATTATTTTAGAAAAAAAATACGTATCTATTTTTTTTCCATTTGTGACAAAATGAGACCCGGAAATGGACAAAATTCCAAAATGACATTTTTAACCGCCACCCTAGTGTTCGTGACAATTTAATCATGGAAATGACGTTAGTTGACGAGGCCCTCTTCACAAATTACATAAGGATGTCAGTAGGGTAGTATGAAACCCTCTTCAGTTCATTGGTCCACAATTGATAAGTTGTCCAACTCGTCCAGAGACTATCAGTCCATCAACTAAATTGATGGTGACATTACGGTAATTGCATGAACTACTGCATGAAATACTTAGGGCTGCGCACGAGACCGAGACAAGTCTCGGTCTCGGATCGATATCGTCTTGTTTTCTGAGACGATATCGAGACGATACCGCAAAATAATTTCCGAGACGATACCGAGACGATACCACAAAAAAGCGAATCTGGGCGAGGCTCTCACCGAGACCGCAATAGGGAAGTAACTATAATTATGAACTTTTTTACTACGGATAACAGATATAGATATCTAATTTTAAACGCTAAATAATGTATAATATAATTCCACTAACCTTTTTTCAAAAATATTCAGTTTTAATTATAAAAAAATAATCATACCGGAAAATGAAAATGTAGATTACTGATCTTTTGTTAACAAGATTCTTCAACTGATGATTTAACACCAAAAATCATTTCTTAGATGCAAGTATAGAAGTCGAGGTTGTCAAAAAAGAATGTGATAAATCGGTTTAAAAGTACTGTCCAACATTTCACTTATTGTTAATTTTGCTGCTTGTCAGCTTTACAATTCAAACAACATCTTATTTTTAATCTTATTTAGCTGAGAATTTTTAAGCGACAGCGACACTATTAAATCAACAAGACCCAAAAAGTTTTTAACAACTAACAGCTGATTTGCAAAACTTATCTTTTTACAATAAATAAGTTAACAATTGTATTCTGCAATTCCTATGTTTTATTTTTTCGATGTTTTTAAGATCGAGACTAGACGATGCCACAATTATAAAGGCGATACCGAGACGATACCAAGCGTGACGAGACCATCAATTTTCAATTTTTTTGAGACCGAGACGAGACTCTGTCAAATATCGTATCGTATCGTATCGTGCGCACCCCTAGAAATACTGTCCGGTATTAGTCAAAATTAAACTAAAATTAAATTAATTATTAACAACATCCAAAATGTTTCCGGTGTTTAGAATATGCTGAATCAAAATTGAAAACAACTTTCTGGGAGCGAAGTTGATAACAACAATAAAATGTCAAAAATAAAAAAATCGACTTTATGTTGAAACAATGATTTTTTAGTATCGTGAAAAATTCATTCAAATATGTACTTCATCATCGAAATCTTTCTAGTATAATATGCAGGGTTACCACAGGTTTGGAAATACAGGGAAAGCAGGAAAAAGTCAGGGAAACTGAAATAGATCATGGAAGTCAGGGAGAAGACAGGGATTTTCATCAAAAGTACTGGAAAAATGGAAAAGAATCTCTACTATCAATTAAAAATTATATTTTTCTACAATTTTCTAAGTATAAAAATGTACCTACTAAATAAATTTTTGAAAGTCATATTTTAAACATTTCTAAAAATTGTTTGCAATCTGACACATATTTATCTTTCACAATTTTATAGAAAAGAGACGAAATATTAGTTTTAAGACCTCAAGAAAGGTCAGTGAAAAGTCAGGGGAAACTGTAATAAAATATTTGTGGCCACCCTGTATGCTGAATTAAAATGTAAAACTACTTTTAGGGAGCAAATTTGTTAACAACAAGAAAAGAAATGTCGAAATTCTGGACGTCAATTTTTTGACCAAAAACTGTTTGTTCAGGGTCGTAGAAATTTTTTAAAATAACTATATCATCAGAAATGTGTTCTTTTCTAATATGATACATAAAAATTAAAAATAACCATGAGGGAGCAGAGTTGATAAGAAAAAAAAGAAATCGTCACAATTTAGAAAGTCTAGTTTTTGAGAAAAACAGGACGTTTGAGTGTCGTGTACATTTTTTTAAAATACTTCATCTTTGAAAAACTGTCTCTTCTAATATGCTGCATCGAAATTTTAAAAAACCATGAGAGAGCAAATTTGTTAAGAACATCAAAAAATTGTAAAATTCAGAAAATAGACTTTTTGAATGAAAACTCACTTCTTAGTCAAGTGGCAATTTCTTTAAAATACTTTATCATTGGCAATATTTCTCTTATAATAGGCTGAAACAAAATTTAAAAGAACTTTAAGGGCGCAAAGGTGTTAACAACAATGAAAAGAAGTGTCGAATTTAAGAAAATCGTCTTTTTGACGTAAAACTGATTTTCGCGTTTCGTCAAAATGTCAATTTCAGAAATTTAACCATTTTTTCGTAGTTCTTAGCAACTTTGCTCTCTTAAAGTTGTTTACAATTTTTATTCAGCATCTTATAGGATACAGATTTCCGATGATAACGTATTTTGAAAGAATTTAAGCGATACTAAAAAATCAGTGTTTCATCAGAAATACATTTTTTGAAATTATACATTTTCTTTTCTTGTCATCAACTTTTATTCCTCAAAGTTGTTTTAAATTTTAATTTAACATAGGGTAAGGGAAAGAGTTATGCTTATGTAGTATTATAAAGAAATTTCTACGACAGTTAAAAATCAGTTCTCCCTCAAAAAGTCTACTCTTCGAGATTAGACAATCTTTTTAACAACTTTGCTCTCTTAAAGTTTTTTAAAGTTTTGATTCAGCATCTTATAGGAAAAAGATTTCCGATGATAAATTGTTGTAAACAAATTTTCACAACACTGAAAAGTCAGTGTTTCGTCAAGAATCAAATTCTAAATTTTTGACATTATTTTTGTTCTTGTCAACAACTATTATTATTAGTCAAAGTTGTTGTACATTAACAAGTTTGCTTTCTCAAAGTTATTTAACATTTGGATTAAGCATACTATAGGATATGAGTTTATAATGATATAGTATTTTAATGACACTGACAAATCATTTTTTCCTTAAGAAATTGATTTATTCATTTTGTAGACTTATTTTGTTGTTCTTAAGAAATTTGCTCCTTTAAAGTTGTTTCTATTTCTGGGTCAGTATATTGTAAGAGACAGATTTCCAAAGATAATGTACTTTTAACAATTTTCCATGACAATAAGTCATCAGTTTTTCTTTTAGAAAATCCATTTTTCGGAATTTCACAATCTTTTTCTTGTTATTAAGAACTACGATACCTTAAAGTTGGTTTTCAATCCGATTCAGCATATTGGAAAAAAGAGGAGTTTCGAAGACAATGTATTTGGATAAAATTTCCACGACATTGACATATCAATTGAGCCGCCGGATTCAAAAACCGCCTCTGCGCTCGAGATGTCTGCACCGAAAAAACAATATCCTAATAATTAGTATAACCCACTGAATAAAATAATATTTCCCACTAAAATAGGTGCCAAGGATATATTCTAGATATTAGGGGGGATCCACCTAATGGATAAGTATACTGTATTCTAGAGCGAATAATATTTTAACCTTAATATTATACTGATATTATACTAGTTTTAAGAATTAAATATCCTAAATTTAAGAATACAGTATCCTAATTCTAAAAAATCTCAAATATTTGTATTTAATAATAAAATGCACATTGAATCATTTTCAATATTTATTAGACTACATAAAGTTTAACAATTTTTATAAAATTATAAAATATGTTTAAAACTAATGTATGTTTTACCGTCGCCTCCTGTGCGAGGAAAATAAGGATAAAATGACAAAAGCTCATTATAAGAAATTAAAAACCAATTCTGCGATGGAGTAACTTCGTAACAATGTAAATGCTCATTAAAACCAACAGTACGTAATGCTGATACAATAAATTGTACATTGCCGTTTTCTTGAGGAAAAATGATAGAATTTATAATTCCAAATGACGGTAAATCCTCTTCGTAAAGTATTGCTAAAACTAATTTTGACTTGTAACAAGTGTCGCGAATGAATATTTCGGAAACAAGTAATAATTGTTTGTGTACAATAGGTAAAATTTCCAGGAAATTTTCATAATTATCTGCATCAACTATACTATATTTTTGTACCTTGCACTCAATATCTTCAGAGAACCCAGTTTTGGAAAGAAATTTTGCGCAAAGACTTAATGCATACCGTTTAGTAAGTGATACAGGAAGATTTTTGCGACAAGTCATGGATCTTGCGGGTTGTTTCACTACTGGACGATGATTACCCTCAAATCTTAAGCTCCAAATGTGAATAAGAGGACCAACCAGTAGCATGATTCTAGGGTAATGAAGCTCAAAATGATGCTTAGGCTTCAACGTCAACCCAAAGACTCCACAATATATTTCGTGATGTTCAGCAATTAGAGTAGCTAGGTAGATACTAGAATTATCAACAATAAACGGAGCTAAGGCAAAATCAAGTATTTCAACTAGAACTTTGTACAGTTTCCATGACTTATCATCCGCTGGAACTAAATCCCCTAACATAAGACCGAAATTTCTGACGAAAAATAACATTTCAGATGCTGACATTTTTAATTTATTTCCTCGAATATGATCTGCTGTGATGAAAGTAGGTTTGTTGCTAAAATCAGGACCATAATTGAAATTTTGAACACGTTCGTTAAGAGTAGCTAATGATAAATAATCATGAAAAAAAGTTATGTCTCTTAAAATGGCACACAAATCAAAATGGCAAACACCCTCCAACAAATCGTGCATGATGTCTACCATCAGATTATTAACAACATGAAATGAGCGAAGGGAATTCCATAAGCATCGACTTTTTATACCAGTGAGAGATACATCATTTATTCGTAAATCTTGTTCATAGTTTATAAAATTTCGTAATAGTTGGCAATTTTCTCTTGTTTGTTCTCTCATGGTATTTCGATGCTCTTTACAAAAACGACAATAGTAGTTCGCATTAAACGATTCAACAAATCCGTTGACAGAATTATAACCTTTATTATCTCCAAGAAATAAACACAAGGCGAAGAAAATTTGACGTTCACCTGCTTCTGTTTGAATTAAAATACCATTTGATTCTATATACCGTAATTCATTAAGAATAGGACGAAAAGCTTCTCCATTATCTAGACATCGATCATTACTTAAAAATATTAAAGCAACAAAAATATTCTGAAGTTTTGAGAGTAAGTGTTGTGGGATGCATGGAATTTCATAAGTAGTAGAGCTATGCCGGTTCCAAAACAGTTACCCTATAGGAATCTACCTTACCGGCCGCGAGTAGAAATCTGTTTTACCATGTAGGAATCTGTTTTACCCTAGTTACCGACCAGATGGCGCTGTGTGGGGGATTCCCCGCGCCATTTTGGATTTTTACCCCCACTTTTGCGCGGGAATTTAAATTTTACTCTCACTTTTGAGCGGGAAGTTAAATTTTACCCCCACTTTTAGGTTTTTCAAGCGCGCCATTTAGAATTTTTACCCCCACTTTTGCGCGGTAAGTTTAAAATTACCCCCACATTTAGGTATTTGAAGCGGGGATTTCCCTACTTTTGAGCGCGCTTTTAGTCTGTTGTAAGTGAGAGTTCTACGTTACCGACAGTGATTTTAGTGAGTTAGCACACCGGCCACCACTCAAAGGCGGCGCTGCAATCGAATCGCGCCAAGTTTAACTTAAAATGCTAACCCTTTTAATTTGCATAAAGTGTTATGTAAGAACTAATTTGCATATCATTAGTATGCAATACCACCCACGCGGCTAATTTGCATAAACTGCGTATTGTTGTTACCTTTTACCGAAGAACTAATTTGCATATCCTTAATACTACCAATCTAATTTGCATAAACTATGTATTGCTGTTAACTTTTACCGAACAACTAATTTGCATATCCTTAATACCACCAATCTAATTTGCATAAGCTGTGTATTGTTGTTAACTTTTACCTTATAACTAATTTACATATCATTACTATACAACCACCCAATTTGTCTAATTTGCATATCACCTACCCCCACCCACCTAATTTGCATACGCTATGTATTGTTTTTAACTCTTTTCTACAACTTACCTACCACCCACCACTATATGTTTCCATTGTATCTACCCTACCCCCCCCCCTTTACCCACCCACTACACCTACCACCCACCGCCTGCCACCCATCTAGTAGATGTTTTAAATATCTCTATTCAATTCTCAACACCACCCACCACCCACAACTCAACTACGAAACTAATGTATTGGGACTTAAATTTTCAAAACACCACCCACTTTTGCATATATGTTATCAAATTTCAAAAATCATAATAAAAATCGTGAGGAATCAAGGGAAGGTGATATTAACGCTCGGACCTAAGTGGGCGACTCAAGTGGGTGGTTGGGAGTGGGTGGCGCTAGGACCCAGCCAACGCAACTCAGCGCGGCATGCTGCTGCAGGCTGCGCGCATGCTTTCCAGAGTCATCGAGTGTGGGGGGACTTGTGAGAGTGGGAGAGCCTCTAATGTATAGTCGTTCGCAAGAGATGAAATCTTATTTCGCTTCAGAGTTTTGTAGCAGCAGGTTCTCTCCCAAGAGCAGCTCCGTAAGTATTTCCAGCTTTACAGATTTTGTATATTTTACCAGTAAAATAACAATTCGTTGTTTATAATAATGTTTTTTAATGTTACAGATACACAGATATAGTTTCTGCCTACTTCTCTAGGAGGTTCACAGTTGTTAATAATAAACTCTGTAAGTAATTCAAAACTTTGTTTATTTACAAATAAAATAACAATTTTTTGTTTATTTACGAATAAACTAACAATTTCTTGTTTATTTACAAATAAAATAATAATTTTTTGTTTATTTACAAATGAAATAACAATTTTTTGTTTATTATAAATAAAATAACAATTTTTTGTTTATTTACAAATAAAAAACAATTTTTTGTTAATAACACCCCCCCTCCTCTTCTTCTGTTATAGGTACACTTGTTACACTGCCTACTTGGATAGGACGTACAAATACACTAGGCTTCAGCACTTAGTTCCGTAAGTATTACTATTTTTAATAATTTTGAAAAGTTTCTAGTAAATAACAATTCATTGTTTACAACATTTTTCTCTTTTTCTGTATTAGGTACACAGTTCTAGTCTGAACCTTATTTCCTCTGGTGTGAAAATTTAGCAATCTTCAACCCGACTTCAGTGAGAACAACGCAGCACGTTCCACTTCTGTTTTTTCAGCTTCTCTTTCAGCCTTCTTTTTCAGCAATTTTTCAGCATTTTTTCAGGCTTTTTTCAGTTTTCTTTTTCAGTTTTCTTTTTCAGAGTTTAGAAAAAATTTGTCAAAATGCCTCCGTGTAGAACTAGCGTACAAAAACGTTTCGCCTCTCCTTACAGTGTTGATGAAATTTGTGAATGCTCTACCAGTTTCATTGACACTGCGGAATTAAAGTTATGCTCTATAAAGTCCAAACCGGCAGACGCTCAACTTATTAGTGCATTCGAATGACAACATAAATGTAAACAGCAATACGCTATTTTAAAAAAATTTTATAGAAGATATAGCTTCACGTTTTCTCAAACACAAAAAATCTTAAATTTATTAAACAGAGTACATTATTTGATGTGTAATTTTAATTTATTAGAGAAGAGCGGCGCCGGTCTCAATAACTCAAATGAAACAATTAAGTGGGTTGACACGGATACAGCCTTTAATAATCAATTACAGTCGGGAACAATAGTAAATTTAACGAATTTAGATGTGAATCACTTCTTAGACGATGCCTTTGTTCCCTTTAAAAATCATGTCGAGACTTGTTTGAACACGCTTGGTCCGGTTAAAACGTATACGGTATTGTACGCCAAATTTAAGAAATCCCTACCTGACGGTTCAGAGGAATTCTCTTTAAAAAACTTTGCAGTTAAAGCGAGGGAAATTTTACCTTCAACTCAGTTAGATGAATTTTATAATGTTAATGTAAAACAGCTAACACTTAGAAAAATGGAGGAATTTGAGGAAAAAGAATCCAATTGGACTCTTGACTCTATCCATAGACTTGACGTTAACATTAATGAATTCAACCCCTTGAGCGCTAGTTCTTACATTCGTCTGCCAACTGTTATTATACAAAAGACTGCCTGCGTCAATGTTTTTAACCAGGATAATGAATGCTTCAAGTGATCGATTTTATCAGCATTGCATCCAGCTTCTTCTAATCCAAATCGTTTATCGAATTACAAAGACTATAAACATGATTTAGATTTCACTGGGATTAAATTTCCTGTAGCTCTAAATGATGTTGCAAAATTCGAAACATTAAATAAAATTTCAGTCAATGTATATGGTCTTCAAAAGCTTAATAATGATTTTAGTGTAACACCATTACACCTTACATCACAGAAAAGAGATTCTCATGTGAATCTTTTACGCATTGAAGAGCATTACATAGACGAAAGTTTGAATGTTGAGGAAGATGCTTCTGATGATAAATCAATTCTTTCATTAAACTATCATTATGTTTGGGTTAAAAGTTTGTCGCGACTTGTAAGCAGTCAATTGTCTAAACATGATCACAAGACGTATATTTGCGATCGCTGTTTGCATTATTTTCATACTGAAGAAAGACTTATTGAACATACTGAAGATTGTAACAAATTGAATAAAACTAAAGTAATTTTACCACAGCCTAATAACAACGTAATTCAATTCAAGAATTTCAATAATAAGGAGCGTGCTCCATTTATCATATATGCAGACTGCGAGAGTTTATTACTTCCTGAAACGGAATCTTCAACCTTAGGTGATTGCACAGAAGTATTTCAAAACCATAAACTTCTAAGCATTGGATACTATTTAAAGTGTTATGATGATACTTTATCAGTATACAAAGCATCACCTAAGGATGAAGAAGATCCTGCAAAATGGTTTGCTAAAGAGTTAAAACAGTTGGCAGAGGATATTGAGACTGTATTTATGGTCACCATTCCGATGGAGAAACTAAATGCAAGTCAACAAGCTGCTTTTCGAAGCACTAACATTTGTCACATCTGTAAAAAGTCTATCGCGCATGGGGCTGTGAAAGTAAAAGATCATTGTCATATAACTGGAAAGTACAGGGGGGTAGCGCATCAGGATTGTAACATCAACTATCAGGATTCAAGAACTATTCCTGTAGTATTCCACAATTTAAGTGGATACGATGCGCATTTCATTATAAAATCCATTGCCACTGAGTTTGAGGGTAAAGTTCACCTCCTCCCCGTTAACAAAGAAAGATATATTAGCTTCACCAAACATGTTCAAGGGAGTATCATCAATTTTCGGTTCATAGATTCATTCAAATTTATGGCATCGTCTTTGGATAAATTGGCATCTTATCTTCCTCAACATAATATAATAAATTCCGAATTTTCTACCTACTCGAAAAATAACGTAGAACTGTTAACCCGAAAAGGAATTTTTCCATACGAGTATTTGGACTGTAGAGCAAAACTTAATGAGGCACAACTACCTCCAATAGAAAAATTTTACAGTACATTAAACGATTCGCATGTAAGTAATGATGATTATATACATGCGCAAAAAGTCTGGAATACATTTAATTGCAAAAATCTCTGCGATTATGTATATTTGTACATGAAAACTGACATTTTACTACTCGCAGATATTTTTGAAAATTTTAGAAACCAGTGTATTATTGCGTACGGTTTAGATCCAGCTCATTATTATACAACACCTGGGTTGAGCTGGGATGCTATGTTAAAGTATAGTAATGTAAAATTGGAACTTCTCACTGATATAGATATGGTTATGTTTATTGAACGTGGCATTAGAGGTGGTGTAAGCCAGTGTTCAAATAGATATGCCAGAGCTAATAATCAGTATATGGAAAAATATAAAGAAGAAGAAGAGTCAACTTTCATTATGTACTTGGATGCGAACAACCTGTATGGTTGGGCTATGATACAAGCACTTCCCTACGGTGGTTTTAAGTGGGTCCCAAATGTAAATAATAATTTTAATTTTAACGTTAAAGATGATGCTCCTGTTGGTTATATTTTAGAAGTTGATTTAGTCTATCCCGATGAATTACATAACAATCACAGTGATCTGCCATTCTGTTCAGAACACTTAAAACCACCAGGATCAAAAGAGACAAAGTTACTAACTACCCTTCTACCGAAACAAAAATACGTTATCCATTACCGTGCACTGAAGCAAGCTTTGGCACATGGTATTAAACTTACACATATTCACAGAATTTTACAATTCAAACAATCTGCTTGGTTGAAAAGTTATGTGGATTTTAATACCATGATGCGAACGAACGCTACAAATGATTTTGAAAAAAATCTATTTAAGCTAATGAATAATGCAGTGTACGGTAAGACAATGGAAAACGTACGGAAACGAGTTGACGTTAAACTTGTAACAAAGTGGGGGGGGGGGTAGATATGGAGCTGAAGCTCTTATATCTAAACCTAACTTCCACTCGCGAGCTATCTTTAGCGAAAATTTAGTTGCGGTGGAACTTAGAAAAACGGAAGTACTTATGAATAAACCAATCTATATTGGTCTTAGCGTTTTAGACATTTCCAAAACACTTATGTATGATTTTCATTACGATTACATGCGAAAAAAGTATAATGATAACTGTAAATTGCTCTATACTGACACCGATAGTCTTGTTTATCACGTTAAATGTGAAAATATCTATTCTGATATGAAAGCAGATATTTCTAAATTTGATACTTCTGATTATCCTGTTGATAATATACATGGAATGCCGCAAGTCAATAAAAAAGTTTTAGGTCTCATGAAAGATGAGTGTAGTGGGAGAGTTATTACAGAATTTGCTGTTGTTACAATTACAGAATTGCGAAGAGTTAATACATTACTGGCAGCACAATTTACAGTTGGTGCCATATGATGTGTACATGTAGTTAACAAGCAGTCAGTTTTAATATTTTTAATTGATGGACAGTCTATTTCTTCTAAATTTTGCACATTTAACAAGTATTTTTCTAACCACACTTTTTTTTCACTACCTTTCGTGTAAATAGTCTTTGCACCTCGTAGTGTTTCTTGAAGAACGATACGTAGTTCATCATAAGATACATCTCCAGCTATCCATTGGATTCCATGATAATTATTGGTCAACCAACGGTTCTCACTTTTGTATCGTCCAGGTAAATAATTCCAACTATATGGTGGTTCAAAGAGATAAACTCGATGTTGAGCATCTGCTTTAAGTGGAAGAATAGCCAACTCCTTAAAGACAAATTCGTTACAGCTCTGTTTAAAACCTTGGATGTCTACAATAAAATCCATCTTAGACAATAAATGAAATTTAAAGCCAAGGCAACATCTTATATACCAAACTGTAACCCTCCACCCCTCCACCGCCCCCCCTCCACATCCTAATTTCATCGCTGATTGGTTCATACTATACCACATGATTATATACGATGACGTGTTATGCACTAGCAATAGTATTGGTATGTCAGTATAAACCCAATGAACATTACATTTATATTCAACACTTCTCAGCATGATGTAAAATCCCTCTCTGCGAGTTAGAACAAGTTAGGGTAGGTTCACTCAAGTTAAATTTGTAAGTTAACTAAAAAGCGTTAAAGTTAACTTTTAAAAAAGTAAAAAATAACTTTTAGAAAAGTTTAAAAAGGTTGAATTTAACAGTCATGGAAGGTGATTGTAAAAATATTTTGGAAAAGTTAAAGTTAACTTGTAGAAAACTAAAACCCAATTAACATGTAAATCCCATAAGAGATATAGTTTACTTTCGAAAAAGTTAAAGTTAACTATAAAAAAAGTTAAAGGTAACTATCGAAAAATTTAAAGGTAACTTTTGAAAAAGTTAAAGTTAACTTTTGGAAAAGTTAAAGTTAACTTTTGAAAAAGTTAAAGTTAACTTTTGGAAAAGTTAAAGGTAACTTTTGGAAATGTTAAAGTTAACTTTCGGAAAAGTTAATGCTAACTTTTGGAAAAGTTAAAGTTAACTTTTAGAAAAGTTAAACCAAATTAACATGTAAATCCCATAAGATATGAAGTTAACTTTCAGAAAAGTTAAAGTAAACTATCGAAAAACTTAAAGGTAACTTTTGAAAAAGTTAAAGTTAACTTTTGGAAAAGTTAAAGTTAACTTTTGGAAAAGTTAAAGTTAACTATTGGAAAAGTTAAGGTTAACTATTGGAAAAGTTAAAGTTAACATTCGGAAAAGTTAAAGGTAACTTTTAGAAAAGTTAATGCTAACTTTTGGAAAAGTTAAAGTTAACTTTTAGAAAAGTTAAACCAAATTAACATGTGAATCCCATAAGATATGGAGTTAACTTTCAGAAAAGTTAAAGTAAACTATCGAAAAAGCTAAAGGTAACTTTTGGAAATGTTAAAGTTAACTTTCGGAAAAGTTAATGCTAACTTTTGGAAAAGTTAAAGTTAACTTTTAGAAAAGTTAAACCAAATTAACATGTGAATCCCATAAGATATGAAGTTAACTTTCAGAAAAGTTAAAGTAAACTATCGAAAAAGTTAAAGGTAACTTTTGGAAATGTTAAAGTTAACTTTCGGAAAAGTTAATGCTAACTTTTGGAAAAGTTAAAGTTAACTTTTAGAAAAGTTAAACCAAATTAACATGTGAATCCCATAAGATATGAAGTTAACTTTCAGAAAAGTTAAAGTAAACTATCGAAAAAGTTAAAGGTAACTTTTGGAAAAGTTAAAGTTAACTATTGGAAAAGTTAAGGTTAACTATTATAAAAGTTAAAGTTAACATTCGGAAAATTTAAAGGTAACTTTTGGAAAAGTTAATGCTAACTTTTGGAAAAGTTAAAGTTAACTTTTAGAAAAGTTAAACCAAATTAACATGTGAATCCCTTAAGATATGGAGTTAACTTTCAGAAAAGTTAAAGTAAACTATCGAAAAAGCTAAAGGTAACTTTTGGAAATGTTAAAGTTAACTTTCGGAAAAGTTAATGCTAACTTTTGGAAAAGTTAAAGTTAACTTTTAGAAAAGTTAAACCAAATTAACATGTGAATCCCATAAGATATGAAGTTAACTTTCAGAAAAGTTAAAGTAAACTATCGAAAAAGTTAAAGGTAACTTTTGGAAATGTTAAAGTTAACTTTCGGAAAAGTTAATGCTAACTTTTGGAAAAGTTAAAGTTAACTTTTAGAAAAGTTAAACCAAATTAACATGTGAATCCCATAAGATATGAAGTTAACTTTCAGAAAAGTTAAAGTAAACTATCGAAAAAGTTAAAGGTAACTTTTGGAAAAGTTAAAGTTAACTATTGGAAAAGTTAAGGTTAACTATTATAAAAGTTAAAGTTAACATTCGGAAAATTTAAAGGTAACTTTTGGAAAAGTTAAAGTTAATTTTCGGAAAAGTTAAAGTTAACTATTGGAAAAGTTAAAGGTAACTTTCGGAAAAGTTAAAGGTAACTTTTGGAAAAGTTAAAGTTAACTATTGGAAAAGTTAAAGTTGACTTTTGGAAAAGTTAAAGTTAACTATTGGAAAAGTTAAAGTAAACTATCGAAAAAGTTAAGGGTAACTTTTGGAAATGTTAAAGTTAACTTTCGGAAAAGTTAATGCTAACTTTTGGAAAAGGTAAAGTTAACTTTTAGAAAAGTTAAACCAAATTAACATGTGAATCCCATAAGATATGAAGTTAACTTTCAGAAAAGTTAAAGTAAACTATCAAAAAAGTTAAAGGTAACTTTTGGAAATGTTAAAGTTAACTTTCGGAAAAGTTAATGCTAACTTTTGGAAAAGTTAAAGTTAACTTTTAGAAAAGTTAAAGGTAACTTTTGGAAAAGTTTAAGTTGATGTTTAGAAAATATTTAATCCAATTAACATAGCATTTGAAGGTAACTTACTATCGATATTTCAATACATTAACAATGCTGACCCCAAAGAAATCAGTTTAAAAACAGTATACAGTTTATGCAAGTTAAACGAAAATATAGTACGCATGCGCAGTAAGCACTTCTCTGTTGTTGCGCGAGCAACTTTACTTTCACTTAGTCTCACGAGCAACGCAACTCCACTCTTTCATGCAAATTATTAGTATTATAATAGAAAAAAATTATAAATAAATTCTTAGACGATGTCTTTGTTCTGTTTAAAAAGCAAGTTGAAACTTGTGTGTACACGCTTGTTTTGCTAAAATCGTACACTAAAGATCAAAGTGTCTTTATTGCTTTACCTTATATTTTTAAATTGTTTTCTCTGTTTTTTTTATATTTTTTTATTGTTTTCTCTATTTTCTGTTTTTTTCTTTTTTATTGTTTTCTCAATTTTTTTTTTATTATTTTTATTTTTTTTTATTTATTTTTTTTTCATTATATTTTTTCTCTTTTTTTATTTTTTACATTTCTAAAATATAAAGGTAGAATAAAAAGAAACAATTTGAAAGTAAATTTTTGCTTTTATTTAAACACATATTTTGAATATTTACAGTATATTACAATTCTCTTTATTACAACATTTATTAGATAAATTCAAATTCTATAATATTATATTTTCCACCAACATATTTTAATTTCAACTTGTTGGATTTCACGGCTTCGTCGAGCACTTTGAAGTTGTCTGGCTCCTTCTCAAACAGGTTCGTAAACCTTGCTGGCAGGAATGCCCGGAATTCACCATCCAAATCAACTGCAAATTTGAATCCATTACTTGGTTGACATCCTCTTTATACTAGTTACGGTATAAAGGGTATTGACATCCAACTCAGCAAGCGGCTTCGTGGGTAGAAGATGTTGCAAACGTCCAAGAGAGTTGATTTTGCTTAAGGTGGCGTCCATTGTTTTGAATATCTGTAAGCAAATCAAAATAGTGCTGTTAGATCAAAACATATTATTAAGCTAAAATCAAAAAATAGACTTTAAGGTGGAAGAGGGCTTACCTAGTAGAGGATTCGAAGCTACTCTTGATGCTGCTTCAGCTGCTGATGTAGTCTGTAACAGATATGTCTCCACTTGGCTTAAAATCCTTCTTATATCTCTTGAACCCCACTCTTTCTCCATTTTCCCACTCTTGTTACCCCCACTTTATTGTTGCGCGCGCAAATCCTCTTTAACAAGTCTATCCACTCGCATTGGCCCCCTTAACCGTACGCGCATCTTTGCTGCGCACCTTTCACTTTTGAAACTGCCAATGATATGCAAATTAGTTTTTACATAACACTGTATGCAAATTAGTTCTTCAGTAAAAGTTAACAACAATCCACAGTTTATGCAAATTAGATTGGTGGTATTAAGGGTATGCAAATTAGTTCTTAGGTAAAAGTTGAAAACAATACACAGTTTATGCAAATTAGATTGGTGGTATTAAGAATATGCAAGTTAGTTGTTCGGTAAAAATTAACAACAATACCCAGTTTATGCAAATTAGATTGGTAGTATTAGGGATATGCAAATTAGTTCTTCGGTAAAAGTTAACAACAATACGCAATTTATGCAAATTAGCCGCATGGGTGGTATTGCATACTAATGATATGCAAATTAGTTCTTACATAACACTTTATGCAAATTAAAAGGGTTAGCATTTTAAGTTAAACTTGGCGCGATTCGATTGCAGCGCCGCCTTTGAGTGGTGGCCGGTGTGCTAACTCACTAAAATCACTGTCGGTAACGTAGAACTCTCACTTACAACAGACTAAAAGCGCGCTCAAAAGTAGGGAAATCCCCGCTTCAAATACCTAAATGTGGGGGTAATTTTAAACTTACCGCGCAAAAGTGGGGGTAAAAATTCTAAATGGCGCGCTTGAAAAACCTAAAAGTGGGGGTAAAATTTAACTTCCCGCTCAAAAGTGAGAGTAAAATTTAAATTCCCGCGCAAAAGTGGGGGTAAAAATCCAAAATGGCGCGGGGAATCCCCCACACAGCGCCATCTGGTCGGTAACTAGGGTAAAACAGATTCCTACATGGTAAAACAGATTTCTACTCGCGGCCGGTAAGGTAGATTCCTATAGGGTAACTGTTTTGGAACCGGCATAGCTCTACTACTTTCATACTATGCATGGAACAGCACCAATACTATGGTCTCCTGAATGAGAACCAGTTTGATTATCAGGTTCCACATCATCAAAATAAACAAACAGAGGAAATACAGTTTTTCCTTGAAAATGTGTGTTTTCGGTGGTTCTCCATAAAGGACTCTGAACAATATTTGAAAATGTTCTTGAGTTTTTCAAACTGTCAATATTATTTAATGTCGCATCAAGTACTCCAGGTTGTTGAAAATATGCTTTTAATACTTTTTGAATTGAAATATGTTGTCCAGTTAAATCAACTGGTGTTAAAACAGCTTGTCCGTTAATATTCCTGATTTTTTCATCGGGTCCAATTATATACGTTGTTGGGCGAATGTAGCATTCGTGAGCCTCGAGAGCATTCATTCGTAAAAATTCTGTTTCTAGACCAAAAAACATATTTTGCAAAGCTGCAAACATATCATTTAATTGTTGAACATCTTCTTCTCTTTGATCAGTATCTCGTAACATGAAATCAACTTTTGATTTTAGAACTTCTAGAAAGCCACTCGAACAATGATTATTAATGTATTCTATTATTTCTTGAACTTGAGTCCTGTTTAAAGTATGAGATAAGTACAGTTTAGCTGATAAGGACAGGGATGAATTAAATAAAGCATTTCTTAAGGTCACAGTTGTTACAGGTTCATCATAAACTTCAACGTCATTATGTTCTTCGTTATCTTCAGCAACAGGTAATACATTTGGAACAGTTCTTTCAGGATTATTAGGCACAACTTGTTCAGCTTCTTCTATCTCTTGATCTTGAATGAGATTAGGATGATTTCGCGTCAAGTGTTTACGAAAAGATTTAATACTACCATACTCTCTATCACAGCCATTTTGTCCACACTTATAAGTACTTAAAACATTAAATCTATGAATGATTTTCAAGTGAGTACATAATCCACTAATAGTTGGGATTGGTAACCTGCACTTGTTGCAAATGTACATTTTCATAATTATTTCTTTTTCTGACTCAATCCGTTAAGTGAACTAATAACAGATACTACTCTCTGAATCTTCTCATCCTCTTTTAGGTAAATATCAAAAAAGTACTGTTGAATAAAGTAAAAAAACAGCTTTACACGGCGTTAAATAAGCTGCTTCAAGAGCAAAATGGGATTTAAAACATGTATCCAAAGCCTTAATCGGAGTTTTCAAAAGATAACGCACATTATCTATCTGGACATAGCTCGCTGAGATATCAGTTAAAGATGGTCCAACTAAGATAATAAATGGTTGAAGAGTCAAACCAAGTCTCCGAAGCTTCTGTGCGTGTTGCTCTACTGATCTTTGCAAGTCACCAGAAATCTATAAAAATCATATTATTTTAAGGTATATTATAAATTTGTAACGTGCTTAATACAAAAATATACTAAAAACTCACTTTAACATGAAGAATAAAACTTGTTGTAGCTTCCAACAATGTTGTCACATCAGATGATTCTTTATTTCGACGACTTCTTTTTGATAATAGCGATGGTAGCAAATTAATTACTATTGCATCTCGTTTCCCTGTTAATAAAATTAAAAATAAAATTACTATCATTAAAAAATGTTAATTTTATATGCATAATTTTAATACACGATTTGCACAAAATACCTTCTAAAGCGTTGTCATAATCTTTTATTAGTTGAATAGTATAACAGTCAGTTTTAGCTACTTCTTTTCTAATAAGATTAATAATTAATTCCTTTCTAGTTTCCCACCGTAAAAGCAAACCGTCTTCTTTTCCGGAAAATAATCCTTTAAAATCTTGATCCAGCTGAAAAAAAAATTTTCAACCTAATTAA
Source organism: Ganaspis brasiliensis (assembly GCA_037103525.1). NCBI lineage: Eukaryota > Metazoa > Arthropoda > Insecta > Hymenoptera > Figitidae > Ganaspis > Ganaspis brasiliensis. The sequence continues at coordinate 863,929 of JAZKLR010000223.1, read as the reverse complement.
TGCACAATTAATTGTATTCTATTGATATAATAATATAATAGATTGTTAAAGCAATTTATATAATTTTTTAATTAAAAGTATAGAGAAATATAGGCAGAGTAAAGTGTAAACAATTATTACTAAAAGGTATCCGTTTTTAAGTCCAAGTACTGTCAAATCTTAAAGCATGGATCAGAGACCAGTTTTCAAGCAACAAAGGCCAAGAATCGCGACTTTCATGTTTTAGCTTCGAAATAGCGGTTATAACTGCTTCATTATTCCTATCAGTGCTCCCTAAACATACGAGTAATATATTTATATGTATTTATTAATAATTAAAGTAATTAAATTGTGAGAACAATATTAATTTTATGTCAGAAAAATGCGAATAATTCAAATTTAAATCGAATTACCAAGATTCGATTCGATTCAAATTCGAATTGTATTGGATTTTATTTGATTAAATTCGATAAATTTTAAATACATAATTAATTTATTTCGATTTGTGGTCTAAAAATCTTAATTCGCTCATCTCCTTTTTGTGTTAAATAAATCTTTCTATAGATTTCTCTTAAATACGAATAGGAGTAAGTTTTCATTATAGTTTCAACACGTTAAAAATTTCAAAGTCAAATAAATATTTTTAACAATTATTTTAAAAGTTTTTTCAAACAATTTTTTAATTTTATAGTACCTTGTGGATTAGCTGGTTCTGTGTACTTTGAATTCATTAGTTCTGCATCTGATGTAGAAGGGAAGGAACCAATTACGGCTTGGTTCGTTGTCAATTGGTATTTCAAATTTTTAACCTTATTAGGTAATTTACCAAATGCGTTTCTGTGTGTCTTATCAGGAGGATTGTAGTAAACTTCCTATAGTAAAGAAATAAAAATTTGTATTCCATCAATAATGCGTAAAATAATTTTTAAATAGCATACAAGATAATTGTCTTGAATAAACAAAGGTTTTTTTTAAATCAAATTAGCCTATTTTAGATATTAAATTATCATTGAAAAAAATTATCGGATCTGTTCTCAGTGCTAATAAAAGATTTTATAATGTGATTAATGATAAGCTATAAGTTTCAATTAATTGCCTTTAGATCAATTTAACAAAAACGATTTGCTCATTTAATAAATTAGTAATCATATTTACTAACTTTTAGTAAAAACTATTAATGAGTAGCAAAAAATTAGTAATTTATTTAATAGAGCTATTATTTCAATTAGAAAATTTGCCAGAATAAATCAGTTTATAAGTTTTTATCATTAATTACATTTTAATATAATTCACTGGAAATTCATTTATTTTTGCAGAGAATAGTGTTGTCATTCTTTATAATTTTAATACAACTTTAAAATTGCAAGAAAACTGTACGCGAGTACAAGGAAAGGCAAAGAGCGTGCATAAAAACACTTTAAAATTTATTATTTAGAATTTTCACTTTTTATAGAATTTCATTAGAGGTTATTTTCTCTGTGTCAAATTTAAATTTTTTGAATTTCTTTTTAATATAATCTAAATAAATCCGAATTTTTACTTAACAAAATATTCATTTTACAGAATAAAAAAGTTATAGTTTAAAAACTTATTCTAAATATTATTTTACAAAATATTTAATAGTTTAATCAAAAATTAAATTTTTATTTTTAAAGGTTCAGAAAAATGTAACTTTTTTGCATATTTTTACAATAGATTAAACTTGATTAGAATATAAAAAAATTTAATTTAATTTCCACTACAATGTCAAACTAGGTGTGAATTCTGTCCATTTCATGGACACTTCGCTTCCAAGGAAGCAAGATAATTTGCTTTCTCATAGAGGAAGCAATGAATTTATTTATAATATGAAAAATAATAATTTAATTTTAAATTAATTATTATATATTTTTATGCAAATAAGTAATAATAATAAAATATTAATAAATCAATATATATATATTTTTTTTCTATCTTCCAAAACTTTATTTATTTATTTATTATAAATAAATAAAGTCAATTATTAGTCAATTATTTTTAGTCAATTCGTTTTGAGACAAGGATTATGATTCTTTTAATTCATTTGTTTGAATTTTTAGCATGAAAAAAATTTCCAAAAAACGAGATTTTTTGATGAAAAAAACTGAAAAATCATGAATTATTACGTGAGTTTTTGATCAATTATATACTTTATATAGGTCAATCGATTCGTTTTGAAACAAGAAATATGATTTTTTCATTTATTTGTCTGAATTTTTAGCATGAAAAATTTTTTTGCCAAAAAACGATATTTTCGATGAAAAAAGGTGCTCAAAAAAATTTGATTGGGTATTTTCAAAAATCTCTGTGTCCAAATTTAGATATTTGTGAGCTTCATATGTCATCCAAATTTTATTAAAATACGTTGAAGCGTTCTCGAGATATCCTGGCGACAAAAAATTTACCACATACACACACACATACACACACACACACACACACCCACACACACATCCGAACATTTTCTCAGGAATGAAAATTTGAACTTTTTAGATAAAAATGAGTCGATTTACACTATTTTTGGAAAATCGAAAATCTTAACGATCACAACGCTTCCTCTATGAGGAAGCAAAATTAATTAAATTTTGCATTTGATTAATAATAGTAACTTTGAAACACTTATGAGTGCGTGAGGCCGAAATATAAGTGTATAATAGCTAGGGTATCTACATATGGGTTGGTCGGAAAAGGTTAATTGTTTATGATCATCACTGATCATCACCCTTGGGTATTCAACTGACATGATCCTTACGATGGCCAAGTGTTAAAAAAATCTTGAGGCTATTGAATCTGAGCAAAGACGGTATAGCTAGGGTATCTAAATATGGGTTGGTCGGAAAAGGTTATTTGTTGACCGTCATCATTGATCATCACTCTAGGGTGTTCCACTGACATAATCCATACCATGAACGAGTGTTAAAAAAATCATGGTGCTATTGAATCTGTGCTAAGGTAGTAAAGCGAGGGTATCTCAAGATGGTTTGGTCGGAAAAGGTTATTTGTTGATGATTATCATTGATCATCACTCTAAGGTATTCCACTGAGATAATCCATACCATGAACGAGTGTTAAAAAAATCTTGGGTCTAGTGAATCTGAGCAAAGTTGGTATAGCTAGGGTATCTAAATATGTGTTTGTCGGAAAAGGTTATTTGTTGATAATCATCATTGATCATTACTCTAGGGTGTTCCACTGACATGATTCATACCATAAACGAGTGTTAAAAAAATCATGGAGCTAGTAAATCTGAGCTTAGGTAGTATCGCTAGGGTATCTAAATATGGGTTGGACGGAAAAGGTTAATTGTTGATCATCATCATTGATCATCACTCTAGAGTATTCTACAGACATGATCCGTACCATGGCTGAGTGTTAAACAATTCTTGGGGCTAGTGAATCTAATCAAATTTGGTATAGCTAGGGTATCTCAATATGGGTTGGTCGGAAAGGGTTAATTGTTGATGATCATAATTGATGATCATTGTAGAGTGTTCTACAGTCACGATCTATAGCACGGCCGAGTATAAGGTATGTCAGTGGAACACCCTAGAGTGATGATCAATGATGATAATCAACAATTAACCCTGTCCGACCAACCCTAGATATTCCCTAGCTATACTTCCTTAGGTAAGAATCACTAGTTTTGAGATTTTTTCAATACTCGTTAATGGTATGAATCATGTCAGTAAAACACCCTACAATGATGATCAATGACGATCATCAACAATTAATCCTTTCCGACCAACCCATATTGAGATACCCTCGCTATTTTACAATGCGCAAATGCTAATTTCTGAATGTTATGCTTAGGGGGTAATTTTTTAGGGATGTTTTCGCTTATCTTTAAATTTTTGTTGATCTGTTAACTTTCTAAAAGAATTCTAAAGACTGTAGAGGTGGCAGAAATATTTTTATTTTCATTTCACAAAAATTAGTTTCTAACAATAAAAAAAAATTCTTAGGGGATGATTTTTAAAGGGTTTTTTTGATTATCTAAGACTTTACTGTGATAAGTTGACATTCTGAAAGATTTCCAGACCCTGCAGAGGTGGCAAAAATATTTATAATTAATTTCACAAAAAGTAATTCCTAACATGTAAAAATAAATCTTAGGGGATGATTTTTAAAGGATGCTTTTTGAATAATTTTAATTTACTATGATCAAATGATATCTGTGTACAATTCTAAAGTCTGTAGAAATCCCAAAAAAATTATAAAATTTATTTTAGAATAGATATTGCCTAACTTGTGGAAATAATTTTTAAGTGATGACTTTTAAGGGATGATCCTTGATTATGGTGGTTTTTCATTTGATTGATAGACATGATAAAAGAATTTTACGAATTGTAGAGCTGACAGAAATATTTTAAAATAATTTCACATTGCGCAATTGCTAATTTGTGAATGTTATGCTTAGGGGGTGATTTGTAGGGGATGTTTTCCATTGCTTTTGCCATTTTGATGATCGGTTGACTTTCTGAAAGAACTCTTAAAGACTCTAGAGGTGGCAGAAATGTTTTTAGTTGATTTCACAAAAAATAATTGGTAACTGGCTAAAATAATTTTTAAGGGATGGTTTTTAGGGGATGTTTATTGATTAATCTTAATTTATTTTGATTAAATGATATCTGTATGCAATTCTATAGCCTGTAGAAGTTCCTGAAATTTGTACAATTTATTTTAGAATAAATATTGCCTAACTTGTGTTAATAATTCTTAAGGGATGATTTTTAAGGGATGTTTTTTGATTATCTTTTATTTTTCTTTGATCAAATAATACCTTGAAATAATTTGGCAGCCTGTAGAGTAGTCAAAATTTTTTCAAGATGATTTTACAAAGAATAATTCTTAACTTGTGAAAATAATGATTAAGGGATGATTTTTAAGGGTTGATTTTTATAATAAAAGGTGTGAGGTCTAAGGATTATTTATTTAGAGTGTCATGATTGGTTTTCTAAGGAAATGGCAGCCAATTTGATTTTTTTTTGTTTCCTCATCTTTATTGGCACTATTGTCCATTATTTGGGAAGGGTTTTAGCAATATTTCGGTCGCATTTTGACACCCTTAAAATAACATGAAAAGTGCCATACAGTATAAAAAAATTGAGTTTCAGACGAAGATTTTAAGCTATTATAAAGCAATTTATCTTCAAAATTAAAATGCGCAGGGGGGTGGCGACTTTGAGAAAGAATGCCCCAGTACTATTAATATTATAAGTTTAATTAAATATAAAGAAAATAAATATAAATTGGACGGTTTCAGGATGTACAGATCTCACATTCTCCTTAAAATTTTAATCACCTGATGTTAATTTTCAAGGAGAAAGGTTAATTAATTTCTATGTTGGCAAATTCTAACCTCAATATAAAACAATTATTTAAAAAAGAGTTTAATATAATAAAAATAAGTATACTTACTTTCAAATCGGGATTCTAGTTCCTGCAGCCCGTTTTTCGTAAGCCAATTTTTCACTGGATCCATTTTATCAAATTATTTTTTACAGTAATATTAAGACGTCCACTAAAAAAGCAAAAAAATCTGTGTCAAATTGAAAAAAATTCTAATTAACTTTTATGAGAAATATAATTACTGCACGAACAAATTGTAAATATTATTAATTTCACCCCGAATCCACATGGAAGCTGACTCTGTGCCCATGCGTTAAAACGTTGAACGCGAAATGTGAGATAGGGGCAAAGCTAACTCGGTCTTTCTCTCTCATGAACGTTTACGTTTTTACGCAAACTCACAAAATCTTTTCCATGTAGAAGAAGAATTAAGAATTTTAGAATGAACGAAAACATGGAAGTTTATCAGATACGTTGAAAATTTTTTATAGTGGCGGTTGAAAAAATTTTATTTTCGACAGGAACAAGGATAAAGAACGAACTTCAACGGATTTTTAATTTTTTTATTTCGCTGAATACTGCTGGATACACTAAACTCACTTACCCACAAGAAAAATAAAGAAAGTTCCCAAGATTTTTTCACCAAACAGATTTTAATTGCACGCGATGACACGATCTGATGACGCTATACAACGCTATACACAATATGGCGCCTATGGCCGCCTGGCGGTCGTACTGAATCACGCATAGCGCATGCGCACTTGCTTAAAAAAAGGACATAAGTATATATCCTATATTCTAGAATATATTCTTGACTACTTAGTATATTTAACCCTTTTTTTTAAGAATTCCGTCTACTGTTATATACAAAATCTGGAGGTATTCTAAATAAAATAATCTAGGATAACCTAAAATAATCTAAAATAACCGGTACAAAAGTTAGTCCAAATAAATAACTTTGATTTTCAATATGAGCGATTCTTACGTAACTGCCCTACTTGGCGGCGTTAAAAAAATACACCTAAATTAAAAATATATTCTGAAGTGTATTAGTGAATAGTTTATATTATTATATTAGACCAAGGATATATACACGTTCCTAATACATTATCTAAATTACTCTCTTATCTATTGTTGATCGTCCTAGTTACACCACGCGCGTGACTATCGCTTAGGAATGCGATTAGGCCTTATCGTGCCCTATTTTGATCAGATAAGCCCTTATCTGGCTGATTAGGATATTCCTAGAACTGAGCCTATGATAAGCCGTTCTAGTTCATTCACGAGCGTGTCTGCCTCTGTGGTATAAGATTAGGCGTTATCGTGCCCTATTTTTATTAGATAACCCCCATTTTGTATTCCGCCTAGTAGTAGGAGAATCTTATATAAGCAGTGTACCACAGACAGTAGCTCATCTATTCGTCTATTCGTTTTTCCGTCTTTTCGTCTTTTGCGTTTATTGACTAGTTTTTGTAAACTTGTACAACTAGCAATCGCGGATAGATCCTTCAGTTTCGATATTCAACATTACTTTGGTTTGCTTTCACTGGTTTATGTTAAATAAAAATAACAATAAAACAAGTTTTAATAAATTTCGAATACTGTCGTATTAGTCTGAAGTTAACGATTAAGTAAAGTAAATCGAGTCCTGTCGCAAAATAGTGTAAGTGTTAACTAAAGCTATCGCCGTTCTCGTATTGTTTCGTGTATTAAAAGAACTAAGTGAGTTTCTTCACAAATTAAGATTGTTAATCGCAAAAGCTTCCAGCAAGATTTCGTCGCTGTCTTGCAGTACAACAGGATTCAATCGACAACCTATATTCATCCTGTGCCCTTTCAATGGAAAGGTAATGTAAGTTAAAATTGTAATTGTTATAATCATTTGTGTAAATTTAAATAATTGTAATAAACAATAAAAAAGAGGAATATTCAATTGTTTTATATCTAAATGTAACACGATTCCCGTAGAATCGATAAGTACCAACGATCCTGCAAAATAAAAAAATATCAGTCCTTACCAACCTGATTTATCAGCTACACTTGCCTCCTTAAAATTGAAGTATTATTTCATAATTTGTCAGGCTTTACCAGATAGCTCGGCACGTAACACTATAACTGCTGAAATTTCAGCTCCGTGGCGTGTCCCTTTTGCAAAATGTTAACTTTAATTGAATAATTTTCGGTGAAAATATTATTATTATACATCAGCCTTTTTCAAGCATAAAGTGTCTATGTTTATGAACAATTTAGATTTATATTGAACTTCATAATACCATTTTCATACTTAGAATCTGTAAAAATATTTTGTCCCTCAATTTTTTCAATTTTTGAACGCAATCTGTAGACTTATAATTAAGGTGTCATGTGTTTAGTTATTACGCCTTCTAATAAGTTAAACCTCAATTTTGATCCATTAGCACTAAATCACATGTAAAAAAAGTTTTAAAAAAGAAAAATTTTTACTTAAAAAAAAATTATTTTTGTGAAAATCCCATGTGTACAAAAAAAGCGTTCAGTTCCATGTCATTACTACTATATTACTGTAACAACTATTTGATAGTATTGTTACCATTTTTTTGAAGTTTTCATGTGAAACAAGCGATCTGCAAAAGGAATAGATTTATTTTGCAATATTGTAGAAGTGAGGTTAGAATAAATGTCAAATTTCAGCTCCATGGTATCACGTAAAAATTCAGCTCCATCGCCTATATGAAGTGTTCAGTGTGCTTCATGCAGAGAAACTTTTTTATCTGTGGTAGTTATTTTAAAATATTATTCTATAAAGTAGTTTAGTAATGCCGGATTACACTGCTCGATCTCCATTTCAAATTATCCAAAAAATAAAACGAAATATTCATTATTAAATATTGTATTTGCTGTTTTTTTATAAAATTTTATATATGTTAACTAATATCTAAAATACTGTTAGAATATTAAATGATTTATGGATTTATTATTTATTTTCGTTTTAGCAAGATATCAAGAAGAAATTTTTATTTTGTACAATATATTGACAATAAAAGGACGCGGTTCAGCTCCACATGGCAGCCAATTTTCAAAAATTTGCTGTTATTTTCGTATAAATATAGTTGTAGTACAGTGGCGGTTTTACGAGGGGGCGAATGGGGCGACCGCCCCCCCCCCCCGAGAATCTTATATTTGTATAAGAGAGAGAGAGAGATAGCACTATGGTGCTATCACTTTCTATCCCATATATCGCCTCTCCCGAACACTTTGCCTAAAGCCGCCCCTGTTGTAGTAAAATCGTTTAAAATATAATTACATTATACCCTAATAAGAAAAATAAGCGCAGAGAAACATTGAATAAAAAAAATTTTTTTTTTACCAAAACTTATCTTGAAATCGGGCAGTTACGCAAGAATCGACCATATACAAGACACATAAGATAATGTAATTTTGTTTCATGGAAGTGTGGACACTTGTATTTTTCACAAAATGAGCCGTTAAAAATCACTGGTCGACAAAAAAAGGATTTTTTTTTGCCACAAGAGTAAACGATAGTGATTCTTATAGGATTTTTCCCGTAGATTACGAATCCATAAGTGAAATTTGTCCATCACGTCTCAATTTTGAGAAAAACGAGGTTAAAATGTCAAAAAATGGCATTTTTGGCAGTTTTCAAACAGCTGTAAAATATTAACGCGATGTGATAAACATCTCAAATAGTGCTTAAAATAAAGCTCAAACCTTCCACATTAACCTTCAAAAGCAAAAACCTATGTGGCAATAACAGAAAATTGCGGGGAACAGCTTTTTCCCCCGTCCGCACCGCAGTTTTCATTGCTCCCGTGATTTGAAGCAATGTTTTATATTGGGTTAAAATTTTTTAATTCCTTACAGCTATAATAAAATTTCCACTAGTTTGGTAAGTTTTCGGAGTCACTGATCACTAATCTGAAGTCAGTTTGTAAAAATTCAAAATGGCGGATCCAATATAGCGAACGAATTTTTGAAAAATAAATGGTTTTTTCGTAAAATTTTGTATCTGGGGGTTTTTGAGGCCGCAGATTAAGAATCTGAAGTCAGTTTGTAAAAATTCAAAATGGCGGATCCAATATGGCGAACCGATTTTAGAAAAATTAATGGTTTTTCGTAAAATTTTGTATCTGGGAGTTTTTGAGGCCGCATATTACGAATCTGAAATCAGTTTGTATAAATTCAAAATGTCGGATCCAATATGGGGAACGAATTTTTGAAAAATTAACGGTTTTTCGTAAAATTTTGTACCTAGAAATTGTTGAAGCCGAAGATTACGAATCTGAAGCCAGTTTTACTAAATTTAAAGTACCAGATCAAATCTAGTTTTAATTTAAAATTAAAATTTTATATTTTTAAATATAATCTAATTTTTGGGGTTAAATTTTACGAAAAACCATTAATTTTTCAAAGATTCGTTCGCCATATTGGATCCGACATTTTGAATTTATACAAACTGATTTCAGATTCGTAATATGCGGCCTCAAAAACTCCCAGATACAAAATTTTACGAAAAACCATTAATTTTTCTAAAATCGGTTCGCCATATTGGATCCGCCATTTTGAATTTTTACAAACTGACTTCAGATTCTTAATCTGCGGCCTCAAAAACCCCCAGATACAAAATTTTACGAAAAAACCATTTATTTTTCAAAAATTTGTTCGCCATATTGGATCCGCCATTTTGAATTTTTACAAACTGACTTCAGATTAGTGATCAGCGACTCCGAAAACTTACCAAACTAGTGGAAATTTTATTATAGCTGTAAGGAATTAAAAAATTTTAACCCAATATAAAACATTGCTTCAAATCACGGGAGCAATGAAAACTGCGGTGCGGACGGGGGATAAAGCTGTTCCCCGCAATTTTCTGTTATTGCCACATAGGTTTTTGCTTTTGAAGGTTAATGTGGAAGGTTTGAGCTCTATTTTAAGCACTATTTGAGATGTTTATCACATCGCGTTAATATTTTACAGCTGTTTGAAAACTGCCAAAAATGCCATTTTTTGACATTTTAACCTCGTTTTTCTCAAAATTGAGACGTGATGGACAAATTTCACTTATGGATTCGTAATCTACGGGAAAAATCCTATAAGAATCACTATCGTTTACTCTTGTGGCAAAATTTTGTCGACCAGTGAAATTGTAATTTGATGAAAATAAAAAAAAATTTACGTTGGTCAAGATTATTTAATTTGTGTTAATTTGAACCTGAAATTGAATAATCGTTCCCAACGTGAATTTATTTTAGTTTTCATCAACACTGAGAAAAATGGATGTTTACCCGCAACGATTGGATATTAAGTGTTAACATCTTGATGTTAAGCGTTAGCATCTGGATGGTCAGCGTTAACATCCAGTTGTTACGGGTAAACATCCATTTTTCTGAGTGAAATTGCAATTTAAACTGTTAATTTGATAAAATGTACAAGTGTCCACACTTCCAATAAAAAAATTTTCTATATAAAAAATCTAAATTATTCATTTGTACTAAATTTTGTTCCACTTGTTTGTTCAATTCCTAGTTAACAAGGCAACAAGAATAAGAGCTGTGGGCGTGATCTTTGTTTCAATGAATTATTTCTTGTTTGTTCAACATGCATTATTTGTGCTGAGAACGTAGCGCTGGAAGTTTTATAAGGTCGCAGTATTTTCCTGTTGACAAAACAATTCTGTAGACTGCAGTCTTTCTGGACAAATAATAATTTATTCTTCATTTGGCGATTTAAGGGGGCATAGGCAGTCTGGGACGCTTCAATATACAGTTTTTCTCGATTTTTTTAAGGAAAACGAATGACGGTTTTTTATTTAAAATTTTTGAATTAAATTAACTTATATTTAAAAAACAATTCTAAATTTATTAATTTAAAAATAAAAAAAATTATAAAAGTTATAATAAAATTCGGGCTTTAAAAGCGGCGCACAAAACGCACTCTCTCCCTTCCAATTTTGCTCGCATCGACTTAAAATTTTGAGACAACATTTTTAAAATCCCGTACTTTAATACAAAAAAATTTCCAACAAAAACTACCGATTCATTTGAAAAGTCTTTGGATGGTTCCCGACAGAACGAAGTTACAACTTCAGATGATATCAGAATTAAAATTGGAAATACAGAAACGGCGTTCAGAGGGGGAGCAGAATTTACGCCTAGTCTTCCGGGAAGGGGATCCTGTAATAGTGGTGAATCGTCCGAGTGTGCAGAAACCTGTGACTCAACCAGAGGTCTGACTGGCGCGTTGCCCCTCCAAACCTCTCCACGCTCTTCTACAAACAAAGGTATCTCACCGTCTTCTTCTGATTCTAAGTGCCTCTCCGTTTATTATCAAAACGTTAGAGGACTTAGAACGAAACTTCTGAGACTGCGATCTATGGCACCTTTTATTTTATTCAGCGTACTCATATTTTCTGAGACTTGGCTTAATTGCGATTTTCAATCTTCTGAATTAGGTCTAACAAACTTTAATATTTTTAGATGTGATAGAAATTCTCGATCTAGCCCTTACCTACGTGGGGGTGGTGTATTAATCGCAATTAATTCAAGTTTTCATTCTTCTGTGATTCCCACATGTGCACCTACTGTGGGGCATGTTTTTGTAAAGTGTATTTTTAATAGTAAATTATTTATTTTCGGTTCCTTTTACCTGCCTCCAAATAGTGACTTAGATTTATATATTAATTCCTGTCGTGTGATTGAGGATGTCGCAAATGCTTATCCTAGTGCAGATATATGTATATGCGGGGATTTTAACATTCCTTTTATTAATTGGAATTATTTAGACGAAAATGCTCCTAGTTGTAGTAGCGTTCAGGGAGCTTTGCGATCACAGTCAATGATTTCGAATGTTATCGCCTCTTCGATAGATTTTTTGAATTTGAAACAAATTAATACAGTTCCCAACGTACATGGTAATTATCTGGATCGTGTGCTAGTCAATAACTGTAACTTTAATGTTGAAAAGGCAAGTGATGAAATTTTACCTACTGACTTTTACCACCCCCCATTATGGATTGTTTTTTTTGTTAAGTCTAATGTTAAAACGCAATGTAATTTTGAAAAAATTACTAAATATGATTTTAAAAATGCAAATTTTGCGGGTTTTAATGATTTTATGTGCTCCATTGACTGGTCCTCGCTCCTTAATTCTGACAGTGTTGACATCGATTTGAATACTTTTTATAACTGTGTGTTTAGTGAATTTGACATGTTTGTTCCTATTAAAAGCTTACGAGATTCGAAATTTCCAGTTTGGGTAAACAAAGAGCTGAAACTTCTAATTTTCGAAAAAAAGAGACTACATTTAATTTATAAGCGCACAAATTTTTATCATGACTATGTTCTTTTCTCTTCAGCTCGAAAAAAATGTAAAGTTGTCTCTAAAAAATGTTACAACAATTATCATGCGAATATTGAAAAAACAATCTTATCTAACCCAAAATCGTTCTGGAAATTCGTTAATTCGTCTCGGAAGGACACCGGAATTCCTAGCAAATTGAAACTAAATGATATTTTTGTATCTGGAGGCAGGGATTGCGCAAATCTTTTTTCCTTATACTTTGGTTCAGTTTTTGGCGACCTCAATGTTGCGGCTTCTTTTACTAAGAATACAAATCCCGATCAGCCTTATCTTCATACGTTTCCGATTAACAAGGGTGCAATTCGCCAGGCGCTCAGGGCTCTTGACACGTCCAAGGGTGCAGGCCCTGATAATGTTCCACCTGTCTTTCTTAAGTCATGTTGCTTCTCTTTTGTTTTGCCTCTTTACATTATTTATAATAAATCTTTTTCTACAGGTATTTTTCCGTCGGAATGGAAAAAAGGAATTGTCATTCCAGTTTATAAGAGTGGTGATAGGACTGATGTTTCGAACTACAGGCCGATTACTATTCTAAGCACAGTATCTAAAGTATTTGAAAGTATTGTTTGTGATGTTTTAACTAGCTTAGTATCAAATTTAATAATTCAAGAGCAACATGGCTTCATTAGGGTCAGGTCTGTAGTGACTAACCTTGCAATTTTTACTGATTTTGTTTCTGCTTCTTTGGAGGAGGGAGTTCAAGTGGATGTTATCTACACTGACTTCTCCAAGGCTTTTGACAAGGTTGATCACTCTATTTTGGTGACAAAGCTCAGTGATTTGGGTTTCTCAGTGGACCTTTGTAATTGGATTTCCAGATACCTTCATGGCAGAATCTTATCAACTTACGTTAATTTTGAATTTTCTGATGTTTTTCGGGCAACTTCCGGGGTTCCCCAGGGATCGCACCTTGGTCCTCTACTGTTCTTACTTTATATAAATGATATCGGTAAAATTTTTTCTAAGTGTAAATTTTCACTGTTTGCGGATGATCTGAAAATTTATAAAAAAATCAAGTGTCTTCAAGATTTACTTGATTTACAATCTGAACTTAATAATTTACTGATTTGGTCATCTAAAAACAAAATGTTCTTAAATGCGATTAAATGCTCAGTGATTTCTTTTACAAAATCTAGAAACACTTTTAGCTATTGCTATCATCTTGATGGAACAGAACTCACTAGAGTCAACAGGGTGCGTGACCTCGGTGTGATTTTCTGTAGCGATTTTGATTTTGGCGAGCATATTTATTCTGTCATTAATAAGGCTTCCCGATCACTGGGTTTTGTCATTAGAAATTCGCGTCATTTCAAAAATATCTCTACACTGAGAATTCTTTATTTTGCTCTAGTGCGTTCACACTTAGAGTATGCATCGGTGATTTGGGCTCCTTATTACGAAGTCTATATCACCGATTTAGAAAGAGTCCAAAATAGGTTTCTCCGATTTGCCGCGACTCAGTTGGGGATTCCTTTTGACAAATTTTCTCACGACTACTCTGAACTTAAAAATCAATTTCGAATTACATCACTGGCTTCGCGATTTTTTAATTTTGACATGATCTTTTTATTTAAAATTATTGGCGGTTTGGTGAGTTGCCCCCTTGCCCTCTCTAGAATCGATTTAAATGCACCTCCAAAGCGTTTAAGAAGTAACGAATTGTTTAAATTGCCTTGTCTTAAAAAAAATTATTGTATCAACTCAACGTTTAACAGATTGCTTAAAGAAGCTAACTCTGTTCGTCAGAAAGTTGACTTTTTCGGAGTAACACTTTCTAAGTTTATCTCTGATCTGCGCAGACTTGATAAATAAATTTAACTCAGCCTGTAAAATGTAAATTTATAATACTGTATGAGTACTTATGTACTAATGGGTCTTTTTGTTAATTTATATGGCCCGTCTATATGTAAATAAATAAATAAATAAATAAACAATCGATTTTTAAATTTTGTGACTGCTTATGCCCCCTTAAAAGAAATGTGAAATGTGTTAACTTCATGCAGTCTAAAGTTTTATTACATACTAGCAAAGTATGCGCGCGCGAATACGCGCGAGAAACATTGCATTTTATATAGTTTATTTTACAATAAAATAAAAAGTTTACATAAAAACATAATACATATATTTCAAGATAATACAAAGTATATTAACAAAATATATTAAAATTAAAAATTATATGACATGAGGAAGACCTCCACTCTACATCCATACTTTCTTTCTAATTTCATCTCTTTCGTACTATGAAAATAAAATCAATATAATTCTTCTGATATAGAGTAAATACTTTGATTTTGTTTAAATTATCTAAATTGATTAAAATTAATTAAAATTTAAATTAATTAAAATCCACTGAAAATCTTTCAAATTTCACTGATTAAATTATCAAAACTGAAACAAATTATGGTTAGGTTGTACTTAAAATTTTATTCTGGGTATTTCAACCGAAGTTCTAGTTAACTTAACCACAATTTTGATTGATTTAACGTAAACTCTGGTTAATTGAACCAGAAACACAATGTTAAATATACCCTTACCAGAATTCTGGTTATTCTAACCAGATTGTTCTTTTAGTGAGTCTGTTTACTTTGAAATGTATTTAAGGATTACAATTAATTTGATAATAAATTAATATTTATATCAGGTTATTCTAAAATTAAAAAACGTATATACTTAAGTCTTTTTTTAAATCATCAGTTTATTAATCAATTTATGATACATTTAAAATAATTATATCATTGAAGCTACTACAATAGAGTTTATTATAATTGCCATTTGTATCTTCAGATACTTTTTTGATTTTACTCTAGACAACGCAACATACAACTGTCCGTGAGTAAATACGTAAATTTGTGATAAATTTGTGAGTAAATTTGTATTGACATAATCTAACAAATAAAACAAATTTACTTTTCAGAAAATGGTTTGGTGTTCATCGTAACCGAGTACGAAAAAATTATTAAAATATCGAATGAGATAATGTCTTTTAAAGATATATTAAATGGTTATCAATCAGTAACAAAGTAAAAAAAAAAATTTTGTACTCAAAATAAAAATTTTAATTATTTTCATTCAATACTTGCCTTACTTTTTTTCAACAAACGACCGCAATTAGGCCAAAAACGAAAATACAAAATTGTTGTTTTGTTTTTCTATAATAAAATTATTGGCTTTAAACAGAAGATATTCTCTTTAATTATTATTACGTATTATCAATATACATTAATTATTAGTTATACATTATTGAATATTAATAATATTAATATAATTTTATGTTAAATACATCAATATAAATTAGTGGATAGTTAAATTCTACAAAGTACAAAAGAATTCTTTAAATTTTAAGGGTAAGCTTAAATTTTAATTAATTTAAGTGGGGAATATTCTTGGCTCCTATTTAAGTAATTTTTTTAAAATTAAAATATCTTTTTTTAAACGCATGTGATGGAGAATGACGTCACTGGTATAAATAAAATTTGTCCGCAAACTTTCTTTTAAAATAATAAATATTTTGACACTAAACTTTGTGGAATTATTTAAAATATCACTACACTGAGAAAAGAGGATCTCGATTTATAGTAAATAATGTAATTATTTAGTAAAAATTACTATTTATTTAATCTTTATATTGTCTTAATAAATTTTATCAACTTCGAGTGTTAATTATTAAATTCGTCCTTTTTTAAATATTGCTCAAGCATTTTTAAAAAGTATAACTGCGTGATATAACAATTACTTCAGTAGGATCAGTTTTTAATATTTGCTAGCAACTTTTGCTCAGGAAATAGTAATCCGTGCCACTACTACTAATACTACTACACGCCTCTCACCGATACGCGAGTCATATACAATCGAAATATAATGTACATTTAATAAATGCTTCAATTCCTTGTTACATAAACATTTTTAATATTTTTTATACAAATCTCTTGTTAATATGGATATTATACTTTTATTTTGACATATTTTGTTCTAAAAAAAATTATAATAAGCAAATTTATATCAAAATGTGTATTAAATTAGAGAATTTAGTTTTTTCATACTTTAAATTAGTTAGTATATTGTTACTCATTAATGATACAAAAATATTTTAAATAATATGTATTCTATTACCATTGCAAATTTTTTTTATATAACTTGAATTTGTTTGGTAAATATTAAGTAATTAATTTTCTAGATCAAACATTTTTTTCTTGTAACTCAGGTGTTATATAAAAACAATTTTCTATTTTTTATTTATGTTTAATCATATTATTTTGTATTATTTTCTTCAAAAAACTGCATTTGTTTTAATAATTACATAATTAAATTTATTTTGATATTCAGATAAATTATTCAATATTAATATTAAAACATTTTTAAAATTAATTTTTACTTTTATTTTTACTATTTTATTTTATAAATCAGTTTGCTTTAAACTATTTAATAAGTATTATTTATTAATAATATATTGTATAAAAAAATTTAATAATATTTTATTATAAAATTTTTTAGATTTTATAAGTATTTCATTTATTTTTACATATTTACAATTTTTTTATTTAATATTATTCTATCTAATATTTTTTTTTTTTTTTTGCGTAGGATGTGAAAACCTGCCTTCAGGTACCCTGTAGCCTGTACTACAGGGTTATGCGGGGGTGGCGATGTTCTGCCGACCCGCTAAAAACACACCATTATTTGGGGACCTTAAGACCACTCCCAGGTAGAGCCAGTTTACTGACGTATCGCCTTCAGGAGTGGTCTTATATCCCGCCTCTATCGCCTAAACGATATCATCTCTCGACCTACGGGAACTACCTTTGTTGGCGGCCATCGAGATCCTTAACCCTCATAACATGTTGGATGAAGGTCTCGATGTGCCGCCAATTCTCTTTGGACTCAATCATTAACAGGATCATGTTTTCCGGTGTAACTTCGCAGTTTACACCGGCGAACATGACCTGTCTCTGAGCGTTCCATTGTCCGCATATAAAGAGTGTGTGCTCTGCGTCATCCTTTGGGGATTTGCAGTACGCATACTCTGAATTTTGTCTTCTTTTGAAGCGCTCCAGGTACGAGTTAAAACACCCGTGACCCGAGAGCGCTTGGGTAAGGTAGTACGAGACTACTCCATGCTTTCGGTCTATCCAGGTGGCGAGTGTAGGTATGAGCCGATGTGTCCATCGACCCTTCTCATCCCCGCTCCATCTTGCTTGCCATCAATCGACGAGTCTGCTTCTCGCATCTCGGCGAATTTGGCCCTTGCTGGGTCTATTGTCGTCCGTGTAACGGGTGGACATTAGGGTGGTCCAAAAAAAGGTGACTTTTGGATTTTTCAAAATCGTTGAGCAGTTCCATATTCTTTATAATTAGTAACGGCTTAAATATTTTTTTAAAATTTTTTTGATCAATAATTAAGCTTGCGCACAGCGTTTTTCTCTCTTATGGGATTATTGTGAAATTAACACATAAAATAAATGCATTTTTTTCCATGCTCAATTTAACTTCCTTATTAAAATTTTAATATAACGCCGGTCAAGGAACTGATTGATGAAGAGTGAAATAATCTTTTGCAAAAAAGTAAACTAAGTTTTAACAATATTTATAGCTGTTATTTAGTGTCAAAAAACACTATTTTGGCACTTTTCAAGGGCGGTTTTCACTACTTAATATTAATTTTTTTATTTAAAATTGACACTAAAAGAAAATTAATCTTTTGGTAATGGCTTACTGTAAAAATTAAAAATGTAGTTTAATATTAAACAGGTCAATTATTGATTTAAAATTTCAACTTTTTGAACGAAAGTTGGTTTACAACCATCATAAAAGTGAAAGCGATACGGGCCTACGACGCTACCGATGATGAAAAAAAGGGTTTGTGTCAGGGTAAAACCCAAGTTTTTTTTTGTAGAAGCTCTAAATAGGCTTAAAATTCCTTGGCTACTGTAAACTACCAAGTCTTTGTAGGAAAGGATTTTCATTATTTGCAATAAGTATTTCGTCAAAAAAAACTGTACGAAAGAGAAGAAATCTTTAGGTCCTGTGCGCAAGCTCAATTTTTGATCAAAAAATTTTTAAAAAAATGTTTAAGTCATTACGAATTATAAGGACTATGGAACTGTTCCACGATTTTGAAAAATCTCAAAGTCACCTTTTTTTGGACCACCCTAGTGGACATCCTATCTTTGAAAAGGAGGAAAATTTCCTCCCTTTCTTGCGCCAAAAAATCTGCCGGCGGGACGCTGGCAAGGACCTGAGCAGCACTCGCAGATACTGTCCTATAGGCAGAGATTATACGCTTAGTGATAATCCTTTGCGAGGACAGTATCTTTTCCAAGATGGTCTTGCTTCTATCTGTTCGCAGGGAGGGGGCCCACACCGGTGCTGCATAAAGCAGCTTTGAGTGGAACACACTCGCCACCAATCTCCTTTTCTTTTCAAAAGGCCCACCGACGTTCGGCATTATACGGGCTAAGCTGAGTGCACATTCTGCTGCTTTTTTGGAAGCCACAGCGATGTGGTGCTTAAAATTCAAGAACTTGTCGAGTTGTACACCAAGATACTTTATATGCGTGCTCCACTTGACCTCGAATCCGTCTACTTCGATCCGGGGAAGTTCGTAACCACGTCTGTCTGTGACCATGAGCGCTTCGGTTTTGTCCAGGGCCATTTGAAGACCTCTAGCATCCAGCCAGCTCTTTATTGCGGTAATTCATATAAGTTAAAAAATATATGACGTCAGTTGCGTCGATAGCCGAGAGGCTTAATGCGAAAGCGTGCGTTTTTAGGGTTGCGACATTGCGTATTTATATTTAAGTTAGGTAGTTTGATGCCGTATAATTCTAAGATTTTTCCGAAATGTTCACTCGTTAATTCTAAGTACTTGTATATTAGAAGAATAAAACTTGTAAATTAATAAATTGAAGTGCATTTATAAAGTTAATAATGTAGAAACTTTTTTATTTTTATTTGCATTGATTTATTTTATAAAGAATTAAAAACAAGAAAATATTATTTTCTATATTATTTCATTCTCCCGTTTCCCGTCTCACACGCATATACTGTCTACATCGGTGAGTGACGCGAGCAGTGGAGGGGCAAAATTACAATTTTCTGAGTAAATATCGTTAGTGGCGATGTAAACGCCACTCCGTTGAAAAGCAATTCTTATTCTGGATGATACAATAGTTCCTCAGATTCATATTAATACTTATTTAATAATCGTCCTATGACAGGTCGATTTGTCAGTTTTCATTAAGTCCAATCGTTAAATGAATTTTAGATTCATGATCAGCGACAAAAAATACTATAAGAAGACCTGGAGAACCAAATATATTCTTGTATTATGCAATCAAAATGCGGTATAGAAGTTGCAGATAAAAACAGCGCGGACAGACAAAAGTGAATTTTCATAATCGTGTGACAACTGCTGGTTTGTCAATTTCCATTAAGTCTAATCATCAAATTAACTTTATATTCGTGATCAGCGACAAAAAATACTACAAGAAAACCTTGAGAACCAAATATATTCTTGTATTATACCCCCAAATGCGTGTCATAAAACCAAAAAGATACGCAGTGCGGACAGACAAATTGCCATAATAATCCGACCAGAACAGGTGGTTTGACAATTTCCATGAAGTCCAATCGTCATTTTGACTTCAGATTCGTGTTCAGCGCCAAAAATAACTCCTGTAAAACCTTGGGAACCAAAAACAACCTTGTATTTCCCACCCAAATATAGTGTTTCATGCCTAAAAAGTGCAAGCACTTTATTATAAGGAAATCGACAGTACAGAAGTGCATATACCACACTTTGGAAATTTTGTGGAATAAGATGCATGTAATGGTAATGAATGCTCCCAAAACTCATTAAGAATGGAAGAAACTTGCAGACGGTTACGAGGAGCAGTGGCACTTCCCACACTTTTGGGGAGCAATGGATAAGAAGCACATCGTAATGCAGGAAAATATTTCTTTAACGTATTTCTTCGGCATTGATACTTGAAGAGGTCGAGTCCATACCAAGTGATCACACCAATTTCAGTCACATTGAGTAATATTTATAAAATTGATGGTTCTGGTTTCTTTAGTGGTAAAAAAAAATCTCAAGTATTTTTGAAAAATTCAAAATATTTAAATCCAAAACTTTTAGTAATATTTTTTTTGTTTAATTTGTAACTTTCGTAATTTTTAAGAAATTTAGATAGATATTTTTTCTAATTACTCGCATTTGAATGTTCCTTTAAGAAAAATTATAATAAATAAAAAATTGTTTATAATTAAATTTTTATAACCAAAGAAAAATTATTAATAAAAATAAATCAAAATTATATATTCGACTTTTTTAAACAAATTTATAAATATAGCCTGTAATGTGCTTAAAAATTAAAGCCAAAGAACAAGATGGTATGTCTTATAGTTTTCGAGAAAAAAAATATTAAGTTACGCTAGCGCGGACTGGTGTCGCCGCTACTCAGCGCGTAGCTTCGTAGTAACCTAAATGTATTTCATTATTCAAAATAAATATAGCTACATTATTGTGTTTAAATTATAGGCTTGAGCAAATCTCACTGATATTTTCTTAGAACATGAATATATTTAAGTTTCATCAACTGACATCCATAAGGATGTCAGAATTTGAACAACAATAATCGTCTTATTATCGTATTTTTTGGATTGTACTGTCTGCTGATTAAGAAAATATTTTTTTTTCATGTAGGGTATGTGAAATAAAATTGGTTATTTAAATTTTGACTATTTTGAAGTATATTCGTAAAGCATTTTCTGAATTAAAAACTTTAATTACAACTAAATTACAAATAATTTCATATAATATATAAATATAAATAATGCAAATAGAACAAAACCTATAAAACTTTAGAATGAAAGACATCGAAAAAAATAATTTAAGTAAGAAAGAAATAATTAAAAAGCTGGTAAATTACAGAAAAATAACAGAAATAACTGAAAATTGTAAAAATAAATAAAATTTAAGAATAATGATTGAAAATTTATTAAATCAAAATTGAAAAAAATTAATACAATTGAAAACAGGGTAAAATAAATGAAAATAAGTTAATAATTAAAACAATAATTTAAAACTGCAGAAAAAAATTAGAAAATAATGAAAGAAGAGTAAATAATTAAGAGGAGGGAGTGGTAAAATTTTAGCTTATCAAAATATAATGTATAGTATATAATATTATATAATAATGAAAAGAAAATATTTTTTTGTTCATTTCGGAATTTTTATTTTTTAAAATCCATACAATTGAATCTAAGGATTCATTGAAAATAAGTTTTAAAAAAATTGTCCATAAAAAATAATGAAAATAGTGCCAGAGTTCAAGATTAAATATGAGAAACCGAAAAAATTTAAACCATTGCTCTGGGGTGTCAATTTTTTTTTCTACTTTATTTTTAATCTAGAATTAAGGTGTACTATTAAAAGATAGAAAACAAATTTTTATAACATTTTTTACCTTCATAGAATTTCAAGATTTCTTTAAAAAAATAAAAAAATTTTAAATTTAAACGATGGGTTGTTGAAGATCATTTAAAAATAACACAAAAAAATTGTCGATGGAAAAAAATGAAAATTGTGAATTGGTTTTATTTTCAAAATTAACATTTTTTTAAGAATAAATTAATATCTCAAACTATGCAAATTATTCATTTCTCTATTTTTGGCATTATCCCAAAATTTTAGGTCTAAAATAGCATAAGAAAAAGAAATTGGCACGCCTGAACATCACGAATTTAGATGAGCTAAAATTTCACCAATTCCAACTCTTAAATAATTATTTTTTTAAATTTTTATTTTAAATTTCTTTCTTCATTTTTAAATTATTTTAATTCTTCACTTATTTTCATTCATTTTACCCTGGTTTTAATTATATTAGTTATTTTTCAATTGATTTATTAAATTTTCAATCATTCTTACATGTTACTTATTTTCACAACTTTTAGTTATTATTATTCCTCTTCTATAATTTACCAATTTTTTAATTATTTTTTTTTATTTAAATTATTTTTTCCGATTTTTTAATTCTACAGTTTTTTAGGATTTTATTCTACTTGTATTATTTATGTTTAAATATTAAATTAAATTACTTGGAATCTAGTTATAATTATAATTAGAATTTTAAATTCCAAAAATTCTTTAAGAATATACTTCAAAATAGTTAAAATTTAAGTAAGCAATTTTATGTCACATACCCGAAATGAAAAAAACTGTTTTTTAATTCAGCACACACTACAATTATAAAAATACGATAATAAGACGATTATTGTTATTGAAATTCTGACATTATTTGGAATCTAGTTATAATTATAATTAGAATTTTAAATTCAGAAAATTCTTTACGAATATACTTCAAAATAGTTAAAATTTAAGTAAGCAATTTTATTTCACATACCCGAAATGAAAAAAAACTATTTTTTAATTCAGCACACAGTAAAATTATAAAAATACGATAATAAGACGATTATTGTTATTGAAATTCTGACATGTCCCTCCGGTTTATTGTTTGAACAATAAATGAACAGAGAACCTGAAGGACAGCATTTATGAACAGCAGGTACATACATTGAGGTTACTACGGAGCTACGCGCTGAGTAGCGGCTACACCAGTCCGCGCTAGCGTAACTTAATATTTTTTTTCTCGAAAACTATAAGACATATCATCTCCTTCTTCGGCTTAAATTTTTAAGCACATTACGGGCTATGTTTATGAATTTTTTTAAAAAAGTCAAAGGTATGATTTTGATTTTTTTTAGATAAATAATTTTTTTTTGGTTATAAAAATTTAATTATAAACAATTTTTGATTTATTATAATCTTTCTTAAAGGAACATTCAAATACGAGTAATTAAAAAAAATACCTATCTAAATTGCTGGAAAATTACGGAAGTTATGATTAAACAAAAAAATATTACTCAAAATTTTGAATCTTAATATTTTCAAATAGTTATTTTCATATCAAGGGCGCAAAACAGATGTTTTCCTAATCTCACCCAAGCTACAATCACCTTGCGCCCGTGGTGCGAACAACGTTTTTTGTCCTACTTGCATGGTAAGTATGGCATTGAGGGAACGAGCGGCAAAACCTTCAGCTAATTAACAACTAATGAACATGTTGTATAAATACCATAAAAATGTGTGTGTCATAGAATAGTACTGCGCATGTATAACTCTCATAAAAAACTACTGCGCATGTGTAAACATCATAAAATGCTAATGCGCATGTGTAACTATAAAAAAAACTACTGCGTATGTGTAAATATTAAACAATAATGCACATGTGTAACTATCATAGAAAACTACAGTACATGTAATACTAGCATAAAAATTACTGCACATGTGTTCATAACTTTTGCGCCCGCTTCTATGACGACAGCGAGCGGAAAAGTATTTTGCGCCCGCTTCTATGACGTCAGCGGGCGGGAATGTATTTTGCGCCCGCTTCGTTGACGTCAGCGGGCGGGAAAGTATTTTCCGCCCGCTTACCTTACCCCCGGTCGGGAATGACTCACTTTGCGCCCGCATTAAGTGCCTGAAATGACATACTTTCTGTGCATGTAGGACAAAAAATATTTTGAATTTTTAAAGAATACTTGAGATTTCTTTTTTTAACCACTAAAGGAACATGAACCATCATTTTTATAAATATTACTCAATGTGATTAAAATTGGTGTGATCACTTGGTATGAACTATACCAGGAGTTTCTGTAAATTGACGGAATACGTTATTTTGGATATTCATATCATGTGTTAAAATGTCAATACCCCTTGCAAAGCTCCGAATTGACATACTCGGGCACGTAATTCCTATTTCTTATCATTCTCCACACAAAATTTTAATTGTGAACCTGTATTTATGGACTTTTAACGTCGCAAGAGGTAGTGTTTTTTTCGGTTGAGAGAATTGACACTGAGAATTCCGGACATTTATAGACAATTTCAGAAATTCTAAATTATAACATGTCATGATATTTTCCTTTTCTTACAGTTCACTGATGCATTCTATTTTTAAATTGTAGGCTCAACCTAACAGCGGTTCTATTAATTACAACTACAAGAGTCAACACAGTCTCAATTTGATTGCAGTCTGTGATGCAGATTACAAATTCATCGTCGTTGATGTTAAAGGAAGGGAAAGAGGGAGCGATGGAGAAATTTTTAGAAAAAGTAATTTTGGTAATTACCATCTGTCCAGGAGGTCTTGCTTTACCTTACTTTTGCGTGGTAGACGAAGCTTTTCCGCTGGATGTGAGTATTATGCGTCCTTTTCCCGGTCGATCAACTGGTCGCTTGCCACGTGGTCAGAAGATATACAATTATCGACTCAGTACAGCAAGACGAACAATTGAGAATGCCTTCGGTATAATGGCTTCCTAATGGAGAATATTTCGAGTGCCAATAAATGCTCGAGAGGAGCACATAAAAATAATAGTTTTAGCTGCATCTTGTCTTCATAATTATCTTAGAGACTCGGAGAAAGACTTTGCCTAGAATGAAAGACGTTACTGCCCTCTTAACTTCGCTGACAGATTGGATAACGGAGCTATAATTGAAGGAGAGTGGAGGCAGAACGTACAAATGGATGCATTTCTTCCTCTTCCTGCCGATGTAATGCAGAATCTAAGTAAGATTCGCATTCAAGAACATTTAATGAATTCCTTCTTGAACGAAGGAGTCGTGCCTTGACAGGAGGAAAGAGTTGAGTTGGGTGACTTCTGATGAAATGTTCACACAATGTCAATTGTCATATAACTGGAAGAACAACAACATTATTTGTAACATTGAAAGCAATAAAATATATTTACTTTAAAAAGAACTACTGAGAAGTAGAATGGTGTAATTATTTTCAGTTAATTAAGGGTTATTATTTCAAAAGTTGATAAAGACATTTATCAGAGGCATGGACATAATCACAAATTAAACACAGTAATTACCTTGCAAATGTCTATAAATGTATGGCAGTGACTTTTCACTCCACGAAAATTAATAATTAAGCCACTTAAATGAGAGTGAGAAAACCACTCCAGAACAGTCAGATCTCACTCTTGTAGAGTGAATTTATAACTCCAATCGGAAAGTGAAATCTCACTTTCATTTTGGACTGAAATCTCACTTTCATTTTGGAGTGAAATCTCACTTTCATTTTGGAGTGAATTTACACTTAAATTGGAGTGAAAGTTCACTCTTTGTCCATTCAATTGACAATGTATTAAATAAATTTAAAATTCAAAAGCTTATCGGGTAAGTGTGTCAGTTGCTGTGGATGCTTCAGTTGTTGGGTTTTCAAAAAAATAAAATTATATTTATTATATTAACTATTATTAATTTATAATAATTTAAGTTTAAATTATTGTTTCCGCAGCAACTAAAGCAAACATTTTGTTTGTATGTGCTGCAGTTGATGTTATTTTTAATTTCCTAATTTTGTTCAAATAATCACTTTTTATGGGATTTTGATGTTTGAATAAATATCCAAATAACAGGAACTACTCATTTAATAAGTTGTAAATTCCTTGTTATCAATAAAAAAAAGGTATTTTTTAATAAAAAGGAGTCTCAGCAGACAGCCCGCAGTAACTAACACATTTAGCCTACTTACATTTTACTAAATTTATAAATAAAACAATGAAACCATAAAAAAATTAAATTAAAATTTCTAATATTTAAAGAGAAACAAAATTAAATAGAAAATCGTAGAATGTTGAAAGAAGTTTAATTAAAATTCAAATAAAAATAATGAAATTGAAGAAAAAATGTATAAATAAGAAATCTTTAATTTAACTTGAATTTACAAAGATTTACATTTAATAAATAAAAAATAACTAAAATTAAACAATAAAATTCTATTCTTTCGACCGAAATATAATAAATATAGTAAAACAGAAATAGTTCAAAATAAATTAATTTTATTGCTTTTTTAATTGAATGCTAACAATCCTCATGAAGTCATTTCTAAAGAAGTAGAAATAAAGAAATAAGAAACATAAAATGGATATTTCATTGGTTTACGATCTAGTTTCTTTTGAAAATCCAATTTGAAATAGTTCTAGCAAAAGTTACAAATATCCATGGGCACTATCATACACACAAGAAAAATTATGCTTACTTTCAATCAAATTCACCAGTTGATTCAGATAATTCACAATTATTATATCTTAAATAACGAGTAGTAAATTTATTCATTTGTACAAAATAATTGTTATATTTTAAATTGATTTTGTTAAAGAAAAACATAATTGCGATTATATAGAGGCAATATATTCATTTTCCAAAGAATATTTCTATTTCCTTAGATGTTCAGATTTAAAAAAAAAAATATGTCAATTTCTTAAAAACTATATAACAGTTTTTAAAATTTTTTACAAACCTTATAAATATTTAAAAGAGGTTTCCTTTATGGTCTTCTTTAATATAAACTTTATTGTGATTATTTAGCGGGAACAGAATAATTTTCTTAAAATTTTTGTTCTTTACTTAAAAAATTCTTATTTTCGACATTTTTCCATTCTAAAATTCGACATAAAAATTTTTAACTTTCTCAAAAGCTGTATAAATGTTGAAAAGTGGTTTCCTTTTTGGTCATGTTTAATATAATGTTATTTGCGATTGCCTAGCAGGAATATATTAATTTAATCCAGAAAATTTTCGATTACTGCAAACCTTCTGATTGAGCACAATTTTTACATCTCAAAGTTCGTTTCTTAAATTTGTAATTTTTTACAAACTTTATAAATATTAAAAACTGGTTTCGTTTATGTTCCTTTCTAGTAAAAACTCCATTACCCATTGTCGTGCGGGAATAGAGTAATGTTTTAAATAAACTTTTCGATTAATTGAAATCTTCTGATATTCGCTAATTTCTCATTTTACAATTCATAAATAAAACTTTGTGACTTTATTAAGAAATATATCAGTGTTAAAAATTGGTTTTGTTTATGGCCTTGTTTAATATAACCTTCATAACTGCCGGAGAACTACCTTCAGAAAATTTATTTTAAGCATAATAAGAAAATTTACAGTTTGACGTAAAATTCCCGACTGCTTCCCGGTTATTTCTCCCTTTTCCCGGATAATTTAAAACCAATTTTTTGTATTTTCACTAGAAAATTGTAAAAGAAACTGATTTTTCGGATTGAAAACATTTATTATTTTTAGCAATGTTTACAAAATGACCTAAAACAATTTCTTTAGTAATTATGCATTCTTATAATTGCAGAAAAATATAATTTCCCATCAATGTTATAGACTCTTTTCATTCTCCCAGTGCTTTCGATGAGAATTCCGTGACTTTTACCTGATCCATTTCAGTTTCCTGGATTATTCCTTGATTCCCCTGACCCGTGGCAACCCTCATTCATTGCAGTCGTTATCTAATCGTTTATCACTCCACAATTTTGTTACTGAAGCCAGTGGATTTATAAGATTAAAATTGAAATAAGAAATATCTTTGACTGAACAATTATAGTAAATATTTATTAGACAATAGTAATAGAATTGAAGACAATAATACTGCAACGTAGATAATTATTGAAAAGCGAAGTCCTTCAAAATATTTCTTAAGCAACAAAATAAATAAAAGAATATAAGAAATACATAGTTTTCGTTTCTAAGTGCGACGAACATCTGTAGACAATAAAGTTCTTAATTATTTATATATGACATTTATTGCCTTAAGAAAAAATAGTTCTTTCTGTACTTATTGTGAAACGGAATGATATTATTTGTAATTTTTGTTAATGAACGAAATTCTGCACAATTAAAAATTCGAGACAATGGAGGAGAAATGTATAACTATATAAGCATATGGGTAAGAATTCGATAAGGGAGTACGCTTAGAGAATAAAAGATTTCTGTTTTTTTATCGAGATTTGAGAAAAACAATTTATGTTTTAAAAAAATAAAAAAAATTTATATTTATCTTACACATATTTAGACAAAACGGAAAATGTTTAAACAACTTACTACAAACGTTATATGGTCGATTCTTTCGTAACTGCCTGATTTCTAGATAAGTTTTGGTAAAAAAAAAAAAAAAATTATTCACTGTTTCTCTGCACTTATTTTTCTTATTAGGGTGTAATATAAGTATATTTTAAACGATTTTACTACAACTATATTTATACGAAAATAATAGCAAATTTTTGAAAATTGGCTGCCATGTGGAGCTGAATCGCATCCTTTTATTGCAAATATATTGTACAAAATAAAAATTTCTTTTTGATATTTTGCTAAAACGAAAATAAATAATAAATTCTTAAATTATTTAATATTCTAACAGTATTTTAGATATTAGTTAACATATATAAAATTTTATAAAAGAACAGCAAATACAATATTTAATAATAAATATTTCGTTTTATTTTTTGGATAATTTGAAATCGAGATCAAGCAGTGTAATCCGCCATTGCTAAACTACTTTATAGAATAATATTTTAAAATAACCACCACAGATAAAAAAGTTTCTCTGCATGAAGCACACTGAACACTTCATATAGGCCATGGAGTTAAAATTTTACGTGATACCATGGAGCTGAAATTTGCCATTTATTCTAACCTCACTTCTACAGTATTGCAAAATAAATCTATTCCTACTGCAGATCGCTTTTTTTAAATGAAAACTTAAAGAAAATGGTAACAATACTATCAAATAGTTGTTACAGTAATATAATAGTAATGACATGAAACTGAACGCTTTTTTTGTACAAATGCGATTTTCACAAAAATAATTTTTTTTTAAGCAAAAATTTTTCTTTTTTAAAACTTTTTTCACATGTTATTTAGTGCTAATGGAGAAAAATTAAGATTTAACTTATTAGAAGGCGTAATAACTAAACACATGACACCTTAATTATAAGTCTACAGATTGCTTTCAAAAATTGGAAAAATTGAGGGACAAAATATTTTTACAGATTTTTAATTATGAAAAATGTATTATGAAGTGCAATATAAACCTAAAAAAAAGGCTGAGTTATAATAATGATATTTTTACCGAAAATTATTAAATTAAAGTTAACATTTTGCAAAAGGGACACGCCACGGAGATGAAATTTCAGCAGTTATAGTGCAATGTAATAGAAGTTATAATATATATATATTTATGTAGGGGAGAGTCGCCAGTTGTAAGACGGCTCCAGTTGTGAGACAGTCCATTTTTTTTAAGACGAAATATAAAAAGGCTGATTGGTATACATAAAAAAAATTCTTTTTATACGAGCCAACTTTTGCGTGTACACCGAAGCGGATATATGTATTGTTTGTGTAAGATGCCAACACTCTGTGTGGAAATCGACTAAAAAACTTTTTTTCAATATGTGCAAAGTACTTTTTTTTAAGTTAATTGGAAAAGCTAAATGTTATGCATTTTTATTTAGTATTTTCCTTCTATTTTGTAATGCAATATTGCATTGTTACTATCTACAGTTGGAAATTTTTTTTTCCTTTTTCAAAATAGCGCCAATTTACGGTTGTGAGACACAGCAAGTCACCAGTTGTGAGACGGTGGCGCCGCCCATCTGGAATAGCCTATATTTTTCGTGATGCAGCATAAAGAGCTCTGTTCAGTTTAGTTCGTTACGTACATTTGATAACACAACAATTATTTAAAGTGTGGAAACATGCGCACGAGTTATTTCATTTTCCTACATTGCGACAGCGATTTCGATGAAAAAAACTGATAGTCATATTTTAAAGAATAAATATTTTTATTTAGTATTGTAACCGTTCTCTCTCTAATACACGCAACTCATCGTGACAATGCGTGCGAGAGAGAAAGGTTATTGTGAAATAAACTGACTTACCACAATGGCCGACGTCCGATCTCGACTCGCAAGCGTTACGCTTTTAGCTTGCGAGACTCCCGCGAAGCCCGTTTAAATTTGTAACTGCGCCAGGCGGAAAATTCCACCCGGGCTCTTCCGAGATTGAGATCCCCTGGCCACGGTACCGACCGGCTAGCTCTTATCCCACGGCGTGCACCTTCTCGCGGACGAGAGAGAGAGAAAGAGATAATTGAGTACAATTTGAGAACACAAAACACTCACGTTTTATTTCGGGTGAACACAGTAAAACAACCGGGGTTAGTTCAATTAACTTTAATGAAATAATTACTAATAACGAAAAGCACGATTTACAAGAATTAAATGAAAAGAAAACAACTGAACACCTTGGCTCAGCACAGCCGCGACAGCGCACATTGATGCTCTTCGAGCCACCGATTCCGAATTTGAGAAAAGGACTAACCTTGGAGCCGTTGCAGGATTTCGCGAGGACCTGGCATCTCTACATTTTTTTGCTCCTATCTGCGACAACTCCACAAACTTTAACAGATCGGCCTCGAGAAATCTCACGCTGTCAGACACTGTTTTCTCGTCGACTTCTCAGTACACACTGAGTTCTCCAGGGTCCGGCGCACGCAACGTTGGTTCATGCGCTTGCCGGTTGGTGGCTCTGGTTTGCTGTTTAGTCCCGTCCGCTGCTGGCCCCAAGTGGCCACTTTCGGGACTAACTGTTATTTTGCCGTCTGATTGGACAGATGTCAACAAGGTTCGATCAGCTGGCCAACGATCGCGACATCGATCGTCCGGATCCTCTGCGTTGACCTCTTCGTCGTGGTTCGGGTGTCGGGTAGTGTAGTGTTTGTGCCGATCGGTTCGCGGACTGTGCTTTGCGTCGGTAATTTACAAATACTAGTGAAAGTAGCTGTTATTTTTACGTCGTGTTTTCGAGAAACAAAACAGACGATTTACAAAATATCAAGAGTTAGTTTACATAAGATCACGTCGGCAAACAAATGGTAATTTGTGTTGAGTGCGTACTGAGAGTGTTTCGGGGATTTAATTCTTTTAAGTTTCCGTATGCCCGGCGATCAGGTGAGGTTAGCTTCGGCGAAATCCCGGAGGTTTGTTTTCCAACGTGTGTTTTCTCAAAAACCACGTTACAGTATATAATAATATGTATTATCAATATATTTAGTTATTTATATTAAACATAATGTTTCATGCCAAATTTTTTAAATTTTAGCATTTTTTTATAAGTGTGTCACAACTGGACACTTTTTTTTGTTGACTAAAAAGATGTGCTCGGAAAATTGATCCTAAAATTTTTCAAGTTCATCTGAACACTACACTTTCTATGAATAAAAGTTGTGTATTTAAGTTACTTTTTGAACGGTGTATTTTATTTACGATTTCGTTTGCCTATTTCCAATTTATAGGTCAAAAATAAAACCCGTCTCACAACTAGCGACTCTCCCCTATATTTGGTTTTCAGTTACTCTCATATATACCTTTAAAATTCACTAATACACTTCAGAATATATTTTTAATTTAGGTGTATTTTTTTTAAAGCCGCCAAGTAGAGCAGTTACGTAAGAATCGCCCATATCAAAATAAAACTTTTTAGCACTTCTTAATTGAAATTAAAAGCTTATATATCTAAAATAAGTTTTATCACTAACGTGTAGTACATATAGGACCGAAAGACACTACACAGATTATTATTATTTTTATTTCGATAAGAATAATAAATCTTTTTATTTTTAATGTCAGGAATTCTAACCACTATAAATTTTCTGCATCTATCCGACAAACATTTCCTAGAAATGACCATTATAATTCAAATTTGATTATTAAAGAAGCTCCTTTCAAACCGTACATCCTCTATGTAGACGGTTCAGGAAACAGTGTCCAAGTAGGATATGTTGCACTGAAAGTGCATGAACATTTTTCGCACAACGCCAATTATAACTGTCATTTTGAAAATCATAATTATCATTTATTACAGTCTGCATTCTACTTATACCTAATATTTTTTTCTCTCATTGCAGTCTCAAGTTCTCACATTTTAGAAATTAAAAATAACTTCAAAACAATAGCTGCTTCCTTTGACTTTAATTATATAACAATATTAACGTAGTGATATTTCTCTAGTTCACTGAGTGACAGCTCTGGTAGAAAAGGAAATTGTTCGTCACTGTCATCTACTTCTGACAATAAATTAAAGAGTATGCTTCTTATGTAAGTGGCTTTCTTCATTAAGGTATTGCTGTTAGTGTTAGAGGAACATAATCTGAGAGGAATGGCTTTTGCAGAGTAGTTAATTAAACAATTTTTTAAGGGGAGATTCCAGTGATTTCAAGCTTTTTTTAAAAGATTTTTTTATAGTAAATAAAATATTTATTACATAAATTTTTTTACAATAAAATACAACTCTTAAAGTAATTAAAAACATTTTTTTTAATGGAGTCTTAGAAAAAGGCTGCCGAAAGTGGTCCCCTCTAAAAGTTGTTTACACTGTTTCTCTCCAAGGGTTAATGTAAAATAAAAAAATTAAATAGTTTCTTAATCTGTACCATTTTGGCTATTGTGTAAACTAGGATAAAAAATATTTATTGAAAAATAACCGAATGACAGACTTTTGAATTTTTTAACTATAATTTTGTAACTTAAATTGTAAATAACTTTCTTAAATATTAATGGAGGTTTTTTCGAGGTTTTTTTTCCTTCAGATTATTTTTCCCGTTTTTTTTTAGATAATTATACTAACCAAAAATGGACAAAAAATAATTTCGATTTTTTGAAAAAAATCACTGGAACCTCCCCTTAAATAGTGATATGAGTTAGTCATTAATTCCACATTGCTCTTACTGGCAATATTGGAATGGATGTAGTACACCTATTTCTAATTTGTTTCTTATTTCTCTTTATGACAGGAATAAGGTCCCCCTTCGAAATTAAAATATTCTTTGACATTGCGTCTTTTATACTGCAACTGCTATTAATTGCTATTAATTAATTAAATGTTCTCGCTGCGCTTTTTAGCTACGTAAGAAGTAATAAAGCTCTGTACCTGTAGCATCTTAAGGTCTTTAGTGATTTTTGCTAACTAATCATGATCTAATCATGATCTTATAAATATCAGTTTTCAGTTTGATAATGTTTAGTATCAAATGCCTAATAGGTCGTGGTTTACTCGTAATAAAAAAAACTCTATTATCCAGCTTTCTTTTACATTTATCAGCTTATGAGTTATCTAGTATCTACCTTGATACAGATATCAATGGTTAGGTAAATAAACTTTCATCCCTTTTGTTATCAGTATTCGATCAGTTTGGACCTTTACATACCATTAATGCAGGTAAAAAATCGTCGCCCTGGATGACTGATGAAATTAAATCCCTAATAAAAGAAAGAAACAGAGTTTGACGAGTATACAAGAGAACTAATAATATAGATATCTTGGCAGAAGTTAGAAATCTTCGGAATTTGATTGAGACAAAGTTAAGAGACACCTTTAATAATTATAATTTTAATATAATTAAAGATAGATCTAGATACGACAATGTTTGGCACATACTTAAAAAACTCAATCTCATTCGCTCTAAGAATGCTCCATCTGAACATTACTCTACTGATCAAGAATTCTTGGATATTTATTCCCACAACCCGCGTTTGGCTGGCCCAGTTTCAACCTCTCCCTTATCTGATTCTGAAAATTTCGACGATTCGAAATTTTTTTTCGCCGATATCTCCCCTGATGTCTTACTTAAAAACCTTTTACATATTAAAACCAAGGCTTCAGGACCAGATGGGATTTCAATTTAAATGATACAAATGGCTCTTCCAGTTATCTTCCCTGTTATCGAACATATTTTCAACTTCTTACTTCAGAGTGGAACTTTTCCAGAGTTATGGAAAAAAGCCTGATTCGTCCAATTCCTAAAGTCAACAATCCGAGCAGTCCGTCTGACTTTAGGCCCATTTCCATCAGTTGTGCCCTGTCAAAACTCTTAGAACGGATTCTTTGTATGCAAATGACTGATTATTTGGCTGCAAATATATTGTTTGATCCTACTCAATCAAGATTTCGTACAAAGCATAGCACTGGCACCGCTTCATTAAAGCTTACCACAGATGTCAAACTTGCAATGGACGCTATTATGAAAACACGTTTTAAGTAATAAATATGCAACATTTATTTCTTATGCATATTATTTAGTGTTCTTTAGTGTTTTCTCTAAACAATAAGCTTACTTTTGATTATTATTGTCTGATTTAAGGGGTAAATATAGTAACATTTAACTTTCCTTATTTTTTCAAAAACTCTTTTTCTAGGCGATTTTTTAAAAATGTATCAATTTTAATTATCAATGGCTTATTTTATTAAAAAAAGGCTCCCTACAAATTCACCGTTTAAAATTTTAAAAAATATTTAAACTTTTTTAAATATAAATATTTGTTTACAAAAAAATATATTAAAAAAAGTTCTTTTTTTATAAACAATTATTTATATTTAAAAAACTATAAACTCTTCTGAAAATTTTAAATAGTGAATTTGTAGGGAACCTTTTTCTTAATAAAATAAGCCATTAGTAATTAAAATTAAAACATTTTTAAAAAAATCGCCTAGAAAAAAAGTTTTTGAAAAAATAAGGAAAGTGAAATGTTACTATATTTACCCCTTAAATCAGACAATAGTAATCAAAAGTAAGCTTATTGTTTAGAGAAAACACTAAAGAACACTAAATAATAAGCATAAGAAATCAATATTGCATATTTATTACGTAAAACGTGTTTTCATAATAGTATCGATTTGACTCTATCATTCAGAAAAGAAATACCTTAAATATACTGAATACATTGATTTAAATAGTTTAAAAAGTTGAAATGGTCATGAATCTGACTTATAAAATAATGAAGAAAAAATAAATTTTTTTATACCAATGAACAATTATTATTCTATCATTCAAAAAGGAACAAAAAAAGGTTTTAAAAACCTTGATTTTTAATTCATTAAAAATTTTTATTTTTTAAATTATTTAAGACTTAAAATTATGTTTTAAAGTTAAGAATATATAAAAAATAATTTAATATAACGAAATATAACGAAATATGTTTTAAAATTAAAGTTATCTTAAGTTTAAATTCAAAATTTTATTAACGCCTAAAACATTTAGTGGTTGAGTGCAAAAAGGGCGTTAATATTGGTTACGAAAAACTGAAATATTGATAGTTAATCACAACTTTCAGTCAAGTAAGTACATGGATTGGAGAGTTTAATAAATGGTAAATCAAATAAAAAAAAGTTTATTTAATTCGCATTTACAGTTTTTAAATTATAAAAGTTTAAAAAGTTTGAGTTAAAATATCGCCGATCGTCGTTTTTTGTCTAACGCCCTTATTGCACCCAACGCTTCAATTGCCGTTTTTTCGATTTTTCGAAAGCTTTTGATTTAGTTGATCATAACTTGCTTGTTTCTAAACTAAAGATGTTTAAATTTTCTAAATCGGTCCAATGCTGGTTCCAATCTTTTCTCAGTGGTTGACTCCAGAGAGTGCTGATTGATGGTGCTGAGCTTTTGGATTGGGCCGGGGTTAAATGCGGAGTTCCCCAGGGATCCCCTCTTGCCCCGCTTTTATTTAACCTTTATATTTCAGATTTAGGTAAAGGCTTCCGTTTTTGTAAGTACATTAAATTTGCTGACGACTTCAAATTCTGTATATCGGGGCCTTAAAGCTCTCTTCCGTTACTCATTGATAATGTTCAAGTAGATATCGATAAGATCTGACTTAGGGCTAAAGAAAACGGATTGATGCTAAACCCTGCTAAAACACAAGCTAGGGTGTTTAGTTCTTCCAACTGTCCTACAATGTCTTCATTTTTGGCCCTGTATTCCATAATGGTTGAGAACTCTACCGTTGCGTTCAGAGAATCAGTGAGGGATCTTGGCCTGATATGAGATCGTACCCTGTCCTGGAAAGAGCATGTTCTTTATATTTCGTTTCGAGTTTATATGGTACTTCACCAGCTTTATAGAAATAAAGACTCTCTGCCTTCATTAACGCGGCTGTTTAAAAAAAACGCTTATCCTACCTTATTTTGATTATTGTTGTCTAGTTTACGACGATATCACAGATGATCTCAATAAAAAGCTGGGAAGATCTTTAAATGCCTGTATTCGTTTTGTTTACAAACTACCTAGATATCAACATATTTCTGAGTTCCGGGCAAGTGCTGGGTTACTAAATGTGGCTACAAGAAGGCAGTTTTTTATGAGTAATCTACTTATTTCCTTATTTCAAAATGAAGTTCCACTTGACCTGTATGATTATTTTGAATTTAAAGTGTTTGATGGTGCTTGTCGGGTTAGTTTACGTAATAATCAATCAGTTTTGAAAGTGCCAGTTCATAGGACATGAAAACTTCAAAGATCCTTTATTATTAGAGGAGCTCGTTTATGTTTTGAGCATCATCTAGCTGTCATGTAATTTTATTTTCCCTTTTTTACTAATTGCTTGTAGTATTATCTTTTTTGATCTGCTATATCGTTATCTTGGCGGACTTTAATTACTATTTAACATTAATTTGATATTTATATTTTTTCTATTCTACAACCCAATTACGCTTTTTAGTTATTTTGTCTATTCCATTTTGCTCTTTAGTCAATACATTCTACTCAGTATTGTCAAATTTTTACTATTTTTATATACTATATACTGGTTGATATACAATTTAATTTATATGTATCATTGATTTCTTGAAGGGCTGCCTAGCCCTAGGATCTTGTAATTTTTAAATAAATAAATAAATAAATAACTCACTAGCCAGCCATACACCTCACTGCTCCATTGCAGTAAGCTTATTCCTGGAAAACAGACAGCTGATTCTAAAGGATCCTCGTTTGGTTTGCGTCTCTTACCTGGAAATTGTATCCAAATGTTATTAGAAACATTATCTTCAAATGCATGAATAGTAAAGTTCATAAAATTGTATTGAAAGCAAAATACTTCAAGAGTTCGATGGAATGAATCCAAATTTATTGTTTCCATTTATAGCAGACTCCTCCTCTTCTGAAACGCTCGGGTAATTGACGTCTTGTTGTGATGATCTGCCTTCACCTTTAATGTTTTTTCTTTTGCGGGAGGGTGATACATTTGATATTGTACTGGAAGAAACAGTTGTATAATACAAGTTTCAGAACAGACAAAATTCTTTTTGAAGAAGACAGGCTATACAGTAGCGTGTGTCAAACAACGAAACCTTATTGTTCTTTATGTCTCAACCCTGGAAAACCTTCTTTTTTGTGATAGAATAGGCCTCAAATTTTTGCAGATATTTAAAAAGAATCTTCATTTCAGCCGAAGACTTCTTCAAAATTGGTAAAATATCATGTAATTCGTTAACTGTTCTTTTTTATAGGGGTTTTGAGAACTCTTAAAACGAATCGTGTCAAACATTTTATAATTTGAAATTCGTGGATTTTTGAAATCTAATGTCATGTTCGTGATCAGGGAGCTCTGGAACCGTGAAAGATAAACCTGAAAGCGAATTACATGACATTTTAGCCATTTTTTAAAAGTTTCTCGCCAATCCTATCAATTTTTGCTTTCTCATAGAGGAAGCGTTGTGATCGTTAAGATTTTCGATTTTCCAAAAATAGTGAAAATCGACTCAGTTTCATCTGAAAAGTTCAAATTTTCATTCCTGAGAAAATGTCCGGATATGTGTGTGTGTATGTGTGTGTGTGTATGTGGGTGTGTATGTGGGTGTGTATGTGGTAAATTTTTTGTCGCCAGGATTTCTCGAGAACGCTTCAATGGATTTTAATAAAATTTGGATGACATATGAAGCTCACAAATATCTAAATTTGGACACAGGGACTTTTGAAAATACCCAATCAAATTTTTTGAGCACCTTTTTTCATCGAAAAATATCGTTTTTTGGCAAAAAATTTTTTCATGATAAAAATTCAGACAAATGAATGAAAAAATCATATTCCTTGTTTCAAAACGAATCGATTCACCTATATAAAGTATAAATTGACCAAAAACTCACGTATAAATTCATAATTTTTAATTTTTTTTCATTGAAAAATCTTGTGTTTTAACAAAAAAAAATTTCTTCCTAAAAATTCAAACAAATGAATTAAAAGAATCTTATTTCTTGTCTCAAAACGAATTAACTAAAAATAATTGACTAAAAACCCACGTAATAATTCATGATTTTTCATTTTTTTTCATCGAAAAATCTCTTTTTTTGCCAAAAAATTTCTAACAATTATTATTTTTTGACCACAGTTCCTTTTTAAAAGAAAATATTCTATTTTAAAAAACGAATATGCTATTCAAAATTAAGTAACTTACCTTTAATTTTTTAGAACATTATTTCTTTCTTTTTTTTTTTAAATAATAAATTTCATTGATTTGTTATAATTACTTAAATTTTTTTATTGTCCATTCATTTTCCTTCAACAAAAATGTAGTATAGTGGAAAATCATCTATTGGAATTATCTAAATTATACTTCGTCATCCTTAAGTACTTTCTGTCTGTAAGTTATCTAAGATTTTAAAAATTAAATATAATTTATAAATAAAATAAGAATATAAAAATGTTTCATTTTGATTGGATTTTAGCCAATGTCAATGAAATTGAAATTTATGATTAAAAAAATTTCAATGATATTGTTTCCAAGATGGACCGCGAGGAGGTAACCAATCAAGCATCTTAACCTAAAAAATTGTATTACTTTGTACACAAATTTTAAAAACAGGGGTTGTTCTTTTTTTCTTTTAACCAAAAATTAAGTCTTTATTTTTTACAATTAACAAAACAACAACACAAGTTGATATTATTATTCTTCTAAATATTTTTCTAAAAAAAGTTCATCCTCTATATTTAATAATTAAAAAAAAATTAATAACACTTTATTTTATGTGATAAAGAATGGCTTTAATGGTTTAATGTTAATGGTTTTCGATGTGGCCCAACCGAGGGCCGAATGAAAATTTGCAGTTAAGATATAAGGTTGACCCATCTTTTTAATACTTATTTAGGTCAACCAAAAGTACCGAATGAATTTTCCGACCTACCGCCGAATGTCGGCCAAACCTCTGTGACAGTCTGGCCGTCGGCCATCAATAAACTGTGGCCTGAAGTCAGCCCAACCGAGGGCCGACTGAAAATGCATTGTTAAGATATAAAGTTGGACCATCTTTTAAACCAACGTACAATCATTAACAAGTATTTCAGATCATTTTTTGATGAAATTTATATTAATCAAGAGTCGTTTAAAATTTTCCATATTCATTAATGATATTTTTCGTGATTATGTTTTAAACAAAAAACTAATATATTTTAAGTATTTAATAAATGTTTATAATAAATATTTTAATCCTTTTACGTCCGAGAATATTATAGATTTATATATATATATTAGGGTGGTCCTTAAAATGGAAAGTTGCGAATTTGAAAGGTCTCACCCCCTGATTTTGTTACTTATCGAAAAATAAGAGATACGTATTTTTTTATTTTTTTTTATTTTAATATTTGATGGTGCCTCATCGACCTTGAAATTTCCCATGCATTTTGCATGGGGAAAAAACTTTTTTTCGTAGATTTGCAATAAAATCATGAAAAATCAACATTTTTTAACCGGATTACTCTATTTCTCTTGGGAAATGTTCAAACAATGACATCCAATAATTTATTTAAGAATTTTTTATTATTAACTATTTTTTACAGGGTCGTGAAAAAACCCCATAAATTGCAAAATTATGGAAAAATCGTTAAAAAATATTTATTACTATTATTTCTGGTATTTATTGCTAAAATTTTTATTTACAACTAAAACAAATATTATTAATAATATTTTCAGGTAATTCGCAATTTGTTTAAACAATTTGTTGTTGTTATTGTTAAATTATTTTTAAATACATGTAGAAAAGTATGGTTTTTTGTATTATTTTACAATTGACTTTGACATTAATCATACAAAATAATGATTAATTGTTAAAAATTATAAAAATAATTGTTTAAACAATTTATTGTTGCTATTTGAAAAATAATCTTTAAATATATCTACGGAGTTGCAGTTTTTTCTTAATTTTGCAAGTAGTTGTGCTGTAAGGGACTGTAAAAAAGAATTAAATATGAAACATAATTTTCAACAATTGTTTAAACAATTAATTGTTGCTATTTGGAAGTTTGTCTTTGAATGTATTTACAAACTTGCAGTTTTTCCTTAATTTTTTAAGTAGTCCTACACTGTAAAAAATAATGGAAAATTTTCCATACAAAAGTAACGAATTTTTTCTATACCGTGTATGGAAATATGTTTTTCAGTACATCAGTATGGAAAAATTTCATGACATTATGGAAAATATTCATTCTTATAGTAAAATACCCAATTTGAGTATGGAAAAATTACCTTACGACAAAATTCCATACATGGGGATGGAAGAATTACAATACATTACAAAATATTTTCATACGTGTTTGGAAAAATTCCAATTTTTTTAAAACAGTAATAATGATAAATTGTATGTAATTATAAGTGCATAATTTTTACAATAGTTAATAAAATAAAAAGTTAATGAAATAATTGGAAGAAAATATACCTATTATTACGTGCTAGATAGCGTAATTTTGTAAAATCATTTATTTCTAAAAAACTTTAATTATATAAATTAAATAAATTCTATTTATTTAAATAAAAATCCCCCTCAATATATTATATGTAAATAATTTTTATAATTTACTTTTGTATTAAGTATTATTGAAATTAATTATTTAAATAATATTTTATTTTTAAATAATAATATTAAATTAAAATTAAAATTAATAAATAATAATTATTTGTTAATTTTGTTTACATATATTGCAATAATTATATTAGAATATTTATTTAGAAAATATTTAGAAGTTAGGAGATTGGATTGTATAAACTGTGTATTAGTATATACAAAAGATAAATAAATTCTATTAATTTATTTTAGATAATTAATACGTTCCAGAATTATTATAATTTAAATAGCATGTAATCCAGGCCTGAACCTCCCAAAGTTATTTCTATCGACACTCAACTACCCGGCATAGCCGAGTGGTACTAATAGCGTGCGTTCACCGCGAGCGAATTCGTCTATAGGGCCGTGGGTTCGATCCCCCCTTGAGCGTGCTATATTTTAATTCATAGGTTAAGTGTTTATATGTATTAAAATTGTTAATTAGTCTTAGGTCTATAATAATTAAGTGTTTAAATGTACACTTAAGATTAAATTATAAAAATAACAATCTAAAAATATCAATTTAAATAATTATAGATTCTGCTTCTGTGGAAACAGACTTGACCATACAACGTATGGGTTTTTTTTCCATACAATCGTATGGAAAAATTGCAACAAAGTATGTTGATATAACTATACAACGTATGGTTTTTTTCCATACAATCGTATGGAAAAATAACAATAAAATATACTAATATAACCATACAATGTATGGTTTTTTTCCATACAACTGTATGGAAAAATTACAGTAATGTAAGGGTTAATTTACGTCCAGTACATGTATGGAAAATTTACCACAAAAATTTTTTACAGTGTACTGTAAGGAACTGTTAACGAGTATTAAATATAAAACATAATTTCAACAATTGTTTAAACAAATTATTGTTGCTATTTGGAAATTTGTCTTTAAATACATCCACAATCTGGCAGTTTTCGTTTATTTTTCAAGTAGCCCTCCGTATATTTGACTCGGGGTGATCCATATATTTTAGAAAGTTTGAAAAACATTAAGTTTATAGAATTATTATAAATAAGATTAACAATGAAATATAATGTTAATAATCATTTGAAGATTTTATTTGGTTTACAAATTTACTAGTGTTGATGTTTGTTAAGAGCTATTAAGTGTCTTATAATGTTATAAGACATACGCGTGTTTTTTCGCGCTATGACAAGTTTATACGCGTTACGCATGTATGACCGCGTCTGTACAATGGTTCATATATTTTGCAAAGTTTGAAAAAGATTAAGATTATAGAGTGATTATAAATAAGACTAACTATCAAATATAATTTTAATATTCAGTTGAAGATTTTATTTGGTTTACAAATTTACTAGTTTTGATGTTTGTCAAGAGATATTAAGTGTTTTATAATGTTATAAGAAATAAGCGCGTTTTTTCGCGCTATGACAAGTTTATACGCGTTACGCATGTATGACCGCGTCTCTACAATGGTGCATATATTTTACAAAGTTTGAAAAAGATTAAGATTATAGAGTGATTATTAATTAAAACTAACTATCAAATATAATTTTAATAATTATTTAAAGATTTAACTTCGTTTAATAATTTACCACTTTTGAAGTTGTATAATATACACCATTACACAAAGACACTTAACATTTTTAGCCAACTTCAAAAGTGGTAAATTATTAAACGAAGTTAAATCTTTAAATAATTATTAAAATTATATTTGATAGTTAGTGGTGTATAATATACACCATTACACAAAGACACTTAACATTTTTAGCCAACTTCAAAAGCGGTAAATTATTAAACGATGTTAAATCTTTAAATAATTATTAAAATTATATTTGATAGTTAGTTTTAATTAATAATCACTCTATAATCTTAATCTTTTTCAAACTTTGTAAAATATATGCACCATTGTAGAGACGCGGTCATACATGCGTAACGCGTATAAACTTGTCATAGCGCGAAAAAACGCGCTTATTTCTTATAACATTATAAAACACTTAATATCTCTTGACAAACATCAAAACTAGTAAATTTGTAAA
This sequence comes from Ganaspis brasiliensis, assembly GCA_037103525.1. Lineage (NCBI taxonomy): Eukaryota > Metazoa > Arthropoda > Insecta > Hymenoptera > Figitidae > Ganaspis > Ganaspis brasiliensis. The sequence goes on along the minus strand of JAZKLR010000223.1, from coordinate 820,644 downwards.
CCAAATAAAATCTTCAACTGAATATTAAAATTATATTTGATAGTTAGTCTTATTTATAATCACTCTATAATCTTAATCTTTTTCAAACTTTGCAAAATATATGAACCATTGTACAGACGCGGTCATACATGCGTAACGCGTATAAACTTGTCATAGCGCGAAAAAACACGCTTATTTCTTATAACATTATAAAACACTTAATATCTCTTGACAGACATCAAAACTAGTAAATTTGTAAACCAAATAAAATCTTCAACTGAATATTAAAATTATATTTGATAGTTAGTCTTATTTATAATCACTCTATAATCTTAATCTTTTTCAAACTTTGCAAAATATATGAACCATTGTACAGACGCGGTCATACATGCGTAACGCGTATAAACTTGTCATAGCGCGAAAAAACACGCGTATGTCTTATAACATTATAAGACACTTAATAGCTCTTAACAAACATCAACACTAGTAAATTTGTAAACCAAATAAAATCTTCAAATGATTATTATTAACATTATATTTCATAGTTAATCTTATTTATAATAATTCTATAAACTTAATGTTTTTCAAACTTTCTAAAATATATGGATCACCCCGAGTCAAATATACGCAGGGCTACTTGAAAAATAAAGGAAAACCTGCCAGATTGTGGATGTATTTAAAGACAAATTTCCAAATAGCAACAATAATTTGTTAAAACAATTGTTAAAATTATGTTTTATATTTAATACTCGTTAACAGTTCCTTACAGTAGGACTACTTAAAAAATTCAGGAAAAACTGCAAGTTTGTAAATACATTCAAAGACAAACTTCCAAATAGCAACAATTAATTGTTTAAACAACTGTTGAAAATTATGTTTCATATTTAATTCTTTTTTACAGTCCCTTACAGCACAACTACTTGCAAAATTAAGAAAAAACTGCAACTCCGTAGATATATTTAAAGATTATTTTTCAAATAGCAACAATAAATTGTTTAAACAATTATTTTTATAATTTTTAACAATTAATCATTATTTTGTATGATTAATGTCAAAGTCAATTGTAAAATAATACAAAAAACCATACTTTTCTACATGTATTTAAAAATAATTTAACAATAACAACAACAAATTGTTTAAACAAATTGCGAATTACCTGAAAATATTATTAATAATATTTGTTTTAGTTGTAAATAAAAATTTTAGCAATAAATACCAGAAATAATAGTAATAAATATTTTTTAACGATTTTTCCATAATTTTGCAATTTATGGGGTTTTTTCACGACCCTGTAAAAAATAGTTAATAATAAAAAATTCTTAAATAAATTATTGGATGTCATTGTTTGAACATTTCCCAAGAGAAATAGAGTAATCCGGTTAAAAAATGTTGATTTTTCATGATTTTATTGCAAATCTACGAAAAAAAGTTTTTTCCCCATGCAAAATGCATGGGAAATTTCAAGGTCGATGAGGCACCATCAAATATTAAAATAAAAAAAAATAAAAAAATACGTATCTCTTATTTTTCGATAAGTAACAAAATCAGGGGGTGAGACCTTTCAAATTCGCAACTTTCCATTTTAAGGACCACCCTAATATATATATTATATTATAACGATTCAAAATATTATTAAAATTTGTATTGTGCATTCAAAACCTTAATATTTACAAATACTAATGATTGGTCTCCAAACTTGATAGGTAAAATTATCATTAACAAATTTCTCAGTTTTAAATTTGACAAGTGAACTGAACAGTTTATAATTTTCAGTCACTATAAATTTTAATTATGTGACAACTGTTAATTTTAAATTTTTTTGACATACTTGATATTTTCAAGTTAAAGTTTAAGTCATGTGTCAGGATTATAAATAAACTATGGATTGTATTAACTCTAGGTAAGAGTTCTCTTACATCAACTAATTTTATCAAAAAATTGTAAAATTGTATTTTTTATTTTTTTTATTTATATTATGTTTTTTATTGTGATTTATAATTTTTGTCTTTGAATATTGACTGTTTTTTTATGAATGTTTAGTAAAAAAACTTTTTTATATGTATTTAAATTATAGTCCCTGAAGAGGAGAACAGTTAGTTCTCGAAACGTTGGACTTCTAGTAAATAAACATCCAAATTTCAGTCCGAAAGTGTCGTTTTATTAAATTTATAATAAATAAATAAATAAAGTTTTGGAAGACAGAAAAAAATATATATATATTGATTTATTATTATTTTTACTTATTTGCATAAAAATAAATAATAATTAATTTAAAATTAAATTATTATTTTTTATATTATAAATAAATTTATTGCTTCCTCTATGAGGAAGCAAATTATCTTGCTTCCTTGGAAGCAAAGTGTCCATGAAATGGACAGAATTCACACCTAGTTTACATAATTGTTCGCCATATTGATTCCGATATTTTTAAGTTTTAAAATCTAATGACAGATTCTTGTTAATTAACTCAAAGTTTATGATAAAAGAAGGTGAAAGCAAACTGCAAGACATTTTATTCATTTTTGCTTTCTCATAAAGAAAGCTTTGTCATCGTTGAGATTTTTTTTCTACTAAAAAAAATGAAAATGGGATCAGATGTTGTTTTGAGCAGTACCGGTAAGTGAGGAAATGGTTTGAGAATTTTACTTTACGGAGAATAATTTTACAGAGAATAAAAGAAAGTTCAATAAAATGAGAACACCTTTAATTATGAGAAATACCTTGTTTTATTGAGTAAATCCGTGGTCAAACAATTAAAAAGCACAAACACACACAGCAAATTATGTCCTTTGTATTTGAGTTCCTTCCTTTTTCTCAGAAAGTACACCTATAATTTCTGGTGATCTCGCACCACACAACACACACAATACAATTTTGAGTAGTCCTTTTGAGAAATACAATGAGACGAACCTTGAGAACAAAACCTTGAGAAAACCCGAAAATTACTTGAGACAATAGCCTTACATTAACAGAGGAAACTTTAACACTGAACCACGTGTTGAGAGACGCGACCGGCGAGCAGCTGAGAAATTAGCCACCGAGAGGTGCTGCCGCCACACGCTTCCCAAACACGTCACTTAATTTTTTCCGGTAATATTTGAACTGGCAACTGGCCTCGAGTCGTAAATTCGAGCCAGCCCCAGTTCTGTGATCTCAATACACTGAAGTCTGAACACACTTCCCCCCATCGGCAACGGAGTTGACGATCATGTAGAGGTTGATGCCAATGGTGAATCATTCCTGAAGATGGGAAGCACTGCCAGCTTCGTGATTGGCCGCTTGAGAGTAGAGATAGCCGTCCTGATGGTGACCACCCTGGTGAGTCCATCCGCTCCGGGATGCAATTCCATGACCCTAGCCAAGGGCCATTTTGCAGGTGGAAAGCGTTCATCAGTGAGAAGAACCATAGAGCCGACCTTGATTTGATTAGACGGATGATGCCATTTTGAGATAGAGAGTTGTTGCTGCAGATAACTGGCCGACCATCTCGACCAGAAAGCCTAAACCCTTTGTTGAATAAGTTGCCACCTGGACAACCTTGAGCTTGATACCTCCGTCAGAGAAGGTTCCGGTATCGAAGTGAGCGGTTCCCGATGAAAAAATGCCCTGGTGTAAGAGCTGAAAAGTCGTCAGGGTCTTCCAATTGGGGTTTCAACGGTCGTGAATTGAAGACTGCTTCAACCTGAGCTAGAAGAGTCGTGAATTCTTCGTAGGTCAGCATTGTTTCACCAACCGTCCTTTTGAGATGATACTTGACAGATTTGACGGCATCCTCCCACTTACCACCCATGTGTGGAGCAGAGGGGGGGTTAAAGTTCCATGAGGTGCCGTCGTTAACCAGAAGTTGAGATAAAGTCCTTGATTCGTGAGTTCCGGCCTTGAAAAGTTGCTGGAAAGCCTTGTCCGCTCCGATGAAATTCGTTCCACAGTCACTGTGGAGAGTATGACAAATGCCTCTCCGTGAGACAAATCGCCGATAGGCTGCGAGGAATCCTTCCGTTGAGTAATCCGTGACAGCTTCCAGATGAATGTCGGAGGTCGAGAAGCAGACAAAAATACAGAGCCATCCCTTTTTGCTCCGTGCTCCTCGCCCCTTCAAAGTTTTGAGAGAGATAGGTCCGGCATAATCGACTCCGGTGTTGAGAAATGGCCTTGATGGAGTAACTCTAGAGGTAGGTAGCTGACCCATCAGCTGTTGAGCTCGGATTCTACGTTGTCGAGCACAAGGCACACACTTGAGAATATGAGACCTTACGGGTCGTTGACCTCCAATGATCCAGAAGCTCTTTTTTACACGAGAGAGTGTGAGCCACTGAACTATAATACTACTGGAACAGGCACAGCGCTACAAAAGCGGCATAGAGAGAGAGAGTTGTGGAGGGCCATGTTGTCCCTTTCTGTACAGTCCGCTTGAGAAGTTTGCTTGTACCAAACACTCACAACACGCAAAACTGACCAACGCATTAGTTTTAAAGCTTAAGCATTCACTGAAATGACGCGTTCTGCGAGAGAGAAAGCATGCCCCCCCATTTGTCTGTCTCACAGCCGCTGCTCTCTTTCAGCTTAACATGCGTGGTGCCTGTTCCAGTAGTATTATAGTTCAATGGTGTAAGCTGAGTTTCACCGTGGAGAGTCTTTAGATGCGCGTCTCTAATAATGAGACGAGTGAGAGCTGAATCCTTATGTAGGATAGCAGGATGCTTACCCTCATGATCCAGATCAGAAAATTTGAGTCGGCCCCCGACTCTGAGAATTCCATGGTGATCAATGAATGCCGTGAGTCTGAAATATGGGTGAGAGCTAGGAAATGGCGTACCTCTCTTGAGGTCCTTGAGTTCACTTGAGAAGTATACTCCTTGAGTCACTTGAGTCCAAAAATTCCTTTATTGCTCTAAATCCTTAGGATTAAGAGGATTGGTGAGAAAAACCTGAGAGTCGCCTTTGAGTAATTTCAAAAATCTAAAACAAATTGAGGTGATCCTCAATAATTTAGTGAGGGAGGAATGCCATTCAACGAGATTCCAGGGTTGAGGAGACGTTGAGACAGAGAAAACACATCCGGGTCTTTCTTCCACTTGGGCTGAAGCATCTGTCAATGAGTTTAAAGTTGGCCACTTTTCCGTTGATTCCTTCAACCAAGTTGGCCCCTGCCACCATAGTTGATGCTGAGAGAGTTGGTGAGTAGTCAGGCCCCTTGATGCGCAGTCAGCAGGGTTGTCCTTTCCCTTGATGAATTTCCAATGACCTTGAGGGACTAGATCTTGGATTGAGAAAACCCTGTTCCGCACAAAGTCCTTCCGTCGCGAAGGGTGACTGTTGATCCACGTGAGAGCTACTGAAGAGTCCGTCCATAGAGTAATAGGAACGTGTGACAGTTCCAAAGTTCTTTGAACATAATCCATGAGTTTGGCTAAGAGATGAGCAGCCAAGAGTTCTAACCTTGGGATGGTTAGTCGTTTAAGAGGTGCTACCTTAGTCTTAGCACAGATGAGTGTAACCTTAGAGTCCTGTCCTTCTGCCGAGGTTTTGATGTAGATCACAGCCGCTATTGCTTATTGAGAGGCGTCAGAATATCCGTGTAATTCCGCCTTAGTTGACGCGGTGATATTGAGCCATCGTGAGATTGAGAGTTAAGAGATTTGAGCTAGCTCTTCCATGAGTTTGATCCAACGTGAGGAGGTTTTCTCCGATGAGGTGTCGTCCCATCCCACCTTCTCAAGCAGGAGTTCCTGCAGTAACATCTTGGCTCGTATGATGACTGGAGAAAGAAATCGCAGAGGATCAAAGAGTTGAGATACCTCAAATAACATGAATCGTTTCGTGATACCTTTATCCGGATGATGCAATGGTTCAGAGGTAAACTTAAACTCGTCTGAGTCTGGTACCCATATAAGCCCTAGATCCTTCGTTTGAGAACTTTTAATTAGATGAGTAGAGTTTAAGTTACCTGACCTTGGTAATGAGTCGAGAAATTCTGGATGATTGCTGTGCCATTTGGCAAGAGGAAATCCGCCTGAGTTGAGGAGACCGATTAGTTGTTTTGCCATGGCCTTAAGTTCGGAGAGCTCTTCTGCTCCTCTGTAAATGTCATCCATATACCTTCCCTTGATAAGTGGGGGCACGGCCAAGGGGAACCGATGCCCTTCGTCCTTGATGAGTTGTAGAAGCACACGTATGGCCAAGAAAGTAGCTGATTTGGTACCGTAAGTTACGGTGGTGAGTTGGTAAGGCGTTTCGGTTCGAGTGGAATCCAACCAAAGGATTCGCTGTAAATCACAATCCTTGGGATGTACCTTTATTTGTCGGAACATCTTTGTAATGTTCGTTGGGAAAATTAAACCGATGACGTCTTACCCAGAGTAATACATCTGCGATGTCCTTTTAAAGCTTGGCTCCGGTGTGGAGCAAATCGTTGAGAGATGTCCCTGATGATGTTGAGCTGGAACCGTTGAAAACGACTCGGAGTTTGGTGGTGGCAGTGTTGCCAGGTTAGGGGTTTTCCCCCTAAATTTAGGGTATTTTTGAGCCTTTAGTGGGAATTTTAGGGTGACAAATTGTTTAGGGGGGAAACTTAGAGGATTTTTATTTTGTTAGGGTTTTTTCAGAGATTTTTTGAAAAACCTTTAATAATTATAAAGTCATGATCACATTACTCTACGTTTGCGTTTTAACAACACTTATGAGACTAAAGGTACGCTCCCAGCTCGGCGTCTGCCTGCCTGCGCAACCGACATGAGAGAGAAGAAGACGGAAATATAGTTCCGTCTTCTTCTCTCTCGTATCGGTTGCACGCGCGGGCAGGCAGACACCGAGCTGGGAGCGTACCTTTATTCGACTGTATGAACTTACATATATGTAGACTTGTGGATCTGAATAGTGGAATGAAGAGTCTGATTGGTTTGAGTTACTTTTACCACTAGATTCAACCAATTACCTTACGCCAAGAACCTTTACGACCACTTCTTTCATTGAAAGTTCATGTCTCTGTTTTTCTTCTCCTGGATTCTATTTGTAGTTTGTTTTTATTCCAGAAAATCAGAATATTAAAATTCAATTAAATTGTTCGATTCTTTTCATTTAAATTTATTTATCTCATGTAACGATGCCTGCTGAGAAAAATAATAAGAAGTATTTGCAAAAATATAGAAAGGAATGGGAAAATGAAAAAGAATTTAAAGGTTAGTTTCTTGTCAAACTATTTTCTTTTATTATTGTTTTCAATTTAAACTTTCAAAAACGATTTTGTATGGTTTCTATATTATATATATAGTACACGAAATAAAAAGAATTGTGCTAAAATTTCTATTATTTATCTGAAAAGTATAATAGGTACAGAAAAATGTAATTTCTTAGCTAGTATACAAAATATGGCAAAATGTATAGGTATAGATTTATACTAAGAATAAGAAGTGTGAAAATAATTATTAGTATGCATACAAAATTGTCAAAATTAGATAAAACTTTCAAGTTATCTCAGAATTTTTCGAATTTATACTTAAAATTATGAGAAACATTAAATTAAACGTTAGAAACTTTGTGATCATATAAAGAAAGTGCCTAATTTGAATTTAATATATTTTTATTTCAATTCTTCATAAAAATTTAAAAAGTGATAAGAAAATTTAAAAAATAGATTCAATTACTTCATGTTGGTAAAGTTCAAACTTATTTCGAGAATTATATCTTTTTGCAAGTTACTGTTAAAAATCGCAAAATTAGATTATTTGACAAGCGAACTTCAGGTTCATATTTTATCTGTTGTCTTTAATTGCTTTACTCATTTCAAAAAAATAATAATTTTAATAATTCTGAATAACGACCACCAATTTTTTTACATTTTTCGTAATAATTTTATATTTTTTGTAATATTTCCTATTAGTTACGAAATTAAATTTTTTATAATCATATTATCATAATTTATAATAATTTATCATACTTTATAATCATATTTTAAAATAACTAATATAAAAATTAGCATAATTCTTTTTATTTCGTATTCTTGAAACAATCCGGAATTATTTCTGAAAGTATAAGTTTTTCAAAAATTTAAATCTTCTATTTATAAATCTTTATTTATATATTTTACAATTATCAATAAAATAAAAATTTAAGAAAATCTTTTGTTACAAGAAGCTGGATATACATTAACTTCAATAACTTTTCTTTTAGATTGGTTAAGACCATGTCAAGGAAATGATACTAGAGCTCACTGTAGTTACTGTCATGTTGACATAATAGCCCACAGTAAAGGACTTAAAGAACATGCGTCTACTAAAAAGCATATTAGAAACGTTGGTCACGAGAAAATCATCAGCAATGTTCCCAAAATCACAAATTTTGTAAAAACATCAATAACAGAGATACGAAAAATTGCAGAATTAAAAATTGCGGCTTTCATTGCTGAACATTGTAGTATACGAACAGTTGATCATTTAGGTGAAATGCTAACTAAATTAGATCTGAATTCAGAAATTCTTTCAAATATTAAACTACATAGAACGAAGTGCACTGGTTTGATCTTAAATGTTTTATCACCATGTTTTTTAGAGGAATTGGTTAATGATGTAGGGGATTCTTATTACTCTTTAATTATCGATGAAACTACTACAGTAGATATAAAAAAAGTAATGTGTATTATTATTCGATACTTCAGTAAAAGCCGCAAGAAAATACACACAACTTTCTATCGTCTTATTGAGTTGGAGTCTGGAACTGCAGTATACATGACAAATATGCTAACAAAACAACTTGAAACTGATTGTATTAAAATAGAAAAACTTATTGGTATAGGCGTTGATGGGGCAAATGCAATGGCGGGAAAGCACAATTCTGTATCATCGCATTTAAAGGATTTAATCCCTCACCTTGTGACTGTATTATGTCTTCCTCATTCTCTACACCTTTCAGCTGAAAAAGCATGTGATGTTCTTCCAAAAAATCTAGACTTTTTGGTAAAAGGGAGTCAGTCTTGGTTTTCTAAGAGTACAAATAGGAATATCCACTACTCTCAGTTACACAAAGTTATAGCAGATTCTCCTCCAAAGAAAATTGCTAAATTATCTGGAACTCGATGGTTAGCTCGATTAAATGCAGTTGAAACTATTTTAGACCAGTGGGATTCATTAGAATTGCATTTTAACACGTCCAGATTCTCTGAACGTGGAGATGCTGGTTTCAAAGCCGAAACATTATACCATATGTACCGATGCATCGAGAATAAATTATATATGCTGTTCTTACGCGATTCACTAAAAGGAGTAATTGGATTGAATACACTTTTTCAATCGGATTCAGTGGAACCATTGAAACTTCTTGAAGATTTAAACGATCTCCTGTACACAAATTTGCAGAGAATTGTGGTTCCCCAACGTCTAGAAAAAGTAGCTAAACAAAATTTATGCTCATTTAATTTTAAAGATTGTTTGATGTCTGTCAATTGTATTAATTTTGGTTATTACTTTAACGAGCTATGCAATCAATGTAATCCCGAAAATTTGCTTGTTATCAAGAAAAGATGCAAAGATTTTTTAATTAAGTTGGTGGAAGAATTGCAAATGAGAGTACCAGAGAATATGAAAATTCTTGAAAATGTCTGTATCTTTACTCCTGATGTCGCCTCCAGTGTTAACAAAGAAGATATCACTGAGATTGCTTCTTTTTTTAAAGCAATTTGCATCGATATTGATGCTACAATAAGAGAGTGGAATAGTCTTCACCGCTTGGAAATCGGAAAGTGTTGTTCTGATGAATATTGGGCTAAAGTTAATGAATCTTTAGATGCTGGAGGTTTACCAAAATTTCCGCATATTTCTAAACTAGGACTTTCGTTTTTAAGTTTACCCTTTTCGAATGCACCTGTAGAAAGAGCTTTTTCTATTGTTAACACTATTAAAACTAAGTTAAGAAATAGAATGTCAATAGTAACTGCTGATGCTATTTTGCGTGTTAAATATGCTTTACTATCTACTACTTGTACAGATTTTCAACCTACTTCAAAAATGTTAGAACTGTTTAACAGCGAAAAAATTTATGAATCCGAATTTGTTGATGAGGTTTTGGATATTATTGGAATGGCAGAGTAACGTGCACAAAACGTGCATTATGAAAAACGAAAGTTAATGCCAAAGTTATCAATATTAATTTATGATATATTTCTTTTTATCCAAAGATTTGTTATTAAAACTCAAACTTTTAAAATTCTTTTCTTTGTGCCCATAAAGAAAAGTTTAGTTAGAAATTGGTTTAAATACATAAATTATTAGTGGTTGTAGATATTAGAGTCAAACTATTAGATTCAATAGTTATATTAAGTCAGTATATATAACATTGTCAGTATTACTCAATATCAAATAGTTCTTAAGAAAAGATGTTTTATTTATTCAAAGTTAAAACTAATTTAAAAATGTAAATTTTTCAACAAAAAAAATTATATGTTTGTTTTTAAGAAAAGACAAATTTTAATAAATTAAATGTAGTCATCGTTTTTTAATTGTGTCATAATGTACCTTAATAAAATATGTTAAATGGATCATTATCGTGAATCTATTTTTAAATTTTCGCGCCACAGAGTATACTAGAATATACTACAGCATAATTATATGTATTTTAGACATTTACATGCAATTATAAACTATATAATTGATTCTAAACATTAATAGTGTTATAATTTTAGGTATTATAATTAAGATATACAGTTTTAAAACTTTAGGGGGATTTTTTTTTTTTAGTGGGAAATTAGACTAGACCTGGGGGGAAATCACATCAGCTATCTGGCAACACTGGGTGGTGGTACTCTGCTCCTTGAGTATTCCGTGATGGGGAAGATAGTAGGTCGTAAATCTACTATCCTTAGACGGAGCTGGGACCATGCGTCCCATGGCCTCATACTCCGTGAGAAAAGCAGAGTACAATTCCTTAAAAGAGTCGTGACTAGAAAGCCTTTTGATCAGCCTCCGAAGGCACCCATGAGCCGTGATATACGAGTCGCCAAGTTGACTAGGAGAAGAGATGAGAGGAAGTTGAACTATGAATCGACCTTCCTTATCTCGAGAGTGAGTAAGCTGAAAGTGCTTCTCGCACTCCAGCTCTTGAGTAGAAAATGAATCCGTTTCCTTAGATGGCACTTCCTCTTGTACCCAGAACCTCGTGAGTAAGTCCTGAAAGTCAGTCAAGCTCTGATCAACAACTAGATGATGAGAGGTGCTGACATTGATGGAGAAATCCTTAGTTGGTCCCAAGAGTATCCAACCAAAAATGGTGAGTTGAGCGATTGGTGAGGAGATAGGTCCCTTGATTAATTCTAGCAAAATAATCTGCCCGTAGTGATCCGCTCCAATGATGAGATCGACCTTATTTGGGATAGAGTAGTCAGGATCAGCTAGTTCAAGACCTTGGACGTAGGGCCAATGGTGAGGCGAGGTGGGGGTAGTGGAAAGTGTAGGAGTCAATTTAGTGAGAATATAGGCATTGATAAATATGGATTGTGAGAAGTGGATAGATTTAATAGTGAGGAAAACTACCCCTGTGTATTACCTGAGTGAGTAGCCCCAATCCCAGTGATTGCGATGATCGAGCGTTGCCTTTGGAGATTAAGATGATGTACCATGCTCTCAAAGATAAAAGAGAGCTCAGATCCCGGATCAATGAGCATGCGTACTTGGTGAGAAGTTCCTTGAGATGAGATGAGTAGAGCCCGAGAAGTTGCCAAGAGAACCGTCTGCCTTGAGTGAGTTGGGCTCTTGTGGTGAAAAATTCCTGATGGTCAATCCGCATTGGATGAATAAGCACCGGATTGAGAGGCTCCTTGCGTCCCAGATGATCCTTGATGGTAAGAGGCTCCTTGATTGGGAGCAGCTCCTTGATCCCTTGATGAGCTTATCCCGTCCGTCTGATGGATCATAGTGTGATGTTTTCCGTCACACTTGTTGCACCTTTCTTAAGACTGGCACGCCTTAACGCTGTGCCAATCAAGACAGTTAAAGCAGAGACGTTTCTGAATAACAAGCTCCCTGCGAGCCCTAGGAGACAAGTTCTTGAATTTGTCGCAAACGACAATATAATGATTGTCTCCACAGGATGAACAGTTTTGCCTCGAGTCTGATGATTGAGTGGCACCTGAGTAAGCCTTAGAGGAAGAGGGCCTTGATGGTACCTTGGATTGAGCCTTTGTCGGAGCGGGTTGAGATCGTGTCGACTGAGAATATGAGGAGATGTTTTCCATCGCCCTAGCCCGCCCAGTGAGAAAATCCTTTAGTTGCTTGAAGGTGGGGGGGTCCGTCCTGGATTCCAATTGATTCTCTCATCCTTCTCTTGTGTATGAATCCAGCCTTCGAGTAACATGATGCACCAGCACCATGTCCCACTCCTTGATAGGGGTTCCAAGAACCTTAAGGGCGTTGAGTGCCTCCGTGGTCTCACTGAGGAGAGAGTTCAGCCCGTCTGAGTTCCTGGATAAGATCACCGTAGTTGAGAAGAGTTGGTCTGACTGCGAGGAGGTCAGGAGACTTTTGTTGTCGTGCCGACTCACAATTGCTTCCCACGCCGCAGCGAATGCATACCGGGAGAGGGAGATGTTAGAGATGAGCTTTGCTGACTCTCCCTTGAGGCTGGTTCTTAAATAGTGCATTCGCTCGAAATTAGAGATGTCCATGTTGTCGATGACCATCGACGTAAACAAATCCTGAAAAGAGAGCCACCCTTGATAGTCCCCAGAAAATGTGGGGAGAGAAATGTCCGGTAGGGTCCGTCTTGACTGACCCTGAGCAGTGGGAGCAGGTGGGGCGCGCGCTTCCTTGGCCTTGTGTTGCAATTGCAGCACTAGAGATTTTGCATCAATATATGCATTGAAGCCCCTGGCATAAACTTTCCCTAGCACGTAGGGGTGGTTAAGGAACTTAGCTGAACAACCGTCTGTCAGCTGATCGTGAGCGCGAGAGAACTGGGCCCAGTGTTCTTGAAGAGCGTCGGCCGTGATTTGCAGAAACACTGGATCCTTGGGCATTGCACCCCCTTTTGCCTCATTGAATGTGTCCGTAAAAAACCGTAATCGAGTTAATTGAGCTGCGACCTCAAGTTCTACCTTAGCCGAAGAGCTGGCGTACTCGCCCTGTTTTGAATTACCCTCCTTCACTGAGGGCTGGTCTGATTTGTCCGACTTTGTCAAATTTGCCCGAGAGGGGACCATTAGGCTCGGTCCTGCCTTGTCCTCCTTGTCATCCGCCCAATTAAAAGGGTTCTCCTTATTCGGGTTATCCAAAGCCGGTTTTTCCTTTGACTCGGTTTTTTCTGGTTCTGGAACATCTTTGAATTTTTCGTCCTCGCTTCCCGAGTGATTGCCCGCGGTAGACATCTCTCAGCTGTCAGTTTACACGGGGAGAGAGAAATGAGAACGAAGCAACAAGCGAAAGAGAGAAAACTAGAGACCGCTTAGAGAGTCGAGTCGAAGGAGAGAGGTGGCTCAGAGAGAGAAAGAGACCGAGAGAGAAGTGTCTGTGGTGAGAACCGCGCACTACTACTTGCACGCCGAGTCTGGCTGGCAGCGAGAGAGAGAATCCAAGAGAGAAAAGTCCACGAGCACTGCAGTATAGCACACCGCGTCTCTCTGACAGCGCGAGAGTGAGAGACTCCGAGAGCGAGAGGTCGCGAACACTGCCGGGCACCGCCGAACGTGACCGAAGGAGGTGGAGAAGAAGGCGTCGAGAAAAGATGGCGGACACTGAGAATTACCGCAACCCGAGCACGTGTTCACACTAACTGGCGATTTTCCTTCACTATGAGTCCGTTCTTAGGTGGGGAGAAAGCACTGGCCACAGAGATATACACTTAATTTTATTCTTAATTAATTCTCGCGCACTATTCTCAACCTTTTATCCCGCTTGAAGGACCAAATGTTTTGAGTAGTACCGGGAAGTGAGGAAAAGGTTTAAGAATTTTACTTTACGGAGAATAATTTTACAGAGAATAAAAGAAAGTTCAATAAAATGAGAACACCTTTAATTATGAGAAATACCTTGTTTTATTGAGTAAATCCGTGGTCAAACAATTAAAAAGCACGAACACACACAGCAAATTATGTCCTTTGTATTTGAGTTCCTTCATTTTTCTCAGAAATTACACCTGTAATTTCTGGTGATCTCGCACCACACAACACACACAATACAATTTTGAGTAGTCCTTTTGAGAAATACAATGAGACGAACCTTGAGAACAAAACCTTGAGTCGTAAATTCGAGCCAGCCCCAGTTCTGTGATCTCAATACACTAAAGTCTAAACAGATGTCAACTACATTTAAAATAAATACAGGAAAATATCAATTAATGTATGAATATTATTTGACAACAAATTTGAACTAAACGAAATTCAGGGTGTCTACTTTTTTCGTCCCACAAAATTCCCTGTTATTTTCTGCTTTTTCCCGGTTATTTACTTTTTTACCTGTTATTTACTTTTTGCCCTCGGTTATTTTCTTCTCGTTAAATTACAATATATTTTATTATAAGTTTGAGTGTACCTACAAATTTCTACAAAAATTATCCTATTTATTTTGATTTTTAAGATTATGTATGCATTTCCTTATTTCTCACATAATTTCAATAATAACATTTTCATTATCTAATTCAGACCAGCAGTAAAATTATTTTGCTATCATCATTAAAAACATTAAAAAAAACTTATTAATTAATTGACCCTAAGGAATTCGTGAAGACAAGGAATTTTTTTAATTTATAATAAAGTATTCTTAAGTTATGTAGTTATAGAATTTTTGAAAGAAGCCTAGTAAAACCAATTTTTTAATTTAGCTGTATGAAAATATTATATTTATGCTGTTTAATAAAACTTTTAAATTGAAGAGGACAAAAGCTTCTAATATTACCTTATATATAACAAAATTTTCAAAGGTTAATTTTTTAAAAATTCTTGAGTCAAATAATTTAACAGTTTATTTAATTAGAACAAATATTTTCCTAGATAATTTTCTTGGAAAATTATTAAGTCAAATAATTTAACAAAATTTAATTACAAATATTTTCAAATTATTAATTTACAAAAATGTTAAAAACACTTTATTTTAATGCAATTTTTTCTCGAATTCGACTGATATTTGATTGGATATGATACCCACAGTTTCCTGATTCGATTTGAATCGCTTTTGGTCTACAAAACTGTATTCGCACTTCTCTATCATTTATCCGTCTGGTCTGCTTTAAAAACATTTATTATGAAATCTTATACAGAAAACTACTTCTTCAAAAAAATCAATATACAATGTAAAAGTTGTTACCTAAAAATATAACAATTATTTTTGATTTAAATAAGTAAAAATAAAGATTAGTAAAATATAATTGATTGATATATTAGTAAATTAAATTATACTGAAATGTTTACTGCTTTACAATGTTATTAGCATGAGGTAATTTTACAAACTTTATAAATAAATAATACAGTCCCAAAATACACTACCGTCGTAAAAAAATCAGGATATTTTGTGAAAAAGTTAGATAGGGTTTTGGGATTAAGATATTTGGAAAACTTATAAAATTCTACGTAATATGGTCTACTAGGGTGGCCCAAAAAAAATCGATTTTCATAAACCTTACCCCCCAATTTTGTTCTTTGGCGAAAAATATGAGATAGGTATTTTTTTTATTTTTTAATGTTAACCCGTGCCGCAAAGCCGTTGAAAATTGCCATTGAATTCCCATAGAAAAAATGAACTTTTTCGTAAATTTGACCTAAAATCGTGAAATATCGACCTTTTTCTTTCTGTAAACGATATTTCTGTTTATAAATGTCCAAATAATAAAAATCTGTCGTATATTTATTAAATAAATTGTATTAACTATTTTCTATGTGACTGTAAGAAACCTCATAAACGTAAAAAAACATGGAATTTATTAAAAAAAATATTAACTATGATTTTAAATGCTTTTTTCTTCGTTCATTGATGTTATTATCAAAAATATATTATTGTTTATGTTTTACCATTTTACATAATTTGTTTAAACAATTTATTGTTGTTATTTCCCTACAAACTGACAAATACATCGAGCGTTTGTGCAATTTTCTTAAACTTTCTTACTTTAGACGCTCAATAGAAACATAAATTTATATATATATATTTATGTTATATAAGTATTTATTATCAAAATAAGACGCTAACAATTGTTTAAACAAATTATTGTTGTTATTTATTAACTTTTTCAGAAATGCTTAAAATGAGTTGTAGTTTTTTCTTAATTTTGCAACTTGCTTTTCTTGAATCAACCACATGTTATTAAAAGTAATAAAATTAATATTATAACAATTATTTAAACAAATTACTGTTGTTATTTATTAACTTTTTTAAAAATGCTTGTAAGGAGTTGTAGTTTTTTCTCAATTTTGCAAATAGGTAATTTTTTTAAAAAATTATGGAGTCAAATTATTTAACAAACTTTAATTGAGACCTAAACTTCTTCCTTCGATTTGATTTGATTTTTGGTCTAAAAATCCGTATTAGCACTTCTCTATCATTTATCCGTCTGCGGTACTTTGAAAAACATTTATTATAAAATTTTATAAAAAAAATACTTTTTCAAAAAATTAATATGCAATATAAAATTTGTTAGATAAAAATATAACAATTACTTTTGCTTTAAATAAGTCAAAATAAATATTAGTAAAATACAATTGATTGATATATTAGTAAATTAAATTATACTAAAATTTTTACTGCTTTACAATGCTATCAGCATGAGTTAATTTTACAAAATGTAGAAATAAATAATACAATCCAAAAATATATATATTGAAAAACTACATTAGTATGAGAATTTACAGTTTTTAAAATAATTCTTCAAAGTCTATCTTTCTCTTATTTAAAAACTTTAATAGTATTTTTGATATTTGTAAAAGCATTTCGTAATATTTAGTTTTTTATTTCTAATTGAAAGAATTTTTTTCGACTTAGACTCTTGAATTGATTGTCTCGATTGACGTTACTTCGTTTTGATACGACATTCTGGGCGATTCCACGGATGTGCTAAGTGAAATTAAAAAGACTAAAATGGAGAAAGATACTATAGGAGATTGATCCGTGTGCAAGGAATAAACTGGACAGTAGACGAACGAAAAGGATTCAAAGTAATTTTGGGAGATTTTTGCGAATTTTATGATTTGCTGAAAACGTTCAGATCCGAATATATATTCAATGTATCCCGATCTCGAAAAAAAAGATAAAATAGGCCTCGATTATTCAATGGAACGACAGACGAACAAGAATACTATGTACTTTTGGTCTCATAGTAGATTTTACCTGATGGGTCAAACCTTAATATCAAAGATATCCCTTACATCTTCGATTTTAATAAAACTTGGTGAAAGTGCATAAAAATACATGCAGAAGAAAATGCCAAAATCGATTTTTAAAATTTTTTAAAATTTTTAGTTTTACATGCGTGTCAAAATTTTAACTTACTGCGTAGATACAGCTGTGCCATACGTGTGTTGTATACAGGTATTAACATTGAGACGCATGAATATGTTCTAAATCCGATTAGTTCGAAATTTCATTTGGCCGAATTCCATTATTCAGAAATTTCAGGTAGCCGAATTCACATTTCATCGAGATAATGTTTGACAGAATTCACATATAACCGACCTTCCATATATTAGAATTCATATATACCCGAAATTTAATTTAATAGAATTCATATTTTATCGAAATTTCATTAAGCAGAATTCACAGTTGATCGAAATTCTATTTTATAGAACGTCTGTTTAAAAAAACTTTTATATGAGTGAATGTATCTTTAACAGAAATTCTACATGTTCGAATCCTTATCAAGCCGAAATAGTATTTGCTAGAACTCATTTTTCATCGAATATTTATATAACTAGAACCCCAAAAATGCGCGCTACGCGCGCCCATATTCCCAAGCTAGATAGTTAGCATTACCAAGTAGAATTTCCATAATATGTTGAGCATAAAAATAAAGAATAATGTTGTACGCTGTAAAAACAGGTGTCTTACAAGTGTGTTATTTTAAGACATAAGAATTTAAAAAGCGTCTTACGGTTATTTGAAGTTATTTCATTAGTTAACAATTTTGTAAGACGCTTTCTCATTGGCTTAAAATTAAGACACCCTAAAACGTCTTAAAAGTGAAAACAAAAATGTCTTAAAATAAGACACCCGTTTTTGCAGTGTAAACAGCCTTATATATGCAGGGATGTAAAGGTAATTTACCTAACGTAAATTACATACTTCTTTACATGTAAATTACGTACGTAATTTACGCCCTGATTCTTTTAAGCAATGTATTTTTTCGGAGTGGGGGCTAATGAACGTAATTTACATAAATGTAATTTACAAATAATTTACGTAAAAAACCTCGAAGTTACGCGTAACTTTACATCCCTGCATATATGTGACACGGCAAATTAAAAGGGACCTACGGCCAAAGAATTCTATTTCTTATTGTTTAGTAATGCTGATAGGAAAAACGTTTCTTTATCTAAATCATTAATTAATAAAAAATCTATTTTTTCTGATCGTAGGTCTCTTCTAATTTTCCGTGTTACATACATATATACATTTCTTCCGTTTGAAATATCTCATGGTATATGAACAAAAATGAACTTCAAATTCTTCTCCAAAATGATAATTACTTTTCAATTGAAAGACATTTAAAAAATTGTTTTTAACATTAGTATTAATTGATACTGTAAGAATCCAATTTGCCTTTTTTCGTGTAAAATCATTTCATGTATCATTCTATTTAAAAAAATGTATATTAATTTATTTCGTAGAAGAAAAATCATGAAAATTATATCATTTGCAGTTAGATGAAGTGATGACATTCCACATAATATTAAAAGTCGTACCCATTGTCATATATTTTTTTAAAAAATGTCAATCTTCTAGTAGTTCAATTTTCCTATTTTCGATGAATCATTAATATTGAATTGTTTTTCGTATATTCGCAATTTTAGACAAATAAAATTCATGCATTTTCAAACTTATATGGGTAGTTCTACAGATGTGGGAATTTTGAGCGTCATAGCTAATTTCGGCTTATTTGTAATATTAATTTTGGAAAAAATAAATGTATTTTTCATGAAAAGTGTAAATATTAATAGTTTCTTCGACGTCAATAAAAAACAGCAAATTCTCTTATACATTTCTTAAAGAAAAAACACATCAAAGATTGAAATTCTCAGTTTCCTGGCATGTCCTTCATTGAAAATAAAAATTTACATATTGAAAAAAAGTTCTTTCTATATTATTAACAAAAAAATTCATAGTGCATTAATAACTTTAGATAGTTATACTTTACTAACATGTAAATAACTATAACATTAATCAATTAATAATCAATCTACTTTTTATTTGAAAAATAACCTCCCGAATTTTGTCCGCCAGGTTCAGTTATTAAGTAAAATAAAATAAATGTAACAACGTTAGTGATTTTCGTAATTTGAGTTTTTGTCAATTAGAATGGTTCTCACAGTGAACGACATTATGTAGTGTCCAGTCAAATTTTCATTTTCCTGGCACCTAGTTTTGATAAAAAATTTCAGTTCCTATTATTAAAAAAAAATGTCCGAAAATGGTAATCAGCTTTTGGATTTTTTGATTTAATGTTATTTGTCGAGTTTTTGTTAAAATTCGACAAAATCTTATGCATTTTGACAACTTTCATTTTCCTGGCACCCAGTTTTGGTAAACAAAATTTTTTTTTAAAAGATTTCTGTTCCTATTATTCACAAAACTCTCCGAAAATGGTAATCAGCTTTTTGATATTTTGACTTAACGTTATTTGTCTATTTTTTGTTAAAATTCGACAAAATCTTATGCATTTTGACAACTTTAATTTTCCTGGCACCTAGTTTTGGTAAAGAAAACTTTTTTTTTAAAAAAGATTTCTGTTCCTATTATTCACAAAACTCTCCGAAAAACGTAATCAGCTTTTGGATTTTATGATTTAACGTTATTTATCGACTTTTTGTGAAAAATCGAAAAAATCTTATGCATTTTGACAATTCTCATTTCCCTAGCACCTAGTTTTGGAATTTTTTTTTTTTTTTAAGTAAAACTGACCTCCATTTTATAATTACTGACTGCAAACAATGTCGACCAGTAAGTTTTATAAAAATTCAATCACAATTTTTAATGTTATTGAGATTTTTCTATTCATAATCAGTTTCCTGCATATATTTTTTTTTTCAATAGCTGTAAAATCCGTAATTTTTAATTTTTTTACTGGCCCTTTTTCAATTATTTATAAATTATGCTTAACTTAAAGTCCATCTACTTCCCGAAACTTAAACGCAAAAAAAATGTCGTTACAAAATTAGCTTCATTTTCGTCCTTCGTTCGTAGAACTATCCATATAGGATATGAATTTGTGGAAATAAAGGAGAATAAAAAATGAAAATTCTAGAACATTCATACCTTTAATAATAATGAATAAACAAAACGTAGATTTTTATATAAATAAAGTATATAAACATAATATTCTTTAATAGTAAAATACTTATTAATAGTAGCTATTAATTGTAAGAACGTTCTAACAGATATTTCACATTGAAATTAGTATCCCCAATAACGCTGAATATTCCATTCACATTCCGGGTTGGAATATTCCATCCATATTCGAGGAATATTGA
This sequence comes from Ganaspis brasiliensis, assembly GCA_037103525.1. Classification (NCBI taxonomy): domain Eukaryota; kingdom Metazoa; phylum Arthropoda; class Insecta; order Hymenoptera; family Figitidae; genus Ganaspis; species Ganaspis brasiliensis. The sequence goes on along the minus strand of JAZKLR010000223.1, from coordinate 800,015 downwards.
AATGTCCTACCTTGGGAACATTCTTTTGGAATATTGCAGGAATATTCCATCGGAGTATTGCAGGAATATTCCATTGGAATATTGCAGGAATATTCAATTGGAATATTCATAAGTTTTTTAAAGCAAAAAAAAATTTTTATTTTTATTTTTTATTGTTTTTGTTTATTGATTGTTCATAACAAAAAGGAAAACAATTAAAAAATGTAACACATGTTCCTTTAGTAATTTTTCGCGTACAATCGATTGGCACTGTTTCATTTTTATTGTTTTTATTATTTTTCTATTTGTTTAAAACAAATTGTTTAAAGAAATTATTTTTTAGACAATTTTTAATGTCAAAATTCATTGTTTGGTAAACGGTCCTCTTTGCCGCAGTTAGTTTATGCATATCCATATTTCCCTAAACATAGGCTGAGATGGGTTCAAGGTTATTGTTATTGTTTATTAATTGTTTATAACAATTAGAGTGAAAATTTAAAAAATGTCTCACATTTTCCTTTAGTAATTTTTTACGTACAATCGAATGGCGCTTTTTATTTTTTATAATTTTTATTATTTTTCTATTTGTTCATAACAAATTGTTTAAACAATTTATTTTTTAAACAATTTTTAATGACAAAAATCATTGTTTGGTAAACGGTCCTCTTTCCCGTGGTCACTTTTTTGAAAGCCATATTTCCCTAAGCATGGGCTGAGATGGGATCAAGGTTATCGTTATAGTTTATTGATTGTTTATAAAAATAGAGTGAACAATTAAAAAATGTAACACATGTTCCTTTAGTAATTTTTCGCATTCAATCGAATGGCGCTGTTTATTTTTTATAATCTTTATTATTTTTCTATTAGTTTAAAACAAATTGCTTAAACAATTTATTTTTTAAACAATTTTTAATGTCAAAAATTATTGTTTGGTAAACGGTCTTCTTTCCCGTAGCCACTTTTTTGATAGCGATATTTCTCTAAGCATGGGCTGAGATGGGATCACGGTTATTGTTATTGTTTATTGATTGTTTATAACAAATAGAGTGAAAAATTAAAAAATGTCACACATGTTCCTTTAGTAATTTTTCACGTACATTCGATTAGCGCTGTTTATTTTTTATAATTTTTATTATTTGTCTATTTCTTTATAACAAATTGTTTAAACAAATTATTTTTTAAACAATTTTTAATATAAAAAATTATTGTTTGGTAAACGGTCCTCTTTCCCGTAGTCACTTTTTTGATAACAATTTTTCCCTAAGCATGAACCTTAATGTGTTCATTTTTGTGAACTATTTGCAACTCTGCTACAAAGTACATTCTATAATAATATTATATGTTAAGAATATATATTCTATTTTTACAAGAAGAATTATTCAAAAATTTCTTTGTACACATAATTCTTAATACATTTTCTACTTCTTTGATTTCCTAAATAAACTTTGATTGAATTAAATGAACGAACTCTTGATAATGCAACATATAATTGACCATGATTAAAAACATCTTTTCTTAAATCAATTGCAATTTTATCAAATGTCTGTCCTTGAGATTTGTTTATAGTCATAGCAAATGCTAGTTTAATTGGAAATTGTGTTCTTTTAAATGTAAAGGGATAAACATTTTCACAGTACAATAATATTCGATGTATGAACACAATATTTCCACGTTTATCTCCCGTTAATATTTTGCATTTTATAACATGATTAGATAAAGCTAAAACCATTAATCTTGTTCCATTACATAAACCTTCGTTAATACTAAGATTTCTTATAAGCATGACTACGGAATTTATTCGTAAATGCAAAACATGTGGTGGTAAACCAGGTGGTGATAGAGTGTTCAAGTAATCAGGTAAAATGACTTCATGATCATTATTATTATCACGATTATCTACACTGTCAATACTTCTATAAACTTTTTCTTCTCTCTTATCTAATAACTGGACAACATTATTATTAATTTCATCTACATCAATATTTCTCGGAGCTAAAATAGCACATAATGCCAAATCTTCAAACCTTTTCTGTTTAATCAACTCTCCATATACATCTGTACTGATATCAATATTTCCTTCTTCCAGAATTTTGTCTGGTAATTGAACACAATCTTTTACATCGTTAAATGTGCCATTTCCTACGTCAAGTAAAAAATTAACAAATTGTGTTTCTTCCGGTAAAGCTCGCATGTTTTCAGATAATGTAAATTTTGCAAATATCTGCCATAATTTGCTGTTTTTAATTGACAAATTTATAATTTCAGATCTTGTTCCATTTTGTTTTATTGGTAATACTTGTCTAAAATCACCTCCTAAAATAATCGTTTTACCACCAAAAGGAACATCTACTTGCATAATATCTCTTAATGTTCTGTCCATAATCTCTAAGGCATACTTTGGTGACATTGGAGCCTCATCCCAAATGAAGACATCAACATTTTTCAAATACAACCCCTCTTTAGACTGCACTTTTATATTTGAAGATGAATCATTATATAATGGCACGGGTAAACCCAATATTTTATGAACATATACACACCGACAAGTATTATCGTTATTATCATTTACTGCATTTAATATAAAATCGACTATATCTTTTTGTTTGACGTTCAGTTTATCATACCTTTCTTTTCCTAATTCCTTTTCCTCTTCAATATTTATAGAGTGGGTAACTACAAAATTATCAGTTTCATCTTCTACATCCATCAATCCAAGAAAATCATTTAACTTATAACCTTCATCAGATAACATATTTTTGACATGTATGTATGCCATTTTTTCGGCAGCAATGTTATCAACGTTTCTAGCATAATCTTCGGACATATAAATTTTGAATTGTTCCCAAAGTTCACCAGCATTTATAGGACGACAGTGAATTAAAATTCTGACAAATAATCGTCGAAGTGATTGAGGCATCATCCATAAAGTAGACTCTTGTAACGTTGCCTTCCATTCATGATCATCCTCTATTAGTCCTAATGCTAAACAAGCTGACGTAAATGTCTCATGTAATACGCCATTAACAGTCTTCAATGATTCGTATGAAATCGCACCTTTAGTTGTAAGTAATAATAATCTAAGGTGAAATAATTCTGTGTGGCAGGGATTAACAGAATAAATTCTGCCTATTGCCTTCTCTTTACGGAGTCTCTTGTTCCATTTACATTTTGTTTTATCCCATGAATAATATTCGGGAATCTCAGTATAAAAATACTGACGAGCATTTACATCACGTTCATTTAAAAGGAAGTAGTCCAATAATTTTGTATTTTTATTTAAATTAAATGATATTTCTTCCTCTGTATCTACTTGCCGAATAAGAATATTTTGCTCATTTTGTAAATGTATTGGTAAACGATTTATACTATGACTTTTTTTGGATAAAGTTTTACTTAAAATTCTCCATGCTGCTTCTACTGGACCAACATATCTATTTTCTTCATAATGATTGATTTCATTATGATTGATAGTAGCTTCTCCATTACTATTTGTAATAATAATTGATGCAGCATCATGACCCTTATAAATATATTTATACAAATATTTGACGGACTTAATACTGGATACAACTTCAACATTAATATGACAATTGAATGTTTGTGAAAGTTTAGGAGAATAAGGTACAACAAAACGATTATCAACAACATATTCATTAGGTCGTGTATACGTTTTACCTGTGTTTCTTCTTCTATATACCACATAACAATTTTCTTCAACAGTAGTGTTTTCTTGTAAAGGTTTAGGAAAATTTTTTGAACATTTTCCATCAACGAAACACCAATCTCCACAAGGACCGTGTATATTATTTGCCATAATAATTTCATGTAATCTAGGATTAATCAATTCATCTGGTATTTCAGCTGAAATATGTCCATCAACACTCTCTGGTGTTAATATTTTTGAATTGGACGTTAATATAACCAACAAATGGATATGTGGTAATCCCCTTTTTTGAAATTCTATAACATAAACGTAGGACTTGACATCTCCAAAACATTTATTCTTAACAATACATTCTATCAAATGTTTTACTTTTAAAGAAAAGACTCTCGCGACAATGTCAGGTCTATCAGCTACTGTTTGATTAGGTAATAAATTCTCTGTTATTTCTTTCCACTGTGGATTACATGTCATTGTTATAAATAAATCTGGTTTGCCATGTTTTGCCACAATAGCCATTGAATCTTGATATAATTCCATCATATTACGAGGTGAACCAATAAATGTTGATGGTAAGACAACTAATTTTCCTAGAGGTGTATCATTCCTTTGTGCAACATCATTAATGTGATCTATTAATCCTCTGTAACTTTCACTTCGCAATTGTGTTTGATGATTTGCGCAATATTGAAGCCGATCTTTTTCCATTTTAACATAATTGTCAACCAGCCACTGTTGAAATAGTCTTCCACCGTATAGAAACTGATTAAATATATCATCTCTAATTGCCATTTTATACTTTACATAAGATGCCCTCGAAATTCTATGTTTTTTCAATCTTTTATCTGTATCATTTCGAAGCATATCAATACAATAACCTTTTTCTCCAAAAGGATAAAATAGAGGATATATAAAAGGTTCTACACAAGGATCCAAACTACTAACTAATTGCAATTCTTTACTTATTTTGTTGTACACAGTGACATAAGAATCAGGTATTTCACCTTCTGAATTTGTATTAAAAATAGCAGCTACTTCATTAACTCTTTGAAAATTAAATCGCCGTGGATCTTTTCCTTTTTTTAAAGTAAATAATAATTTCAATTCTGGAATTTCTTCATCATTTTTTGTCGCTAACGCTGTTTCTATTTCTATAACTTCTTTCATCATTCTAAATGATTGACTGAACGTATTATGTTTTCTCATAAAATTCTCAATTCCTCTTACAATATCTCTATCTAATCTATCATTTTTATTCAACCTGTATTCAATTGCATCATCAGGATCATAAATAAACAATTGACCATAAGACGGATCATCACCGTTTTCAGGGTATAAAGCTTTATTCATTTGATAGTATATTTGACCTTGTATTTTAAAACAATACGGTCCTCTTCGTGTACCATGGAAATTAATAACATTAGCATTAAATGACGCAAAAGCAAATGAATTATTGTAACATCTTATATTCTGGCGAAAATGGCTTGATTTCTCATGTGAACCATCTAATAACATTTTCAATTCAGATGGATAATTTAAAGATTTTAATTTAATACCTCCATGGCTACAACAATCAGCGAAAGAATACTTTTTGTTATCATCTTTTTTATGTTTCAGATTTTTAGCATCTGAATTAGTAATTTTAGTACTAACTTTTTCATCTTTGAAGTGTTTAGCATCACAATGAGTGCAATAAAGTAACATTTTACCTAAAGAATTCTCTGCATAAGTTCGTGAATGCAATTTATTTAATTCTAATTCTTCTGAACAATTACCTGATGCGCTCACTAACTTTTCCTGAGTTACATTAAAATCGAGAATTGATGGAGAATCATCATCCTCAATGGAATTTTGATAACTTATTTGACCATTTTCTGAATTTGAAAGTGTGTGAAATGATGTTGATGGTATTGAATTCACAACAAAAGTTTCACAATCTGCATTAGAAGTTACTTTTCTTACCTCTTTTGATACATTACTTTGTAATGCCTTTTTTTCTTTTAATTTAGCACGATAACACTTCATTCTTTCTTTTTCACGTTTTCGAATTTCTATTTGTTTCTCTGCAGATAAGCCTTTGCGATGACGTTTCACCCTTTCTGTATTAACAATATTTTTATCAACTTTTTGTGATTGTCCTACTTCTTTCTTTATAAATTTTTGTTTTTCTTCAAATCGTTTCCCTTTTTTTAAACTGGCACCACAATTTTCCATTTTTTTCTCTACAAAAATATTAATCTCTTTTCTATTTTTTTGGGATGTTTTTGTCCTTTTTATTTCGTCTATTGGATGCAACTTATACAAACATCTTTTTTCCGGAACTACAGTACTTTCTAAATCAATAATTTTTCTTTTACTTCGTTTTCCTACTCCACTACCCTGTAATTCGTTTTCCATTGATCTACTCTGCGTTTGTAAAACATCTGAAGAAAGACATTCAGAAATATATACATCATTATGAGTATTAACATCATTTACCAATCTGCAACACTTTTCTCCTTCGTCATTCAAATTATTCGTTTCAAGTAATATCAATCTTTCAATTTTATCATTTTTCAAATCATTAAATTCATCAATGTGTACTTTCTTCGAATGGAGAATAGATGAAGAAACATCATTCTCAATTAAATGTCGAGAAGTAATTTCAACATTTTCTGAATGTGAAAGTGTCTGATAAGATGTTGATGGTATCGAAGTCATAACAAAAGTTTGAGAATCTGCATTACAAATTTCTTCTTTTACCTCTTTTGATATATTACTTTGCAATCCATTTTTTTCTTGTATCCCTTTTTTTCGAAATTCCATTTCTTTCTCTACACTTAGATTCGCGCGATGACATTTTATTTCTTCTGTAATAACAATATTTTTATCAACTTCTTGTAATTGTTCTACTTCTTTCTCGGTAAATCTTCGTTTTTCTTCAAATGTGGAATCTTGATAATTTATTTGTACATTTTCTGAATGTGAAGTTGTCTGAAAAGATGTTGATGGTATTGCATTCTCAAAAAAAATTTGAGACTCTGCATTACAAGTAACTTTTTTTATCTCTTTTGATACATTACTTTGTAATGCTTTTTTTTCTTTTAATTTAGCACGATAACACTTCATTCCTTCTCTTGCACGTTTTCGATTTTCTATTTGTTTCTCCACAGATAAACCTGCACGATGACGTTTCACTCTTTCTGTACTAACAGTATTTTTATCAACTTCTTGTAATTGTTCTACTTCTTTCTCGGTAAATCTTCGTTTTTCTTCAAATGAGGAATCTTGATAACTTATTTGTACATTTTCTGAATGTGAAGTTGTCTGAAAGGATGTTGATGGTATTGCATTCTCAAAAAAAATTTTAGACTCTTCATTACAAGTTGCTCTTTCTATCTCTTTTGATATATTACTTTGTAATCTCTTTTTTTCTTTTAATTTAGCACGATAACACTTTATTCTTTCTCTTTCCAAATTTCGAATTTCTATTTTTTTCTCTGCAGATAAACCTGCACGATGACGTTTCACCCTTTCTGTGCTAACATTTTTTTTTCATTCTGTGGTTTCTCCATGTTATTCGAAATTTTATTTATATAATATGAATATGTCAAAGTGTAATAAATCTCATAAAATCCGAAAAATGCAATTTCAAAATGTCGAAATTTCAAATAACCAGTTTTATAATTATGTACATAGCAATTTACACATTTGCCAATTACCTACCGAAAAATTTTCAATAAATAATGTTCTTAAAAATACATTTTCAAGTATCACAATTTTCCAATCTGTCAATGTTTAAAGAGAAATTAGAGAATTTAACATTTTCATATTTCACAATGTTACAGAAATATTATAATTAAGTTATTAGTTCTGAAATTGCCATAAAAAATTTCATATATTTCTAGTAATGAGATATTTCTAACAAAAAGTTTAACATTTCTGTCTTCTAATTCCATAAGTTACCAAAAATGATTGTTATTTAAAAAACAATAAACCATTTCAATAACTTCACAATATTTCAATTTACAAATGTCCTATTCAACTGTCTATTTTCACTTTCTGAAAATTGCAATTTACTTATTTTTCATTTCAAGAAATGAACATTAACTTTTTCATTTTCTAATTATATAAATTGAAGAAAGTGGTTGGTATTTAAAAACCAATATATCATTTAATTATTTTTAAAATGTTTCAATTTATAAATGTTCTATTATATCAATTTCCAAATTACAAATATTCAAGTTCCATTTTTCAAATTTAGTATTTTTTCAATTGTCCATTTTACCAATATTCCAATTTACCAAATTTCCAATTTGCCAATTTTCCAATTTTCCAATTTGCCAATTTGCCAATTTTCCAATTTGCCAATTTTCCAATTTTCCAATTTTCCAATTTACTTATTATCAATTTCAATAATTTGCCAATTTACCAATTTTTAAATTGGTCTCTTTTCCACTTCACCGATTTTACTGTAGACTTTCTCAATTCTTCAATTAACAATAGTCAAACTATTTAAGTATTGAATATTGTATTAAACTTAAAGTGATTATTATGAAAAACAAAAAATATAATTGAAGAACGTCCAGTAAATAATGAATCCTACAGCACTCACCAAGTGAAATACTGAGATCTTAATTCTGACATGAGAATGGAAATAAATTTAAATAAATTTAAAGAAATACTAATTTCTTAAATCTGCTACCTCTTATTGAACAATAACTTTCAGAAATTTAATTATTTTAAAATGGTATGGTGTACTTAAGAAACAAAAGAATTTCTATTTCCTGCCTGCCTTTTGTTAATTGTAAGGAAGTACATTTGTCTACCTGAAGGAAAGTTATCTCTCCATCTTTCGCTCTTTCTCTCTTTCTCTCTCCCTGATTTTATTTAAACTATTGTTTTCCTCTTTTTTAATAAAAAAAACATGTAAAATCATTTAGATTTTAAAACGTTGGAGAACAAATGTTGAACATTAAAAAACTTTGTCAGATTCAATTCGTTTATTCTTGCTCCTGTTTATGAAATTTATTATTATTAATTAGTTAATAAATAAATTTATTATATGTTTATTATATTCATTATATGTTGTAAAAACAATTTCTTTTCTACTTAGTTATAACAAAATATATCTTACAAACCACAACAAAACAAACGTTTCGAGCTTACGCACATACACATAAAAACGTTTAACACAGACACTGGAAAATACGCAGTTTCTCATTTTTCCCGCTAGGGCTGCCACTTCTGCGAGATTCTACGTTCACAGTCGTTTGTTCCCTAATGTGGGGACATATTTTCAAGAGAATCCCTATAGAGTAAAGTCTCCTTATTATTACTTGGTGGTTGGGAACTTAGCTACTTTAGAGAAGTCGATTGTCCCGGGGAGTAACTCTGTGATCAGTCCGCCTCGTCCAGTCTGTGAGAGATGCGCCATCTTCCAAGGTCCTCGTCCTATTCCCCGGGCAACGCGGTCGTCGCATCAATGTCCTTGTGGCAATGCAATAACGACTGCGGCTAATGGAAGCTCTGGCCTCAGGTCCACCCTGCCAAGGTGGTAGTACCTGATTGTGGCTCCTGTTTAGGGTTACAAACAAAAAACCCAAGAACTATGTTTGTCACACCACCGAGGAAAGACAACGCTGGGGACGGAGCCTCGGCACCGGCGGGTAGTAGAGGTGCGAAAGCGGGCCTCGACTCGTCGTCATCATGCAACCGCAGTGAAATGGAGGTGGACCACTTGGCCTCCTTTTCATATAATACTCCAAGTGCAAGAGACTTAGAAAATGGACCACCGAATTCTAACTCGGCGGATCCGAAAAACCTTAGAAGGAGTGATCTACTCCAGGGAACACCACCCGGAACACCTCTAGCACAAATGTTCCGGGAAGGAAGTCAGCAGGGAGAGAAGACCACGAAAAGAAAGCGGGTTGGAACTTCCCCAGGCGGAGGTCCCGATGACTCTGATTGTCCTTTAAGCGAGGAAGGGAAAGCAGCTCTTGCTGCTTTAGACATGGTAGCTCTAAATGCAGAGAAACTTGCAAATATCGTTAAGAATGGCTATCGAATTAGTAACGACATTCGAGGCGTTAGTAGTTCCCTGGGCCTTCAAGTTGAGATCCTGAAAGATTTGAGATGTCAGATAGCAGCTGGACTATCTAGAGAGGCTAGCGGCCAACAAACAGTAGACGGAAAAATCTACAAGGATAATGAGACCCTACGACAGAGAGTCTCTACTCTGCAAAAATTGTACTCGAACGCAATGGAAAGGGAGAGACGAGAAGGTCGAAACGGGAACAAGCCCATCGAAGCGGAAGACGAGTGCAAGGAGTGCCGGAAAGCAAGACTTCTCAGAAGACTGAAGTGTGAATTAAAAAAAGAAGAGACACACGAATGCTTCCTAGAGATCAAAGAGGAACACTGGAAGATGGGAGTCTTTGATGAGGTCAAGGAGAACATGGGACCTATATGGAGTTCCGACGAAGACTGCGCAATAATTTTACCCTGCAATGCGGACATTACATCTTCCAAAAGAGATATAAAACGCGCTATTGACAAGTTCGGAGGAAGAAGTGGACTGAAAAACCAGTTGAAAGAGTCCGGGGACCTAGCTGTTATGGTCCAATCAATGGGCTTTCCAGATAAGGATGGAAACTTGAACCAAATGACTAGGTGTATTTACTACCCTACCCAGGAGGACAATGACACTCAAACTGATAAAGGGGATAAATCCCTCTTCAACAGCCTTCTAAAGATTAAAAACCACTTACTGAAGAATAATGGGAAAAGGATAGCATTCCCTAAATCAGAAGATGTACTGAGTGTAGTGATGCAGCGCATGCTACAGTTCCTATTCACGGACACGAATATATGTGTTGAGTCGTACCAGGATGGCCCAATGATACCGAGAAAGAAGATAGACGAATGGAAAGACAAGACGAAAAAAGGTCCGACGGGACTAGAAGCGGCAAGAAATAATACTACTGCTCCCAGAAGAACGGACAGCGACGCTCTGGTGATACAGATCGAGGGGATGAAGTATGCTGAAGTCCTCAGATCTGTCAAAAAAGTAGTAAACCCGACTGAGCTTGGGGTTAAAATCAAGCAGATAAAACAGACCAAGGAAGGAAATGTCCTGCTAGAGGTAAAGAATGGAGCGGTAGAGACAGAAGCATTGAAGACGAAAATCGTTGAAAGCATTCCAAGTGCGAAGGCCTCAGTGCTAGTAAGAAAAACTGTTCTCCATATCAAAGGGATGGATGGAGTAACAACTGAGGAAGAAATAATAGAGGCAGTACAAAAGACGACAAATGAAAAGCCGGAAGACTTTCTAGTAAGAGCCCTTCGTCCAACATATGGATATAAACAAAATGCCACTGTGATAATGCGCCAAGCCGCAGCAAGAAAATTGCTCCAGGAGGGAAGAATTGCCATCGGGTGGACCAGATGCAGAGTACTAGAAAGAGTAAAGGAAACTAGATGCCAACAGTGCTGGGAAATAGGACACGAAAAAGCAAACTGCAAGGGTCCCAACAGGGAAAACCTATGCATGAAATGCGGAAAAGAAGGTCATAAAGCCCATGACTGTAAAAACCCTGCTTTCTGCCTTAAGTGTTCGGAGAGCGGACACCAGACTTCTAACCATGAGAGAGGTACCACGAACAAACCCGGGACAGAACCTGAAAATAAAAAGGCAAATTAAGAATACTGCAAATTAACACCAATAGGAGGCGTGTGGCACAAGAACTTGCCCTTGCCACAGCAGGAAAGCTCTCAGCAGGGATAGTGGTTCTAAGTGAACCCAATATCAAAATGTTAGAAGAGAACAAAGACTGGATCCATGATGATAACTTTGATACAGCCATCAAAATCCTGGACCCAAATATAGTGATAAAAAAGCAGGGTAGCGGAACTGGCTTTTCATACGTAACGACCAAGCAGTTTTCCCTCTTTGGTTGTTATGCTTCGCCCAATAAAGATCTTTCCAACTTAGAAGAGATTCTTCAGCAAGTAGAGGAGATTATCCGCGAAGATAGGGAGGAAGCCATAGTTGTTGGCGATTTCAATGCTAAGTCCAGTCAATGGGACATAAGAAAGCGAGACGACAGAGGAGACATCCTCACAGAGTGGATAGCCAATATGGACTTAGCCATTGAGAATGTCGGTAAAACTGCTACCTTTACAAGGAAGGACTACGGCTCTGTCCTTGACCTGACTCTAGCAACTGGCCAAATCAGCAGGATAATAACCGATTGGAAGGTACTCAGTAAAGAATCGATGAGTGACCATAAATATATTACCTTTACAGTTAATATAGGTCCAGTAGGAAATAGATCAAAGAAATCGATTCAGGACGGTTGGAGCACGAGAGGGATTGAAAGGAGCCAAATCCTAGAGTCCTCGAGAAACATCAAAGAGTCGCAGTACTCATCCACAGTTGAGGGTCTTACTGCTATGTCACGAGACATATGCAACACATGTCTTAAGGTAAAGCGTCTGAACCGAGGAAGAGGTCCAGTATACTGGTGGAATCCAGAAATTGCGGAGCTTAGGAGAAGTTGTCTGAAGGCTAGAAGGCAATACACCAGAGCAGCAAAAAAGAAGGAGGACGCGGTAAGAGAAGCATTATGGGACTCTTATCAAGGTAAGAAAAAACTGCTCCAAAAGGCCATAAAAGACTCGAAGAGAAGAAGCTGGCAGAGCATTGTCCAAGAAATAGATAGTGACGTGTGGGGTAAGGGCTACCAAATCATCAAGAAGAAACTGCTTGGAAGTACACCGAGACAAATGATGTCTATGGAAGCCATGCAGGACATCGCGGAAAAACTTTTCCCACGGCACGACTCAGTGGATTTCTGTATTCAGAGAAACTCTAACTTTAGAGCTTTTACCAAACACGACCTTGAGAGAGCATGCAAGAAGATAAAGCCAGGGAAGGCCCCAGGACCAAGCATGGTCCCACCAGAAGTTGTCAAGGTACTAGCTCAGGACAAAACGGACTACATGCTGGAAGTATATAACAAGCTTGCGCAAGCCGGAAAATTTCCAGACCAATGGAAAGTGGCAAAGCTGGTTTTACTAAGAAAAGGGAACAAACCGCTTGGAGCACCAAATTCCTACAGGCCAATTTGTCTTCTAAACGTAGAGGGCAAGCTATACGAGCAGCTAATTCTACTTAGGCTGAAGGAAGAATTGGCACGAACAGGTGGGCTGTCCGAAAATCAGTTTGGCTTCCAAGAAGGCAGAAGCACAACGCAGGCAATACAAGCAACGGTAGAAAGTGCTAGGAAAGTCGAAAAATTTTCAAGACAGAATAGACCTCTGTGTGCTGCGATTGCGATAGATGTTAAAAACGCTTTTAACAGCGCGTCATGGCAAGCTATACTTGATGAGCTGCGAAAAAGAGAAATGGACGAGAGTCTTATAAGATTAATAGCCTCATACTTGTCAGACAGGAAAGTCCTCCTACAAACAGATGGCAAGAGTACGGAAATGAAAGTTAATAGTGGCGTTCCGCAAGGATCAGTACTTGGCCCGACCCTGTGGAACATCCAATATGATGAGCTTCTAAAACTGGAATTTCCTAAAGGAGTGATTCTAATAGGGTTTGCGGATGATATAATCATCATAGTGATAGCGCGGACAGAAGAAGAACTAATGAACCTGGCTAACACCACACTGATCAAGATACAGAGGTGGATGCAAAGCAAAAAGCTCGCACTTGCCCCGGAAAAGACAGAAGCCATATTACTGACTAAGTGCAGGAAATTGGAGCCTGTAACCTTTAAATTACAAGGCGTCACAATTTACCCTCAAAAATCCTTAAGACACCTGGGTGTCTGGCTGGACTCAAAGCTCACCTTTGGAGAACACGTAGAGCTCACTAGTAGGAAGGCGGAGAAGACAATGACGGCCTTGGCTGGTCTAATGCCAAACATAAAAGGTCCAAGGATGTCCAAAAGAACAGTGCTGGCAAGTGTCATTCACTCTCAGCTGCTATATGCCGCCCCGATCTGGCGGAGTGCATTGGAACTAAATATCCACCTGGAGAAAATGCAGAGAATCCAGAGACTGGCCGCTATTAGGATATGCAGTGGATACAGGACCATCTCTATGGAGGGAGCCTGCGTCCTTGCCAATACACCACCAATTGACCTACTAGCCAGAGAAAGAGCCCAAATTTTTAATGGTATGCACAGAGAGGAAGCACGAGAAGACCTCTTGCGCTCCTGGCAAGACAGATGGACAAAGAGTGAAAAGGGAAGGTGGACCTACTCTCTAATCCAAAACATAAGGAGCTGGAATGGCAGAAAACACGGTGAAATGGACTACTTCTTAACACAAGCGCTCTCGGGGCACGGCTGTTTCATGGACTATCTGTACAAAAAGAACAGGCATGAAACAGATAAGTGCAACTACTGTGATAAAGTGGATACAGTAGAACACACTCTCTATGACTGTATAAGGTGGCAGCAAAACAGGCAAGATTTTGAGAGCAGGATGGGCCAGGTTTTTACGGCAGCCACCATGATGAAGGCTCTACTCAGAACACAGGAGACATGGAGCACGGCGTATAGCACAATACGGGCTATCATTGAAAGCAAGGAAAAGGAGCATAGGGAGCTGAAAAGGGCTAAGCGCAGAATAAATGGACAAGTTAAATAACGCATCAGTTTTTAATTTTAATACATTCGACGAAGACACTATTGCTGAAAAAGAGATATAGTTAAATTTTAAAACGTAGACAACCCTCGCATCGAAGTAATGCTGGCGCAGTTTCCGGTGCGAATTGGTGAAGACAAGGGAGAAAGGGTGTTAGTCAGTAGGAGTCTGACACTACCCACAACTTACCATCTTCCATCTTTCGTGGGTGTCCAATGCAGGATTCACCTAAACTCCCATAAAAAAAAAAAAAAAAAAAAAAAAATCTATCTATCTACTGAAAGTATTCTTTACATATTTATACCTTCTCTTCGTAAATTTGTTTATATTTTGAGACGTATGCTTAAGTTCTAAAATGAATTATTTAGAATTTTCATTTCATACAATTTCATGTCTTACAAGTTTCTTGTAGCAGAAATTTTACATTTTCGAATTTGTATTTAATAAAATTTAAATGAATTCAAATTTTTACCTAACAGAAGTTTTAGACCATTGAATTTATATCTAAAAGAATTTTCATTTAAAAGAAATTCAATTTAAACGAATTTTCATTTTGGAAGAATTTTCATTTTATAGAATTTTAAGTTCTTAGAATATTTAAATGACAGAATATTCATCTGACCGAATGTTCATTTGTCAAAAATTATATTAGTACGAATTCAGATTGTACCTTTTATCTTTTCCATCAAATATGAATTCGTACTAATACAATTTCGGATAAATGAAGATTCGGTCAGATGAATATTATGGCATTTAAAAATTAGAATAATTTAAAATTTTATAAAATGAAAATTCTTGTGAATTAAAATTTGCTTAAATTGAATTTCTTTTTAATGAAAATTCTTTTAAATATAAATTCAATGACCTAAAACTTCTGTTAACTAAAAATTCGAATTAATTTAAATTCTATTGAAAACAAATTCGAAAATGTGAAACTTCGGTTACAAGAAAATTCTACTTCATGAAATTCAATAATATGAAAATACTAAATAATTCATTTTAGAAATTAATCATAAGTTCCTATATTTTGATATAAAAATTATATCATTGTTTATATTTTTTTATAAAAGAATGTTTACAAGGGTTTTTGAGGTCGCTGATTACGAATATGGAGTCACTTTTTAAAAATTCAAAATGGCGGATCCAATATGGCGGACGAAATTTTCAAAAATTAATTGGATTCGCTTCAAACTTGTTACTCGGGGGTTTTTGGGGTCGCTGATTACGAATCTGGAATCATATTTTTAATACATTCAAAATTCAAAATGGCGGATCCAATATGGCGGACAAAATTTTCAAAAATTAATTGGATTTGCCTCAAACTTGTTACTCGGGGGTTTTTGGGGTCGCTGATTACGAATCTGGAGTCAGTTTTTAAAAATTCAAAATGGCGGATCCAATATGGCGGACAAAGTTTTCAAAAATTAATTGGATTTACCTCAAACTTGTTACTCGGGGGTTTTTGGGGTCGCTGATTACGAATCTGGAATCATATTTTTAATATTTTCAAAATTCAAAATGTCGGATCCAATATGGCGGACAAAATTTTCAAAAATTAATTGGATTTGACTCAAACTTTTTCTCGGGGGTTTTTGGGATCGCTGATTACGAATCTGGAGTCACTTTTTAAAAATACAAAATGGCGAATCCAATATAGCGGACGAAATTTTCAAAAATTAATTGGATTCGCTTCAAACTTGTTACTCGGAGGTTTTTCGGGTCGCTGATTACGAATCTGGAATCATATTTTTAATATTTACAAAATTCAAAATGGCGGATCCAATATGGCGGACAAAATTTTCAAAAATTAATTGGATTTGCCTCAAACTTGTTACTCGAGGGTTTTTTGGGGTCGCTGATTACGAATCTGGAATCATATTTTTAATACATTCAAAATTCAAAATGGCGGATCCAACATGGCGGACAAAATTTTCAAAAATTAATTGGATTTGCTTCAAACTTTTACTCGGGGGTTTCTGGGATCGCTGATTACGAATCTGGAATCATATTTTTAATACATTCAAAATGGCGAATCCAATATAGCGGACGAAATTTTCAAAAATTAATTGGATTCGCTTCAAACTTGTCACTCGGGGGTTTTTAGGATCGCTGATTACGAATCTGGAATCATATTTTTAATATTTTCAAAGTTCAAAATGGCCAATACAATATGGCGGACAAAATTTTTAAAAATTTGCCTCAAACTTGTTACTCGGGGGTTTTTGGGGTCGCTGATTACGATATTGGATCCGACATTTTGAATTTTGAAAATATTAAAAATCTGATTTCAGATTCGAAATCAGCGAACCCAGAAACCTCCGAGTAACAAGTTTGAAGCGAATCCAATTAATTTTTGAAAATTTCGTCCGCCATATTGGATCTGCCATTTTGAATTTTTAAAAATTGACTCCAGATTCGTAATCAGGGACCCCAAAAACCACTGAATAACAAGTTTGAGGCAAATCCAATTAATTTTTGAAAATTTCGTCCGCCATATTGGATCCGCAATTTTGAATTTTTAAAAAGTGTCTTCATATTCGTAATCAGCAACCCCAAAAACCCCTTGAGTTACAAGTTTGAAGCAAATCCAATTAATTTTTTACAATTTTGTACGCCATACTGGATCCACCATTTTAAATTTTGAAAATATTAAAAATATGATTCCCGATTCGTAATCAGCCACCCCAAAAAACCCCAAGTAACAAGTTTGAAGCGAATCCAATTAATTCTTGAAAATTTCGTCCGCCATATTGGATCCGCCATTTTGAATTTTTAAAAACTGTCTCCAGATTCGTAATCAGCGACCCCAAAAACCCCCGAGTAACAAGTTTGAGGCAAATCCAATTAATTTTTGAAAATTTTGTCCGCCATATTGGATCCGCCATTTTGAATTTTGAAAATATTAAAAATATGATTCCCGATTCGTAATCAGCCACCCCAAAAAACCCCGAGTAACAAGTTTGAGGCAAATCCAATTAATTTTTGAAAATTTCGTCCGCCATATTGGATCCGCCATTTTGAATTTTTAAAAAGTGTCTTCATATTCATAATCAGCAACCCCAAAAACCCCTTGAGTTACAAGTTTGAAGCAAATCCAATTAATTTTTTACAATTTTGTACGCCATACTGGATCCACCATTTTCAATTTTGAAAATATTAAAAATATGATTCCCGATTCGTAATCAGCCACCCCAAAAAACCCCAAGTAACAAGTTTGAAGCGAATCCAATTAATTCTTGAAAATTTCGTCCGTCATATTGGATCCGCCATTTTGAATTTTTAAAAACTGACTCCAGATTCGTAATCAGCGACCCCAAAAACCCCCGAGTAACAAGTTTGAGGCAAATCCAATTAATTTTTGAAAATTTCGTCCGCCATATTGGATCCGCCATTTTGAATTTTTAAAAACTGACTCCAGATTCGTAATCAGCCACCCCAAAAACCGCCGAGTAACAAGTTTGAGGCAAATCCAATTAATTTTTGAAAATTTCGTCCGCCATATTGGATCCGCCATTTTGAATTTTTAAAAACTGACTCCAGATTCGTAATCAGCCACCCCAAAAACCCCCGAGTAACAAGTTTGAAGCGAATCCAATTAATTTTTGAAAATTTCGTCCGCCATATCGGATCCGCCATTTTGAATTTTTAAAAAGTGACTTCATATTCATAATTAGCGACCTCAAAAACCCTTGTATAACAAGTTTTATAAAAGTCTATTATGTTTTCCGTTTTTGAGCACATTGCTATGTACATGACTTAAAAAAATCCACTTTAACCGCCATTTTGTAGCCGCCATTTTGAAGTTTTTTTTTCTTAATAGTCTTATCTTATAGCTTTGTTATTTTTGACGCGATATTTATGATTTTTACAGATATTGCAATTCCATTGCTTATAAAAAAATTCAATAATTTGAAAATAAGACCTCAAAATTTCATGTTTTTGTTTAAAAAAACATCTATAATTTGTTTATTTGAAAATTTACAAAATTTTTCGATACGCCATTCGAAAGAGCGATTCTTGGACCATAAGAAATGGCTATAGCAGAATTCTTTTCGTAAGGTTAAATTGATAAAATTTTGCGTCAAACTTCATGCCAAAAAATTGTACATTTGGGCGTTAAAGGGTTAAGGTTTTCCTGATTATGGATTTATAAATTTTGAGGTTAACTTCCTCGAAGATGTTGACCAAAAGTCACCGGAACATCGGTTCCGCACTTGGTGTTTAACTAAAAAAACTTACCTGGACATGGGTTCTGCAGTTATTGTTGTCCATTTTTAAATTTTTGTCTTCCTACACTTTTTTATTATTAAATTTTTAGGTTAACTTCCTCGAAGATGTTGACCAAAAGTCACCGGAACATCGG
Source organism: Ganaspis brasiliensis (assembly GCA_037103525.1). NCBI lineage: Eukaryota > Metazoa > Arthropoda > Insecta > Hymenoptera > Figitidae > Ganaspis > Ganaspis brasiliensis. Next base: position 781,371 of record JAZKLR010000223.1, on the reverse strand, counting down.
TTCCGCACTTGGTGTTTAACTAAAAAAACTTACCTGGACATGGGTTCTGCAGTTATTGTTGTCCTTATTACTGATTTTTAAATTTTGAGGTTAACTACCTTCAAGAAGTTCACCAAAAGTCACCTGGAAATCGGTTCTTCTCGTGGTGATTTCCTAATTATTGATTTTCAAAATTTTTAAATTCAAATACATAAATATGAGATATTGTGAACTCTCCTTTATGTTTGGTACGCTTTTGCCTATGACGTGTCATGCCCCGCCTACTTCATTTTTAAAACTTTTAAATTCAAATACATAAATAGGAGAAATTGTAAACTCTCCTTTATGTTTCGTACATTTTTGCCTATGACGTGTCATGCCCAGCCTACTTCATTTTCAAAATTTTTAAATTCAAATACATAAATAGGAGAAATTGTAAACTCTCCTTTATGTTTCGTACACTTTTACCGACCCCGCCTACTTGTTACTAACGTTTTTGCCGAAGGCGTGTCATTCCCCACCTACTGAGAAAGCTCTTTTCTGTTACGTACGCAAATTTCTACAGCAGTATATCTATAGCTATCACTAACTGATTTCTTATAAAGGATAGAATGTACAGATGAGTGAAGTTTCATTTAATAGAATGAAAAATGAGTTCTAGCAAATACTATTTCGGCTTGATAAGGATTCGAACATGTAGAATTTCTGTTAAAGATACATTCACTCATTTAAAAGTTTTTTTAAACAGACGTTCTATAAAATAGAATTTCGATCAACTGTGAATTCTGCTAAATGAAATTTCGATAAAATATGAATTCTAATAAATGACACTTCACTCGTCCCTACATTCTATTATATAAATATTCGATGAAAAATGAGTTCTAGCAAATAATATTTCGGCTTGATAAGGATTCGAACATGTAGAATTTCTGTTCAAGATACATTCACTCATTTGAAAGTTCTTTTAAACAGACGTTCTATAAAATAGAATTTCGATCAACTGTGAATTCTGCTAAATGAAATGTCGATAAAATATGAATTCTAATAAATGCACTTCACTCATCTCTACATTCTATTATATAAATATTCGATGAAAAATGAGTTCTAGCAAATACTATTTCGGCTTGATTAGGATTCGAACATGTAGAATTTCTGTTAAAGATACATTCACTCGTTTAAAAGTTTTTTTAAACAGACGTTCTATAAAATGAAATTTCGAACTAATCGGATTTAGAACATATTCATGCGTCTCTTAACATTCACCTACAGGCTGCAAATTTCATGTGAATTGAAATCTTCTTTTTGGCAAATATTCAGCGACAACCCATAGACAATTTTCTACTTTAATTTTGTAATTATTAATTAATTAAAGTTTTTTAAATAAACAAATAACCTTCCAAAATCTGAAGATTTTTAAAGATTTAAACATTTCTATTCCAATTATAAATAACTTATTTTTGTATCCTCTAATAGAGTTAATAATTAATAATTTTTAAAGATTTCTAGGAAAGAAAAGAAAATTTCTGAAAAAACTAATATTATCAAGAACAGGCTACAAGTAATTATTAATAATAATTATTATTCATGCAATTGAAATTATTTTTCCCTGGAAATGTTAAGTTTAAGTTTATCTATTGGTTATTCCGTCATTTTCGATATTAATTTATTCAAAAATATATATGTTTAAAAAACTTCAGATTTTGGTAGGTTATTTATTTATTTATAAAACTTTATTTAATTAATAAATCCAAAATTAGGGTAAAAAATTGTCTACGGTTTGTCGCTGAATATTTGCCAACAAGAAGATTTCAATTCAATTAAAATTTGCAGCCTGTAGGTGAATTTTAATACCTGTATACACGTATGGCGCAACTGCATCTACGCTGCGCTGTAAGTTACACTCAGCGCAGCTGTGCGCAAGGACAAAAATGCAATATCTCCGAAAGTTACAGAGAGTCTATCGATTTCATTTTTTTAAAAATACTCGTGAAATCATAAGGAATCAAAAAATCGATCTCGCTGAAGGCAATATTATTCGTAAGGAGGCAGGCACGTGTGCAGACAAGGTTTTGGGGGAGGTTATATATGAGAGAGAAAGATATAAGAATATAGCGCTATCTCTCACTCTCATATAAACTAGCGATGTTAATTCGCTCGCTAACGCTCGCTCAATTATATTTATTGATAAAGAAATTGCTTATCTAAGTTTAAATATTAAAAACTATCATAAACTTATCATTTATTTTATTGTTGTTATTTTTCAATCTTTTGAAAATTATATATAAAGATTATAATTTTGTTTTAAGAATTTTTTATTAATTAGTAATATTAATATTATTAATATTAAAATAAATTGTGCAATAATTTTGTTTAAAACAAATAATATACTAAAATTGTTTTTAACAAGAAAGTGTTATAATATTACGATGATTTATACAAAATTTTGGATAAATTAGTTTTATACTAATATAAATATTAAATAAGTGTCAAATTCATGCTTCCAAAGTATAATTTTAAAAATACCGAAAACATATACTTATCATTTAAAGATATTGATAAATCTTTTGGTATTGCAATTGTGAAACAATGTGCTTCGTAAAACCATGCTTAATATTAAAATTTCTATTATATTGAATATTAATATAAGTGTATTCTTCAATTCTTCCAAGAAGTAAAAAAATTCTATTATATTTTAAAGTGTCTTTGCAAATAATATAATTATAGCGAAGTATTAGGGGATTTTTTAAGAAATAAAATATTTTGTATATAACCTATTTGTAAAGACTTCCAACTGCGTCAATGGCCTAGTGGATACAGTGGGAGGCTTTAGAGTGAGGGGTGGCAAGTTCAAGTCTTATAGCGTAGGATTTTTTTGTTTCATATTTTAAAATAATTCATTTAAATCACCAATGTACGGGTAATTGACATGTTTAAAATAAGACGGAAAGAAGTTAAAAAATAAATTTTATTTTTCATTTAATCTTTAAGAATTTCTCAGGAACTAGTTAATTATTTACCTAAAATCTTTAAGTTTGAATTACTACTAAATTTTCTTCTTTGCCTTAAATTTAAGAATAAAGTTTATGAATATTTCAGAAATTATTTTTTTTCGTGTATTTGTGCATGCGCAGTTGGTTTCTGTAAGCTTTACAGATGCGCAATAGGTTTCAAAATAATTTACACATGCGCAGTTAATAAAATCTCAAAACAGAATGGATTTCTAACAATTTAAATGTAAACGGAAACCAAAAAACATGTAAACAAAAAAGTCATATACTTTGCGTAGAACATATAATTTTGAAAAGTAAAATATACATAAGACATTTTGCACATGTAAATAAATGAAATTTTAATTTTCGTTGGACTTATAAAAAAAAAGGTAACAACTACTAAGCTTAGTTAGATTCCACACTGCATTATTGCGCATGTGTTATTGTCATAGAGCATTACTGCGCATGTGTAATTGCCATAGAGCATTACTGCGCAAGTGTAATTGCCATAAACATCTAGTGCACATGCGTTATGAACATAATCATCAAGTGCGCATAAGAATTAATGATACTGATTTACTGCGCATACAAATAGACCATTTTGATCAACTGCGCATGCGTCACTATTATGACACACTACTACACTTACATGTATAAGTGCCTAAGTTATATGAATGTTAATAGTTCAAAAAGATTATAGGTGAATTGATTTTAAAAGTTGCTTATAAAGAAAAGTAGTGAACCAAGTGGAAGGGGAAGAACGACTGAACGAATTTCTGTTGACGACAAAGATTTCGTTTTAATATAATATAAGAGATTTAACTCTTCTAGGGAGTCCCCTAAACACGCCCCTGAAAGGAGGATGAGAAATGGACAAAATATTAAGAGTTCAAACTCAGTTAAATACATCCAGATTATAAAATTCGATTGATTAAAACTTCATTTGTAAGCCAATTAAAGAAGATATCTATCTGCGAACATCAAGATGAGGTATTCACGTTTCGTATGCAAGTTGATGTCCTTCTGAAGTCGCTCAATCTGGTGTGACAGCACTATTCTTAATAACATCATGATTGGTTACTCTAAAAAAGCAGCCAGCAATGTTTGTGGTCACCGCGTAAGAACAATAGCGGCAATGAACAGGAACACATACAGAACAGAAATTCATCTTGAGCACAAATTCACCTTATCCTCTCCTAAACTTGTTTTTGGTAGAAATAGAAATTAACAATAGATAATAATAAAATATGACAGAAATCAGTGGAAGGTAGAATTAAAATTTATATATTTTTTTACGATTTTTCTCTGTGAAACTTTATTATTATTATTATTACCGTTATAATTTTAATAAAAATTTTCTAACTTACCGAAAGCAAATCCTAAATAATCCATGTGCTTTGAAGTTTTTCACCTATAAACTCCAAAATAAGTTGCGTACCTTACTTGGATTTATAAAAAAATTAAAATTTTTATGATTCACAGAAACAAATACGTTTAAAAAAGATAAAACTTGTTTTTTTGTGTGAGTCAAGGTCTTGTTCCCCATGCTTTCTGTTAATCTACGTGGCGAGTGCAGGTATCAGTGAATGTGTCCAAAGACCTGTTTCCCCCTCGGTTCATTTTGCTTGCCATCTTTTAACGAGTCTGCTTCTTGCATCTTTGCGAATTAGTTTCTTGCTGGAAACGTTCCTTGCAGCACTCGTCGATACCGCCCTATAGGCAAAGCCTGCCCATCCCGATTGATCGTTCTGGATCAACTAACAACTGCGACCGATTCGGTTTTATGGGCTCTACCTCGTTCAGTTTAAAACTCTATTCTTGTCCAAAATTCCAAAAGAGTATTCTATACTGTTCGATCATCGTGCGTTAGGGGGCGAGACGCCATGATTGTGAGCGGGTATATACCCTCAGATACGACAATCCTACAACAGTTCCCTGACACTCAATCACAACGCTTACCCATTCCCGGAAAACATGAACACAATGAACTTGCCCGAAGCAAAGTAGATAAAACATTCCAATATTGCAGCAATGTTGCTGAACTGTTGGGAACCTTGCCGTACCCTATACTGCAAAGTGCCATATGGAAGTCTATATATTTCAAGATCTATATATTTTAAGTACGTTTAGTATCGACTGTGAGATTAATTTCTTTCCAAAAAGATATTGCTCACCAGTTTTCTTTTCAACAGACATTTATTTAAAAACTATATCGTCATTTTTTATAAACATGTTCCGTTCACTATACGATGAAACTTTCAGTATTTACTGCACACCTAATAATTATAAATATATTAATATCCTTTTTTCTTACTAAAGAGGATCATCGTATAGTGAACAAAACATGTTTAAATATAAAAATAGCGATATATTTTTTAAATAAATGATTGTCAAAAATAAAACAGACGTGCAATATCTTTCTGGAAAGCAAGTCTATATATGCAATCCTATATGGATTCTTACATTGAATCCAGTACGGCACCCCATGAGATGCATTCCATCAATAGCTATGTGGGATCCCATGTGGTAAACTACATGGTCAAATTTATAAGAAGTTGTGTGGAGTTTTTCGTAGGATCCTACATAGGATTTCTGAACATGGACTTTTTAAATTAAATATTCGTTCGCTATAAGGCTGCCGAGAAATATTTGGGCAATGTTAGTGTTTAAACGTCACTAATTTAAGCCCATCTAAACTCTTTCTTCTTATATTTTATATATTTTTTGCCGTTTGTGAGTGAATACACCTTGCGGCCTTTCTATATAACACATTCACTTAAGAATCTATATTCGAACCTACCCATCATACATAGATTACTATACAAGTGATTGACAGAAATGCTGTAGGGGTCGTTCTCACAATCTACTCGACATGGATAAGACATAAGGAGGACGAGTTTAAATGAGCTTGAACCGAAAAGGTTCAAACTTTAAAATTGGTCTAATATACCTCGCCAATCTAATAGTGGGGAACATCTAATTAAAAAAAGTAATTTTCAGAAATTCTATATAGAATCCTACGTGGAAACCTACACGAATTCCTATAGGTCAAGCTACATAGAATCCAATGTAGGAATGCATAACTAAAATTTGTTGCGAAACCTACACCGAGAAACCTTTGGGTCATCTGCACGCCCAGTACTATATCAACACTATATCCCCACAAACTTGAATTGACTGTTTTGTTTTATCATTTACAATAATTATTTGCCTAGATTTTTAAGATAATTACGCATGCGGAATTATGTTTTAAGAAAATCCCGCAAGCGGAATGTGTTTTATGGGAATACCGCATACGGAATGATGCTTACCGAAAATTCCGCATGCGGAATTTTTCCTTTTAAAATTTCACTTTCCGCATGCGGAATAATGTTTTTCAAAAATTCCACATTCCGCATGCGGGATTTTTTTGTGAAAATTCCACAGTCTGCATGCGGAATTCTGCATTTTATTTCTCATGCGTAATTGTCATAAAACACAATTCCGCATGCGGAATTTCCATAAAACACAAATGCCGCATGCGTAATTGTCATAAGCAGAATTCCGTATGCGATTTTTTCAAGCAAAATGGTATAAACTATTAAATAAATAAATGTCAACAGTCAATATGATCATTCACTTCATAATTATTTAATAATCATACGAAACACTTCACAAAAAAAATGTTTTAACCAAAGCATGTTCAGCTCCCACAAACCGGGCGGACAGACGACCCAGTGCTTTGGTGCTGCCATGAAGTATTATAAGGAGACCCCACTGCTATGTTTAACCTTGAAAAAGTTGAAGCTGGTTTCCTCGTTTCTCTTACAAATTAGCGATAGTGGAGAACCTATCGGAAAAGCTCAGAATTATAAGCCACACAATGTCATTTTTGTGTACATGCAATTACTAACAGACTTAAAATGCTTTTTCCAAATGGCTGCCTACAAACAGCTGAGTGATCAGGCGGGAAAAGTGACTAGCAAACGCATTGTAGCAGACGAAATTTCGAAGTTCCAAATTATCTCGCTTGGTTCTCCACTTTCGCTAATTTGTAAGAGAAACGGGAAATCTGCTTCAAGTTTTCATAAGAGTGGGGCCTCCTTATACTACTTCATGGGTGCTGCTGTTATACCAGTACGGTGCAACCACACGCCCAGAGTGGGACGACAGGCTTCCCGAATTTCGGTCGCACAGTCGTCCCATGAATTTTCACCCACTGGGTGTGCAGACGACCCAAAGGTTTCTCGGTGTATGTTTATAGTCGCCTGTAGGATTACCATTTGGAAAACCTGTGTAGAACCGTGTATTTTGAAAATATATGAGAATTTAAAAAAAACTGTATATCCCATATAACTATACAGGATGTCATATGTATTATATATATTATTGTTGTTTTGTTAGAACATACGGGGCCATATATGTAAACTACATAGGATCCCACATAGAAAGTTATATAAGAAGTTATATAGGAAGTTATATAGGATTCTTTATGGCAAAGTATGTAGAACGTTCGGAATTATCTTTTGGGGAACTTCATGTAAATTTTGAAGGGATTGTCATGTTGTACAATTTTCCCATATGGGGAGCCAAATTGTATTTCATATGGGAAAATACATAGGTTTCTACATGGAAACTCATGTTGGGAACTGTATAGCATCCTATATGAAAACTATATGGATTACCGTATAGAGATCCACATGGGTCTCATATGTGATTTTGGGATAGGGGGAAAATTGACAATATTGTCGGAACATCCAGTGCTGAGCGACATTTTTTTCTCTGAAACAATCTTACGAATATTACACAGCACGCTTGTGTACTGACTCTTGATACTTTTACAAAATCTTCAAGTCCTGACTTTTTACTCGATTTTATATTCTTAAATTCGACGCAGTGAATAAAATTGACAGACGCTTCTACCCAAACTTCTAGTTCTAGAATTAAGCTTGGATCTGCATCAGACATTAGTTTTCCTAGTCTTGACTAAGGGTAAATTAATTAATAACTAACCGAATTAATAAATTTCTTTTTTCAGTTTTCTAGTTTCATAAAACATTAAAATTTTCGACTTTTTACATTTTTACAAAATGACATTTTTTACTATATAAAAAAAATATTCTACTACCCTCTACCGCATGCGTACTACAGATCCTTCCAAAGGAAGAGTTGAGTCTATTCATTGGGTAGAGAGAAAGCTAACAGGAGCACCTATATTTTACTTTTTCCAGCCACGAAACTGAGAACAACTAGAACTGACAACCTATAGATTCTCAGTTCTAGTTTCCTTGTCTAGTTTCTATATGAGAAAACGTACTACAACCTATCGGGAGCACCCCTTAGACGTTCTAAGCCTTCACTTCCGTTCGCCAATCCGCAGAGAAGCACCTCTATCAGTTTGAAGAACACCTAGGCAATCATTTACCTCAAAGGTTCCGGATGTTACGCAAGAGTTTTAGGAGCGGAGCACCTCTACCTAATTCTTGCATGCTCTCAGCAGTCTACCTGGCCTTACTAGTCACTCATGTTGAAGGGTCAATTCGGCGGGGGCACCCACACGCATTTTCCCATTACCTGAGCAGCCTAGCATGGGAACGAGGTGCACTTTTAGTCCCTAGGTTCCGACAACCAGACGACTGAATAACTGGCAGGGAGAGCGACTAATATAATCGAGACCCCATTACCTGTGCCGCGTTGAACATAGGTAAGGCGTGGTACTGCCCATTCCAGATGAGAAGGTAAAGTGCGACGCGTGCGTCGCCGCGCTGCCGCGCGCGTCAGTTTGTTCGCGCGACGCGTGAGAATTGAATTGTTACCAACTGTATGCAGTAAAAAAAAAAGTTCCTAGTTGTATGTACATACAAAATGCATTCATAATGATTTCACAGCCACACAAAAAAAAAAGTTTCCTGGCCTGGGTAAGAGACCCATATTTTTCCATGTATTTTGATGCGCTGAATCCGAATCCGCCATCAGAATTGGTCCAGCAGTTCTGATTTTCGACCTAACCTCAAAATTAATAAAATGACACTTTTTGTTTTTTAGAATCTGAACCATATTTAACTTTTATACATGACTAGGACCAATAGAAAGCTTGATTTATGACCTTTAAAACGCTTTTTTAAAAATTGTTCTACGATGATTTTTAACGAAAATATGATGTTTTACATAAAATAATTTTTTTTATAAGTTACTTTTATCAGGCATTTTTAACATTTTAAAACATCATATGTTAAGTAAAACATCATATCTTCGTTAAAAATCATCGTAGAACAATTGTTAAAAAAGCGTTTTAAAGGTCATAAATCAAGGTTCCTATTGGTCCTAGTCATGTATTAAAGTTAAATCTGGTTCAGATTCTAAAGAACAAAAAGTGTCATTTTATTAATTTTAAGATTAGGTCGAAAATCACACCTGCTGGACCAATTCTGATGGAGGATTCGGATTCAGCGCATCAAAATACATACAAAAATATGGGTCTCATGCCCAGTCCAGGGAACTTTATTTTTTTGTGTGGCTGTGTTTTCTTTCACATTAAAATAATAAAAACCTTCGCTACATTATTTCTATTTATAAAAATCTTATGAGATGTCAGATATGGAAATATTTTTGACCAACTCGAGTACATTGTCTAATTACGAATTCGCACTATCAGTAGCGTAGATGCGGGGCGGGGGAAGAGAGAATCTACCCCAATGTTACTCCAATTTGCATGTATTTTCTGCATACAAGCGTTAGGTAGGGAGAGGCACTCGGTCGCTTTGACGCAACGCGACGTCACGAGCAGACTGTAATAAACTATAGTGATGGTGTGAGTATAGCATAAATGCTATATCTAACACGATCACAAGTTTTTTGCATAAGTTTAGGTACGAGAGTTAATAAATCAAATAATTTATTTTTGTAGTACGTTCTGCGTTTTTTTAAATTTATAATAATCATTAATTTATGCTATTTTTGACCCAAGCATGGGTTAAAACATATCAATTGAAATAAAAATACCAAAAAATTACTAATTTGACTTTAATTTTCTTCCAAAATAATTTAAATAGTGGTTACAAATAATCCTGTGCAACATTCTTTTATTTTCCAGAACTTTTAGATAGTACATTTGCTTAACTGATGACCATTAAAAAAGGTGAAAATTATAAAAGGATGAGTGAAGTCTGCGAAATTGATTCCTTTTTAAAGTTGCACAAATATCTTTTATCATCTGTTGGACAGTGGCCTTATCAATCACCCCGAAGAAGGATGTTGGTTCGTGTAATTGGTCACGGGATATGTACGATGATTATGGGTCCAGGTGTATGTATTCTAATGTAATTACATATGGTAAGCCCGACAGTAGTTGACCACCTCACTGAAATTTGTTAATTTTTTTGTAAATTTTAAAATAAAAATGTTTTTTTAAGGACTCTGTTGTCTTATTTTGAAGATATTTTTTGTGATTCAAAGAGGTTTGGCTTATTGTTGTAGTGAAAACAAAAAAATGTTTTTATTTCAAGTGGAAAAGACGTTGAGTTTACTTCAGAATAGTTATTATAGATGAATTTATTACAAAAATATTTAAGAAGATATTGCAATTCTGTTTATTTTTAAGTTACTAATAACTTACAAGTAATCCTACCTAACTTTTAAACAAGGGTAGAAACTACCCCTGTATTTTTTTAAATAGAGGGGCTAGTTTCAACCCTTAAACCTTCACCTTTGCAGATATGAAAAAATAAGTATCTATTTTTTTGCGAGTTCTAAAAACGTGCCAAGTTTCATCCCAATCGGCGTGTAACAGTTAGGTAGGTTCACTTGTTAGTACAGAAGTTTACGCTCAATTAATTAAAAAATAAACTTTAAGTTAATTTTCTGAGGTGACCGACTACTGTTTGAAAGGTAGTGATATCCATCTACATATATTTTTGCCGTATAATAATAAAAATATCTTTTTGTTAGTTACACATATTATTTGAAATGGTACAAAATTTTTATTGTAAATTTTTTTTCTACACAACTTTTCGTGGCATTTAAATATTGGCCTATAAAATTTATGATTGCAGTTAAATTTTTAATTTTAATCATATGGAGGAAAAGTAAACATATATTACTTTCAGAATTTTCTTATACACACGCCTGCCAGTAGGTTTAGTGTTACACATCCAACACCATATTGGAATAAGGTTATTAATATAAACGTATAAAATAATCAAATTTATAGTAACTTATAATATGCAAATTGACAATTCAATATAATAGATGGTCTGAGTAAAAGTAAATTAAAGCTTAAAAACCTAAACTTAAACCTATGAAGCATCTATTTTAAGATAACACATCCACAACTTTTTTCTGCTCCATCACTTATATTTATTATTGACAATATCGGTAACTTATATCTAATAATCGGTTATACCAAACAGAAAAATCCCCACGCTTCTTTCTTAACTTTACTGAGTGCTTAGATATATGTTACATCAATTGCAAGATAATAACATATTGGATCTAATAAATCATTAAGAAATTCATTGTTGTTATAACAATTAATATTTAATTAATATATTAATATTAAAATAAATCAATTATTATGGAATAATTATTATAATAATATACTAATATTAATAACAATCATTTGCAATGCAATAATAACACAGGACCACAAAAATAAATAATGTAAAATATATATTGGTCGGACAAGGCCTATTATACGTATTTTGACGCACTGAATCCGAATCCGTGTCTGCTTTAGCCCTAACAAGTCAGGTTCTCGTGGGAAAAGGACAAATAGACAAAAATATTGAGATATTCAAGCTATATACCTTTGCCCCAGATTCACTAGCCCCAAGATTTTTTGAACACTCAAGTGTGGTACGGAGCATATTTGTGGATCACCCCAGAGTGATGATCTATGATGATCATCAACAATTATCCCTTTCCAGCTAAGCCATATTGCGATACTCAAGTTATACGATCTTGGCTCAGATTCACTAGCACCCAGATTTTTTTAACACTCGACCATGGTTTAAATCATGTCAGTAAAACACCCTAGAGTGATGATCAATGATGATCATCAACATTTGTCCCTTTCCAGCTAAGCCATATTGCGATACTCAAGTTATACGACCTTGGCTCAGATTCACTAGCCCCCAGATTTTTTTAACACTCGACGATGGTGTAAATTATGTCAGTAAAACACCCTAGAGTGATGATCAATGATGATCATCAACATTTGTCCCTTTCCAGCTAAGCCATATTGAGATACTCAAGTTATACGACCTTGGCTCAGATTCACTAGCCCCAATATTTTTTTAACACTCGAGTGTGGTATAAAGCACACCCTTTCCAGGGTGAAAAGTTAATTATCATCATTAATCATCACTTTAAGGTGATCGCTAGACATGTTTCATACATGACTCCGATAATTCAAAAATCTTGGGGCTAGTGAATCTGAGCCAAAGTGTTATAGCTTGAGTATCTCAATATGGCATGGCTGGAAAGGGATAATTGTTGATGATCATTATTGATCATTACTTTGTGGTGACCCACAAACCTGCTTTATACAGGACCTAGGTGTTAAAACAATCGTAGGGCTAGTAAAGCCAAGCCGAAGTGAAACAGCTTAAATATCTCCATATGGGTTGGCTGGAAAGGGATAATTGTTGATGATAATTGATAATCACTTTTTGGTGACACACAAACATGTTTCCTACCGGAATCGAGTTTTAAAACAATCGTAGGGCTAGTTGAAGCCAAGCCAATGTGTTATAGCTTCAGTATCTCAATATGGCTTAGCTTAAAAGGGATAATTCTTGATGATGATCGTTGAACTTTATTCTGGGGTGACTCACAAACATGTTTCATACCGGACTCGAGTGTTAAAACAATCGTACGGCTAGTGAAGCCGAGCTTAAGTGTTATAGCTTGAGTATCTCAATATGGCTTGGCTGGAAAGGAATAATTGTTGATGATCATCAATTATCAGCATTCTGGGGTGACACACAAACATGTTCCATACAGGACTTGAGTGTTAAAATAATCTTAGGGATAGTAAAGCCGAGCCAAAGTGTAATAGCTTGAGTATCTTCATATGGCATGGCTGGAAAGGGATGATTGTTGATAATCATCATTGATCATCACTTTCGGGTGACATACAAACATGCTTTATACCGCACTCGAGTGTTAAAACAATCGCAGGGCTAGTGAAGACGAGCTTAAGTGTTATATCTTGAGTATCTCAATATGGCTTGGCGGAAGAGGAATAATTGTTGATGTTTATCATTGATCATTACTCTGGGGTGACACACAAACATGTTGCATACAGGACCTAAGTGTTCAAACAATCGTAGGGCTAGTAAAGCCGATCCAAAGTGTAATAGTTTGAGTATCTCCATATGGCTTGGCTGGAAAAGGTTAATTGTTGATGATCATCATTGATCATCACTTTTGGGTGACACACAAACATGTTATGTACCGGACTCGAGTATTAAAACAATCGTAGGGCTAGTTGAAGCCGGCCAAAGTGTTATAGCTTGAGTATCTCGATATGGCTTAGCTGTCAAGGGATAATTGTTAATGATCATCATTGAACATCACTTTTCGATGATCAGCAAACATGTTTCATACCACACTCGAGTGTTAAAAAGTCTTAGGGCTAGTGAATCTGAGCCAAAGTGGTATAGTTTGAGTATCTTAATATAAGTTAGCTGGAAAGGAATAATTGTTGATGATCATTGTTGATCATCACTCAGGGGTGACACACAAACATGTTTTTTTATACCGAAATCGAGTGTTAAAACAATCGTAGGGCTAGCGAAGCCAAGCCAAAGTGTAATAGCTTGAGTATCTCAATATGGCTTGACTGGTAAAGGAGAATTGTTGATGGTCATCATTGATAATCACTCTGGGGTGACAAACAAACATATTTTGTATCGGACTCGAGTATCAAAACAATCGTAGGGCTAGTGAGGCCGGGCCAAAGTGTTATAGCTTATGTTTCTTTATATGGCTTGTCTGAAAAGGGATAATTGTTGATGATCATCATTGATCATTACTCTGGGGTGATCCACAAATATGCTCTGTACCACACTCGAGTGTTAAACAATTTTTGGGGCTAGTGAATCTGGTCTAAAGGTATATAGCTTGAGTATTTCAATATTTTTGTCCATTTGTCCTTTTATCTCGAGAACCTGACGTGTTAGGGCTAAAGTAGACACGGATTCGGATTTAGCGCGTCAAAATACGTATAATAGGCCTGGTCCGACCAATATATACTTTACATAATTTATTTTTGTGGTCCTGTGTTATTATAACTAATATATTAAAGCGATATACTTCATATTCATTGTTAATAATTCCCTGAGTGACGATATTCCTTTAATTTTATTATAAAGTGTATATATTTTAAAGTGACTATTCACTTTTCGCGTTCCTGGGAAAAGGGCAGAGAGTGGGGCAAAATTAGAAATAAGTCGAGTTCGATCGTGTCATTGAGGAAATTCAAATGAGTGATTAATAATTTGATTTTCGCTCTTTGAAGACGATCGACTCAGTGGCTACGCTCTTACATGCCGGCCGAGGACACGGAAAGGTAAAATTCTTTTATTTTTTCTCTTTTTTGTTAAATTTTGGTATAATATAATTATCTTATAATGTTTTCATATTTAATTAAAGTGTGGCCTTTAAATTGATTTAATGGAAATAAAATACTCTTCTTTTGATGGGAGGCCTCAGAGGAGCTCAGATAATGAGTGTCAGCGCTCAGGGATCCCTAAATCGAGAGGCTTATTCTAAATTATCATTGCTGAATGAATTTCACAGAGGTCGAGCCATTTGATCACCATAGTATCAGTGGATGTGTATTTACCATTCGTTATATATTATCTGTATTAATTTTGTTAACCAATTTGAGAGCGAGTTTCAACTTAAGATCATCGCGTCGAGCAAATCAACTTGACATATTTAATTATTGTTTTTATATTCGTTAATAATTGTGATCTTTATAATGGTTTCTTAAATGCAAATTGTATCTTATGTGCGTAATGTAATTTAATGTACAATAATTTTTGTCGTTTCCTGCGCAGGAGTCAGTTGACTAAATTTTTTTAATTATTAAATTTCTAATTATTGTTAAATGGACGAAGAAATTTTAATAAATTGGCATTTGTTTAAATTATGATCATATTCATTCCACTAACATTTTATTTGAAGTTCATTAATTTTATAGAATTTAAATCATAATAATCTATCGTTATATTTGTTGTTTGACTTATTTTATGTGTTTCAATTTTAATTTTAGAAGCAGAGGGAGATGAATGAGTGCCCATATTTTTAACAATGTTAAAATTATAAAATTTATTTAATTGGTAATTAATTGTATTTTATTTTGAGAAATATAAATTAAAATTAAAATGGCTAAATAGTTGTTTTTGATCCTAAAATTGATAATTTAACATCGTATTTTTAAAAACAAGTTTTGGAAGCAAGTTATATTGAAACTGTCATGGAATCTAGTGAAATCTATTTTCCTATTATTCGACAGATGCCTATACGCGTTCACGAGATAATGGCGTTGGTAGACTTTTCGGACTTTAATATAATTTCATAAGTATTGTTCAATTTAGATTTGATTTGCGAAGACAGAAATAAAAAGTTACATAGATTCGTCAATCAAGTCGATAAATGGAAAAGAGAAAATTGTCTTTTTTTGGATAAAGGAGGTGTAAAGGGGGGTTGTACATTCTCGGATAATCATTGCCATGTGATAAATAAAGTAGTGCTGTTAAATAGTTTAAACATTGAACAATTCAGTAAAAAAGTTGATTTAAATATTAAAAGTAATTTAATTGAGTATGACCTATACTCTGTTCAACGAAAGAATGACTTTTTCAAACGACACTTGTTCCATATTCTCACTTTCGATCCTTGCTGTTTCGCAGGCCCAAGTTTACGAGGGTTTCAATAAACGACACTTTAAAGTATAATAAACAATTAGAAATTTGTTAATATTTTAGATATTTAATTTTAAACAATATATTCAAAATATACAGATTGTTAGTAAAATATGTCTAATTATTAGTAAAAAAAATAATTAAAAAATAGCTAAAACTTGACTAATTGAATTAGTAAACATAATTTTGCTAAAATATTAGTTAGTTTGACATAACTTGAAAATAATTAGTTATTTTTTATTAAATGATTAGTAGTAATATAACTATTTGAATTAGTACCAAGCATAGGCTTGTTTAGCCAATGCTGTGCCAGTACTGGTTGAAACGTTACATCTGTATTGCAACGGTTTTAAGTTGTTAAAAAAAATAATAATTTTTGTCCAATTTTCTAGTTACACTAGTATTGTACCAGTAATAGAAACTAGTACTGCGCCAGTACTGTCAAAGTGTTATCATCTCAACGATACGCCAGCCGTGGTTCCAATGCTGGGGCGCCATTACTGTAACAGTACTGATCAGTACCGGCAAGTACTGGGCTATTACTGCGCCAGTAGTCAATTTCTTATTGAGATATTATATACACGGAGAAAAAAGATTAGCAGCCACAGCTAAGAGTTAACTACCTGAGGTAACCTTCATTGCTTTGATGTGGATAGCTATTTTTGTTAGCTAACACAACTGTTAATTAGCTTTCACAGCTAGTTTTGTTTGCTGACACAACTAATTCTTTGCTACCACCGCTAAAAATTAGCTATCAATATAGTAGCTAACTCATTTTTCTCAGTATACATAAAATAACTATACGTCATGTAATAATTGTGTCATTACTGAGTTAGTAATGTTTAGTTATTCAATTAATTATTGATAGTTTGATACTAACAATAAATGAAAAAAAGTCAGTATATGCATCAATAAGCTCATGTCAGGAGATGGATTTAATTTAAAGAAACATTTTAGAGGTAAAGGGTAAGGCTACTTCAAGAAAAGGATAATGTGTTTAGATTAGTCCTAATAGCTAAATAATATATTTTTCCTAATAGCTAAATGCATCTGCTTACCTGACTTGAAATGTCTAACAAAATCGATGAACTTTTGTTTAACTTGAGTCTTCAAGAAGGAAGGTTACAAATGTACAGAAAAAGTTCAAGAATATTTCTACTGTGAACTGCAGTTTTAAAAGTATTTAAATTGTTGTTTTCTTTGTTTAACATTTATATTCTTACTCTGTAAAAATGGAAGAAGAAGAAGAAGAAGAAGGTGCTGATCAATTTTCACAAGTTTTAAAAAATAAAAGAGGCCAGGTAATAATGCGTATATTCTCATATGTTCTTAAATATTTGAACTACGTATATTTTCTGAAATTTTGTTTTGATAAATAACTTTTAAATTATTTGTAGCCCATTGGCAGACGTCAAAAACAAATTATAATAAACATATTCAAAACTTTGAAAGAAAGAAGTCCGAAAATTATGAAAAAAGTTGCAGTTTCGCATATTTTCGAAGAAACTGGAATTGGTTAAACAACAGTTAAAAAAATTCTTTTAGAATATGAACAGAGCGGTAGTGTTACGTCTCCAAACAGAACAAAGTCTCGATTAAAAATCATTCAAAAATTGGACGAACTGCAGAAGAGTCTTATCAGGAGAAAAGTTCATACTTTTTATGCTAATAAGGAAATTCCAACGTTAGATAAATTAACATCAGTTTTAGCATTAGAAGATAAACTTCCAAGACTTTGCCGTACTTCCATATATTCTGTTTTGAAAGATTTAAAGTTTACATACGAGAAACGAAACAGAAACAGTATTTTATTGGAAAGAAAGGATTTAATTTTATGGCGAAGAGAATATTTGGAAAAAATTTGAAAATATCGTGAAGAAGGAAAAACAATTTACTTTTTAAACGAAACCTGGGTAAATGTAGGCCATGTCTCAAGCAAAGCATGGTATAATGAAACAATCACTTCGGGACGACAAGCTTTTCTTCAGGGCTTAACTACAGGACCACCAAACCCGACTGGAAAAGGAAAGCGGTTAATTGTTCTTCACATCGGGAGTGATAAAGGTTTTGTAAAAGAAGGATTATTATTTTTTGAATCAAAAAAAAATTCCATGGATTTTCATGACGAGATGAATAGGGAAAATTTTAAGGAATGGTTTGAGAATATAGTGCCGAAATTAGACAACAATAGTGTAATTGTGATGGATAATGCTCCTTACCATTCAGTGAAATTTGAAAAAGTGCCGAATTCTCCATGGAAAAAACTTGATATACAAAACTGGTTGCTCGAGAAGGATATAATTATGATGAAACAATGATAAAAGTGCAGTTGTTAAATATAGTGAAAAGTGTAAAAAAACAATATAATTTATATGTCATCGATGAAATTGCGAAAAAAAATAACAAGATAGTTTTGAGACTTCCACCATATCATTGCGAATTGAATCCTATTGAAATGATCTGGTCTATGGTGAAAGGTTATGTAAAATCAAAAAATTTTACATTTAAAGTAGAAGATGTAAAAAAACTTATTACTCCAAGGAATAAGTCGTGTTACACAAGAAAATTGGCAAAATTGTGTCAGACATGTTATCTGTGAAGAAGAAAAATTTTGGAATATTGATGATCAACTTGACGAATTAGTAGACAGAATTCCTGAAATTATTATTCGTGTTTCAACTGATTCAACTTCTAAAAGTGAATAAAAATGAAAATTTGTGAATTTTATATGTCATTAAGTTTTACAGATACTTATTCTAATTATTGTACTTATTTATTATACGTGTAAAAACTGGAATTCTATTTTAAATATATAAATATGTTTTGTGTATAAGTTCCTTGGCAAAAGTATTGGATTGAATTTTAATCAGTTTAAATAAGTTTAAATCAGTATTCTTCCGGGGCATTCCAAAATTTGTTTCCGAGTCAATAAGTTTTTAACCGAACCTAAAAATAGATGTAACTTGACGAAAAATTCTTTCCCAATCATTCCGAATTAATCCGTTTCATTCCGAAGCTAAATTTTAATCCGTTTGAATCCCGTTATTTTATTCTAAATTAATCCGTTGTATATTCGAATAAATCCGACTAAAATTGCAACGGATTGATTCGGAATGATTCAAAATGAAATAACAGGATTCAAATGGATTAAAATTTTGCTTCGGAATGAAACGGATTAAATCGTAATGATTCGGAAAGAATTTTTTGTCAAATTACATCTATTTTTAGATACGGATAAAAATTGATTTGATCGACAACAAATTTCGGAATGCTCCGGAAGAATATTGATTAAAACTTATTCAAACTGCTTGGAATTCAATCCGATACTTTCACCAGGGTTGTATTTATTTTAAATTCTTATATAATTTAATTTGACGATTTTTGGAATAGAATCGTATTTTCAATTTAATACTTTATACATTAATTATAGGTTTATTTATGTTATGAATATTTAATTAATTTAATTCACATTATTTATTTATTTTATAATCTTTTAATATTTCATATATGGTCGATTCTTGCGTAACTGCCCGATTTCAAGATAAGTTTTGGTAAAAAAAATTTGTTTTATTCAATGTTACTCTGCACTTATTTTTCTTATTAAGGTGTAATATAAGTATATTTTAAACGATTTTACTACAACTATATTTATACGAAAATAATAGCAAATTTTTGAAAATTGGCTGCCATGTGGAGCTGAACCGCGTCCTTTTATTGTCAATATATTGTACAAAATAAAAATTTCTTTTTGATATTTTGCTAAACCGAAAATAAATAATAAATTCATATATTATTTAATATTCCAACAGTGTTTTAGATATTAGTTAACATATATAAAATTTTATAAAAGAACAGCAAATACAATATTTAATAATGAATATTTCGTTTTATTTTTTGGATAATTTGAAATCGACATCGAGCAGTGTAATCCGGCATTGCTAAACTACTTTATAGAATAATATTTTAAAAAATTAAAAAAAATGGTAACAATACTATCAAATAGTTGTTACAGTAATATAATAGTAATGACATGGAACTGAACGCTTTTTTTGTGCACATGTGATTTTCACAAAAATAATTTTTTTTAAGTAAAAAATTTTCTTTTTTAAAACTTTTTTCACATGTGATTTAGTGCTAATGGATAAAAATTGAGATTTAACTTATTAGAAGGTGTAATAACTAAACACATGACACCTTAATTATAAGTCTACAGATTGCGTTCAAAAATTGGAAAAATTGAAGGACAAAATATTTTTACAGATTTTTAAGTATGAAATAGTATATTAAGCAACAAGGGGTTAAGGGCAGCCATTTGTTTACGCTGATGTTTGTGTACGAGTGACAGTCAAGGGCGAAGCCCGAGACGTGAACGAGTACACAAACATCATTGTAAACAAATTGGACTGACTTTAAACCCGTGTTGCTTACGATACTTTTTATTCCAAAGGCACAAGCTTGGTGCTTTTAAATGTTTGTAGGTTAGGGTCTAAATGCATTCACTTGTTTGACCGTATAAAAATGGCGGCCATTTTTGCCCTGTGGTGGAAAAAATGCATGGATCAGCTGTTCATTTTTTCCCTAGGGAAAAAATGGAAGCCATTTTTACCCGGTCGAACAAATGAATGCGTTTAGACCCTGCCTACAGGCATCTAAAAGCGCCATGTTTGTGCCTGTGGGATAAAAAAGGTATTATGAAGTGCAATATAAACCTAAATTGTTTATAAATATAGACACTTTATGCTTGAAAAAGGCTGAGTTATAATAATGATATTTTCACCGAAAATTATTAAATTAAAGTTAACATTTTGCAAAAGGGACACGCCACGGAGCTGAAATTTCAGCAGTTATAGTGCAATATAATAGAAGTTATAATATATATATTGATTTATATTTGGTTTTCAGTTACTCTCATATATACCTTTAAAATTCACTAATACACTTCAGAATATATTTTTAATTTAAGTGTATTTTTTCAACGCCGCCAAGTAAGGCAGTTACGTTAGAATCGCCCATATACAAAAAAATCAGCTAATTCAACTACTTACCAATTATTTTAATTCGAATATATCAGTGGCAAACGAAAAAAAATCTTAAAAATAAAATCTGTTAAAATCATTACATAATAATTTGTATATGTCTCATTTATATTTGAAAAAATAAATAAATAACAATATATGGATAAGACGTTAACAATTTTTTGAGATAAACTCTTATTCTATATTTTTCATAAACTCGTTACCATTCAAATGTCCCTTTCAGGTATTAACGTCATAAATAATCCTTTTGTATACCTAGGGCCCACGGCCCGGCTGTAAAATAGAAGACGGACCAAATTTTTATTCGCTACTTACTGGAGAAAAGAAGTAGTAAAACACCATTTTCAAATTTAGCAACGCCCTAAAAGAAAAAAAACTGCGCGACCAAAGTCATTCTCTCGATGAACAGAGTATAGTCGATGATGAGCGCTTGTCAGATTTTGAGGTTGAAAATTTAAAAGACGGAATTTTAGATTCTCAAACCGAAAATTTGATTAACGATGAATCATTTCTTGATAATTATGATATTGCTTATAGTTTTATGAATAAAGATCGCACGATAAAAGATGTGACTTCATTAAGTATTTTAGTTGGAGATAGGACCGAAGACGAGTAACTTTCTCCATCGAAATTTTTAAATTTAAAAATAATCTATTGCATTTATTTGAATGCACAATTTTTAATATTTTACTATGTTTTTTTATTTTATGATATTGTATGTAAAACGTTTAATAGAAGGTATTATAGCGAAAATGATGATCTTCGTAAAAGAAAGCCACCTGACAAATGTCCATTCGAGTACAGGGGGGTTGTTTTCAGTTGAATATATTTGAATTGTTGAGCTTACTTTAGGGTATTGTTTTGATAATAATTTAAAAAAATACCTGCATGGTAGATTGTTTGAGGATTGACATCAATTGTTATTTTCTGCATAATTTATTATAATATTTTTGAATTTAAAGACGTGAATATTTATGGATCGATTTACTTCATTAATCGTGAATTAACATGCTAGCATTCGATAATTTTTTATAAAATATTATAATGTTTCAGAATTGTTTCAATTTTGTGTATCAATGAAGTTGGATTGAACATAAGTATCATGGTAGAGTTTTCAGTGTAATTTCTTTTAGAGCTTGTTTGTTCATATACTTTTATCAAGACCAAAAATGGTCTTGACCCACTTTAAAGTTATATAGTTCAAAATAATTTTACGTTTGTCTACTTTTGAATGCCGTATGGCATTTTTTGAAAATTTAAAAATAACTGCATGTATTAAAAATCCGAAAAGACCAACTTGCCCCCAAATTCTTTAATCAACAGTTTTTCAGTCGCTAAATGAAAATCTGATGTTGGTTTTTCAAAATTTAAAATGTCGGATTCAAAATAGCTGACCAAAATGTAAAAATTTATCGAATTTTTTTGAAATTAAGTACTTGGGGGATTTTGGGGTAGCTGATTACGTTTTTGAGCTTACTTTTTGAAAAATCAAAACCCTTGGGGGTTTTTGGGGTAGCTGATTGCGATTTTGATCTTACTTTTTGGAAATTGAAAATAGCAAAATCAAAATGACGGACACAAAATTTAAAAATCGATTAAATTTGCTAAAAAGTCATTCCTCGGAGATTTTGGGGTCACTGATTACGATTTTGAGGTTACTTTTTGGAAATTTAAAATGACAGACACAAATTTAATTTGGACCACATTTTGTACAATGCATCGAAAAAAGCTCTTGGTGAAATTTAATTATACTTTGCAGTTTTGTACTTTATTATCACCCAAATAAAAAATGTAAATGAATACACTTAAAAAATTTAACAGTTCTTTTTATTCAAGATTACAGGGTACACACACAGTACATACTTAAATCGTTCCAGATTACAAAGACCTTTCAGTTAGCACATCTGCTACAAATTATTTAAGAAATGGAAAAAAGTAAAACAGAAGATTGCTACCCTCCCTTTGAACACTCACGAAACCGTATTAAAAATTTTAAAAAATCATCTCCAAATCACCTCACATCGACATTATTATGCCTTACCACTAAGTAAGACACAGTAAGATTTTTCTTGACCACCCCCTCGCCCCTTGAAATTTCACTAAGATCTATTTTTTTCTTAATTTTTATCAAAAAATGTTTTAAAAGCATTTTCTTAATCTAGTTAAAGTAAAATTTTTATTAGATAAAATATTTGCAGTATCTTCAAAAGTAAATAATATGGATTATTAATTTATAGTAACTTTCATTACAGTCTTGAAGGCATACACTGAAAAAGTGGTTTTCGGTTTGTAATCTAGGATAATCGTGTAAATCAAACATTTTTCCCAGCAAAGATAGTAAATTTTTAATGCAGGAAAGGTAATTTTTTTAAAAAAAAGTAAATATTACTATCCTAGATTGCAATTTTACTATCTTCGATGGGAAATATTTCTTTTTGCACGATTTTTCTAAATTAATTGCTGTTATTGTAAAAATTAATGGATAAATTATAATACTTAATGTTAAATGTCTTAAGGGGAGGTTCTAGTCCAAATCGAGAAAAAAAATTATTTTTTTTATTGCTTTATTTTTATACTTAGGGTCTTGAAAATATGTATGCAAAAAGATATTCCTCTATCTAATTTATTATACGAGTTATAGCATATTAGACTAAAAAGTGCGTCGGCCGAAAAACAAGTAAAAACGCGCGCTCGCACCGCCTATTAAGTGGTGTGTTTCAAAACACACCGAAAATCAGTGCTTAAGTTCCGCAAAAAATGCTCTTCGCGGATAAGGAAGGAACCTTACATGTTCCTGGAATAGCTGATTAGAAGTAAAATTAAAAAAACAAACATTACATACGATTTTTCCTTCGTCAAACTTTAAACGCGTTTTTCTCTCAAATTAAAGCTTATTCAATTTAGGGAACCACTAGGTTGCGTTTTTTTTTTAATTTTTGTTATTGTTTATTTTACGATAAAGCAAAAAAAAAAGGGGAAAAACAGGTTTTTCTTTTTCAAATGACCCCAATTTTTTTAAAGGGTCTTTTTAAAAATCGGAGATTCATATGGCCCCCCAAATTTTATCTAGTTTAAGAATATTTTTGGTTTTTTCAGTTCAGATCATTTGGAAGAGCTGTAGAGTGCCCCGCGCACTTGGACTCCCGCCACGCACGGCTTTCTTCAGGGAGGGCTGGATCCGCCATTTTTAATTATTTTTCCTTGAGAAAATTTTGTAAAATTTTTCAAATCCATACCAATAAATACCATAAGAAGTTATTTTAAAAAATAATTGCGTAAACTCAAAAAAAAAAATCCTAAAATTACGTTAATTTTCGGGACTTTGGACTAGAACCTCCCCTTAAAGGGTATCAATTAAATCCCTCTTTAAATTAAAAAAATATTACGTAAGATTTTACAGGAACCCCTCTTCCCCTATGTAAGATACCGTAAGATTTCATCAAACCCTCTCCCACCCCCTAATGGTTTACGTAATTTATGTACCTAACCTAAAATCACCAACCCTCAAAAACCACCGTGCCCCGCTTTTTCCATCCCTCCTCACTTTAACTTTTTTTGGTTTAGGTAAAATTTTTTCTAACAAACTAGCGGATGGAAATTACTTAGCAGTCATCTAGAAACGATATCATTTGATAACCTAAAATCTCTAACTCTTAAAAACCACACTGCCCCGCTTTTTCCATCCCTCCTTACTTTAGCTTTTTTTGCTTACACTGAGAAAAAATTTTGTTTGTTCAATATTGTTCAATAATATATGTATTTGATTTACACATATTTATTGTTTGATTTAAACAAATATTTAATTTAATTTAAATAAAAAAGTGTTTTGTTTTAAGCGAAGTAAATATTATTTTAAATAAAAGAGATTTTTATCTTTAACATGTTATTTTTTTGTTTTAAACACAAAATTTTTTTGTTTTAAACACAAATTTTTTTTATTGTAAACACAAAATATGTTCTGCTAGAGCTTAATGTTTGTTTCCTACTTTATATAAAGCATTCTTTGTAATTTGATATTACTTCAAGTGTTAATTTACCATCTGTGCAAAACCGAACAAAACTACACTTCTCATTAGCTGCGCACAATTGTGAAAATCTGGGGATATGAATTAGACAAGAAAAAGAGACAAAAAAAACAATGAGTTTAGTAAACTCACTTGATCACAAAAGTTTTAATCACTTCAGATATAATTCAACTTTTTGATAAAATAATATGATTTCCACACTCAAGTAATCACTTTAGTAGAAACAAAACTACGATTGCAAATGTATTTGTTTCCAAAATATTGATAAACACGCATAATCACTGGAAACGACGCGCACATGTTCTACCGGAAAAGTAAACAAACGTGAAAATAGTGACTTCATATTGAATGCAGAAAGGCCTTTGCGCATTCAATATGTTTCAATCAAACATAAAATATATTTCTTTCAAATATAAAGACTTCAAACACAAATTTGGTTTAATTTTTATTTTAACAAAATTTAGTTTTTAATCAAACAAACAGAATATCACCTCTAAACATAAAATATATTGCAATCAAAACTTTAGATATCTCAGATACATTAAAATTAAATTAAAAAATATTTTTTATTTAATCAAAATCATTCAAATAAATACTTATATTTAAATCAAGAAAATATTTTTCTTAATGGAGGTAAAGTTTTTTTTTAGGACATACTAGCAGATGAAAATTACTTTAGAAGCACCTAGAAACGAGATCATCTGATAACCTAACATCACCAACTCCTCAAAACTGCCCCACATCTATATTTTCATTGCTTATCATTTGAATTTACTCTAATGAAACTAAAGGTATAATTTGCAGACTGACTGGCAAACTGACTGGCGTCTGCCAATTTGGGATCCGCTATTTTGAATTTCCAGAAAAAAGCTCAAAATCATAATCAGCTACCACAAAAACCCCCGAGCAATGTCTTTTAAGCAAATTTCATTCAACGACCGCAAAAACTATTAATTAAAGAGTTTGAGGTCAGGTTGGTCTATTTTAGACTTTTAATACATGAAGTTGAATTTACATTTTTTAATTAAACGCCTTTTTTTCGACATATTGGCATCGCCATTTTGAATTTTTAAAAAACGCCATTAGGCGTTCAAAAGTAGATGTGGGATTTTTAGTCATAAAATAATAAAAACTGGCCTCCCACTAGCCAAAAGTGTTTATGAGTGCACATTCAATAAAAGATATATTTCACTAGAACTTGGTATTTATTTAAAACATTATATTTTTCACCACTGCTACCGGGACTTACAAATACGTCTGACTATCACAGGTTTCCGAACAAATCCCCTTCCACGGAATCTTTCTCCGGCAGAGAAGCTGCCGCTTGAAGCTAGGTTCATAATGCGCTTGCGCTTAAAGAATTATGCTCGACTTGCGCTTGCAAGAGAAAACTAAAGGCAAGTTCCCCACATAGAAAATCTTACAAATTTTTTTAGCTTTATAAGTTTCGAATGAGACAAGACCATTTTTGGACTCAGGCCTTTCTTTGTTGACGTGGAACGTCCCAAATATGGTGGATTTCACGGAAAATGTCCTGACCAAAAAATAAAATATGTCCAATCTATTGCAAATTTTTTTTTAAGTTGTCCTATTGGATAGATATTTATCCTATAAATAATTTAAAATTTTTTAAAAAATTGAGGCAGTGGGTTTTTCTTGTAAGAAAGGTTTTAAATGTTTTTATTTTAAAAAATGAAGAAACATTCACAAAAAATAAATTAAAATTTTTTAAAAAGTTTCGTTTTTACAAATTATTTACTTAACATAAATAACTTTTTTTAAAAAGTTGTGGCTTTACAAATTATTTATTTACTATAAATAAATTTAAATTTTTTAAAAAGTTGCGTTATTTTATTCATTACAAATTAGAATTTTGGTGCAATTAAGTTTACGTATATAGGTTTTGAAATTTTCCAAACGCCTCATAGCGCAGCGAAATAGACAGCACTGACGTAGTAGTAGAGGGAGGACACTTACTGAAACATGCTTCGGGACACTAGCTGAAATGGACAGTTACTGAAACGGACACTTACCGCGACCTTACTGTATGTGATATTTTATTTTAAATTTCTTTAAATTAAATAATTTAAACATATTCTTAAAGCTTCATATTAACGTATTTACTAAGAAAAGTCCTCAATTCCAAGTAATCATCCAAGTTTTGTGGTAACACTAAACTAGAACTAAACCGTCTTAGCTTCTCGAAAGATTAAATTTTAATTAGGTATATTAACCATTTAATTTTAGTTTTGAAAATTCAATTTAAAAATATGCATTTTAATATTTTATTGTACCTACCCTGCTAAGAGTAAAAAGATAAAAAGGGAAAGAAATATGAAGATAGAAAGAGATTACACTTTTTCTATCCCTTCCATATATCTACTTTGCATTCCCAAAACACAATATCTTTCTATTTCTAAACTACTACCTCCATATATCTTTTCTCTATTCGCTTTGAATTTGTATGCGTTTCTATTCCCTTTCTATAATCTTCTAAAATAAATAAATCTCTTTCTATCTCATAGTCCATCAACTATTTTTATCTCTTTCTATCCCTTTTCTATCTCCTTTTTTTCCTTTTCTATAAAAAGTGAATCTCTTTCTATCCCCTTTTTATCGCCTTCTTTAAAAATTAAATCTCCATCTATCTTTTCGCTTATCTAATATTTTAAATACCCAATTGCTTTAGTTATTTTATATGGTAGTATATGTATCTATATATACTGAAATTAATCTGATATTTAACGCGTATAATACTGAAAAATCGTCAGCTATGATGGAGCGATCCCCAAACCTCGTGCGCATTAACCTAAACACACTACCAACTGAGCTAACGAAAGATACACTACAGATCACTTCTTTACTTGACTGCCTTTTATCACTCTTACTCCTATCTTAATCTTCCTCTTCTATCATTTTCTATCCCATATAGTATTTATATTTTTGGAGATCTATACTGGAAATATAGAGATAGAAATCTTATCACTTTTTATCTTTTCTTATCTCTGTTGTAGAAAAAGATACAAAAAACGTATAATTTTCAATCCCGACTCTATACCTTCTTAACCCTTTCTATTGACCCCAAACCTCTTTCAATCTCTACCATAATCATAATTATCAGTTTTCACCATTAATCACCTTTTCCCTATAACTTTTAATCTTTAATCTTTACCATCCTTTCTCTTTCTATTGCCTTCAATCTCTTTCAATCTCCACCTTAATCACCATGACCAGCTTATCGCCATTAATCACATTTTCCCTATAACTTTCAATCTCTAATCTTTATCATCCTACCCCTTCTATTGCCTCCAATCTCTTTCAATCTCTAACTTAATCATAATGATCAGTTACCAGCATTAATCACCTTTTTCTTATAACTTTTAATCTTTAATCTATACCTTTCTATCCCGTCCTATTCCTACTTCAATGCACATAGCAAGTTATCGCTTTTAATAATCTTTTTCTATAACTTTGAATTAATGTCTAATACTTTCACATCATTTCCAAATCCCACCTGAATGAACACGATGTGCTTTCCCTTTTAATCACTTTTTATCTATAATTTTCAATAACCTATTTCTATACCTTTTTATAGTTTCTTATCCCACCTGTATTAACATGATTATTTTTCGCTTTTAATCAATTTCCTTTCATTGCTTTCTGTAATCTAGTGAGTGATCATGTTCTTTCAGTTGGGGATGGGAGTGTATAAGTAGGGATAGAAAGGGATTAAAGAGGATAGGAAGGGATAGAAAGGGATAAAAAGAGATAGAAAGAGATAGAAAGGAATATTAAGGGATAGGAAGGGATAGAAGGTGATAGGTGAAAGATTAAAAGTTATAGAAGAAAGGTGATTAAAAGCGATAACTGATGATGCTGGTTAGAGTGGAATAGCAAAAAATATGTGGATATGTTATAGGTTATTGAAAAGTATAGATGAAAAGTGATTAAAAGGGAAAGCTCATCATGTTCAATCAGGTGGGGTTTGGAAATAATATGAAGGTATTAGAAATTAATTGAAAGTTATAGAAAAAGGTGATTAAAAGCGATAACTCCCTATGTCCATTAAGGTAGGGATAGGACTGGATAGAAAGGGTATAGATTAGAGATTGAAAGTTATAGGAAAAAGGTGATTAATAGCGATAAGCTGGTCATTATGATTAAGGTAGAGATTGAAAGAGATTAGAGGCAATAGAAAGGTATAGGATGGTAAAGATTAGAGATTGAAAATTATAGGGAAAAGCCTATTAATGGCGATAAGCTGGTCATCGTGATTAAGGTAGAGATTAAAAGAGATTGGGGTCGATAGAAAGATATAAGGAGATATAGAGTCGAGTTAGAAAATGATAGCTTTCCTGCATCTCTTTCTATAACAGGAATAAGAAAAGATAAAAAGTGATAAGATTTTTATCTTTTTACTTCTAGTAGGGTACTCAATTTATCACAATAACCAGACTTATACATATTATTTATTTAGTTCATACTATAATTAAGTAATGTATAAATTTATGATTCAGAATAATAAAACTTTATAAAAATTATAAATTCATTACATATATATATAAAATATACATAATTATAGTTTTTAATAATAGCATTATTTAATTATAAATATACAATTATCAAATTAATAATATTATATAAAGAAAATCAATATAAGTAGATTATTTATTTCTAAATTAAAAGAAGAAAAATTAAAGTAAAATAGTATTTTTAGTACAACTATACAGTGAAAATATTAGGATACACCTGTCTTTTAATTTTCCACCGACAGTTGGTTGACATAAAATTACACAGGAGTGTCCTGTTAATTTTCATAAAAACGTAGAGTCAAAGTCACAACACTAGCCATGGAAATTTTACAAGATTGTTGAAAATTCTCAGGACCGTTGGTCGAAAATTATTAGAACTCTCGTGTTAATTTTCTATAGGTTAGACTAC
This sequence comes from Ganaspis brasiliensis, assembly GCA_037103525.1. Classification (NCBI taxonomy): domain Eukaryota; kingdom Metazoa; phylum Arthropoda; class Insecta; order Hymenoptera; family Figitidae; genus Ganaspis; species Ganaspis brasiliensis. The sequence goes on along the minus strand of JAZKLR010000223.1, from coordinate 751,489 downwards.
CTTATTTACGTTAGCCTATTAACTTCATAATAATTATAATTGTATTTACTACTTGAATTCTAATTTATCGTGACACCTTGTATAATCTGCTTTTTCCAAGCAGTTGCCAACATGTTTATTTTCAACTACTGCTACGAAAAGTTGACGATCACAAGCTATGTTCAATGATTTTCATAGCTATTCATAGCGTTTTGACAAAACATCTATGTCAAATCGCTATCAGTGGGGTTAAGTTCAAGTTTTTTGTATTAGTACAAGGGTGTATTCGCATTTTTTTTAAGTCAGAGCATATTAGTGTTATTTACATTACTGGTAATTGATTTCAGCTAAAATATCCCAAAATTGTGTAATACAAAGCAAAAAGCGCTACCGTAGCGCTGGTGCTACAGAGAATCCGTGCCCTGGGCTCTTATGATTCACACAAGTGAATCAAGGTGGCAAAAAGTTAAAAATACCAGATAATTAATCTTAAAAATAAAAACAAAAAAAACTACACAAAAAGTTTTATATTAGCTTCTGCCATTCAGAATTCAGTAAAGAAGAAGTCAGAAAAAGGTCCTATTTGACTAATTTTTTATGTTTTGACAGAGTTCTCTAGAACAGCTATAGATTCTACAACAATTTATACGTGGTTTGGTGGCTAAGAGTACCGCTTTTGTCCAATGAAAGTGTCAAAAAAAGTTTTTAAGGACCCGCCCTAATGGGGCGGGAGCTTTGTCTGTAGTATTAATTACATCTTTACAAAGAAAGTTTTACACTTTAATAATACATGACCATGCGGTCGAACACACCAGTTCAGAATAACACGACAGCGAGAACGCCTCGTCGTCAAGTACATATGCGGCGACACATGCGCTGCGGTGCCGATCTCACGAATCACATTTTAAAATCGAGCGACAATCGACCGAGGATCGTTAATCAAGTATAGCGGATCTTCTTCCAGTTCTGGCACTCTCGAGAGAACGGGACACACATCCGGACCCATCTGCTAGGACAATCCTACGACGATCAGGAATGCCGACCACGACGATGACGACCACCAGGACAACCTCTTTGACGATTCCTTATGACGTGGAAAACTCCACATCGGAGTCAAACAGTGTTTGTGCGTGTAAAATAAAAGTGCAAACATTTATTGTTTATCGCACAAAACAAATAATTGTACGATCTGACAAGTTGGCAGGTAGAAACCGGAAGTTCAAATAATAATATTATCTAATTAATTTAGTTAATTAAATACAAAATCAAAATAGAAGTGAATCTTAATATAACAAAATCTTAAATTCAACAAGAATCAAATTAAACTTTTGAATCTTAAATATTTAATAAAATTAAATAATGTAAACTCAAAATAATAACAGGTACAAATTGCCAAGTTTACATTAAGGCTGAACAACAGCCTGGAATTGGTTCCAGACTGGTGTGTAATAATTTATTTTTTAATTAATTTAAAAATTTTATTCGCGGTAACTTTTTACCGCGTCACAGTATATACATATATATTGATTATTCACCTTACTATAAAAAAGCAGATGCGAGCTATTTAGCCCTATATATTTTGTAGTTAACTTTGTTTTATGCTTATAATGTTTATTTGAATAATTTTCACACTTTTTTGAAAATAATAAATTAAGAAATTCTATATCCTTCTTTGATTAAAAGGACAAATGAACACTGGACGAGCCGCTTGTCAAGCGAACTTACTATTTCACCGGGTAACAGCAACTTAGAAGGGGGAGTTGTAATGAAGGAAAATCGTCGCTCACATATTTATTTTAATTTGATGTTTCCCGGCAAAATTTCTCTCTGCTTCCAACACGCGTAATTCGGGAAAAAGTCTCTTCGGGCACTCTCGAGAGCATTCTGTTTTCTTCGTCGCTGAACGTGAATATCGGTAACACGTGAGAAACGCGGAAACCGAGGGAAGAAAAAACTCACAGAGAGTACACATAATTGATTTTTGATTGATTTTGTGTGTTGTATAACTCCGCGTTCAGCTTGATGTCATTTTGTGCTTAATAAAAGGATTTATAGAGCTAATCAAGGCCTGTTATTGTCTTCACCTTCGAAGTATTCATAATGTCTGCGTTCGCTTTCTACAACGAAGTGGAGTTCGTTAAAACAACTAGTATCGAAAACTACACTGAATTTTGGTAAGTCCGCTTGACATTCTTCTTCTCGTGGCTCACCGTCTTTTTCCCCTGTTTCACTCGCAACTGCTCACCTCCACTTCATCAGTGTGAGTCCACTTCCATGTATTTTTTGGTTCTCCTTTAGAACTAAGCATCTAGCGTTGGTCTGTGGAACTAAAAAATCCCTTCACCGCGCTTTTCCTGCTGCGACCTATGTCAAAAAAGGCGGAAATTTTAAATTAAATGTTATTAAAAAGAAAAGTATTAAATAATTATTTATTGTTTTATATACTTTAACTTTAAACATTATTTTAATTACAATGCCGAATAAAGTGAACTTGAAAATTTCTTCTTATTACGCATTGCAATTTAAAAAAATGTTTTAAATTAAAGTAAAAAGTATATAAAGTTTTATACTTATTTACAACTTGGAATTATGATCAATAACATAATCCAAGAAAAAAGATATACTAAATTAAAAGTTAATTAGTTTTCTACGAATTAAAACATGTAATATATACGTGATTTTTTATTAAAAAATTTTTTTTATTCTATACTGATTAAAGTTTTATTTAAAATATAGTAAAATGAATAATAATAATAATAATACGTTTAAATGTGGATATTTTAAAATTTATTTACTATTATTCTTATATGGGTTATTCCACGTGATATTTTTATTTAAAAAAATTTTTTGATTGGAATAATTTTTATGTATTCTATATGAAAAACAAGAAAATACGTACCTATTTTTTATTGAATTTTATTATAAAAGTAAACCAAATAAATGTAAATGTCATTTAATCGTTAAAGAGTACCACTTTTAGCCTTATATGAGAAAAATCTATGTATTAAAAATTTGTAAGAATTAAGTAGGAAAACAAGCATAGCTTGAATAAATTGGGATTTTTAAATAATTTTCTTGAAACTATTTCTTTTTATTGTCCTTTCTCGACATATTTTCTTATTTTAACATTTATTATTTCTCTCTTTAGTTTTTATGTACAAAACTATAATTCCAGACACAAAACTAAAACTTCTCTATTTTACACATTTTTATCCTCAGATTTGTATTATATTATGATGTTTTGAGCATAATAGTTGATGTCAATAATTAGACAGGTAATATCACTTGATATAATTAATTAATTTTAAGAAAAGTATTTTTCGATCGAAATGAGCAAAAGTTGTGTATGTAAAAAAAACACTAACACATTAAATACACCAAATAAATTATTTATTGGCGACGTTTCGTCCACACTTCGTGGACATCTTCAGGCTATAATAATAATAAGTATAACAATTAGTATAAATTTTTTAAACGCGAACCAACACGGAATTTTAATTTTTTGAGGAAAGATTTTTACCTCATACAGAAATTTACAAATTTTCTTTAATTATCACAGAGTGTGCAATGCGTTAAACACGTAAAAACGCGTTGCGCTGATTTCGTTTCACTTACATTGCTCGTAGGTATTTCTATTATTATTTTGAAATATTTTTGAAAAACTGTAATGTTTTTGCATACACATTCTTCACATATACAACATTATATTTGTATAATTCTTTTCAATATTTTTCTCTGAAGTGCGCTAAATAATTTCGAATGTTAATAAATAACCTTTTCTTTATTAAAAACGCCCTCTGTGAATAAGTGCTCTAATCCATTATTGGAAGAAAAACATAATTCAGTTTACAAAAATGTGAAGTGTGTCAAAAATGATTGGGCGACTGAATTTAATTCTCTAATTGGACAGTACATTTGTGATTCCTGTCCTTATATAAGAAATCAGCTAGCAATGGGCTTGTAACGCAAAAAGCGTGACGCTTAATGGTATAGAGAGAGAGGAAGATTGAAAATAGTTGAAGTGAGAGAGATTTTTTTTTATTTTTTTTATTTTATTTATTACAAACACCCGCAGTCCAAAAGGACCATATAAGGGTAACTACAATTCAAGTCTTAACAGTACAGTTATTATAAAGATTTCAAGTATAAATTTAGGATTTTAAGAAATTGGCTGCTTTTAGTATAAAATAAATCTAAATCCGGTTTCAAAGAATTGAACATTTTGTTAATGTGGTAACACGCAAAATAAATCGGAGCCTCAGAACCAAAATCTGTCCTCAAAGCGGGCAATAAAAAAGGATCAATTTGCCTAGAGGAAAGTCTCGGCAAACGGAATGCAATCCTACAAAGAATATCTGGTGCATAAACTTGAGAATAAATAATTTTAAATAAAAATATACACGCAGCAGATATTCTTCGTTGTTCGAGAGACATAAAATCAAATCGCAAACATAATTCTTTATAATCAAGTCCTCTTTTAGGATAAACTTTATCCGCTTTAAAAGCCAAGTATTTAAGAAATCTTTTTTGAACACTTTTCAAGCATAAATTATATTTATCAAATTGAGGGTTCCAAATAATAGAAGCGTATTCCAACTTGGATCGTACCAAAGCATTAAATAAAATAATAAGAGTTTTTTGATTGGAGAACAGTTTAGAGGTTCTAAGGAGATATCCTAGAGCTCTCGAAGCAGATGCTACCAAGTTAGAAACATGTTCATTAAAATTTAAATTACAGTCAAAAGTTACACCCAAATCACAAGTAGAAAACACTCTTTCCAAAGCGCAACCATTAATCTTGTAATCGACGATTATAGGATTCTTTTTTCTTGTAACAGTCATTACGTGACACTTAAAGGCAGTTCGTTTTTAAGAGACCACTCAAAAATATAATCAAGATCAGATTGTAAACAAACGGTATCCGAAAGTTGATTAATTACACGAAACACTTTGATGTCATCGGCGAAGAGTAAGACAAAAGATATAATTCCTTCAGTGATGTCATTAATATACAGAGAGAAAATAGGAGATCCCAAAGATGAACCCTGAGGGACGCCCTTGGTCGGGGTAAAACTACTAGAGTTAACTCCGTTAATAGAAACAAAATGGATCCTTTGAGACAAATAGTTCATTAAAATGATTTGCACGTTTGGTGGTAAATCAACCTTCACCAATTTTCTCTTTAAGATCGAATGGTTAATTGTGTCAAAAGCTTTGGCAAAATCTAAAAAGGCGACATCCACCTGAGACCGATTTTGAATGGCATCATACAAAATCTGCGTAAAAAAGGCTAAGTTAGTCAAAGTGGACCTTCCCTTCAAACAACCGTGTTGCTCATTTGCAATAATTTTTTTTAAAGATTTATTGAGAATTTCCGTTATGGCTTTTTCAAATACTAAATAGAGATAAGAAAGGTAGGTATAATTAGAAAATTTTCTTCGTCTAATGATCCTCATCCTAATTGGGGATGGCAGGTAGCTTGAAGAATTTCGAAAAATTGGGCTGACAGGCAGCTTGAAGGAGAGAGAGAGAGAGAGAGAGAGAGAGAGAGAGAGAGAGAGAGAGAGAGAGGCAGTGAGAGATAATGGAAATAAGTATACTGGTATTTTCAAAAATTGGAGACAAAATTCCCCCTCTTTTACCCTTATTACATGCTAGGAGGTGGTTGGCATTTCAAATTTCATAGAAAGTCGTGTTGAACAAAGAAAGAAATAGTTACATTGAAGTCGTTTTCGGTAATGTTTTTAAGATTTGTTTATATGACTAAGTATATAATGAACAGCACTATATTATGCACAGAAAACAATATTTTTTCAGAAAGTTGAAATTGAACATAACAAAATTAGTTAAATATGGTTAATTATTTTATGATTAATTATTATTAATTATTTTATAAACCATAAATGGGTTTTTAAAAACTAATCTTTGAACCCTTAAATAAATAATTGCAAATTTTGTAAAGCTAGTATCAAAACAATTTTATAAACATTGCCGAAAACGATTAAAAAGTAACTTTTTATTTATTTGTTAATAACAATATAAAAAAAAATTCAAATGAACACTGTTGCTTAAAAGTATTTTTTAATCGTTGCTTAAGTAGTACAAATCATTTTTAAACAAAATTTTGTAAATTTAAGAGAATAGTACTGTTTGAAAGTGGAAAAATATTTTTTGTTTAATTTGTTAATTAAATATTTGATAAACAACATTTTTTCAAATTCCGAGAAGAAGATTCGATGTCAAATTTATCTATCTTTAATTTAAAAAAAAATTTAGACAAAATTATTTAAATATGGTTAATTATTTTATGATTAATTATTTATTATTTTTTAAACAATAAAGGAATTTTAAAAAACTAAACTTTGAAACCTTAAATAATTGCAATTTTGTCAAACTAGGATCAAAACAATTTTATAAACATTGCTGAAAACGACTTGAATGAAACTTTTTATTTATTTGTTAATAACAGAATCAAAAAAAAAATTCAAATAAACACTGTTGCTTAAAACTATTTTTTAATAGTTGCTTAAGTAGTACAAATAATTTTTTAACAAAATTTTGTAAATTTAAGAAAATAGTAATATTTGAAAGTAAAAAAATTTGTTTTGTTTAATTTGTTAATTAAATATTTAATGAATTTTTAAAAACTAAACTTTGAAACCTTTAATAATTGCAATTTTGTCAAACTAGGATCAAAACAATTTTATAAACATTGCCGAAAACGACTAAAATGTAACTTTTTATTTATTTGTTTGTAACAAAATCAAAGAAAATTTTCAAATAAACACTGTTGCTTAAAACTATTTTTTAATCGTTGCTTAAGTAGTACAAATCATTTTTAAACAAAACTTTGTAAATTTAAGAAAATAGTACTCTTTGAAAATGAAATAAAATTTTGTTAATTTTGTTAATTAAATATTTAATAAACAAAATTTTTCTTTTAAAATTCCAAGAAGTAGATTCGATGTCAAATATATCTACCTTAAATTTAAAAAAAAATGTATACAAAATTATTTAAATACTAGCTGTCGTTCCCGTCTTCGAAGGGGTTTTAGTTCCTACTGATACATTTTAACTTTTGTCTTTACATTGCTTAAAATCTTCTTTACAATTTATGAAATTCATAAATGTTTTATTTTATTTCGTTTTTGTTTATTTTCTACTATATTGTTTTTTAAGATCTGTCACGTGAAAGTAACCAATCATTTGTTTTCAAAAATAATTTTAAAGTTTCTTAAGAATAGTCACATATTAAAGGATAATTTATCTTCAAAAGTATAATTTACTTAAAAAGGACCAAAAAAGCAAAAATCTTACGAAAATTAATAGTTTTGTATTGTTTTGTTTACATTATATTATATTTATCATAAGAGTATTTATAATATACATTATGCAAATCTGTTTTAATTCGAACTTTAAAATAAAATGAAATTAATTTTAAATTAATTAATAAAATTTATATTGCCTATTAGTTACAAATATTAGAATTCATGTTTATTAGAAAATGATGAAACTAACAAGAATATTTTTAGATTGTTAGAAAAATTGTTCAATCTCCAATTTTAAATATTTTTAAAGTTCTGTCAATTAAGGAACATTGTATAAAAGAAACAAATCCAAGAATGTACATTTTTCAAAATTATGTTGTGTCTCCCATATTAAAATTCAATTCAATTAATTAAAATTTTTTATTTAAGTATTGATTTGTGTCCATTAAATAATTGAATTAATTATTTTAATCTTGTATTTCTTAATTTTACTATTATGTATTATGCATCAAAGTAATTCGTTACAATTATAATTTTTTCGATTTTTTTTATTCCGATAACAATTTTTTGTTTTATCTCAGTTATAGAATAACATTTTTTTCAAAATTCTGCTAAAATGTGACGAATTCACATGTAATATGATTAATTTAAATAAATTAAACTTGTAATTTCTCAATTGTAGAAAGTTTAAAAACAGTCCATCAAAAAATGTATAATTATAAAAATTTTAATTTTTTTAATTTTCTGAAAAAATAGTGTATCTCCCGTTGTTATTAATATTTTTGAATTTTGTAAATTTATAAACCCTACTTGAGTCAAGACCTAACACTCTGTCAAATTAGGTTTTAAACAAACAAAAAATTTTACAAATGAATATTTTTGATTTTTTGAATTTTGTAGAAATTTGAAATTCAAATTTGTAATTTATTTTTCCATTTTTTTTTAATGTTAAAATATTAATTAATTTAATAAATTTTATCTAAATAAAAGAGCTAAGTACAAAGAATTTTGCAGTGATCCGTCAAAACATGGAAAAAATTACAGTTTTTAAGTTTTATATTTTTTTGAAAAAGTGTCATAATTTCCGTTTAAAAAAATATTTTTTAATGGGGTTTGGCTACAAATTATAATTCAATTATTAATCCCTGATCAATTATGGTCAAAATAAAAAGCTATAGGTACAAAGAGTTTAAGAGTGTTACGTAAAAAAATGAAAAATATTAACTTTTTCGGTTTTTTGATTTTTTTGAAAAAATGTTATAACTTCCTTTAAAATTAATATTTTTTAATGGGGTTTAGCTATAAATTTAAGTTACGCGAACTCCTAACAGACTGCAAGATTTAACTTCAATCCGTGTAGCCGTTTTTAAGTGATGCCTGGAAAAAATATCGCGGACATACATACATACATATATATACATACATACAATCATACAAACATACATAATTCTTTTAAACAGCATTTTTGTAACTGAAAACTTGAAACGAAAAAATAAACAAAAATTTCAAAGTTCTGTGCAATGTACAGAGAAAACACTTATTTTATTAATATAGATTATTTATTATTTTTTAAACAGTAAAGGGATTTTTAAAAAATAAACTTTGAAACCTTAAATAATTGCAATTTTGTCAAACTAGGATCAAAACAATTTTATAAACATCGCCGAAAACGACTTAAATGTAACTTTTTATTTATTTGTTAATAACAGAATCAAAAAATTTTTTCAAATAAACACTGTTGCTTAAAACTGTTTTTTAATAGTTGCTTAACGGTGTACCACAGCCAAAGTTTAAGAAGACGTTGGGGGTTGCCCTCAACGCCTTTTTTCCTAAGTATGGTCCTGACTTCCTGTTACATATGGCACAGTGTAAAGATTGGTGCATATGGTCATCTCTAACCCTCACATAATTGTTTATGAAATGTGTCAGAAAGTTCTATTCGTACTTCCCATCATAAATTGACATCCAATAATGAAATCTTTCCGTGTTGATTTTTTTAGTGCCGTACAATTGTCAGGACGAGGCCTTTTTTCCAATTTGTATACTTTCTGTGCACAAATAAATAGTGAATTATATATACGAGTGAGGACCGTAGTTAGGAAAAAGACGTTAGGGGCAACCCCATACGTCTTTTAAAACTTTAGCTGTGGAACCGGTACCGTTTCCGGTACCGATGAGTAGCTGACGCGTTTGTGAAGGGGAAATAGTTTTATTTAAAATTTATTAATAATAACTGAAGGGTGGGCAGTGGAGTGATTGGTAAGTGTAGAGTGAAGTGCGAAGGTGTGAATGAAAAGAGTGTATGAAGAGGTAGTTAAATGTATGAATGGTAAAAAGAAGTGAAAAAGAAGGAAAAATTGTGAGGTTATGGTTAGAGCGAGCTGAGTGAGAGTGACAGATAGAGAGAGTGACGAAGATAACGATATCGAGAAAGTATAGATTAAGGTAGGGCGAAAGAATGACGGAGAGCAATGAGTTGAGTAGTAAAAGAGTGAATGATGACAGGGCGCGTCAATTTGAAAAGGAGGATATCATGAAAAGTATTAAATGTAATGATTGCCAAGTTTTACTTAGAGTAATGAAAAGCTCAATGAAGGATTCGAAAGAAAAATTTAATGAAGCTTGGGAGCAAATGGATGATTTTAAGGAATTAGAGGAAACCAGGTCTAGGCAGATTAAAATGTTAAGAAAGGCAGTGAAAGTGATTTTAAAGCGGTTTGAAGAGTGGGAGGCAAGTTGGGAAGAGAAGAAAGAGAGTATGTGGAAAGGAATAGAGAATGTACAGAAAGGAATAAGTATAGGTGAGAATGAGAAGAATTTGCGGAGAGAGAAGGTAGAAATGGAGAGAGTAGCATTAAATGATGAAAAAAAATGAAAAAAATGATGAAAAAACTTATGGAAAGAGAGAAAAGGAAGAGGAATATTGTGATCAGAGGAATCAAGGTTGGCTGGACAGAAGGTAAAGAAAAAGTAGAAGCACTGTTGTCAAGGATTGGGGCTAAGGTTAGGATCAGAAATGTTATGGGGGTGAGGGGAGATGATAAGGAAAAACGAAAATTATGGATTGTGGAATTAGAGGATGAGGAAGATAAGAATGAAGTTATTAGATTAAAGAGAGATAGTTGGAAGTTGGATAGAACGTGGAGAGAAAGAAGGAAAAGATGGATGCTGGAACAAGCAGCGTGGGCGGAGAAAAGAAATGGAAGTGAGGTAAAAATGGACAGAGAAAGTGTTTGGGTGGATGGTGTAAGATGTCAGGTGAAAGAGAATACGGAAGGGGTCATCAAAGTGGGTCCATAAATAGGCTTATATATAGAAAGGAGAAGTTAAAGAGATCATGGAGAGGAAGGAAAACGTATAAATGGAAGAACGAGAAGGTTAGGATGATGTGAGGATGGCACGATAGACATTGAGAGAAAGTAGTGAATGAAAGTTAGTGAATGAAAGAGTTAATGCTAAGAAGATGAAAGGAGAAAGTAGAGTTTGACTTTATAAAAAAGGGTGGGCGATGAACGGGATGAACTCATTATGAGAAAAAGGAACAAAAAACGGAAGCCCAGGCACTTGTCAGTTAGGTGGTTTAAGAGATGAGAAGATCTAGATGAAAAGAGAACGGAGGCCCTCGAACCCGGAAGGGATGAGTAAATAAATGTTACTCTTTGAAAGTAAAAAAATTTTTTTGTTCAATTTGTTTATTAAATATTTAATATTATTGTACAGATGTTGTCAAGTCCATTAAATTTTAGCTTTTCTTTATTTAAGCTTTTCAACCAAAATTTTGGTCCTCTTTAGAATCTACATACGAAAATTTTAGTTATTTATACAACGAAGATTTCATTTTATAAAACATAATTGTAAGGATAAATTTACAAGAACCACTTACAAAAAACGTGAGGGTAGTCAACATTAAGGTTAAGAAAATTACATTATCATTAAAATTCTTATATTATAGTCAAAATAGTAACCTATGTGCCGATGCTAACGGCACAAAAGGCAGTAGAGTCCTTAATAACTATGTTATTTACACATTATTGTGTTGTTTTTAATATAAAAAGTCAAGAAAAAATCAAACTTACCGTGCAATTAGCACGATATTTAATAAACAAAGTTAATTCACAAAATGAAAAACTGCAAGATGGAACGGAAGAAGGATCAGGCGAGCATAATAAATTAATAGAAAACAAGTTGAAAAGTATGTTTATTTTATAAATATTTTATTTCTACATAAATAAAAATATAAATTTACCTTTACAAAATATAATTAAGTATAAAATATTTTAAAAGCAACTTGAACATTTGTCGTAAACTAATAAAAATTCTAGTTTTTGAAAAAGTTGAAAAAGTCGATTAATTTCATAAACTTTAGGTCAAATAAATAAATAAATTATATAAATAAATTTATATTTATTTTTAGAAAAATAGTAAATTTAAAAGAATAAACTTTGCTAAAAATGGGTAAAATCCGGGTTGGCTGGATAAATGCCCCGATCAAAGAGCACATAGAAGTACCAAGGTGCCAAAAGTGCCTTGGATACGGCCACTCTACCCGTACCTGCAAAGGCCCCGGCAATAGTCGAGCCTAAGTGCATTACATGCACAGATTTGAACAAACAGGACTGTGCTCACTGGACAGGCAGCAATGGCTGCCCAGTTTATAAGGAGGAACTGCAGAAACTTAAACAGGCAAAAGCCTAAAGTTTCTGCAGATAAACCTGCACAAATCTAAGAAGGCCCAGGATCTGATGCTGGTGACAGCCAGTCAGGAGATGATCGACGTTCTGTTCTGCACTGAGCAGAACAAAAGAAACGATCTAGCTCCCTGGTACCAGGATTCATCGGGAAGAGCAGCCATTCAGGTCTACAATCCCGATTTGAGGGTAGACAAGTTCCTGGAGACGAGCAGTGGGTTCGTGTGGGTGGAAATTTCAAGTATACGCATGTATAGCTGCTACTTCTCACCCAACGACCCACTGAGAACCTTCGAAGCGGAGATAGACGATCTCGAGTCGAGCCCGCGAGAATCCAGGCTGGATGTTCTCGTCATAGGCGACTTCAATGCGAAGTCGCCAGACTGGGGCGAGACAAGGCTCGACAATAGAGGAATTCTAATCGCAGAAATGGTCTCCAGGAACAATCTGATGGTTGTTAACCAGGGCCAAAAGTGGACGTTCAGGACAGACCATAATATCGGATCTATTATTGATCTTACAATAACAACGTCTCTCCTAAACAAGCACATTAAAGACTGGCACGTCTCTGAGGATCATACCAAAAGTGACCACCAGTATATTAAGTTTTCAGTCTCAGGAGGAGACACACCTAGATCAAACAAGCAGGATGATTCCTGTAAGAGAGGCCCTAGGTGGAACATTAAGAAGCTAGACGTCGAAAAGTTCGGTCGGTGCCTTGAAGAATCCCGCCTCTTTGAGGAACTTGGATGGGTGAAGAGACCGAACAACCTGGATCGGGAGGTGCGGCCGGTGATGAATATGATAATCACCGCATGCAACGCGTCAATGCCGCGCTGCAGAAGTACCACTCCCAGAAGACGTAATGTATACTGGTGGTCAGAGGAGCTGGCCTCTTTGCGAAAAGCATGCGTTAGAGCAAGAAGTATATACAGCCGCTCTAATGAAGATCCTATGCTAAAGGACGCATATACAGAGGCCAAGATGATCCTCAGAAAGGAGATTCGAACTTCACAGCGAAGGTGTTGGAAGACCCTAATCGAGGATGTTGAGAAGGACCCATGGGGTCTGGGCTATAAAATCGTCACCAAGGATAATCAGGGCCTTGTTTCAGGATGGACTGGAGTGACTGTCAAGTCCGTGAGGAGGAACTCTTCACTCTTGCAGAGCTCCACCAAGCCGGCAAAAGATTGAAGCCAGGCAAGGCGCCTGGAATCGATGGGATAAGTAACGAGATACTTAAACAAGTGATCGTTGCTTCACCCCAGATTCTCTTAGATTGCTTCAACAATTGCCTAAAAAGAGGAGAGTTCTTCCGGGATTGGAAACGACAGAGGCTGGTCCTCCTAAGGAAAGGTAACAAACCTCTTGATAGAGGACATGGTTCTGCAGAGGATGCAACTCCACTTGATTGGAGCGAATAGTCTATCCGACTACCAATTTGGTTTCCGTAAAGGCATGTCCACAGTAGATGCCATACAAAAGGCAGTGGACCTAGCCAAGGAAGGAAAGGACAAATTGGGTCCGGGGAAGAAGAAGAGCTTCTGCGCTTTGGTAGCTATAGATATACGCAACGCGTTTAATACCGCTAAATGGGAAGATCTCATCAAGTCGATGAGAAACAAAGGAATACCGCCCTACCTGTTCTGGATAATGAATAATTATCCTAGCGACAGGTGGGTAATATACGAGGGAGACACCTGCACTGTGAAGGAAGAGATGCAACGAGGTGCCCCTCAAGGCTTGAGGATAGGACCATTCGTATGGAACGTCTCGTATGATGACTTCTTGCGAATGGGTCTACCCAAAGGCGCGGTGATCATCGGCTTTGCGGACGACGCGTTGATCGTGTGCTTTGCCGAAACTGGATGCCAGAGGCCTTCAAATGGCCCTGGACAAAACTGAAGCGCTCATGGTCACAGACAGACGTGGTTACGAACTTCCCCGGATCGAAGTAGACGGATTCGAGGTCAGGTGGAGCACGCATATAAAGTATCTTGGTGTACAACTCGACAAGTTTCTGAATTTTAAGCATCACATCGCCGTGGCTTCCGACAAAGCTGCAAAATGTGCAATAAGCTTAGCCTGTATAATGCTGAACGTCGGTGGACCTTTTGAAAAGAAAAGGAGATTGGTGGTGAGTGTGTTCCACTCAAAGCTGCTTTATGCAGCACCAGTGTGGGCTCCCTCCCTGCGAACGGATAGAAGCAAGACCATCTTGGAGAAGATACTGTCCTCGCAAAGGATTATCACTAAGCGTATAATCTCTGCCTATAGGACAGTATCTGCGAGTGCTGCTCAGGTCCTTGCCAGCGTCCCGCCGGCAGATCCTTTGGCGCAAGAAAGGGAGGAAATTTTCCTCCTTTTTAAAGATAGGATGTTCACCCGTTATACGGATGACAATAGACCCAGCAAGGACCAAATTCGCCGAGATGTGAGAAGCAGACTCGTCGAAAGATGGCAAGCAAGATGAAGCGGGGATGAGAAGGGTCGATGGACACATCGGCTCATACCTACACTCGCCACCTGGATAGATCGAAAGCATGGAGTAGTCTCGTACTACCTCACCCAAGCGCTCTCATGTCACGGGTGTTTTAACTCGTACCTAGAGCGCTTCAAAAGACGAGAATGTTCAGAGTGTGCGTACTGCCAATCCCCAAAGGACGACGCAGAGCACACACTCTTTACATGCACACGATGGAACGACGAAAGAAGGGTCATGTTCGTCGGTGTAAACTGCGAAGTTGCACCGGAGAACATGGTCCTGTTAATGACTCGATCCAAAGAGAATTGGCGGCACATCGAGACCTTCATCCACCATGTTATGAAGGTTAAGGATCTTGATGGCCGCCAACAAAGGTAGTTCCCGTATGTCGAGGAATGATATCGTTTAGGCGATAGAAGCGGGATATAAGACCACTCCTGAAGGCGATACGTCAGTAAACTGGCTCTACCTGGGAGTGGTCTTAAGGTCCCAAATAAGGGTGTGTTTTTAGCGGGTCGGCAGAACATCGCTACCCCCGCATAGCCCTGTAGTACGGGATACAGGGTACCTGAAGGCAGGTTTTCACATCCTACGCAAAAAAAAAAAAATTTAAAAGAATAAAAAACTAACTTAATTCGATAGACTATTTCAATTTACAATGATGTTTCTTAATATATAATTTATTTTAATAAACAGGTACAGATGATAATAACGAAGATCCTACGTGCAAATTTCCTATAATTGATAAAAATTTGAAAACTGAAAAAATTAATAAAATTCTTCACGAATATAATGTACCAGAGCGTCAAGTAAAACGTCAAAAATCATCCTTTCAAAACAGCAATGCTGATGAAGCAATCACAGTTTCAAATATGTTAGAAAAAATAATACAACCAAAGCCGATATTAATGAGCGTTCAATATATTTCTGACATAAAGAAACCTTTGTTGGACGCTAAAAATTATGACGAAAAAGTAGAAATATTATCGAATGGCATCTCGGGCAAAGAAACAACGAAAGTCGGGAGGGTATAAATCTTGTCCAAAGAAAAAAAAGGGTCGACTTATGGATTCTAAAATCGTACAAAAAGTAAAAAATTTTTACTTATCAGACGATAATAGTAGGATAATGCCAGGGAAAAAGGACTGTATTTCCATTAAATCAGATTCAGGTCGTACAAATGTACAGAAGCAACTTTTACTAAATAATTTAAAGGATTAGCATTTAAAGTTCAAACAAAAACCCCCGAATATTAAAATCAGCTTGTCAAAATTTTCAAGATTGCGACCTAAACAATGCATTTTGGCAAATAAAAATGAGTGTCATAATGTGTGTGTCTGCAAAACCCACCAGAATATGAAGTTAAAATTTCAAAGTTTAGAAGCTGAATTTAACAAGCATCAATACAAGTTAAATTTTACATACAAGGAAGCATTAAGAGATATGGTATGCGAGGATCCTTGTTCTTCTTGTTACCTACTATCCTGTGAAAACTGTCCGGGTTCTGAAGTCATTTGTGAAAAACTAAGTGAATTGTTTTCTGACTACTCAATAAGTAAAGAAAAAAACAATGAATGGGCCAGCACGGATCGATAAGTTTGTTTTAACTATAAAGTTATACTTTATTTTTAATAAGCAGATCATTTCATTTCGTTTATTACGTTTATTTTTATAATATTCTTGCTTAAAGTCAAACTCAAATTAAAATAACTCATTAAAAAGATGAAATATGTTTATACGTTTTTAAAAATAATTTTTTAAATTGAAAAATTTGATTACTAATTTTTAAACTTTAATTTCATATAATTGTTACAAAATTTATTTTTAAAAAATAAGAGATTGCAAATTATTATATAATTTTATTAATTATATCAGTTTTTCGTTAAAGGTTAGAAATTTTAATAAATAGAAAGATAAATAAAAAAATATATATAGGGTCAGTTAGGGCAATGAAAAACAAGGGGTATTGAAAAACAGTCTATGCTTAAACTAAATTTATAATTTTTGCTTCCTCATAGAGGAAGCTTTGTAATCGTCAAGATATTCGAATTTTCAAAAAATAGTCTAAATCGACTCATTTTAATCTGAAAAGCGTAAATTTTCATTCTTAAGCAAATGTCCAGATCTATGTGTGTGTGTGCGAGTCAAAACAAATTGATTGACATATATAACTTTTATAATTAATCAAAAATTCGTAAAATAATTCATGTTTTTTCATTTTTTTGCATTTAAAATTCCTTTTTTAAATACATTTTCCAATTAACATTTATATTATTAATTTATTGCTTCCTCTATGAGAAAGCAAGTTATTTTGCTTACTTGGAAGCCAAATGTCCATGAAATGAACATAATTTTCACCCAGTTTAAACAAGTTTACCATCAGACTCTGTTTTAGATTAGGCTATAAGAAAATTTTAATGCCATTGCTTGTTTAAAAAATTGTAAATTTAACCTTAACATCAACTGATCTTTATTACCGCTTGTCTTTTATTACGCCAAATAACCCTAAATATTATTTTCTAAATATTAGGAATTTTCTTCCCTAGATGTGAATTTCAACAACAGCAAGATTCTGTTGAAAAGTTTTTAAAAAAGTTAAAAGAAGATTTACGGTTATTATTAAAGCATGATTTTATTGCAAAATCTCAAGCTTCATATTTTTCAAATTTAAAAGAAAATTTACAAGACGGAGTGTTTTTAGTTTCTTTAGATTTTGCCGAAAATTATACTTTTTGCGTGCAAGATGCCATACAAGCGTATCATTGGTCAAATACACAAGCAACCTTGCATCCGTACGTTATTTATAGCAAGGAAAGCAATTCACTTCGCATTGAAAATTTTGTCATAATCTCAGAAAATGAAAAACATAATACTGCAGGTGTACATCTTTTCAATAAGAAATTAATATTTTATTTAAAAGAAAAATATGGCGAGGAAAAACTTAGGAAAATTATTTACTTTTCGGACGGTGCTGCCTCGCAATACAAAAATAAGAGCAATTTTGTAAATTTACTGTCACATCAAAAAGATTTTAAGGTCGATGCTGAATGGCACTTTTTTGCCACGTCCCATGGTAAGGGGACATGTGATGGTGTTGGGGGGACAGTAAAAAGAAATGCTTTTAAGTCCAGCTTGCAAGGAAAAAATATAACTACACCGCAACTTTTATATGATTGGGCAATAGATTTTTTCCAAAAAAGTTAAGTTTATTTTTTGCACAAGAAAGGAGCACGAAAAAGAGGAAAGTTTTTTGAAGAAAAGATTTCAGAAAGCCACAACGATCAAGAACACACGTCAGTTCCATTGTTTTTTATTCAAAGATGATAAAACACTCATTTGTAAATTGTTTTCAAACGACGAGAACTATGAAGAACATGAAATTGAGAAATAGTTGTTTTAATAATCAAGTTTTTATTACTGTTCATAAACTTTATTCGTAAATAAATTTTGTAATGCTATTCCTTATTTTTATTCTTATAATTATTTCTGCTTATTGACAGGGTATTATGTATAAGTAAGTACAAAATATGCAAAAGTGTCACGCGTCGTCGGTAGACGTGCTACGAGGTATAGGCGAGCCGCGCTGCGTAGTACGGGGATGCGCCGCCCGTCACAAAAAACGCAATAACTTCGCTTCTAATTACAAGCCACGAAATTTTAAAAAAGGTATTGAATCGATATAAAATATCCTTTGCAATGAAATTTGAACGAATCTTCTAGGACGTTGAGAACATTGTTAATTTTACAAATAAACAATTAATTTTGCAATAACAATAATTAAATATTAACAATTTAAATTTTTTATTACTTAAATTAAAACTACAATACTTACTTTACACTTATACTAAATTTCATTCAAATCGGATCATTATATCCTGAGATATTAATTTTTCAATTAAGCACTATAAAAAACTTCAATTGTTTATAACTAAGGTAAATTTAATTTTTTCGAAAAATCCTTTAGACCATCTAATGAGTTCATAATGACGTTTAGATCTTTCATAAAGCCAAATAAATATAACAAAGTTGAAAATTGGCTGATACACTTCACGAATTTTGACTCAGTTACCAAAATTAGAATAAATTATACAAATAAAGTTAAAAGCAATCAAGAAATTGAAAAATTTTTTTGTAGAAGATGTTTGTAAGTTTTGTTTAAACCATCGAAATTTTCTTTAACATTTATGCTATTTGGATCACTATTAATAAAAATCATTTCTGAAAGAACACGTTTTCTCCAATCCTGTTCGTAATCTACAATTTTAGTATTTTCAAAATCAAATTTATGCTTATTGTTGGTACAATGAATATTGATAACAAAATTTGGATTTTGGTTATTTCTGTGTTCAGAAACTCGTTTTTCGAGAAAACGTTTGGTTTCGCCATAGTAAACTGCCTTGCAATTTTTGCATGGAATCCTGTAGACTACACCTAATTTTTTCCATTTGTCTACTGGATCCTAGCCTAATCTAACTATATTATTTAAAGATTTTTCAACTTTGGGAATGGTACAGATGTTATAATTTTTTAAACTATGTTGACATTTGGAATAAAAAACTTTGTTTTTGAACGGGATTGTAATTTTCACTTTTTTAGCATATAAGGATTTTTTTAAAGTCGATAAATTGTCATTGTTATTTTTCTTCTTCAGTCTAACACACTTGAGTCTCTCCGCGATACACTCATTAATAAAATTCTTTGGGTAGTTATTGTTAAGTAAGTAAACCTTTAATGCATTCAATGTTTTTTTTGTGAAAGGTTTTATGTGAAAGAGAGATAGCTCTGTCGACGAGATTAAAAACAATATTACGTTTTTGATTCACAGGATGATTAGATAAAAAATTTAAAAGTCGTCCAGAACAAGTAGGTTTTTGGTACCAGTCAAAAATTAAGCGATTGTTTTTTCTAATCAGAGTCAAGTCCAGAAGATTTATTCTTCCATCAATTTGAACTTCGTGTGTGAATTGTAATTTTTTATGGTACGAATTGAAAACTTTGACGACTGTGTCTATAAAATTTTTATGACTACAAATGATGGTATCATCGACGTAGCGATAATAAAACGGTATATTACAATTGTGTTTATGTTTTAAGGTATTTAAACATTCTTTCTCCAAATCTTCCATGCAAATATCTGCAAAAAAAGGTGAAATGGGAGAACCCATCGGAGTTCCATGAATTTGGTGATAGAATTCTTCATTAAATTTAAAAAACGTATTTTGACATAAAAATTTGGTGTTATCAATGATTTGTGAATACGGTATGTCACAGTTACCATTTATCATGTGGTAACGTCTATCCAAGCTCTCTATTACCAACTCGCTAGGAACATTGGTGAACAAAGAACTGACATCAAAAGACATTAACACATAATCTTTAGGAATGTTGACATTTTTTAATTTTTCTTTAAGTTCGAAACTGTTGTTTATATGTGAGGAAGGTATAGGAACTATGTTTTTTAACTTTTGATGCAATATCTTAGCAAGAGAATGATTTGGAGAATTAACACAAGAAACAATCGGTCTAAGAGGGACATCTGTCTTGTGAATTTTTGGTAAACCGTAAAACATAGGAAGTGTTGTGTCAGTTTGAGTGAGGGCGTTATTGTGAAAGTTGGAAGATAGATAGCCATCATCATTTAAAGATTTAAGAATTTCTGCAACACTTGAACGTAATTTTGTTAAAGGATTTTTATTAATCTTTTTATAAACATCGTTGTCATCTAGGAGAATATAAGCTTTCGAAATGTAGTCAACTTTATTGAGACAGACAGTACGGTTGCCCTTGTCAGCTGTAGTAAAAATTAAATTATCATTATTTTTAAGAAAATTTTTTGTGAAATTAAGTTTTTTGGAAAATTCTCTATCTTCAGATGTGATTTTATGTTGTTTATTTTTATTTAAAGTAAATTGTATATTGTTAACCATAGTTGTTCGAATTTCATTTTTTAAAACAGTGTCTATATCTAAGAAACTTAAAGTTGATTCAATATTCTTAATCGTGTTAATAACATCAGGTTTTGAAAAGTCGGGAATATAACTATAATTCGGGCCCAAACTGACAATGTCAACAACTTCGTCTGGGATAATGACGTCACTCAGATTAGAAAACCAATCTTTCCTGTCGATAAAACCATGAGAATTATCTTTAACAGTAATTAAATTCTGAAATTTTTTCTTATGTGCATTGTCACATTTTTCTTTAAAATTACAAAAATATTCCTCATTTTTTAGCAAAAAGCTGTTTAAAATATTTTCATCAACAGAAACATTAGTCAGAGAAGATTTTATCTTTTTTAAAGTGTTAGTTAAATAAGAAATATGAAAATTTATGTCCTTGATTTCTAGATTCAATAACTTATTAGCATAAATATTCAAAGATTCATCGAATAGTTTTTTACGAAACTTACTGTGAAAAGTTCTTAGTTTCAGAGCTTTGTTAATATTATCCAGATGTTTTGGAACTACATTTTTTGATCTGCAACGCAGAAGAAAAACTCTTTGTGAACTGGCTTTAGCTAACTTCTTCAGCTAATTCTTCTTTATATAATTCTTGAGAATTGCTGTTGTAGACAGAACCTACTTGTTCTGGACGATTTTTAAATTTTTTATCTAATCATCCTGTGAATCAAAAACGTAATATTGTTTTTAATCTCGTCGACAGAGCTATCTCTCTTTCACATAAAACCTTTCACAAAAAAAACATTGAATGCATTAAAGGTTTACTTACTTAACAATAACTACCCAAAGAATTTTATTAATGAGTGTATCGCGGAGAGACTCAAGTGTGTTAGACTGAAGAAGAAAAATAACAATGACAATTTATCGACTTTAAAAAAATCCTTATATGCTAAAAAAGTGAAAATTACAATCCCGTTCAAAAACAAAGTTTTTTATTCCAAATGTCAACATAGTTTAAAAAATTATAACATCTGTACCATTCCCAAAGTTGAAAAATCTTTAAATAATATAGTTAGATTAGGCTAGGATCCAGTAGACAAATGGAAAAAATTAGGTGTAGTCTACAAGATTCCATGCAAAAATTGCAAGGCAGTTTACTATGGCGAAACCAAACGTTTTCTCGAAAAACGAGTTTCTGAACACAGAAATAACCAAAATCCAAATTTTGTTATCAATATTCATTGTACCAACAATAAGCATAAATTTGATTTTGAAAATACTAAAATTGTAGATTACGAACGGGATTGGAGAAAACGTGTTCTTTCAGAAATGATTTTTATTAATAGTGATCCAAATAGCATAAATGTTAAAGAAAATTTCGATGGTTTAAACAAAACTTACAAACATCTTCTACAAAAAAATTTTTCAATTTCTTGATTGCTTTTAACTTTATTTGTATAATTTATTCTAATTTGGTAATTTTGTTTTGATTTATCAATGTCAGTCTGTATTTGTGCTCGTCGCTTATATTTGTAATTGTCACTATCGCACTTTCGTTTAGTTTGTCACTGACCCAGGTCCTGTAGGCACCTGTCCAAAAATGACTAATCACACTCTGTGATAATTTAAGAAAATTTGTAAATTTCTGTATGAGGTAAAAATCTTTTCTCAAAAAATTAAAATTTCGTGTTGGTTCGCGTTTAAAAAATCTATACTAAGTGTTATACTTATTATTATTACAGCCTAAAGATGTCCACGAAGTGTGGACGAAACGTCTCCAATAAATAATTTATTTGGTGTATTTAATGTGTTAGTGTTTTCTTTACCTACACAACTTTTGCTCATTTCGATCGAAAAATACTTTTCTTATTATTAACAATGATGAGCGACGAATTATTACTTTCTAAAATTAATTAATTTATTTTTTAATATCGACGTAAAATCTTATAATTTTAAAAGTATCTTATCAATAAAGTATTTTTCTTGGAGCACATGAACAAGAAATTAAATAACTACATTTTAAACATAATTTATAAGTTTTGACATAATTTAAACTAAATAATTGAAATTTTCTACTTTCTTCTGTGAAAAATTAATTCTTATTCCTTTAACTTTAAATTTATCTGACACAAATTCATTAATTTTTATTCTTTATTATTTTTCATCATATAAAACACTGAGAACTTGGGTTAGGAACAAGTATACTCGCAAAAGAAAGTCAAACATTTAAAAATTAATAGGTCCTTGTTTGAGCTAAAATTTTTTATATGTAATATCAATTAGAGTCAAACCATTTTATTTCACCCAAGGTCGTTGCGGACTAATTTTACAAAAATCTAATAATTTGTAATATTTATTTTTGATGTCTGTACAATACGGTTTTGACCATTATTTTCATAATTTTTCTGTAATTGCTCTGTAATTTGAGTTTGAAACTTGAGCCTTAAGAAAAAGAGGTTATTTTGACAACTGGTAAGATTAATATATCAGCTAGATATATCCCAGGCACATAAAAGTTAAAGGTTCCTAAGATATGCCCACACGGAAAAAAATTTTCTATATAATTCACAGCAACTTTTACGTCATCTGCAAATGGAGATTACAGTTTCCACAAATAGCTCAGTTTGTGAAATCAAAAATAAATTTGTGAAATACACAAATAAATTTGTGACATACACAAATAAATTTGTAAAATTTACAAATAAGTTTGTGACGGACACAATTGTACATTTACAGTTTTTGTTCTAAAAGGTGCGACTTTTACTTTGGTGTTTAGGATTTTTTGTTCCTTCTTTCTTCTTCGGTTTCTTCTTTTTTCGTCGAAGGTATGGCAGGTGTAGGATTCTTACTGCAGAAAAAAAGAATAAAATCTTAAAAGTTTAAAAATTATTTACAGTAAATTGTTTCATTTTAAAATACAGTAAAACTAAGTACTTATCGAATCTGACATTGGCCTTGGAGTTTGCAATGTATTGCCTGCTAGCCACTTCTTCAATCAAATTTTCATTACTAATTCGCTTCTGACCGACTAAAAGTTGATTCAGATGAACGCACCGGCTCGAACATATTTCTTGGGAAATATGTGCCTCTAAGAAGTCTGCTTCTTAGATTCGCACCATGGAACTGCGCAAACTGTTGTGGTCAATTTCGAATCTGTGAATAAATAATTTAATTAAAAATCACACTTAATATTGACAGTATTTTATGCAGGGCTGATAAAAAACATAATTTAAAAAAAAACAAAAAATCTGAATTTTTTTAAAAATACAATCAGTACATATATAAATTTTTTAACTGTTTATTTATAAGTAGTTTATTTTTTAAACTTAAAACATTTAATAAGAAATAATGAAGAATAAAACAAAGCTGTAACAGCCAGGACGGCATTCTTAGTTTTAGATCTAAATAATTTATAATAAATGTTGTATTGTTTATATTAATTACAAGTCTTAATCACTATTATAAAACAAATGGAAATAATAATTTCATAGTCAACCACACAATGATCATAAAAGCTTATGAAAAAACTTCTAATAGGGTGCAAATGCAACCTAAAAGAAATTAACTGATATAAACCTTTGTTTTACCCTTCAATTAATAACGCAAGGACTAAAAAATATTGATAAATTAAGAAAATCAAATAAATAGAAAGGAAATGGAGAAAGTTTTTTTTCCCTAAATCTAACAAACTGTCAGAAAATAGAAATATTAATATCAGTTTAAAAAAAACAATTAAAGTTATAACCTCAATTTCACAACAAATCATATAATAAACGTTATATATACTTATCCATTTACTCTGCACTCATACAATAAGTAGTTCCCTCCACGAGACTACTGAATATTTCACTGACAAATAAATTTTAAGTTAAAACTGTCATAAAAAACTTTTATAAAAAATCCAAAACATTGAATTTCAATAGAAACTTGGAAGACTCGTGTAGACAAGAACGGTTAGTAAAACAGAAAACTGCAATTACCACGCAAATACAGCGCCAACTAGTATCTGTCTGTCGAACTGATATTTGTTTGCATTCTGCCTACATGGAAGTGGACTCACTATGCACTACACGGGCTTGAATCTTTTCTTGTTTCAGGCTCAGCTGATCTTTTTTTTCGTAAGTATGGAAACTCTATTCATTATGTTATGTCGACCAGTAAGCGTCCCTCTCACGCTCTCGGACATAACTCACGTTCATTGAGTAAATAAATAATTTCCTGAATCGCATAAAAGTTAACACACTTTTTAGTTTGTCTTTTACTTTTTTATTTTCGACTAGTGACCTTGAGAATACCTGACTGTATTTCCTGTGTGCCTGCTGAAAGGTTTACTCCAGACTTTTTTGTTGATGATTTTCCAATATTTAGATGTTTTGCTGCTTATGATTTTGGATCTGTTACTGTCAACCTAACCTCAGATCAAATTTTCATTTCTAGGACGCTCACCTGCTAGCATCGAAAGTCATCGCCGAAGTCATCGTGGAGCATCCTCGCCACATCGATTTTAAAATTTTTTTTTTTACTTTTTATTTCCTTTTCTTTCGATTTTTTATTTTTAATGTCGTAAAGCTAGAAATTTAAAACTTTTTTTCTTTAAATTATGTTTAAAATGTTTACAGTTATAAGGAAGGTTTCTTGCGGGATTTGAATGAGTGGTTTATGGCTTTCTGTAATCATTGTTAAACTATGCTTAATCTGTCATGAAATCTTTAATAGAGTATGAAGTTCCCAATGAGCTGGGGTTTTCCCTGTTCTGGGGCCATGCCATCCCTTTTTCTCTTTCTACAGGATGGAGCGCGGATCGTTGGTGGAAGTTCTCCCACCCTTTTGGTCGGTCAGCGAGGGCCTGATGTGATGAGGCAGTTCAGTTCCGTTTTGGCTTTATTCTGTCCATATTGGACGCGTTTTCTCTTGCATTTCTCGACGAATTATTTACTGTTTTTCTTTGTGTTCATGACGGGTATACAAATGTGACGTTTTGTATAATTGTAATAATAATAAACTTTATTACGTGAAACTAAAAGTGCTGTGACATTTTGTGAAATCCCACCAAACAAGTTTTTTTTAACAAATTATCTTGACATTTTAGTATTTGTTTTAGACAATCTTCTCATTAATTGTCACATTCTTTCTTTTTAAAAAAATAAAGAACTTGTATTACATTTTTTCTTAAAAAGGTTACTTTGAATTTAAATTTAATTATTTTTTTTAGAAAACTAGTGTTATTATATTCTTAAAAAAAGAGAGCAATAATCATTTAAAAAAAAATTTACTGACAAAAGAACATTCTCTTTTAATTATTATTTACATATTATTATTGTTCAATTTAATTAATTGTTTATAATATTTTTTATTATTTCATTTTTGACTTGTAAGATTATATTAACCTAAGATACGCTACACCTAAACAATTAAAACAACTAAATAAATTAAAAATCACATGACCGTGAAATTTGATTCAGGGTCCATTGGGGAACATGTTAGACGTTCTAACCTCGCATACGCAATACACTTGGTACTAAGTGTGAAAAAACAAATATTTAACAAGGGAGGATATTTGTCCGATGGAATCTGAAAATAGTCTGGAACAGTGGCGGATCGAGACTTGGTTTCTAAAGGGGATCATACATGAGAGAGAAAGAGACAACACTATAATGTTGTCTTTCTCTCTTCCATGCAAATCTAAGTTAGCTCCAGGGGAAGATCATAAACCCCATATGTCCCCCCCGTGGATCCGCCACTGGTCTGGAAGTAAATAGGAACCCGGAATTTATTCAGAATAGTATGACATCAGTCCGAAGTATAAATTGTATTTTAAAAAAAAGGGAATCCGAAAATAGTCTGTTAGTAAATAAAAATTCAGTATTTGCCCGAAATAATCCGAAATCAGTCCGCAGTAAAAACTATACCTTAGAAAAAACGGGAATTTGTCTGGTAGAATCCTATAATAGTCAGGCAGTAAATATAATGATTGGAAATCATTCCGAAAAAGCAATATCTAAGAAAAAATGGAAAATTGGGAGATGCAAAATTCATTTGTGTAACACCTACAAAAAATGGAACATTTCTCATACGTCCAAAAAAACTCAAAATAGGTCATTCCTGCACAAGTGCAGCAAAGTAAATTTTTCTGCACTCTTAGCCAAAATCTGTACAGAAAAGTATATTTTGTGCAACACCTGTAAGAAAATTACCATTTATCTTGCCTGAAAAGGAGACGCAAAATAGGTCATTGCTGCACATAGCAACAATGTATACTTTGCTGCATACTGTGCAGAAAAGTGCACTTTTCTGCACACTTTTCCGTCTGGTAGGTACTGGCGCAATTATTAATTAGTGCTTTACCTGAACAGGTGTTGCACAAAATAGCGTGTGGACCTCGAGCGAAAGAAGATTTTCCGTCTTCCTTAGTAGATGACCGGAACCGTAGGAGAACGAATCTGGGTTCTTTCAGAGTACTGGTTCGTTCCCGTAGGGTTCTTTGTTAAATATTGGCAAAGTATAATGAAAATTGGGCAAAAAAATTACTATTGGGACAAAGTGTAACTTTCTTAATAAGATTGATAAGGTTTTGGATGGTAAAACAATGTTATTAAACAGAAAAATCAAACATTCTGAAATTGATACTTTAAAGGTGTTTCCACATACAGCACTTGTCAACTTTTGATAGAGTTCGCGGCAGATTTAAATATCTCCATCTGACTTGGAAAATTTAAGAGTAAAAAAGTGTACATTTCTATGGAAATGTGCATTTAATTAAAAATAAAAATGTGTAACTTGACAAAGAAAGATAAACAAGTGTAATTTTAAGTTAGAAATAATAAAGTGCAGCAACATATCCTGGCAACTTGGCCTAAAAACAAATAATGTTTTTTCCTAAACTTTCTTGTATTTAATTAGTTAATTTATTATCTTATAACTAATTTCCTACTTTTTCTTTAAATCTTATCCTTTTATCCCACTTCAAGTATAATAAGAACTTATAAACATTAAATATAACCTCAAAGTGTCACAATGTTTTTAAAATATCTCCCTAACGTAAATAAAAGTTAATACGAATAAATTAGAATTTTCCAAGTGAAATTAAGAGATATGTGTCTTTCTGATTTATAAAAAAAAACATTTACACACAAATTTATGAGTATTTCAACTTTTTCTGGAAAAATTGGAAATAAAAACCATTTTCAATTTGACTTTTGTGACTTTTGAGACATTTGTGTCACTTATTGTCCAATTAAGAAAACCACTTATCTTTTCTTGATTCTTGTTAGATACTATTAGGTTCTTTAAAAATTCATATAAACTTTTTGAAAATTTTAAAAATTAAAAAAGTGTCGACTAATTTTCCAAAACTAGCAAAACAATTTTCTCGAAAACACCACCTACCACTCATTTTGCTCAAGACTTAATAATTCTGGTATATTATCGTTTTCAAGTTTATCATAATTTTCTTGTAATTAACCTGACAAAAAACAAGTACACAAAATTAAAAATCTCTAACTATACAATACTTTGCTCACCAGAAAACAAATAACAGGTTTTCAAAATATTTCAATTTTTCTTCAAAAATAATATCATGAGTAAAAAATTTAATTCAATTTTTTTTTCACTTGGAAAATTCTAATTTATTCGTATTAACTTTTATTTACGTTAGGGAGATATTTTAAAAACATTGTGACACTTTGAGGTTATATTTAATGTTTATAACAGGGCCTTTAACCTGGCGAAAATGTGCAAATCGGTGCAAATAGTGTTGGCTAAACAGCCTGTGCGGGGAAGGAGGGTGAATAGGTTGAAAGGCCCTGGTTTATAAGTTCTTATTATACTTGATGTGGGATAAAAGGATAAGATTTAAAGAAAAAGTAGGAAAATAGTTATGAAATAATAAATAAACTGATTAAATACAAAAAAGTTTAGGAAAAAAACATTATTTGTTTTTAGGCCAAGTTGCCAGGATATGTTGCTGCACTTTATTATTTCTAACTTAAAATTACACTTGTTTATCTTTCTTTGTCAAGTTACACATTTTTATTTTTAATTAAATGCACATTTCCATAGAAATGTACACTCTTTTACTCTTAAATTTTCCAAGTCAGATGGAGATATTTAAATCTGCCGCGAACTCTATCAAAAGTTGACAAGTGCTGTATGTGGAAACACCTTTAAAGTATCAATTTCAGAATTTTTGATTTTTCTGTTTAATTACATTGTTTTACCACCCAAAAATACACGTATCTCTTTAATTAGTGCTTTACGCTGAAAAGTTGTTACACAAAGCATCATATGCGACATGTACGAAAGTACGTATGGGTGATTTTCCACAAACTGTGATTTTTATGTCCCCGACGAATATCAGCTATATTTTCATAAATCAATGATTTATTTTATTGTGAACTATCTTTTAATCGTTTTTTTCTTAGTAGACCCACAGAAAACAATTATTTATTTTGACCATTATCAATGTAATCACACGAAATATACCTAAAATGTCACTACCGTGGCATGTCCCCAACCCAGCTTTTTGATCTTTTCGTCTGATTTTACAAAAAAGTTACCGAAAAAGCAGAAATCGGCTCATAAGCTTTTAAATATGATTAGACTAGCTAAATTTATACGCAAGGCCGTAGCCAGAAAAGAATTTCAGGGGGGGGGGTTGTGTCAACAAACAGTCAAAGTAATAACCTTTTTTTTCGAAAACTTAAACAGCTGTCAAAAAATTTTCGGGGGGGGGGGGGTTAAACACTGCTATCACCCCCCTGGCTACGGCCTTGTTTATACGTATTATTTTGTCCTTTATTGTTTATTAATTATTTACAAAACGTCATCAAACTTTGTCCCCAAACTTTTGAGATTTTTACAATCACTTTTTTTTTGGGTTTGTACATTCACAATATTGAAAATAATATATCAAAAGCAGCTTATTTTGCATGAGGGAATAGTAATAAACAAATAAAAATTATATAATAACAGTTTTAATGAGATAGGAAAATAATATCCTTGAGTAAAGTGAAAAATTATCATTGGCAAAAATTATGGTGTCACTACCGTGGTATGCGGTTTTCAGAGGTAAGAATTTTTTAAAATAAAAGTTGTACTTTCCTGAGGTCAATCTTGTTGGCAACATGTTAAATTATTTCGGAAACTTGATGAAAATAAAGTGGTTATAAGTAACACATGAAAGAAGTCGAAAATGTCACTACCGTGGAATGCGTCAGAATGTCACTACCGTGGCACTTTATTGATACTGCATCTTTGTAGCGTCTCTCTTGTAAATAAAATTTCAATAAATACACAGAAATGTAAAAAATGTTAAAATAAATATTTTTTATGTACAGGTGGTTAAATTTAACCTATTATTAAAAAATAACTCGTTATAAATAATTAACTTAACATTTGTTCTTTGTTATTTTTTGTATTAATTCATTGATATTATTGTGAAATTATTTTAAATTATATTTGTTATCGAGATAATTTTTAAATTAATATTATTAGTTATTATTACACATTATACTTAGAAAATTAATAAAATTTGTGTAATTTGTTGGTTGTATATAAACGAAATAAATAGTTTACACTATTATACAGAGTTGCGCAAGAAACACACGCCAGATTATTAAGATATATATCTACATACGTATTTCATGTTTCCATTTTTCTACAGTTCTTACGCTCTTACGTATATTACGTTTATTCTTGTAAGTTTCCGTAACCTGTATGCGCTGTATGCCTGAGTTCTGCCAAATGCGCACGAGATATGCGCATTAGCATTAGCAGAAGACAAAATTAACCTCCTCGTGTGTTTTAAGAAGTTTTTTTTTAGATCACTAATCGTAAATACTTTTAAATATAAATAAAAGTAAACAAACTTGAGTTTGTTAATCGAACTGTTGTAAAATTCTATTGTTTAAAAACTACGCGATGTGAAATATGAAAATAGTGATCGAATATATTAACGGATTTTATCGAGATTAATGATTTTTTTGTAACGTAATGATTCATTAAGTTAATTGAATCAATGAGAGAGGTAAGAGTAACTTCTTTATTTTCGTTTTAGTTGAGTTGTATATTTAAAAATTGAATTTTTTTCTTTTCTATGAAAAATTTTCCCAAACATTTTATAAAGTTTACTTGAATAAATTCTATGTTTCGTTCTCTTTTTTAGAATGACACGAATAAAAACACGACATGTTGAGAAAATAATAAAGTAAACGACAAAAGATAAAAAAATAGGGATTCATAAAAAGAAGAAATTTAAGGAAGGTGCAAAAAAAGTTGAGTCTAATGCTTCCAAAAAAAAGCGACTTGAGAAAAAAAGAGAAGCAGAGCGAAAAATACGAAAAAAAAATCAAATATGATTCAGAAATTCATAAAGTATATTGTTTAAAAAAGAGGGACAGAAATGCCGTCAAAAAAACTGGCAAATTAAAGACAGTGGACCAACTTACTGAAAGAGAAAAAAGATTTCGTAGAAAAGAACAGAATATACGCTAGAAAAATTCACGTTTGAGACAGAAAGAGGCTAAAGAAATGGAGATTTCATCAAGTAAAGACATTCTAAGTGAACAAAATATTTCAAAACAGGCTAAGATGGGAAGAAAACGTGCAAATAAAAACACAAGAAAAATATATCGAACTTCTCATAAGTTGTTATTAAAAAACCAAAATCTTCAAGCCAAGGTTAAAAGATTGAAAAAAACAATCCAACGTTCAAAACGGAAAGATGATGGTCCTGTTTCACCAAAAACGACTGTGAAAAAATTCATTAACAGACGTCAAATACCACGTGATATTGAAGAGAAATTAATTTGTGGAGAAGTTCTCGTTCAACAGCTTAGAGATTCATACTCTGATGAAAATAGTTGTAAACCAAACAAATTTTAGGCAGAGTTCTTTGTGGCAAAGTAGTTAAAAAATATCGCAAATTGAATTTTGTCAGAAACAAAATCGTTCCAGTTGTTTCAGCAAGAATTCCACAAAGTGAAAACAAATTAAAGTATATTAGAAAGAAAAAGACAAGCCAGATTTTCATTGAAGAAAAAGAAAAGAATTTTTTTGAAGAAAATTCTTGTATTGATCCTTCAAAAAAAGCTTGTAAAAAACTCAATGGATTTCAAGTAAATAAGCGTTATTTGAATGCAAATATGATTGATCTTCATGCTAAATTTTGCACAGAAAGTTGTTTTAACCCTTTAACGCCCAAATGTACAATATTTTGTCATGAAGTTTGACGCAAAATTTTATCAATTGAACCTTATGAAAAAAATTTTGCTATAGCCGTAGCTTATGGTCCAAAAATCGCTCTTTCGAATGGTGTATTGAGAAATCTTGTAAATTTTTAAATAAACAAATTATAGATGTTTTTTTAAACAAAAACATGAAATTTTTAGGTTATTTTGTCAAATTATTGCATTTTTTTATAAGCAATCGCATTGCAGTATCTATAAAAGTCATAAATATCGCGTCAAAAATAAGTTAGCTGTAAGATAGGGGTATAAAGAAAAAAAAATTCAAAATGGCGGATACAAAATGTCGAATAAAGTAAATTTTTTAGGTAATGTACATAGCCTTGTGCACAAAATCGAAAAAAGTAAGGGACTTTTATAAAACTTGTTATATAAGGATTTTTAAGTTATTATATAAGGGTTTTTAATTGGATTCGCTTAAAACTTGTTATATAAGTGTTTTTTTGGAGCCGAATTAAAGAATATTTCAAGAATACTTCCAAGAATACTTTTTTCTTAAATAGTAATGGTAATTAATTCTGATTACTTATACTGCAAAAGCTCATACTTTAAAAATGATTTACTATAGGAGATACAGTGTTTTAAAACACCAAGTATGGGTTACCGTAAGACACTCTTAGGATATTACAAGGACAAATGTCTTACTGTAAAATATTTATAAGACATTTGCTATTGCAGTGTATTTGACGTAATATCCCGCCAAAAGCGTTCTGATATTTAAATTGTTCAAAGTTGTTTTAACTATTGAAAATACACATAATTGATACACAGGATTATTGTTAGAATAGATTCACATAACGACAAAACTTTTGACCATATGTGACCGCGTCTAAGGTAACGAGGCTTATGACAAAATTAATCGTAATCAGCGACCATAAAAACCTCCATGTAACAAGTTTCAGACGATTTTAATCAATTTTTAAAAATCATCCGCCATATTGGATCCGCCATTTTGAATTTTTAAAAAGTGACTTCAGACTTGTAATCAGCGACCCCAAAAACCCCCAAGTAACAAGTTTAAATCGAATCCAGCAAATTTTTAAAAATTTCGTGCGCCATATTGGATCCGCCATTTTGAATTTTTAAAAAGTGACTTCAGATTCGTAATCAGCGAACCCAAAAACCCCCAAGTAACAAGTTTGAATCAAATGCAACTAATTTTTGAAAATTCCGTCCGCCATATTGGATCCTCCATTTCGAATTTTTAAAAATTAACTTTAGATTCGTAATCAGCAACCATAAAAACCCTTATATAAAAAGTTTTATAAAAGTCTCTTACTTTTTTCGATTTTGTGCACAAGGCTATGTACATTACCTAAAAAATTCACTTTATTCGCCATTTTGTATCCGCCATTTTGAATTATTTTTTCTTAATACTCCTATCTTATAGCTAACTTATTTTTGACGCGATATTTATGACTGTTATAGATACTGCAATGCCATTGCTTATAAAAAATGCAATAATTTGACAAAAAAACCTAAAAATTTCATGTTTTTGTTTAAAAAACATCTATAATTTGTTTATTTAAAAATTTACAAGATTTCTCAATACACCATTCGAAAGAGCGATTTTTGGACCATAAGCTACGGCTATAGCAAAATTTTTTTCATAAGGTTCAATTGATAAAATTTTGCGTCAAACTTCATGACAAAAAATTGTACATTTGGGCGTTAAAGGGTTAAGGTGAGCCACTCTAACTTTACAAAGCTTCGTCCATTGTATTGTGTTGCTCCAAAAGTAACGCAAAGAGACACTTGCGCATGTTATCATCATGAAAATTTTTCACTTTTAACTGCTGCCCTTCACAGAATAAAAATAATTAAAGAAAACACAAGTGAAAAAATTATTTCTTCTGTCACTTGTGATCAAAGACGTGAAGAGTGTCTCTGTAAAACCTGTGAAAAATGCAAAAATAAGCAAATTTTATTTAATAACGTAAAAGACCGACTTGAGAAAGAAATGTTCTACATGAAATGGGAAACTTCAACAAAACAACGGATTAATGAAAAAACGAAAAAACCAATTTCCGCCACAATAACAAAAAAAAAATTACCTGCAAAGTGAAAGAAGCAACTGAATTATTTAAAAATAAGTTAGTCAATTTTCTGGAACATGAGTTTCGAATTTTGCATAAAAAAACGTTCATGAAAAAATTGACAAAAAATCTGTCCAATGAAGAAATAGTTTTGCTAATGGATTTCAGTGAAAATTATTGTTGTAAATATGGTACTGAAGTTCAATCGGTTCATTTTAGCGCAAGTAGGTAAATCTCAAATCACACTTCATACAGGAATGTTTTACTCAGTTGATCGAACGAAAGGCTTTTGCACTCTATCAAAATCATTGAGACACGATCCAGTAGCAATAATAGCCCACGTTATAAAAATTCTGGACTTTTATTTATCACAACAGCCAAACGTAAAGAAAATTCATTTCGCAAGTGACGGACCAACTACTCAGTATCGAAATCGAAAGATGTTTTATCTTGTAACTCAATTTTTACCTCATCGTTACACTCAATTAACTGAAATATCGCATAATTTTAGTGAAGCAGGACATGGAAAAAGTCCAGCTGATGGCATTGGTGGTAGTATAAAAAAATTGCGGATGAAAAAGTTAAATATGGGCAAGATATTCCAGATTTTGAGACTCTACTTTCTACTCTTCATAAATCTGTTAAAACAATCCACATTGATGTTTTAAAAAGGAAGAAATTGACATTTTTGATGCCGTATTGCCAGAAGAAATTAAAAGCTTTAAAGGAACAATGAAAGTGCACCAGTATACCTGGACTAAAACGAAGCCAAAAACAACTTCTTTCAGATCCTTAAGTTGCTCTGAGTGTTCTATTGGAGTCAAGTGTAAGCACTATTCCATGGGTGATAAAGATTTCACTGATTCCTCTGCAAAGAAAACCCCCGCAGTGAAAGAAAAATCTACCCGAAGAAAAAACGTTGAACCTGCATTATCTACAAATAGTGAATCTTCTTCAAGAACGAGGTCCAAGAATAAAAAACTAGAGTCTAATGTACCCTTCCAAAGAAAAAGAAAAGCTAACTCCAATGAAGAAAATACAAAATCAAAAATTAGAAGAAAGGAATCTACCAGAAAAAGCAAAAAAAAGTCGTAAATATCATTTCTACATTCGAAATCTGAATTAGTTACTTTGATAATTCGTTAATTAAATAAATTAATAAGTGTTTTGACTAAGAATTAGTAATTAAAATTAGTTAATTGGTAGTTCAAAATTGCTAATTTATTTGTTAGGACTACTAAATCAATTATTAAATGTAGCTTTAAAAATAATAGCTTTAACAAATGAATTAGTAGTTTTTAACTAAGTTGACAAAGACTAATTCATGCACTCGTTCATTTAATGAAAGTATAAGCATTATTTCATAGGTCAAAAGTGAGTAATTTAAGATAGTATTCGGCAATTTATTTAAATATCAGTATTCATTTTCTCATTTAAGTTTTATATAAAAATAATTATTAAATAAAAATAAATTTATTATTTCTACTTAATATATGTTTTTATTGACAGTTTATCGATTGTTTGAAACATTCCCTATTTCATAAGTGCAAGATTTTATACGAGGTTTCTCTAAACATTGTGCTATCACTACCTTGGAACTTTGTTCACTACCGTGGCATCAGTAATTACCTATTTCTAGAATATCTTTGTAAATTTTTAGTTTGTAGTAGAATCACTTCTGACACTGATTTTGCTAAGAAATAGAAGTGGAATACCGTTAATACAAATTTATTATTTGAAAGTTAGAAAAAAAAATTAGGATCTCAAAAATCACAGTTTGTGGAAAATCACCCATATCCCGTCTTCGTGCAAATTTCTGCACTCGCTTCGCTTAAGCAGCAAACTTTGCACTCGTCGGAAAACAGCTGCTTTCGATACCTGATGCACAATGTACTATTTTAAATAAAAAAGAAGATATGTCCAGTGGAATCCAAAAATAGTCCGGCCGTAAATTTCGGATTATTTCGGACAAAGTAAGGATTAATGTTTTCTGCCGGACTGTCTTCGGATTCCTTCGGACAAATTTCCTTTTTTTTTTAAGATATAATTCTAGGTCATAATTTTTACTTCGGACTGTGTCCTGTGTTTGTTCTAAAATTCTTAAGGCTGATCAAACCTGTGAATAGTTTGTAGCTTAATAAAATTGAAGTCCCACTACTTACGACTTTATTTTTTCTAATAAATCAACATTTACTAATTTGTTATGTCTTTTAAGAGCGAGAAACATCAACATTGAAATCAGGTAAGAGCATTTTTGTACATAGGTTTAATCAGTCTTAATCTGACTGATTTCGAATTATTTTGGACAAACTCCGGACTTCAAATTATTGCCGGAATATTTTTAGATTGTACCGGTCAAATTTCCGTTCTGTCTTTGCTTTGATTTTCTTCGGACAATTTCTGGACTTTAAATATTCTTTGCACTGTTTTCGGATTCTGACAGACAAATTTCCGTTTTGTCTTTGATCTAAGATTTCCATTTCTGACTGATTTCGGATTTCTGCAGACAAATTCTGCATGTCTTTGGAACGGATTTGGATTTACGAAGGTCTGATTTCGAACTTTAAAATTTTTTCTTACTACTGTCTGACTAAATTGGATTCTTTTCGACTAAATTTCGGACTTATTAAGGACATAACTGGATAAATTTTTCCAACTTTAGTCTAAAATTTATCCAATGTTTTAAGCAGGGATGTTAAAGGACTTATACGGGGAAAAAAGGAAGATACGAAAAGGGGGTATTTACTCTAAGGTTATGTCACCCACCCCTATATTTCGCCCAGCTACGCCATTGACTCTAAAGTTAAACCCACGAATGTCGTTCTCTTTGCCGCTAATGATTCGCAAATATCTACAGTGCCGCTCAAAAGGATTTGCCCACCCTACGGCATGCAAGGGCATTACAAAAAGTTTTGTATCTTCATTGATAATAAAGATAAATCCTTCATCAAATATTTATTTTAAAGTTTAAGTATTTGACTTGAAACAACACCTAAACAAAATTAAAAAAAAATTGTTTATTGTTTAATTGCTTAAATTAAAAAAATGATTTCACTTTTCTTAAAAAATTTCAAAATAATCAAATTTTTTAAGAAATCATCACATTTTAATTCTACAAATGTCATTTGAAAGCATTTTTTGTTACCTTTAAAACGATTTTTTAGAAATTTCTCTACTATAATTTTTTAGGAAGATATGATCATTTTGACGCCTCCGTTGATAACATGTTTATTACAAAGCCCGTCCAATAAAATGTTATTTTAAAAAACAGTGGAAACTCATTTTTATTAATAATATTTTAAATACGATTTCTATTCAATTGTTTGTTTAATCAAATGTCTATTGAAGTAACGTGTCATAAAATGTTACTTGGACCGAACGTTCAATTTACTTGATTATTTAATCAAATATGCAATAACATTATATTTACAACTTCAATATTATATTATAATGTTAAAGTAAGGATAAATAGAATATTATATAGAATATTATTATGAATATTATTATGAACGTTCGGACCAACTAACATTTTATGGCACGCAGCTTCAATAGACATTTGATTAAACAAACAATTGAATAGATTTTTATTAATAATATTTTAAATACGATTTCTATTCAATTGTTTGTTTAATCAAATGTCTATTGAAGTTACGTGTCATAAAATGTTACTTGGACTGAACGTTCAATTTACTTGATTATTTAATCAAATATGCAATAACATTATATTTCCAACTTCAATATTATATTATAATGTTAAAGTAAGGATAAATGGATATTATATAGAATATTATTATGAACGTTCGGACCAACTAACATTTTATGGCACGCAGCTTCAATAGACATTTGATTAAACAAACAATTGAATAGAAATCGTATTTAAAATATTAATAAAAATAAATTTTCACTGTTTTTTAAAATAACATTTTAAAAAATCGTTTTAAATGTGACAAAAAATGCTTTCAAATGACATTTGTAAAATTAAAATGTGATGATTTCCTAAAAAATTGTATCAATTTGAAATTTTTCAAGAAAAGTGAAATTTTGTTTTTAATTATGCAATTAAAGAATAAACAATTTTTTTTAATTTTGGTTAGGTGTTGTTTCAAGTCAAATACTTAAACTTTAAAATAAATATTTGATGAAGGATTTATCTTTATTATTAATGAAGATACAAAACTTTTTGTAATGCCCTTGCATGCCGTAGGGTGGGCAAATCCTTTTGAGCGGCACTGTACTTACTGCGAAAAAAGGATGTCACTCAATCTCGGACTTCAGCGTGATTTATCATGGAATTTCTATGTAGCCGCAGTTTCTAGTCCCATTATCAAAGCTGACCTGTTATCATATTTTGGACTCATTGTTGACCTTAGTCAGCGTCGTCTGCTTGATTCGCTCACTCTTTTTTGTGTAAGCGGAGTTTTACGAACATCAACTTCGTGCAGTGTTAACTCGGTTGACCATTTGACACTTTTTGCCAAAATGATGTCATTGTATCCGGAAGTCACAGGAGCTTCTCAAACGCCTGTGGTCACTTTTCACAATATTTGTCATCACAGTGTAACTGAAGGTCCACACTTAGCAGAGCGTGCTCGCCGCTTAGCTCCTGATAGATTAAAGGCTGTAAAAGCGCAGTTTCAATCGTAGAACGAACAGGGTATCTGCGTCCTTCCTATAGTCTTTGGGCTGCACCTATTTACCTTTTACCTAAAAAAGCTTGCCAATGTCATGTTTGTTGCGACCTTCGCAGGCTTAACTCTATGATTGTTCCGCATTGTTATCCTGTTTCACATCTTCATGACTTGTCTAGTTGTCTCTCCGGGAAGAGGATATTTTCAAATTAGATTAACACATGGCTTATACCCAGATTCATGTCGGTACCGAGGACATACCCGAGACTGCGGTCATAACACCTTTTGGCCTATTTGAGTTTTCTCGTATGATCTTCGGACTTTGAAACGCAGGTCAGACATTTCAACGTTACAATTTCCAGGCTCTTGGTGGCCTGGACTTTGTGTTTGCTTATGTGGATGATGTTCTTATTGCTTCTGCAAATGCTGCAGAGCATGAGAAACATTTCGACATAGTGTTAAGGCGATTCAGGGATCGCCTTCGCATTAACGTCAATAAATGTAAATTTGGCCAACCAGAATTAGAGTTTTTGGGTCATACTATTAACTGACAAATATTTCTGCTTACCAGTGACAGAGTTGAAGCCATTGCTTCATATCATCGCACTAAGTCTGTTCAGGATTTGCGTCGTTTTCTTGGCGTAGTTAATTTTCATTGTCGTAGTGTCAAGAACGCTGCGCAGATTCTCGAGGCACTCCATCGATATCTTGTCAATTCTAAAAAGAATGACAAGTCTGAGATCTGTTGGACAGCGGAAGCTTTAGCTGCTTTTGAGCGAATTTTAAACAATCTATCAGACGTTACTTTGCTTTTTTATCCTATTTCCGATAGTGAAACTTGTAACGAATAAAATCTATTTCTTTTAAGTCTTATAATTCGCACATTTAAATTAAATTAAAATTGAAAAGAATGTAAATAAAAATTATGAATTTGAATAAATATATAAATTTAAAACACAAAATATCTTTAAAATAAAATAAAAGCCGCAATTTATCGTCAATGATATAATATTATATTTGGTCAAAATTAAAATAATAAATTAAACAGCAAGATAAAAAGTAAAATAAATATAAAATAACCGGCTCACACATTCTTTTCCACACAACGATCGTTTGACAAATAATATATAAATAATGAATAAACAATTAGAAACAGGCGAAATAAATAAATAATATATAAAGAAAATTAACAAAAACAGTTCGACAAATAGACAAACATGAAAGAAACAAAAAACTTATCGCTCCGGCATCATTTCTCTTGTACTTGAAGACTGGGGCGAACACTGGAGAAAGTGGTAACTGACGAGCTTCATTTTTGTTAAATTATTTTGTTATGGACCAGTCTCTCCTTATGATGCTGAGAACCATGTCGATTTTGATTATTTTTAGCCACTCTCCTTGCACGTAATCCACCCCATCGTCCTCTTTTTCTTCGAAATCCTCACATTATTTAAAAATCGCCACACTAATAAAATTATAGAAAATAAATAAATAAAAATTTCCACAAAAATTAAACAAAGCACAAAATAAATAAATTATTAAAAATAAAATAAGCACCTTCGTGCTGCCGGCGACACACAAAATAGTGACGATTTCGACCTGAATGCCCGGAAACGATTGTGAGGACGATGGGTGCGGAAGAAATTTTATTAATTGGGAAATTACTCCCTCCCCTCGTCAGTCCCCACGCCCTTAACACCTCTTGGCGCCCAGGCAATGAAGAGATTTGTCATATTATTCAAAATTCAAATTAAATTATTTTTGTCATAAATATCGGATCCCTTCAAACTCGTCTCGTCACAGATGCATCGGATTCCGGGATCGGTGCTTCCTTAGAACAACAAATTATTGATTCCGATTCTAACTTTGGAGTATTAAAGCTCCTGGCTTTTTTTACGTAAATTAACCCCCGCTCGACGTGCTTATAGCACTGCTGATCGGGAGCTGACTGATATTTTTTAGGCCATTCGGTATTTTCGTCATTTTCTCCAAGGGCGTGAATTTCGAATCCTTATCTACCATAAACCTTTCATTTTTGCATTTAAACAGTGTTCGGAAAAGTCTTTTCCGCGCTAGCAACGTCAATTATCCTTAATTTCTCAGTTCTCAACCGAAATCGTATATCTTGCCGGAACTGATAATGTGGTTGCTGATGCGTTATCGCGTATCAAATCTGTCATTTTGCCATCCAAAATTATTATAATTGAGTTTTCTTTAGCTTAATCTAACGATGAGAAACTCAAAAAACTCTTCAATCTTCTGATTGGTAGTTTTGTTTAAAGCCATTACCATGAGGATCTGATAACGTAATTATTTATTGTGATATATCTGTCGATAATCTACTTCCTCTCATTCCGCTCGTCCTACGTGAAAAAATCGTGAGGCTTTTTTCATCTTCCAGCGCACCCTAGTGCAGGATTCTGAATCCTATTGCTTGTAAAAAATTTGTTTGGTCTTCTATGCATAAAAACATTGCAGGTTTTTCCAGAACTTGTACCAACAGTCAAAAATCAAAGTTTTTACGCGACCCACAATTTTGCAACCAGCTCATTTGGTCGCTCCTAAATCTAGGTTTAGACACAAATTTATTATATCGATCTTGTTGGTCAACTCCCTGAAGACCAGGGATTTCGTTACTGTTTGACCATTTTCGATCATTTGTCGAGATTGCCAGAGGTAGTCCACTTGAAGATTATAGAAGCTGCAACTGTATGTCAAGCTTTTGCTGATACTGTTACCACAGACCCGGGTATGCAGTTCGAATCCAGAATGTTCAATTCTCTTCTTCGTACTTTGGGATATCGCAGAGTCCGGACCACTGCTTATCATTCTGCGTCTAACGGAATGATAGAGCGTTGGCATCGTTCGTTAAAGGCATCGATGATGTGTCACTCAGATTTTAGATGGACACGTATCCTTTTCACCGTTCTTTTACATTTTAGGTCGTCTGTAATAACTTGTGGAGCTTCGTCTGCTGAGTACCTTTATGGCACTCCATTGCGTATTCCGGGCGAATTTGTGCTTCCAGATGGCCTTTCCGGTGACCTTAAGGTATTTTTGGTCGAATTTAGAAGTCACATGCGTGACATAAAGCCGGTGCCTGTTACTCATAATCATAAACGTAAAGTATTTATACCTAAAGATTTACTTTCGTGCTCGCACGTATTTGTGTTTATTGGCAGGTTAAGAAAGTCACTGGAACCTCCTTATTCTGGTCCTCACAGGGTCGTAAATTGCACATCTAGTCGTGTTTTAAATGTAGATGTCGACGGTTCTGTGAAATAAATTTCCATCGAAAACCTTAACCTGCGTATATCGTTCGCGGACCTTCGAATTTAAATAATCTTGACATTCCTTTGGCAATTCCGACTTAAGTACGTGCATGGGTGATTGAAATTTGGCTGAAGTAATTAAACATAAATCTCGTGATATTCCCAGTCAGAATGTTCAATCCTCGACTCTTGTTCAAATTGATCTTAATGTAAATTGAGCTATGACTGATAATGTTACTTGTGATTCGTCTGATATTCTTACTTGTGAAAATAAACAGGTAATTCCGCCCTGTTCGAGAAACGTAAATAACTTAAACAAGACTGATTTTTTTCTAATTGACCATGATTATTGCTCTAAGCCTCTAATTAAAAATAAACCGAAGAAGTTCAGACGTAATATTTTAAGAAAAAAATACGTTTATTTTAATATCTAAATTTTAAGTTGTCGACAAATTGTGATGTTAAAGTATTTTTTATATTTATCAAAATACATTGAGAAATCTTCGATAACATTGTAAAAATTCTACAGAGGACATTTCTCATTATTAGTATCTAACTTCATTTTTAGGGTTCCTAGAGTTCCTATAAAGAGAGTTAGGACACGTGAGGTTCAACTTTTGATTGGCTCAGTGTAACCGGAGACGGAAGTGTATGGAAAGTTTTTTCATTGGCTGAAAAGAGCGCGCTGATTTCAAAATGCTGTATTAACAAACATTTTTAAATTTCGCCCGCCCTTTTCAACCAATCACAAAAATTATTTCATTGTCACTTCCGTCTTCGGTTTGTCAACAGGCTAGTGGAAGGGGGCACATGTCCTAACTCTCTTTATAGGAACTCTAAGGGTTCCGTGTACCTTCAGTGTCCGGCGGAACCTTTATAGCGAGACTTGTGCTTCCGTAGCTAAAAACCATTCCCCCCTCCTTAACTTCTAAACTATTTGACCTAGAGGGCTGAAATTTAGTATACATATGTGTTTTCACGTGTAGATTACACGAAAAATATAGAGAACATGATCTGGATTTATGGCCATAGCGTTGTCAAGGAGAAACTGCAAATTTTCGAAAAAAAAGTTTTTTTCCTCTAACTTTCCCATTATTTAAGCTAGAAGATTTAAATTTGGTACATTCGTGTATATTTTCATGCAGCTTATGAAAAAGTTATATTTGGAATTAATATTGAATATTATTAGGTCCCAAAAGAAGAATTTAAAAAATTACCAAAAAGAGGGTTAGACCCGTATGCTAGAGCTCACTCTAAATGTCCTTAAGTACTTCTCAAACCAAAAAAATTTTTATTTGTGTATTCAGATTCTAAAATAAAGATATAAAACGTGATTAAATATTGTTATCACTTTTTTTTTCAAAAAATTGAAAAAATTTTAAAACAAACAAAGAATTTTGTTTAATCTTATACAAGGGTTGATTAAGGCTTTCACAGGACCTATTTTCAATGCTGTTATGAGTCCTAAAACACAATAAAAATTTTAGTGGCTCTAAAAAAGAATTTCTTGATTTTTATCTTATTTATTTGAGATACAAGCCTGTACCCTTAAGCAAATGTTTCATGTACTTTAAGGTAAAAGTTTTTTACATTCTAAACGTTTTAATTATTTTTTATAAACTGTACGTAAAAATATACAAATCTACCAAATTTTAGCCATTTAGCTCAAATAATGTAAAAGTTAAGGAGGAAAAACTTATCTTTAAAAAATTTGCAGTTTTTCTTTGACACTAGATTGCTCCAAATTGCAGCTTTATGTTTGTTAATAAACAAAATATATTTGTTTCGTATGTGTACGGAACCCTAGGTTTTGGTACTGGTGTAACTCGTACTTGCCCTAATATTTAGCTTAGTCACGACTTGAG
This sequence comes from Ganaspis brasiliensis, assembly GCA_037103525.1. Taxonomy (NCBI): domain Eukaryota; kingdom Metazoa; phylum Arthropoda; class Insecta; order Hymenoptera; family Figitidae; genus Ganaspis; species Ganaspis brasiliensis. The sequence goes on along the minus strand of JAZKLR010000223.1, from coordinate 708,125 downwards.
CATTAAAATTTACTCTTTATTACTCTTAATAATTTTTCTTTATTTTTCTTTATAAAGCTTTGTTGCCAATGATTAATATTTATTTTTTTCTTTTAATTGACGTTGACACTAAGGGAGAGTACTGGTTTCAGGCGACAGCCTCTCTGCTGAAGAATGATTCCGTGAAATCAGATTGGTTCAGGAAACACTGGTAATTAGACGGTGTCTGTAAGTCTCGGTAGCAGTGGTGAAATTAGGTGTTAAATAAATATTAATTATTAGTGAGATGAGCCTTTTTACTAAATTTTCACTTATGAACTTGTAGGGCTAGTGGGAGGCCAGTTTTTATCATTTTTATGAGTTTTAATCCCACAAGCTTAAAGATTAAGTACACGGGAAACTTACATAGTTAACTTCTGGCAAGCTTACAATGAAATATCAAAATATGAATAAAATTTGGTGGCTCCTTACCAGCTGAGCTATTTCTACAGACTGTTAAAAAAACAATCTTTATCTTAAGTTACAAGTGATCCTATTGGATAAAACTAATGGCATGCTGATTTAAATAATACCTTCTTAAATAGAATTGAAGATTTATAACAATATAACTATTTAAATAAAAAAAATGTAACGAACTTGTTCCTTAAGATAAAGATCTTTTTTCTTTAACAGTCAGTCGAGATAGCTCAGTTGGTTAGGCGTTTGGTTTCTTAGGTCACGTGCGTTGAACGCGTCTTGAATCCTTGTACCCTCAAATTTTATTTTCATTTTAATACTTTATTGTAATCTGAAGGAAAGCTTGCCAGAAGTTAACGATGTAACTTTTCGGTGAACTTTGATATGTAAGGTTGCTGTATGGCTGATATTTAAAACTCATTTTAGACTTAACTGGAGCCTACCATGTAAGCCTCCAAATCTTCCATGTAAACTACAGGTGAGCTTACTGTAAGATATTGTGCTGTATGTTTATGATATTTCGCGTTAAATAATGAAATTTTAACTCGCGCTGATGAACAATCTCAGTATTTGAAACAAGTTGTAAAAAAATTATAAAAGTCGTTTTCCAGATACAAATAAAAGGACATTGTGAAAGGAGCAATAGAAAATAAAGAAGCAAAATATTAATTGAAAAATTGTCTGCCAATTGTATCTAAAGAATCTACAGCTATTAAAAGAAGTGTTTAAATTTGTAAATATAAAAAAAATAAATTATTTAAACTAATTGAAATTATTTAAACAATTGAATGTCTTTTGCGAATTATGGATAAGTAACTTCTTTACAGTTATGCAATGAAAAATGCAAAAAACTACTTGGCTTACTAAATTTAATGAAAAGTTAATTTGATCAATTTTAATTTTTTAAGCAAGCAATTAAATTTTTCTCCCTTCTGTTACGTCCATAACCTATATATTAATTATATATGTATATATTGTTATAAACACTATTATTTGTATCTATATTCAACTTTCATAAAAATGAGAATTGTTATCATTGTATATCATTTTGGTTAAGGCCGTTGGAGACAGAGAATCTGCCGTGGTTGACAGTGGTTCTTAAACACGGCCCCCATGTGTTTGGAACACTTAGGAATTTTTTTCGACAAAACCCAACATTTTATCCAGAAAAGGAAATCGTACTGCAAATTCTACTGAAATAAAGATTCTGAAAAATACTTACTTTTGATACATCAAGTATTCCCCGAGCGTCAGTTTCTCGACGAACTTGATGTGACGGAATCTACCTACAATGAAACTTCAAGTTTGGCAATTTTTTCCGGCCAAACCCGACACTTTGTCGAAAAATAGGTCCCGTACTGCAAATTTGAATTTAAAAAAAAAGTTAAATCTCACTTAGTTTTTGAGATTTAACTTTTTACGTGGCGTCAGTTTCTCGAGGAAAAATAAAATCACTTGACACTTCACTCACTGATTCCCACTTTGACAATTTTTTCCGGCAAAATCTGACACTTTTTCGGAAAATGAACACCGTACTGCACATTTAAATTTAATTACAAATTTTATACGCACTTTGTTTTCTAGATTACACTTTTAATTTCGCGTCAGTTTCTCGAGGAAAGTGAAAAACTTTTCAGTTTCTTCAAAGAAGCTGTCAAACAATATAGTTTGTTGTGCGCTGTTCTGATGCGGCATTTTCGGGTGCTATTCACCTCAACGCTGGATTTGAAATTATACACAGACATACATTATATCTATTATATTTTTTAACCTGATTATAGAATTCACTTCTTAGAGACAGAATGTAAAGTATTACATAAATAATTTATATCAAGTTCCAAACATGACTTTACTGACTTTTTTAAAAAAAAAATTGAAATTTGTTTGTTATTTCAAGTAAAGTTAGCTCATTGAAAAGACGTATTTAAAATACTTTAAATAATGCAAATTTAGGAAGTAAATAATTTAATGCAAATTATGCATTAATAATTTCTAAACAAATGAAATATTTGTTAAAATCTAAGAGTTTCAACACAAAATAGTAGGGTTAATTTAGTTTATAAGAAGAATGCAACCCGCCTTACATAGGAGATCGGAAATAGAGATTGTATAGGGACTAAAATAATTGTTTTATTTTTTAAAACTAAATAAACAGAGTACCTAATTAATAAATATTTTCTGTTGTAAAAATTAAAGAAAATAAATAATAATCAAATTTGTTATTTATATTATTTTTACAAAATAATTAATCCAATTTTATATGATCTTAGAAACAAAATATGTTTAAGATTAAATTTAATTGATTTATTTCATGCTACACTTACATATATCTTGCTTGTACAAGAAAAAAGTTTACTTCGTAAACTACGTAATTAAAAATAAAAAAATAAATAAATAAATTATTTATCAAGTAAAAAATAAAAAATTTGATTCCAAACAGTAAAAACTTATTTATTTACATTTAATATTTCAATAAACAATTGGAGAATTTAAAAATACAAAATAAAAATGTATATATTACAATATTATTTATTTATATTTATTTTTTCAAATTATTTTTGAATATCCAAAAGTTTTAACACAAAACCTTTTGATTTAATAAGAATAGAGAAAGAATACAACCCGACTTACACAGGAAATCAAAAACAGAGATTAAATGGGGACTGTTATTAAAAAGTTTATGTCAATTGGACAAATAATTATATTAGATATAGTAAAATAAATGTTTTTTTTTTACATTTTTAGTTGCTACTTTTTAATTGTCAAATTTCTCAGCAAATTTGTAACGTATACAAATAAAGTAATTAATTTTCTAATTCTGGAAAAAGATATAACTAAAATATTTGATAAATCTTTGATTCACTTTATTTTTAAAATCATAGTGAATTGCATTGATTACTATAAAAAATAAAATAAATGAAAATTAATTACTTTATTTGTATACGTTACAAATTTCCTGAGAAATTTGACAATGAAAAAGTAGCAACTAAAAATGCAACTAAAAACATTTATTTTTCTAGGTATATCTAATATAATTATTTGTCCAATTGACATAAACTTTTTAATAACAGTCCCCACTTAATATCTGTTTTTGATTTCTTGTGTAAATCAGGTTGCATTTTTTCTATATTCTAAATAAATCAAAACGTTTATTGTTAAAACTCTTGGATTTTTAAAAATAGTTTGTACAAATAAATATAAGTAAACAATATTGTAATATATGAATTTTTATTTACTATTTATAAATTATCCAATTGTTTATTGGATAATGAAATGCAAATAAATCAGTGTATAGTGTTTGAAAAATAAATAAAGTATTTACATATTTAATATTTTACTTTTTTTATTCTTATAATCCTACTTAATTTAATACATTCTATAGAAGAAATATAAAAATATTTTAGTTTTATTATTTTTTTATAAATGGAAAATGCAATTCAATATGATTTTAATAAAAAATTGAAATATTTATTAGGCATCAAAATTACTTCATTTATTTTATTTTTTTATAATAATCAATGCAATTTACTATGATTTTAAAAATAAAGTGAATCAAAGATTTATCAAATATTTTAGTTATATCTTTTTCCAGAATTAGAAAATTAATTACTTTATTTGTATAGGGGAGACCGGGGCTATTCGGCTCACTTTTGGTCAGTTAGGAAATTATTTTTTAAATCCAAACATGGATATATCATTTAGTAGCCTATCATTTGCACTTTCAAATGTGCAAGGACTTTTTGATTTATCTTTTATAGTTTTAGCTCTAGATAATTTTGAATGCAGATATACCAAATTCTCAAACTGCAAATTTGGCAGGTAAAACGGCTCACCCTGTGGGGCAATTCGGCGACTTTTATTTTTTACGAAAAATAAAAAAGTTCAATAACCTTTATTTTGTAAATATGAAAATTACCTATATTCTTATTATAATTATGCAGTGATGGATCAAGGTCAAAATTTGGGGGGGGGGGGGGACTGGGGCCCCTAAAATTAAAGAAAATTCATTAGACCTTACTTTTTTTTATTTTTTTATAAAAAATAAAAAAGTTAGTACACTCATTATTGGTAATTATTAAAAGTAGTCATATTCTTATTATAATTAAGCAGGGGCGGATCAAGACAAAGTATTTTTGGATAAGATGATTAACCGTCGCGTGAGCCAATTTACCCCACCCTGACTTTTGGCACTTTAAAACAAATACAAGTCACATTTGATACATATAAATAAAATAGCATAGGTGTATCGAAAGAGCACACCTGAGAGCATAAAAAAAACTTACCCAAAAAAATTAGGCTCGTAAATTAGTGTACTAAAAACGTAAAAGTTTGTAAGTAAAAAGTGTACGCGCGACGCATAAAAACATAATACTCTACCTGACACGAGGCTGAATCAATAGAATTACACTAAATTTCGTTTACCTAACTAAAATGTTGAGACCTATATTCTATAGCGACCTTTCCCTCCTAGATTCTAATTAAGGCGTGAAATCGCTAATGAGCCGAATTACCCGCCGGTTCGGATTTCCCCGCTCTCCCCTACGTTACAAATTTGCTGAGAAATTTGACAATTAAAAAGTAGCAACTAAAAATGTAAATAAAAACATTTATTTTACTATATCTAATATAATTATTTGTCCAATTGACATAAACTTTTTAATAACAGTCCCCATTTAATCTCTGTTTTTGATTTCCTGTGTAAGTCGGGTTGTATTCTTTCTCTATTCTAATTAAATCAAAAGGTTTTGTGTTAAAACTTTTGGATATTCAAAAATAATTTGAAAAAATAAATATAAATAAATAATAATGTAATATATAAATTTTTATTTTGTATTTTTAAATTCTCCAATTGTTTATTGAAATATTAAATATAAATAAATAAGTTTTTACTGTTTGGAATTAAATTTTTTATTTTTTACTTGATAAATAATTTATTTTTTTATTTTTTAGGGTTCCGTACACAAAGTGTCCAAACGGAACCCTTATGTTTTCACTCGTTTGTCCGTCGCCCAAAACCATTACCCCCCCCCCCCCTAGCGGCCAAACTATTTGATTTAGAGAGTTGAAATTTGGTACACTTATGTATTTTCACGAGTAGATTACAGGAAAAATATAGCGAACATGATTGAACGTGATGTTCATAGCGTTGTCAAGGAAATAACAAGATTTTTTCAAAAAATGCATTAAAATGCCTATTTACCCCCCCCCCCCCCCTTATCTGCTAAACTATTTGACCTAGAGTATTGAAATTTGGTACACATATGTATTTTCGCGAGTAGAGTTCAGGAAAAATATAGAGAACATGATTGGAGTTAATGGTCATAGCGTTGTCAAGGAAAAACTTTTTTTTTCAAAAAAAAACGTGTCCCCCCCCCCTTATCTTCCAAACCATTTGACCTAGAGGTTTGAAATTTGGTATATCTAGGTATTTTTACGTGTAGATTACAGGAAAAATATAGTGAACGTTGATGGACTTAATTTTCAAAAGTTATTAATGAAAAGTTGAAAAATGACAAAAAAACCCCTATGCTAGAGCTTAGCGTATTTATCCTGAAAGGTTGGGAATTGGTTAAAAATGTGTAATTTTATGCAGAATTTTTTATAAAACCACAAAAATTGTGGTTTAAATTTATTCTCATAACATTATTATTCAAATAATCTCTGACTCATATAATTGAAAAAAATTAGAGCGGTACGGAACCCTTCGACTTGGTACGAGTGTAACTCGTACTTGCCCGATATTTATTTTTAATTACGTAGTTTACGAAGTAAACTTTTTTCTTGTACAAGCAAGATATATGTAAGTGTAGCATAAAATAAATCAAATAAATGTAATCTAAAACATATTTTGTTTCTAAGATCATATAAAATTGGATTTATTATTTTGTAAAAATAATATAAATAACAAATTTGATTAATATTTATTTTCTTTAATTTTTACAACAGAAAATATCTATTAATTAGGTTCTCTGTTTATTTAGTTTTAAAAAATAAAACAATTACACAGGCACACAAAAAAACTAAAGTTCTCTGATCTGGGTATGAGACCAATATTTTCCTATGTATTTTGATGCGCTGAATCCGAATCCGTCAACAGAATTGACCCATCACGTCCATTGATCTGTATATACTACTGGATAGCGTATTCCCATGTTTTCATAGATTTGAAAGTGAAACGAATAGAATGACGGAAGTAGTCCGCCATGTAGGCCTGTTTCTCATTTTCTGGCGGGCGAATTTAAAAGTAGATATATGTAATATTTTAATGCTAATATATGAAACACAAGTTTTATGTGATGTAGGTGTAGGTTGAATGAATTATTATAAAAGAATAATTTTTAGAGGTAAAAAAAATTGTCGATTTTAAAACGTACTTATAAAAATAATAATTTTTTTAAAAAAAGTATTATCCAAAATAAATGAATTTAAAAAAATTAAATATTTAATTAAACAAATTTGTTACTTTTTTATATTTATATGGAATTTGAACAATTTAGTATATGTACATAATTAGATTGCCAATAGTTAAATATAATGTTAACGAATCAGAACAATAATGTATTAATAGTTTTTATTTATTTTATTTTTACAAATTTTATCTAATGCGTGTAGTCGTATTAAAGAATTTATTTAATTAAATATTAGGTATATGTATTGTTTTTTTGGAAGGAAGTAAAAGTTTCTTCAATAATAAGATAAACTGTGAACTATTGTTAACAATTTATTAACACAATTTTTATATACAAATTATATTATATATTGAAAAGAAAGAAAAAAAAAGTTGGACAAAATTATTCATTAAAATCATGATTATTAAGATTCACATATAATCGAAAATCACTGAAAATTTAATTCATTTTAATAAATGTTATCACTTTTTTCATATCTACAATTAAAAAACTTATTTCCCAACTTTATGGCAATTCACTGCGAGGCTCCATTATGTATAAATTAAATTAATTAGAAAATCAATTACAATTCTTTATAACTTAAAATACACGTATGTATAAAGTGGAAAATGATACTCTTTAAAACCTGTCAAATGACAAAACTTTGTTATTTCTAACAAAACGGTAAGCTTTAGGAGAATAAAAATGCAAAGTCATTGCGAAACTTCTTAGACCAGGAGGATATTTCATTCTATTAACACGACTATTTTTTGCATTTACAAAAAACCTTTGCATTAACTCACACACATCATTGTCAGCAATTGTTTCTAAGCATTGTAGTCCAGATTGTGGAACCAATTTTCTATTACGTATTTCACGTACCAATTCATTTAATGATGTCACACGCTTCTTCAATCGAGTTATTTTTTGCTTTTGCAGACGGGATTTATTTCTCAACGTATGAATAATAGTTTTGCTATTTGTCAACTTCTTTCTCAATGTTCTTGGTGTAGTATCATAATGGTGATCTTGGTAGATTCGACGACAGCGTATTGCAATAGGAGTTGCTGGTGTTACTGGTTGTGGTTCAGAAGCGGAGCTCGTAGAAGGCAGTACATCAGGGGCGAAATTTCTGTACCGATCCAACTAAAAAAAAAATTTCCTCCGATTGGGCTAAAACTTGCCCTAAGTTTAGGTCTATGCATGAGTACATTAGCCACCAAGTATTACTAAATTTCATCATTAACTGTGTAGTGGGGAGGGGGGTCAAGTTTTTGATGAATGGTGGGTGGACTAGTTTTTCATCACTCGTAACTTTTATACGGTCAATCGCACAAATTTTTGACCTATATACTTTTGAAAGGGTTTTTTCTGCTCTTTCAAACGGTAAAAAGAATTTTTTCGAAAATTAAAAATTTGACCCTTTTTTTTAAAAATCAAAAATATTTTTGACTTTTTTTTCAAAATCGACATTTTTTTTCATTTTTTATTTTTTGAAAATAAAGTTGAAAATGTGTACTTTGAGTACACCAAGTATGAAAAGGTCCTTTTTTTTGTTTTCGAGATATTAAATAATGAATTTTTAAAAATTAAATAAAAAAAAGTAATAATTCTTTAAAAAAGTAAATTTAGAATTAATATGAATTTTTATTCTAAAGACAATAAAAATTTACATCAAACAAAACCCAAATATATAACATTTTGCACAAAAAATATTAAATAAAAAAAATTTTAATAATTATTAATAAAAAGTTAATTATGACATTCTTAGCGTCCAAATAAAAAAAATCATAAGGTCAATTCTCTTTTTATTGTATGACTTATTTATTTGTTTATTTATTTATGTGGATGTTTTTTTATTTATATGTTTAAGAAAAATATCAAAAAGTACCTACCTATATTTTTACAATCGCTAGTAAAAAGAAATTAAGGAAAATAGCTATCCGTGTACTTTAAGTAGGATCACAGTTTATATCCCCTTTGACCACAAAATTGTTTTCGTTTTTTTTTGTCTTTAAGAATATAGTAAAATATTGTAGTACTGCTGTCTTTTTTTTTATTTCAATTATAGAAGTATTAAAATACTTTTTCTGTTGTAATAAAATAATCTTGTTTTGTCTTATAATGTATCCTTTGCTTAGAATAGTTCAAATTTTGGCGCCTATTTAAAGTAGTATCAAAAGTTGCCACAGGGTGGCCCACTTTTCTATTTCTCACAGTACAGATGCGTATTATATTTTATATAAGAGCTTAATATTCAAGTTTTTTATTCTATAAGGATACGTTTTCAGGTTTGTACAAATTATCTTGGTTTCTTTTTCGTGTTATATACTTTTAAAAAACTAATAATATTTTTGTATTGTTGGAATAAGTTTTCTGTCAGATATTAGATCTTTTAAATTCGAGTTTTAAATACATTAAACGCAGGTTTGTGAATCTCTCTTTTTATATCGTTTGCTAACATATAGCGTAAGTAAATTTAATATTTTCTAACAATCGTTTTATTTAATAAAATAGTTTTCATTTGTTTATTGGTATTTTAATCAAACATGGCTCCTAGTAAGCCATTAAAAGTTTATTATAATAGATGCCTTAATCCCTTTAAAAGAAAAAGCCATCCAAATAGAGCATTACGTCCCGTAGCTGGGAGTGTACAAAGTAGATACTCTTTTCCACCAGGAGCAAAAATTTGCTTGAAATGCAATTTTGATTTAAAAGAAGAGATGAAGACTTCAACAACAGTTGAAAAACCTTCAAGCTCATATATTGAAGCACAGGAAAATGAAGTAAGTGAAATAGATCTTGAAAAACCTGGTGGATTTATTGAAGAATATGATGATCGGACAAATGATAATGACTTTGTTTTAACTTCAAATAAAATAACTAAGTCTAAATGTTCTGATGACGATTATGAACATCACAAATCGTGTGTAGAAATCTTTGATCAAATTAAGGAAAAATTTGAGAACTCAGACAATTCAGCAGAAAAATTTCAGCTTCTTACACTTTTACCAAAATCTTGGAGTCGTAATAAGATAATGACAGAATTTAACGTTTCCGATAGACATGCAAGAAATGTAAAAGATGAAGTAGCTAAATATGGTATTTTGGCTTTTCCAAAACCAAAAAAAGGAAATCCAATATCGACTGAAACAGTGAATTTAGTTAAAGATTTTTACAATCGTGATGATATCAGTCGCATGATGCCTGGCATGAAGGACTTCATATCTGTCAAAAATGCAGATGGAACTCATCAACATGTACAAAAAAGGCTTTTATTATGCAATTTAAATGAACTGTATGAGCAATTTAAATCAGAACATAAGAACGTCCAAATAAGTTTATCAAAATTTTCCCAACTTAGGCCTACCCATTGTGTGTTGGCTGGAAGTAGTGGAACACACACTGTTTGTGTTTGCACGTATCACGAAAATGTGAAATTAATGCTAAATGAAATTGATATTGATCATTTAACTAAAGACCATCAATTACAATTAGCTGATTATCATGATTGCCTAAAAGCTTTAAAAACACTCGTACTAAATGTTGATGAATTTACAGAAGATTTATGTGAACGCTTAAATAAGTTGAAAGTACATGATTTTATTGCCAGAGAGCATGCATCTTTTTATAAAAATCTAAAGGAAAAATTAGTGCCAGGTGAGTTTGTCATTTCATGTGATTTCGCTGAAAATTATGCCTTTATTGTTCAAAACGCTGCACAAGCTTTTCACTGGAACAACAATCAAGCTACCATCTTTACAGTAGTCATATACTATAAAGTAGAAGATAGTTTGTTACATAAAAGCATAACTATTATTTCGGACAATTTGTCACATGACACTGCGAGTGTATATGAATATCAGACTGTCATCATGAACTATTTGAAGGAAAATTTTGAAGTAAAAAAAGTTTTTTACTTTACAGACGGAGCAAAGCAGCATTTTAAGAATAAATATTCTTTTGCTAATCTTCTAGCTCATACACAAGATTTTGGAGTTCCTGCAGAATGGCATTATCATGCCACTGCTCATGGTAAAGGTGCTTGTGATAGCGTAGAAGCTAATATAAAAAGAGGAGCTGCTCGTGCAAGTCTCCAAGCCTCTTCAAAAGAACACATTCTTAATGCAGAAAATCTATTTAACTGGGCAAAGAAAAACTGCAAAGAAACTCACATTTTTTTTAAAAGTAAAGAGACTCTTGCTTCAACTACCCAAATGTTGAAATGCAGATTCGATAGTGCAGTAACAATAACTGGTAGTTCTCAATACCATTCCTATATACCACAAGAAGATGGTAGAATTCAACTAAAAAAATTCTCATCTGCGATGGAAAGTGACTTTTTTCCGAAAACGTTGAACAAAATTCCAAGAAAAAGAAGGAAAAATCCAAAAGCAGTCAAATCTAATACAAAGGTTTCAAAAACAACGAAATCAAACAAAACCAATAAAAAAAACTAAGTAAAACAAGCTCAATCATTTAAATCTAATTACACGTATGGAAAATATTATCATACAACTCATTACACAGTTGCAACATAAAATACGAATCATATTTTTAACAAAAGTTAAAATTAACATATTAACACATTTACATATTACACAGCTGTAATGCAGGCATTGAAATAACTCACATGACAGTCTAAACCCTGTAAAATGCAGATAGCAGTACTACAATATTCTACTATATTCTTAAAGACAAAAAAAAACGAAAACAATTTTGTGGTCAAAGGGGATATAAACTGTGATCCTACTTAAAGTACACGGATAGCTATTTTCCTTAATTTCTTTTTACTAGCGATTGTAAAAATATAGGTAGGTACTTTTTGATATTTTTCTTAAACATATAAATAAAAAAACATCCACATAAATAAATAAACAAATAAATAAGTCATACAATAAAAAGAGAATTGACCTTATGATTTTTTTTATTTGGACGCTAAGAATGTCATAATTAACTTTTTATTAATAATTATTTAAATTTTTTTTATTTAATACTTTTTATGCAAAATGTTATATATTTGGGTTTTGTTGGATGTAAATTTTTATTGTCTTTAGAATAAAAATTCATATAAATTCTAAATTTACTTTTTTAAAGAATTATTACTTTTTTTTATTTAATTTTTAAAAATTCATTATTTAATATCTCGAAAACCAAAAAAAAGGACCTTTTCATACTTGGTGTACTCAAAGTACACATTTTAAACTTTATTTTCAAAAAATAAAAAATGAAAAAAAAATGTCGATTTTGAAAAAAAAGTCAAAAATATTTTTGATTTTTAAAAAAAAGGGTCAAATTTTTAATTTTTGAAAAAATTCTTTTTACCGTTTGAAAGAGCAGAAAAAACCCTTTCAAAAGTATATAGGTCAAAAATTTGTGCGATTGACCGTATAAAAGTTACGAGTGATGAAAAACTAGTCCACCCACCATTCATCAAAAACTTGACCCCCCTCCCCACTACACAGTTAATGATGAAATTTAGTAATACTTGGTGGCTAATGTACTCATGCATAGATCTAAACTTAGGGCAAGTTTTAGCCCAATCGGAGGAAATTTTTTTTTTAGTTGGATCGGTACAGAAATTTTGCCCCATCAATATCGCATCCTTTAATTTACATGTTTCATAAATAATTAATTTAAATAATAATTAAAGCTTATTAAGCATATGCAACATTTGACTTACTAGAATTATCTTTAATTAAAAAATTTGGTTGTAATGGTGTATTACATCTAGATGACAGCAATGAGCTATTAGAACCTAAGAAAGAAATATAATAATTGTATTGAATTGAGAATATTAATTAACTAAATTACGAAAAGTGTTTTCTATTTTATAAGAAACATATTAAAATTATACGGTTTGAAAGTTTTGGTACTAATACTGCATGTAAAAAATTGCAAACCATGAAAAAAACTCAAAAAATTTGTGAATAAATTTCGAAATTTTAATATTGTGATGAGCATTTTTCAACAATAATAATAAATGCAAAAAAAGATAAACAAAATAACACACTTACCTGAAAATAAACAATAGAGAGAAAAGCAAAGCTTGCGTTCTTAATTAGAATTAATGACTTCAAAAATCAAAGCAAGTTCAATCAAAAATCAAAACAACAATAAATAAACAATTAAATTGATTTAATCATAATAATGAGAAAAGGTAAAACTTTATAGAATTTTATCTGAAATAAAGCATTATTATTATTATCATTTAAGTTTTCGAATTTCACTAAAAATAGCCAAAGTCTTCCTTGCTCATAACAATTGGGAGGGGAAATGAGGGGTAATAGTGTGTCGTCACGCCTTTGCACTAACGCGAAATAAAAATTAAAATGTCGGGCGCCAGTCCTTTCTTGGGACATTCACAAAAGCAAAAAGAACAACAAAAATTATCCATAGAAGACGTTTGTTATTATAACAATTCAAATAGGGCAAATTACAAACAAAAATCAAAATTATAACGTTAACAAAAATTATATATATATCTCATTCAACTTATTTTCTCTGGTCGATTACTTAAACAAACATGTGGTTCGGAAAAACAATCTTACATAACGAATAACTTAGAATTACATAGAATACTTTTTCGGTATGGGTAACGGGGTAATCGGCAAAATGTCTACATGGTAACTAGCCTAAAGCATAATTCGGAGGGGTTTCTAACAGCAATAGTCTAGGAGGTAACGAATATATAATAAAAGTTGTTTCAGTAAGGGTTTAGTAACAGCAATAAATAAAGAGGGTAATATCCAGATTACAGGGTATTCTTAAGGGTTGGGTAACAGCAATAAATAAAGAGGGTAACATTCAGATTACAAGGTATTCTTAAGGGTTGGGTAACAGCAATAAATAAAGAGGGTAACATTCAGATTACAAGGTATTCATAAGGGTTGGGTAACAGCAAGAATAAAGTGGGTAACATTTTATGAATAAGTATTATTTTCCAGGGGTCGGTAACAATTTGGGCAAGAAGGTAACATCATCAAAAACAAATAAACATAATTCTCAGGGGGTCGGTAACAATTTGTACAAAGGGGTAACTTTTACTAAATATACCAATGTAACTTTCGAAGGATCAGGAACAATTCAGGCACAAAGGTAACATTTTGAATAAATATAATATAATTTTTAAGGGATGGGTAACAATGCAAAAAAAATTAGGTAACAGAAGGAGAACGGGGTAACTGTAGGTAGAAGCTAATTATAATTCTAATGGAAGCCTACTGAGATATTCCAGCACATACTCGGACAAGGAAGCAAAGAGAAAAATAAACTACAGTATTACAGAAAAATCCACTAAATTCAAAAGAAAAAGATTTACTAAAATTCACGGAATTTAACTAGAAAAGAAAGAATTAACATTTCAACACGTAAGAACCAACGATTCTCGGAACTAATGTTTCCTTGTCCAAGCACATGGCCGGCCGAACCACTCAAAGAAAAGAGAAGTTTACATTAATTAAGTGACGCTACTTACATTTTCGATGCGATCGAAACGTAGACTTACAGGTCCTTGATGACGAATAGAGCAAAAGGAATTTGAAGAAAAATTGAAACAACTAAATACAAAATTAACACTATTAAATGGTTTCACACTCTGGATGCGTCCGTTGCCGGTGCTAGCTGAGTTGAAAAAGAGCGATGGTTCCTCTCCCCTTGAGCACGCTGGGCCGCTTCGCTCTCCCCTCTCCCCACAGGTATCCTACGTATGTCTTGTATTACTACGCCGGCAGGAGCGTAGTCGCTGAAGAAAGTCGCTGGCCAAAGACGAACTTTAATGCAGGTTTCAGCTTCCTGTTTTGGGTAATTTTTAACCCTTGACTCTTTCGTCGTCAACCTCCAAAGAATTGGTAACAATTAAGACTCTCTCAATCGTTAGTTCCGGGAAATCCGAAGTGCGACTTGAAATTGAGTTCTAAATGCTTAATAGCTAGGGCCTGAGCTGCAGATAGTCTCTACTGCGTTAGAGAAATGACAACTAAATTCGCCTGTAAAATGTATTCTTTTCAGACAACTTTTGAGTTTTCGGGAACTCGAAAAATAGTAATTAACTACTATTTAACGTGAGGTTGCTTTGGTCGACGATTATTTTACAGGCTGTGTATAAAAATTTGGTAACGAAAAATTAACATGTGGGGATATTTTGAATAACTAGGTAACTTCCTGTAGCGGGGAGGACGGAAGAAGCGAATTGGCGCAGGCGCAGGCAGCTTTGGCACGTTCGAACAGCAAGCGAGAGACTCCTTACTCCATGAACAGCTCGACAGGAAATATAACAACAAATGCGACGAACAAAATTATTAGAAAGATTCTTATTTACTAAATTGAGACATTGACCTGAGAATTTTTGCGATTACCGGCAACTTGGCTAATTTTAATAACAAAATACATATTTAATTTATCAAAAAGATCACTTTGTCAACTCGAAAAATTGCAGCGTCACAATATTTTATTCTTCATAAAATTTAAAAAATTGTGCTAATACAGATGATCAAAATACCTACTATTGGATATTATTAATTATTCTCAATATTTACATTAATCCTTTTTTTTTAATTCTTACGAGATTTCTAAGAGATTTCACTTTTTCGAAACTGTTTCATTTTTATCTTATAATTTCTTATTTTTCCAAAAATTTCAGATTTTTTCTTATTCTACTTTTGATATTTTTTTGGAATTGACTTTTTATTTAAGGATTATCATTAATTTTCTTATGCAAATTATTTAATATTATTTTACACAATTTTGTTATAAAATTCACTAAACTTTTTATTTCGTTGGTTTTCTTAATTATTTCTATATTTTTAAAAATAAAGACACTTATTTTTTTTTTAAAATTTGTTCAATTTGTTTTCACATCTTGTCTATTTTTTGTAAACTTACTTATTCTTTTATAAAATTTTTAGACTTTCTTTGTCCACTATCTACTTATTTATTTTATTATTGAAAAAAACGTCCGTAAATAGTTTAATTTTTTGAAAAAAGTTCTTACTCTTTTATATAATTTTATGTCACTGTTTCATTTTTCTGTTGTTTTTCTTTAATTTTTCTTTATTTCTTTAATAAAGTCTATAACTTCTTTTATTTAAAAGAATTTTCTTATTTTTCTAATGGACTGTTTTCTTATATTTTTATGCTTTTTTTTTATTATAATTTATTATTTTTCCGTTGCTTTTACCTAAATTTTTAATTTTGCAATCATACGATTTTGATGACATTTTTTTGAAATCCTCTCGTTTATTCGACATAATTTGTTTGATTTTGATTAAATGTTTTACTTCATTATTTCTCTTTCAAGGTTCTTAATTTAAAAAAAAACTGCTTGCAAAGAAACACTTTAAATTTTTATATACTAAGTTTAGGTATTGATTTTTGATTAAAATAAAAAAATCCGATCTGTTTGATCAAGAAAATCATGATGTTTATCAGCCTCAGGTACCTTCTTTGGAGAGCGTAAAGTTTTTAACTTACACATTCTACTGAACTTTTTTCTTACTCTTACAAACTCACCTAGTCTTTTCTCTTCTTTGGACAAAGAATCACAACTTTTATCAAAAATTCACAACTGTCGCTTCTCATCAATTTTAACATTGATAAATTGTGCGGTGGGCCTTCTCGTTTATTATACAAGTGTTTGTTACTACCTTTTCGGTTGTTATAATTATCCTCGGAATTACATGCGTCAACATCTGTAAAACATAAATAATTAAAAAAATTATTATAAAAGGTCTGTGTAACTAGAAAGTAAACTCATTGTTCTAAAGCAAATATATTATATTAATATATATTAAAATATATTAAATTTAAAAATTTCAATTATTTATCCGATATTGCAATTATTTTCATCAATTTTCGTTATTTCTGCGATTTTGTAAACATTCTTTTTAATTACAATTTTTTAAGTTATTTTTGTAATTATTATTTTTTTTAAACATATTGTATATGATTTTTTCAGTTATTCCTCTCAAATTTTGTACAATGTTTTCAATTTTTCATATTTAAATTATTTTCATCATAATTCAATTTTTTTTCTCAATCTTAAATTATTTTCAGCATATTCCAATTATTTTTTCCAATTTTTAATTAATTTTATCATTTTTCAATTATTTTTATCGCTTGTTAATTATTATTCTCATTTTCTAAAATTATTTTCTAAGATTTTTAAGTATTTTTCTGAAAATTCAAATATTTTCTTTAATTGATTAGATTTGTTAAATTTTATATTAATTGTTACAAAAGTACCAAATTTTCTTTCCTTTTCTGTTATTCATCAGTGATTACAATGGTTTTAAGAGAGTTTGAATAATTAAGTTATAATGTTATTTTTTTAATTTTATATAAACATGAAACTTTTGTATTTGTGCCCGTAAAAGATCTTTTGATTGTGGGCTGTATATTATTTTTCTCAAATTTCTATTATTTTCTTCAATTTTTTATTATTTTTCTTTGTTTTCATAATTAATTTATAATTTCTAAAATGCATGAAAAATTAATCGCGCGCTAGCGCGCGTTTTATTTTGCTAGTAAAATATTTAATAACTGTCATTCTCAGAATTTTTGGATGCTGGCAATAGTCATAATTCAATATAAAATTATAATAAATAATTTTACCTTCTCTTTTTTCAAATAAACTTGGAATAGAATCAGGCTTAAGAGTTAAAACACAGGAATTTTTGCCTGTGTTTCTAAAACATCTTTCTTCAAAATGGTCATTACACAAAAGACTCTTTTCTGTAATAACAACATCTTTGAGATTCATAGCATCCAACCATTTTTGTAACAATTCTGCATTTTCTAACGGAAATCTGTAACATTTACAGAAATATTTCCTTTCACTTCGGTTTTGAAATTTTGTATAGTCAGGGGAGCACTTAGAAAAAAAACTCGGGTGTACCCCTTCCCCCTGCGTACAACGCCTGTGTATATGGTTTACCAGTTTATTTACTTATCATTGTAAGTAAAAATAAAAATGTATACACTTACTTGCGGTATGACCTATCTTTATTAGTTCCCTTATTTTATGGCAATAAATGCAGCTGGATTTGTAAGTGCCAAATTTTGTAGGGACGCTTCCAGCTAATAAAGTCCCTTTATTTATTTTTGAAAGACACTCTTTTTCAAAATGATCTGAACATAAACGAGACAGTTTACCAGGTTTGAAGTATGGTCCTAAGTTGATATTTGCAATCCATTTTTCCAGCAATTTGCTGTCACTGAATGGAAGCCTTGTAAAAAAATAAATAATAATTTTAGCTAAATAATAATGAAGATGTAAATCGTTCATTTCTACATATTAAATTAAACTTTGCAGTACGTGTGAACATAACCTTTTTTGTTGTTTATGTTACAGTGACTTTAAAATAATTCACTTCCTTATGAAAAGAACGACCACTATCTGCTACTTGCGCCTCACCACAATAAAGACATGTATACACCATTATGATATTTTAATTTCGTAAAATTGATATATTAATCATTTTTAGATAAAACAAACATTTATAAACTAATCGCAAACTGTTTGTCAACACAAATAAACTATAGCATTTTCAGGCGCATAATGCGCATGCGTGAGAAACAGGCCTACTTGAGTGCTATAGTGTGTCAATCTTCAATTCGTATCAACCGGAAGTGAACTATCCTATATCCAGTGTTATATACAGATCAATGATCACGTCACGTTTTGACCCTAACCTCAAAATCAATAAAATGACAGTTTTTGTTCATTAGAATCTGTACCCGACTTAACTTTAATGCATGCCTAGGGCCAATAGAAAGCTTGATTAATGACCTTTAAAATGATTTTTTAAAAATTGTTCTACGATGATTTTTAACGGAGATATGAGGTTTTACGTAATATATGATTTTTTTAAAATGTTAAAAACGCGTGAATAGTGAGTTATAGAAAAAAATTATTTTATGAAAAACATACCATATCTCCGTTAAAAATCATCGTAGAACAATTTTTAAAAAAGCATTTTCAAGGTCATAAATCAGACTTTCTATTGGCCTTAGAGATGTAATAAAGTTAAGTCGGGTTCAGATTCTAATGAACAAAAACTGTCATTTTATTGATTTTGAGGTTAGGGTCAAAACGTGACGTGATGGGTCAATTCTGTTGACGGATTCGGATTCAGCGCATCAAAATAGATAGGAAAATATTGGTCTCATACCCAGATCAGAGAACTTTAGTTTTTTTGTGTGCCTGTGTTATTTTAGTCCCTTTACAATCTCTATTTCCGATCTCCTATGGAAGGCGGGTTGCATTCTTCTTATAAACTAAATTAACCCTACTATTTTGTGTTGAAACTCTTAGATTTTAACAAATATTTCATTTGTTTAGAAATTATTAATGCATAATTTGCATAAAATTGTTTACTTCCTAAATTTGCATTATTTGAAGTATTTTAAATACGTCTTTTCAATGAGCTAACTTTACTTGAAATAACAAAAGTGGGAATCAGTGAGTGAAGTGTCAAGAGATTTTATTTTTCCTCGAGAAACTGACGCCGCATAAAAAGTTAAATCTCAAAAACTAAGTGAGATTTAACTTTTTTTTAAATTCAAATTTGCAGTACGGGACCTATTTTTGGACAAAGTGTCGGGTTTGGCCGGAAAAAATT
This sequence comes from Ganaspis brasiliensis, assembly GCA_037103525.1. NCBI lineage: Eukaryota > Metazoa > Arthropoda > Insecta > Hymenoptera > Figitidae > Ganaspis > Ganaspis brasiliensis. The sequence continues at coordinate 688,681 of JAZKLR010000223.1, read as the reverse complement.
GCCAAACTTGAAGTTTCATTGTAGGTAGATTCCGGCACATCAAGTTCGTCGAGAAACTGACGCTCGGGGAATACTTGATGTATCAAAAGTAAGTATTTTTCAGAATCTTTATTTCAGTAGAATTTGCAGTACGATTTCCTTTTCTGGATAAAATGTTGGGATTTGTCGAAAAAAAATTCCTGAGTGTTCCAAACACATGGGGGCCGTGTTTGAGAACCACTGTCAACCACGGCAGATTCTCTGTCTCCAACGGCATTAATATGAATATTAGACAAGAGTAGAAAAGATTTTATAATCGAGAATGCTGAAAAGAGAAAGATTATGTCATACAAGATGTCAAGCATGCCGCTAGCCTAGCTATCTGGAAAAAGAGACAATATTTGACGAATTACAAACTATGGCACGCTTCATATATTTTCTAATGCACGAAAGAAGTGGCTGTGGTATCTATTTAGGAGTGCGGGCGCAGGGAGAACAAAAGAGAAAGGTCATGGCGAGTTCTACGCAAAGAGACAAGGGAGGCAGGGGAGATGTGTAAATACCATTTTAGTCTCTCTAAAATTAATATCTACGTAAAGAGAGCGGAGACGCAAGGAAGAGGTACAAAACGCCATCTTCGACTCTTCAATTTGAGATAAGACGCAAAGTAGTGGGAAAAAACGCCATCTTGGTCTCTTCAATTAGGGATCTAAGCAAGGGAACGGAGAGAAAGGAAAGGTAATTTCCGACATCTTTCTTCCCAATTTCTCAATATAAATTGGATCAACAGTATCATAAGGACAGTTGAGTTTTTCGAGATTTTACAAGCGTGAGTTTTACTTCTACAGTTCAAGTTTCTGCAAACATTACAAATCTTATTTCTTCAGTCTGAGTTTATAGATGACTGTTACAAATTCTTACAATCTTATTGTATTTGCAACAAGCCTATAAGTGCAAATCTAATATTATTCAAAATCTATCGATTCGGTCCAGTTTATCACTCCACATAATTTCGGAGATTCACATCATTTTCGTGAGAAAAACAAGTTGTCAAGTCTTCTTCAAGAAGTTTCTATTCTTAACAAGAATTCACCTGCATCGGCATCCAGTGATTAGGATCTCCGTCTGTTTACCTAGCTTCTAATCTACTTGAAGTCTACTCCTGCTTTATCGCTTGCCTTCGACAAACAATCTTCGAGCATCAACGACAATCTTTTCTTTCAAAAGTAAGACTCAAATTATAAAATCATATTTGTAAATTCTCAACTCCTAATAAACAAATATTCTTTAAACCAATTGGTACTCTCATTGACTTAATCCTCATCTTAAATTAGATTTATTAATTTTAAACTAATTCAAAAGGAGGAACTAGGGTATATTGTAAGGGCTTTTGTACAACAAACGTAACAGAAGTCCTTCACAATTTTGGTGCATCGGCCCGGGAAATAAAATATAAGTCGATGAGAAAAATTTGTAAAATTTTTTTTTAGAAACAAAATATAAGTCAATAATAAAATTTCATGAAAAATTTTAAAATTCAATTAAAATTTAATTTTACCGAACGAGTTATTTTTAAAAAAATCAATGAGCTAACTAAATTAAAAGTGTCAATAAAAAGTATATATATGTTTGAAGTAAAATCCTTAACATAATTTTAAATCTTTGTTTTTGTATAAGAAATTTTTGTTGTATATGATTAGTAATAGCTTGGAGCATTTTCAATTTTAAACTATTAAAGGTATATTTGTAAAGAAGGGTTCGTTTCCATTATATTTGCTAGGTGCATTTACAATTGTAAATCCTAAAAGTTTATTTGTAAATAGGGGTTCGAGTCCTCTTAAAAATACGGTAGAATCTGTACAACATAATTATTTATCTTTTTTACAATTTACTCGTTAATGCAAGTTTATTGACATTTTTTCTAGAAAAGTGAGAATATTTATTTATAAAATCTTGGGCATAAAATACTTCTTTTTTTATACATTTTTATGCAAATAATTTTGTTTTTATAAAACTTGTAATTTTAAGTATCATGCAACTCGAAATTAATGTATAATTCAAATGAAAATAATACTGATTCTCAACATTTAACTCGCTTAAAAATAAAAGAAAATCCTAAACTATCCTTAAATTCCGGAATTCCTAATATCAAATCAAAACCATTTACTAGTCCACCGAGGTATACTAAAACAAATCCAAATATTAATTTTACACAAAAAGAAAAACAATCGGATTCAGGATTCATTTCAACTCAACTTTTTGACAGTGACGATACTTCTAATAGTGATAATAGCGATAGCGAAGAACTTACGGCAGAAAAACTTTAATTGAAAGTCATTTAAATAATTTAGAAGAATTTGGCTTTAATAAAAATTAGTCTGAATTAAATAAAACTTTAATAGAGGAAACTAACGATACTTTTGAAAATCAATCAGGACGTAGTTCCCCAGGATCTTCCATTTATTCTGAAAATTTATTAGATTTAGACAATATGGCTTTAACAAATAACCAGCAAGTTTCTTTACGTGACGCTTTGGAAACAATTCCATTATTCGATGGAAAAAATATATAATTATCGATATTCATTGAAGGTTGTGTAGAAGCAAAATGAATGCTTCCAGAAAATGTAGATGTAGAAAAGAATTTAGTAAAATTAATTCGAGGTCGAATTTCAGGCGAAGCAAGGAAAATTATATTAGGGCATAGTTTTAACACAGTACAAGAATTATCAGAAAGATTAAAAACAGTTTACGCACCCGCGAAATCAGTATATCAGTTACAAGGAGAATTAGGGGCAATGTATATGTGGGAACATGAAAACGTAGTATCTTATGGGTCAAGAATTGCAGAAGCAGCAGAAAGAATTTTAGATCCGCATAGAATTAATAACGAAAATACTAAAATAAAATAATAAAATAGACGAAACATTTAAGACAGGACTATAAGAAACCATTGTTGATTGATTTACGCGAGGACTTAGACCAGAATTAGAATTGCGAGTAGGAATATCAGACATTTTCTTTCCGGTAGAAAGAAAATTATTATCACGTAATGAACTAAGAAAAAATACGCAAAAAATTAAAAATGAATATTTGTTTAAAAACAATAAAGATTTTGCTAAAACAACAAAGATAAATGTTGCTCAGGATGAGATTATTACTTGTTTACTCTGTGAAAAAAAAGGACATTTTGCAGTAGGGGAGAGTGCCCATCAATGTACCGGGTTTTTTTCAAGGTCATAGTATTTATTCAATTTCACTAATTTCAAGCACTTTTTTGCATCAATATAAAACTACAACACTTCTCTAGGTAATGCACACATATTATACCCGATTTATTTTGATTAAATAATAAAATTTAGGATTTTTCTAAACTAGCACGCTATTTTCATTTTCAACAACCTGGGTACACAATGAACCACCTCTACAAAAACACTAAAAATGTTCAACAAGAATAATATTGCAATTTTCACTTTGTGAAAAAACTTATTTTCCATCAAATACTATACAAAATTATTACTTAACACTTTTTAATTGATAATGTATAACATAAATATACCTCAAATTTAAGTTAACTAGCTAAAATGGCATTTTAGTTTTGCTATGTTGAGAAGAGTACTGATAACAATCGCTGTCCCATGCTGTACGCATGCCTAGTTTTATAATCAGGCATACCACTCTGGAAATCGAAAATACACTGAAATTCCAGGTGGTTCATTGTTCCCTGGTACATTGAATCAACATGACATTTGCAACAAAAATGGTTTTTTATAACTTAATGCAATATTTACAAATCTTTATCTCATTAGAATATTGTAGTTCAGGCCCGATACAAAATAAATCGTAAGTTCATTTATTTTTAAATTGCCTTATTTCAATTAAAAAACGTGTTTGTATTTTAGGTAAATTTTTTCTTCAGAGCATCAAAAACAGTTTTTTTCAGTTTTCTCTATAAAGAATAAATCCACATGTCTCAAATTTATGGACGTAGTGTGTTTACGCAAACTTCATTTATATTTAAAATTAGAAGAATTTTTATTTAATTGTTTTTGAGAAAATTAAAATGGTTCATTGAAAAAACTGGTACATTGATGGCAACTCTCCCCTAAATTGTTTTCAAATTAATAAATTACTAGGACAAAGGCAAGAAAATGTTATACATTCACAACGAAATTTTACATCTCAGAATCAATATCAAAATCGTTTTAGTAACAGAAATCAAAATCAACCTTCTTTTACATATCAAAATCAATATCAAAATCGTTTTAGTAATAGAAATCAAAATCAACCATTTAATGCATCTCAAGCTCAATATCAAAATTACTATCAAAACCCTCCGCGAAATCAATATCAAAATCAAACCCAAAACCAGTCTACAATTTCACCAAATCAATTCCAAAATCACAATCAATATCAAAATCAGAATCAATATCGAAATCAAAACAGATATCAAAATTCATATAACAACAGATATCAGAATCAACGAAACGAAGAATTACAACAGCAAGGACCAAGTACAAGTAGGAATAATCAATCGACAAACCCCACTCAAAATATATTATGTAATTATTGCAAAAAACCGGGACATGTTATTAGCGAATGTAGAGCAAGAATTCGAAATAATAGCCAACAACAATCTCATCATCCAGTAGAACATTCGGAAAACTCCAAAATTCCTCCTCAGTAGGATGCTCCGAGGACAGATTGAAAAATTTCAATGCATCCGGTAATAATAAACTCCCAACAAAACATATAAATTTAGCAGAACCTAATTCAATACCATACGTTCGAGTAAATACTAATGGACTTAAAACATCTAGAACTATGATGATTAATACAGGCGCAGGACCAAATTTGTTAAAACTTCGAGCACTTCATAATGACAAAGACATTGATAAAAATAAATGCATCAAATTAACAGGAATTAATGAGCATCCAGTTTATACATTAGGACAAGTAAAACTTAATATTTTTGGCATTCCGACAATTTTTAATTTATTATCTAATGATGTACCAATTGAACACGACGGTATTTTAGGAACAGAATTTTTGGTCAATAATAAAGTAAAAATAAATTATGAAGAAAGACACATAGAAATAAATAATCAAAAATTTTACTTTGAATCAAACGATTATTTTACAATACCAGCTAGATCAGTTTATAATATTCATGTTAAAATTTTGAATAAAGATAAAAAGATAGGTTTTATCCCTAAACAGTCGGTAGCCGAAGGGGTTTTCTTAGGCAACGCAGTTGTTACAAATACAGTAGGAAAAGCATATTTAAAAGTATTTAATACACGCAACGAGTCTATAAAAATACCTATTCCTAATATAAAACTGGAAGATTTTAAAGAATTAGAAAATGAAAATCAAAAATGTAATTTCAAAAACAATGAAAATATTGTAATAGAAGAAATAATAAACGTATTTGCAAACAATGACAAATCAGGAAAATTTTTTAATATCACAGGAACAGATAGAGTAGAAGAATTGAAAAAATTACTTAGATTAGACCATTTAAACAAAGAAGAGCTAGAACATGTTATAAAATTAGTAAATAAATACTCGGATAGATTTCATATACCGGAAGAATATTTAGAAGCAATTGATCTTATTAAACACAGAATTATTACTACAGATGACACACCTATTATAACAAAACAATATAGATTTCCACCTGTACACAAAAAGGAAATGACACGTCAAGTAAACGAATTATTAGAACCACAAATTATTAAACCTTCCGATTCACCATATAACACACCCATTTGGATAGTACCGAAGAAGGATGACTCTCAAGGAAACAAAAAATGGCGGTTAGTATTAGACTTTAGAAAATTGAATGAACGCACAGTAGGACAATTTTATCCTTTGCCAAATATAATCGATTTGTTAGACTAAATTAAAATGGATCCAAGAGACGCGCATAAAACCGCATTTTCAACACCGTATGAACATTATGAATTCGACAGAATGCCATTTGGTTTAAAAAATTCACCGAGTACCTTTCAAAAATTAATCGATTAAGTACTATTAGGTTTACAAGGAATTGAATTGTTTGTCTATTTAGACGACGTTGTTATCTATGTAAATACGTTAGAAGAACACGAAGAAAAATTTTCAAAATTCATGGAAAGACTACGATTCGCAAATTTGAAATTACAGCCCGACAAATGCGAATTTTTACGGTTAGAAGTATGTTATTTAGGACATATTATCGATAAACATGGAGTACGACCCGACCCGAAGAAAGTGGAAGCAGTGCAAAAATTTCCAGTACCAAAAAATTACAAACCCTCTAAATGAACTTTTAAAGAAAGATATTCCTTTCCTTTGAACTGAAAAACAAGAAACGGCATTTAATACATTAAAAAGTAAACTTTGCGAAGAACCACTTTTAAAAAGACCAGATTTTTATCAACCATTTATTCTAACGACAGACGCCTCAGGCTTTGCAATAGGAGGCATATTATCACAAGGAAAAGTAGGCATAGATCAACCAATTGCTTATACTTCGCGAACCTTAACTGAAACAGAAAGAAAATACGATACGTACGAAAAAGAAGCATTAGCAATTATTTATTGCGTTTAACATTTTCGACCATATCTCTATGGAAGAACATTTACTTTAGTTACGGATCACAAACCTTTGGTTTGGTTCCAAAATTCAAAAGACCCATGCTCAAGGGTCACGAGATGGAAACTAAAATTAGTAGAGTATGATTTTAATGTCATTTACAAAGCAGGAAAAACAAACGTCAATGTAGACGCTTTGTCCAGGAATCCAATAAATAAAAATCCTGAGGAAGAAAAATATGAAGAAAAATTCCAAAATATAAATCAAGAAAGTGTCAATGAAATAGAAACAAATATTCAAAAAGTTAATCAAGAATACACTCAAAGAAGTGTCCAAGAAAAAATTGAACAAGGTGTTCATCGTATAGAAGAAGAAATATCTCAAAATAGAGATTCAAGTACAAATTCGGAGCAAGTAAAACTTCTCCTCTCTTTAACAAAATTATTTTCAGAAAACAAAACGGAGATAGAAAAATTTCTACAGTCTATATTATGCAAAAAGCAATTTATAATCGAGGACAATGATTCCTATTCAACTTCGGAGGTAAGCAAAAATCTCCTATAAATGATGAAAATATTATTACAGGAAAACGAATCCTACGAAAATTCGGAGATAATACAATTTCTCTAATCAATTATTAAACCTTTATCAAATTCAGGTACAAGGGAACAAAATACATTGCCTAATGTCTTATAGATTGTAGGGATCAACTACCAATGTGCAAGGATAATTTCGCATATTTTATTTCAGTTATTGGAGAGCCTAGAGATAATGGCTCCAGGTCTTTAGCAAAACGCGCAAAATTGCCCAATTTTGGAAAGCTTCAATTGGGTCTAGCAAAAAATATAAGAAAAGGTGCATTTTACCACATAGCCCTTCCTATTGAAAACGATTTAAAAGAAAATATGTCTAATACTTTAAAAAATATAAAATTATCAATTATTTCATTAAAAAATGAAGACGAAGAATTAAAGTTAAAAACAATAAGCATAGCAAAAACTGCTTAGGTCAATGACATAAATTGGAAAGAAATTTTATCTATGTTCGAATTCATTTTTGAAAATACGGTTGTGAAAATAATAATATGCAACGGAATCACTAAATATCCAACTAAAGAAGAATATATACAATTAATAGAAGAAGCACATTCTAGTGCAGTTGGTGGCCACAAAGGAGTTACAAAAACATATGAAAGAATACGACAAAATTACTATTGGGAAAATATGAAAAACAATGGACATTGTTGGTCCACTTCCAAAAACTGAATCAGGAAATGAATATATATTAACAATCCAGGATAATCTTACTAAATATTCGTTGGCAATATCACTTCCAAACCATCAAGCTAGTTCAATAGCTGATGCATTCATTAAAAAATTTATTTGTATTTACGGATCACCCAAAGGTGTTTTGACAGATCAAGGGACGGATCGGAATTCGCCAATTTAAAACAACCGCTTTTCATCCCCAATCAAACGGTTCGATTGAGAGATCACATCACGTGTTAGGGGAATATTTGAAACAATTTATAAATAAAAACGAAGAATGGGACGACTTGTTAGAACTCGCTATGTTTTCATACAACACCAGTGTACACGAGGGTACCAAATGTACTCCGTATGAATTGATTTTTGGAAAATTGGCACGGTTACCATTTAGTGATCCACCACTAGTACACGAAAAATTAGACACATACGATCATTATTTAACTGATTTAATAACAAGATTACATGAAATGAGAAATATTGCTAAAGAAAATTTAATATCTGCAAAAGAAAGGTCAAAAATTTATTATGATAAAAAATGCAATTCACAAAATTTTAAAGTAGGGGAAGAGGTTTTCTTACTTCAAGGGGGAAAAATTCACAAATTTGCCAATCAATACACAGGACCACATAAAGTATTAGAAATTTTAAATAAAGGAAATATTAAAATACAAATAAAAAATAAACAAAAAATAGTACATATAAATAGACTAAAATTTATCACTCATTGCACAAGAAAAATAAAAAAAAATCTGATGTCTGTTCTCAGATGATGGAAACTGGAATAAGGAAACTTTTGCATCTGTTTTTTCTACTTTCGACAATAAGTACAACCCACGCTATAATAAGATACGACTGTGGATCAACCGAACTTAACATAATGACACTATCATTACTTAACGTAGGAGAATGCAACATTAAAAAGAAACCAGTAAAAAGTTAACAAACATATATACAATTAATTGAACTCAGTGGATTCACAACAACCAAGGTAATTCAATGTAAAGTCGAAGTCCGTCGTGTTGCTGAGCATTGTGGGATGCATTCACATTCATCACCTGTGGCCATGGGTCATGCTGAATACATTAAAGAAGTACCTTATGATGTTTGTAAATCAATGCATCTTACAGGTTCTTATTTCCCTAGTGGAACCGCGCATATTGATCATTTAAAGGTAAATGCAACCAATTATCGTAGTTTAACCATAGCAGGATCTATATCTTTTGGTGCTAGCTGTAAAGGAACTACCTATTCTGACCCTTATGGTAGTTGGGAAGACGTAGTAGTTCAGGGAAATTTAAAGATAACAATGCAAGAATATTATGCTACAGTCAATTTAGATACAGATAAAATTCACCTAATGTCAGGTACAATTTGCCCTATGTCCGACTCAACATGTATAGATAGAGAAAACGGAAATACATTTTGGAATACAATACCAAATGACATATGCAATATGAAGAAATATGAAGTACTTTACGAAGGTTTAGCAAATAAAACAATAGAAGGAGAAAAGAAAAATATTGAAACCATATATGCTTTAGAAACTGAAGATATTACTTTTGCTTTGGCGAAAAAAGCCAGAGAAATAATTTGTGGTTACAGTTACATAAAAACAGAACATCCTAAATTAATTATTTTAGAAACCCGACCAGGAGGATCACCTCTGGAAAATATGAAACCATTAGTACAAAATATGGACATGTTCTCTTATGTAAACTCAAAATTCATATACGTCGAACGTCATATTCGAAAAGAAATGTACGAACTCTATTATGATGTTTTAACTAAAAGATGTTTGTTAGAACAACAAGTATTCAAAAAATCCTTGATACTTGCAACACAAGCACCAGACGAATTTGCATATCACGTTATGAAAAAACCGGGTTACATTTCAATTTTAGCTGGGGAAGTAATACATATGGTAAACTTTATACCAGTAGAAGTTAAATTTAGACAAACAACAGAATGTCAAACCAGCAATATTAACACCAGAAACAAGAGAAACATGGGAATATAAAAATCCGTCAAATCTCGCTACCAGCGGATTATATTCACAAAAAGATCTAGAAAAATTACGAAACCATATCATGTTACCAGCCGAAAAACCAATAATTTTGAATACTTTAGCACGAGGAATGTTAGGCCAAAATATCCCTAATCTAGGATTTGGATTTTCAAACATCTTAGATGAAAAAACGATAGATAAAATTGCAAATTCCGCATGGGCAAAAATCTAAGTAACATTTACTAGCTTCGGGACAGTAAGTGCGGGTTTTATAGGAGTATTGATTCTTTTAAAAAGTGTAAAATTTATAGCTGACACTTTCCTCCACGGTTATGCATTATATAGTGTTTTCGGATGGTCTTTCCATCTTTTGGGTTCTATATGGGACTCCGTGACTAATGTATTATTACATTTAGGTACGAATAATCAAACAACCACTACTGAAACTACGAACTCAACGACAGCAAACAGTGAAGAAGCCTTTGCACCACCAGAAGAAAAACATTTATTAGCAAAATCAGAAGGTAATATTAACAAGGAGGAAGTAATACAACTTTATCCTCAACTAGATCCTAGCGAAAATCTTAATAAAAAATCAACCACTTTCCACTTGTAAAAATGAAAAATATTAAAGTAATCAACTTTTTAAACATTTTAAAAGATTTAATAAAAGAAAATACAAAAGAAGAAATTTCAATTAAAACTACGCGTCGATATTCAACTAATGCAATTGATAAACCTCAATTTATTACCGAAATAATATGCAAAAATCACGTAATTTGTAGTACGAGTGATAAAAATTTCTTATCAGAAGAAAATGCAGCACACCAATTATGGAAAATTTTACCTAATAGTAAAAATTCATTGTTGAATCATACAACCACAATGTTTCAAATACAGTTAATCCAGAAATTAAATCAATATTGCTATGAGAATCATAAGGGGGATCCAAAATTTGCAACTTTAAAAATAAACATATCAGCAGACACGGTAAACTGGATAGTAATATGTACTGTGGAAACATTAAAAGAATTAGCATTATCATCAAACCCTTTCTCAGCAAAAGCAATAGCAGCATTAAAAGTTTTAGCTTCTTTACATAACATTAGTAAAAGTCAAGATTCTTTAGAAAATTCATTAACCGAGGCTTTCAATGAAATGATTATCACAGAAAGAAAGAAACCAACAGTTGAAGAACATACACATTTACAATTAAATATCCCTTTAACATCCCAATCCTATCCTATAAAAGAAAAGAAAAGTTTTAAAAAGTGTTATTATTGCGGAAACCGCAAACATAACACCTATCATAAAATATGAAAATAATATGTTTTAGGAAATAGACTTCAAAACGATTTATTTACTTGTTCTCATTATAATAAAAATTAATAAAGTCATCCCACAATATGAACCAAGGGATACGCCATTTTTAAATCAACCTGGATTATACTTTGAGCCTTTAAAATTTGTGCAATTTTCAATAGGAAAAGTAGAATTCATTTTTTATATTGACTATCAAAACTTATTTAGTCAATTTCAAGAATTTAACAAATCATTTGAAAAAATCAATAAAATCTGCCTGGAAACTCAAAATTGTCACAAACAAAAAGTACTATATGAAACTAAAACAGAAGAAATTAAGGAAATCATTTCAGTCACTAAAGGCTTAATACAGGTAACGACAGAGAAATCAACAAAAAATAATATCCTTAATTTCATTGACAATAAAGAAACAACCAATAACATAACTCTCAAAACAGCAGGCAACATTACCTACATAACACAAATTTTATTCCAAACATTTTTGACAAATTCAAACAACACAGATTATTACAAACAACTTACAAATTTCTATAAGAACATATCTAGTTATTTGTCTACTCTAGAATTAATTCAAAAAGCTTTAATTGCACCCTTAAACAATCAATGGCATCCATTAATACCCATAAATAGCATCTTGCAAGTTCAAAATATTTCAATTAAAAACCTTCCTAAATTATTAAAAATTCAATCTCTTAGATCAGAAAAAAATATATTCTTTATTTACTGCTTACCTAAATCAATGTCCGAAAAATTTTAAATATTTAAGATTTATTCATACCCTATTTTTCACAATTCGACAAGAGTTTTTATAAAAAGTAACCACAAATATATAGGATTATCAAATGATAATAAGAAATACTTTTTAAACACTGCTTTAGAAAAGAAACTTATGCCAACTATTAAATATACTGATATTAACCCAACTTGTGAATCGAGTCTTCTTGTAAACACAACACCATTCGAATGTAAAATATTTGTTAATTTACAAAAATACCCAACATTAACACCATTGTTAATGCACAATGCATGGCTGTACGTCTCCTTAAATTCAACCACAATTAACATTCACTGTTCAAAAAGAAATAAAATTTCCAAGATTATAAAAAATTCAGGTGTTATAGAATTACCCTTAAAATGTTCAATTAACTATAACAACAAAACCTTTCCCTTAGAAATTAATGAATTATCAGAATTACCTTTAAATCAATCAAGAACTTTTACAATCAAATTACCTTTTGAAATTACTGAATTTAATATCACTAACAATGAATATATAAAAACTTTCGGCTATGAGATTCCACTATACTTATTTAAAGAAGAAGTAAACAACACTAACAGAAAAATAGCGAAGAATTACCTTAAAGAATACATAGTTCTAATATTATTAACAATAACAATAGTAAATTTATTGTTAATTAACATTTTATACTTTAAAAAGAAAAACACAAAGTTAAACATTGAAATGAATACTCGTATAGAAAGCAAAAACTCTATCAAAATCCCTGAAGCTATTGAAACTTTAGTATGAAAACATATACAAATTTTGTTTTCTTCTTGACTCAAAATTTATGAAAATTCTCCATTTATCTTTTTGTTTTAATATAATTTATGTCAGAATATAAATCTTCTACTTAAATTAAAATTGAATCAATATAATAATAATCCTTTAACTAAATAAAATATATATATTTTTATTTTTCTGGGTTCAAACAAATAAAACACACGGTAATATTTAATGCAGTTATTTTTATCAAAGAATAATCAGAATAAAGAAAAAACCTAGAAAATAACATACATTACACTCACACATACAGTACATACGCAGCACATCTATAATACAAAATCTTTCTCATACAAAAATTGAAAATGTCTTCTGTTTCTCTCTCTCTGTTATCTCTTAGTTGCAAGCTAACTTCTTCTTTTAAAAAGGCCCAAAATACTGTAAACAAAAATTACATGAAATATAAGGACAATAATTGAAAATTAAGAAAAATAAAAGAGAAGAATAATTGTAAATTTAGAATAAATGAAATTTGATGTCAATAATTGAAAGTTCGAAAAAAAATCATTTGAAAAATAATTATAATAATTTAAAAAAATCACAAAAAAAATGTTGAAGAAAATAATTAAAATTTGAGAAAAATAATAAAAAATCTTGGAAATAAATTGTAAAATAATTAAAACAAGTACAAAATCATGGAAATATTTTAAAATTTAAGAAATAATTGAGATATGAGAGTTTTGAGATTAAAAATTGAAATTTTGAAAAATTTATTGAAATATAAAGATAATAATAATTGAAAATGAAAAGAATAATAGTAAATTTAGAATAAATAAATGAAACTTGGTATAAATAATTGAAAATTTAAAAATAGTTTAAAAATAATAAAAATAACTTAAAAGTCATAGAGAAAATAAAAAAAAAATTTATTGAAATTTGTGAAAAATACTCGAATGTCATGGAAATTAATTAAAGAAAAAACATTAAACGTTGGGGAAAATAATTGAAGAACGATTTAAAAAAAAGGAAAGATAAAGAAAATATTTGAAATTTAAGAAGTAAAGACTAAATACGTAGGAAATTAATTGAAAATTATAGTAGTGTAATTGAAAATTTGGGAAAGTAATTGAAAGTGATAAAAAAAATATATATATTTATAATTGAAATTTGAAAAAAAAAACTTGAGAATCTCTGAAAGTAAATTGAAATTTATGATAAAAAATTGAAATTTAAGATAACCCTGGTAGATGGCCGGAACCGTGGGAGAACGAATCTGGGTTCTTTCAGAGTACTGGTTCGTTCCCGTAGAGTTCTTTGTTGAATATTGGCAAAATATAATGAAAATTGGGCAAAAGGGTTATTATTAGGACAAAGTGTAACTTTGTTAATAAGATTGATAAGGTTTTGGGTGGTAAAATAATTTTTTTAAACAGAAAAATAGAAAATTCTGAAATTGATACTTTAAAGGTGTTTCCACATACGGCACTTGTCAACTTTTGATAGAGTTCGCGGCAGATTTAAATATGTCCATCTGATTTGGAAAATTTAAGAGTAAAAAAAGTGTACATTTCTATAAAATTGTGCATTTAATTAAAAATGAATATGTGTAATTTGACAAAGAAAGATAAAAAAGTGAATTTTTAAGTTAGAAATAATAAAGTGCAGCAACATATCCTGGCAACTTAGCCTAAAAACAAATTATGTTTTTTTCCTAAACTTGTTTGTATTTAATTAGATAATTAATTATTTCAGAACTATTTTCCTATTTTTTCTTTAAATCTTATCTTTTTTCCCCACTTCAAGTATAATAAGAAAATATGCACATCAAATATAACCTCAAAGTGTCACAATGTTTTTTATATATCTCCCTAAAGTAAATAAAAGTTAATATGAACAAATTAGAATTTTTCAAGTAAAATTAAGATGAATGACGTGTCTTTCCGATTTATAAACAAGACCACTTACACACGAAATTAAGAGTATTTCAACTTTTTCTAAAAAAAAAAAACATTTTCAATTTGACTTTTGAGACTTTTGTGTGTCATTTCTTGTCCAATTAAGAAAATCAATTTTCTTTTTTTGATTCTTGTTAGATACTATTAGGTGCTTTAAAAATTCATATAAACTTTTTGAACACGTTAAAAATTAAAATAGTGTCGACTAATTTTCCAAAACTAAAACAAAACAATTTTCTCGAAAATACCACCTGTGACTCATTTTGCTCAAGATTATTAATATTTCTGGTATATTATCTTTTACTAGTTTATTATAATTTTCTTGTAATTTACCTGACAAAGAAATACAAGTGTACAAAAATAAACTATAAATCAAATACTTTGCTTACTAGAAAACTAAAAACTGGCTTTCAAGATTTTATGATTTTTCAATTTTTCTTAGAAAATGTTACCATAATTAACTTTAATCCAAATTTTATCTTTTTTCATTTTTAACAATTATTTCGAGCTCTACAAAGTAAAATCAAATTATCGTCATATTATGTTAATTTTAAATATCAAGAAGCTCGAATCTTTTAAAAATTTCGAGTTTTTTATAAATAATATTTCAGATAAATACCTAGTTATAAAAAACACAAAATTTGTAAAACCTTTGAGATTTTCGATATTTGGAATTGACATAATAAGACGATAATTTGACTTTACTTTGTAGAGCTCGAAATAATTGTTAAAATTGAAAAAAGATAAAATTTGGATTAAAGTTAATTATGGTAACATTTTCTAAGAAAAATTGAAAAATCATAAAATCTTGAAAGCCAGTTTTTAGTTTTCTAGTACGCAAAGTATTTGATTTATAGTTTATTTTTGTACACTTGTTTTTCTTTGTCAGGTAAATTACAAGAAAATTATAAGAAACTTGAAGAAAATAATATTTTAGAAAAATACTTATTTATAAAAAACTCGAAATTTTTAAAACATTTGAGATTTTTGATATTTGGAATTGACATAATATAACGATAATTTAATTATATTTTGTAGAGCTTAAAATAAATATTAAAAAATGAAAATTGATTTAAGTTTATTATGATTTTACTTTTTAAGAGAAATTGAAAAATCTTGAAAACCAGTTTTTTGTTTTCTAGTGAGCAAAGTATTGTATTTAGAGTTTTTTAATTTTATGCACTTGTTGTTTTCTGTCAGATAAATTACAAGAAAATTATAATAAACTAGTAAAAGATAATATACCAGAAATATTAATAATCTTGAGCAAAATGAGTCACAGGTGGTATTTTCGAGAAAATTGTTTTGTTTTAGTTTTGGAAAATTAGTCGACACTATTTTAATTTTTAACGTGTTCAAAAAGTTTATATGAATTTTTAAAGCACCTAATAGTATCTAACAAGAATCAAAAAAAGAAAATTGATTTTCTTAATTGGACAATAAATGACACACAAAAGTCTCAAAAGTCAAATTGAAAATGTTTTTTTTTTTTCAGAAAAAGTTGAAATACTCTTAATTTCGTGTGTAAGTGGTCTTGTTTATAAATCGGAAAGACACGTCATTTATCTTAATTTTACTTGAAAAATTCTAATTTGTTCATATTAACTTTTATTTACGTTAGGGAGATATATAAAAAACATTGTGACACTTTGAGGTTATATTTGATGTGCATATTTTCTTATTATACTTGAAGTGGGGAAAAAAGATAAGATTTAAAGAAAAAATAGGAAAATAGTTCTGAAATAATTAATTATCTAATTAAATACAAAAAAATTTAGGAAAAAAACGTAATTTGTTTTTAGGCTAAGTTGCCAGGATATGTTGCTGCACTTTATTATTTCTTACTTAAAAATTCACTTTTTTATCCTTCTTTGTCAAATTACACATATTCATTTTTAATTAAATGCACAATTTTATAGAAATGTACACTTTTTTTACTCTTAAATTTTCCAAATCAGATGGGCATATTTAAATCTGCCGCGAACTCTATCAAAAGTTGACAAGTGCCGTATGTGGAAACACCTTTAAAGTATCAATTTCAGAATTTTCTATTTTTCTGTTTAAAAAAATTATTTTACCACCCAAAACCTTATCAATCTTATTAACAAAGTTACACTTTGTCCTAATAATAACCCTTTTGCCCAATTTTCATTATATTTTGCCAATATTCAACAAATAACTGTACGGGAACGAACCAGAACTCTGAAAGAACCCAGATTCGTTCACCCACGGTTCCGGCCATCTACCAGGGAAAAAGTTGAGTATTTAGAATATTAATAAAAAAACAAGAAAGATAGTTGAAAGCGATAAAAACTAATTATAAATTTAGAAAATTAATCGAAAATCAAAAAGATATATATAGGGGAGTGATCCCCAAGATGGACAGGGCCCCAAGATGGACATTTGGTATAAAATTTTTGTTTAAGGTGACAGCGCCTTATGCTTTCTGTAATTTTTGTTGTTTGTATAGACGAACATTTTGATGCACATTTGAAGAAAAAAAAAACCAGTTGGTTTTTCTTCTACACATACCACGTAATTTTGTGTCTAAAAAAGTTTAGTAACAGTTTTTTCTCAAGTTGGTAAAGTTATTTAAATTTATGATTTAGAATGAGTACTGAACGTTATAATATTCTTTATTTATCGTATAATAATATTTTAAAATGATTTTACTAATTCAGTATTCATATATATTTTTTTACTGGGGATTAAAAAATGGTCTCATGTACCCTAAGATGGACAGGCCTAAAATCTCAATGTATTTTTTTGCATATTTTCGATTTTATACTTTTTTCAATAAATTTTTGAGCCAATTAATTAAAATTTTTTATTTTCCACCATAAATGTGATTTTATCGTTAGAGAATTTTTTATATTGATATTTTTCGATATTTTATTACTTTTTACTGTTAAGCTATTAAATTGAAGTTTTTAGAAATTTTATTTCTTGATAAATTCCGTAAAATGATTAAAACTTAGTTCAAGAATTGTTACACGATGTTAAATTTTTATTTACTACCATTTTCAGAGACTTTTAGGGAGGTGTCCATCTTGGGGCCAATTTTTTTTAGACCGAAAATTTTAACAATTAGAAAAAATGCTTTAAAAAATGTTTATGTTCAAAATAAAATTTTATCTCTGTGGCCATGAGTGACATTATAAATTGTACTTTCATTCTGTAAAAAACATTTTAATAGATTTTATTTGGTTTGGATTCTACAGCAATAAATCGATAGGGTGTCCAACTTGGGGCCCTCTCCCCTATATATATATACTCAATCTTTTTACAAGATCGACATCGATAGACCATTTAACAAGCCCTGCTTGGAAAGGTAAATGATAAGGATCAGTGCTGGTAAACAGATGCAACTTTAAACAAGTGATGCCCTCGTCCCAAGTAACTTGGAAACCCACGAACCACTCACGGGGTAAATAAAATCTCATTCCACAAACAATCGCCTCTACATTTCTCAAGTTCTCTGGCATTCGCTCACCAGAAGGAAAAAACCATTCGTCATAATTTGAAACCTGTAACAGAAATAAAAACACAAAAGATTATAAAAAAATTTTATTATAAATGTTTGATTGTTTATCTGTTTAAAAAGGATTATATTACCCTAACTAGAGAATTTCCAACTACTAGCATTTTCCTATGGAATAAAATAAACTCTTGGTTCTTTTCAAAAGCTGATTTAAGCAGATCTACACTTTCTGAAACCTTATGCGACAACGTCCCAAATTCATAAGGTAACCGTATCATACGTTTATTAAAACGAAAATACGGCACCTAGCAAAACCTTCTTCTGCCTACCACCCACATAACAGATTCAAGATCCACCTTAAACAAAAAATTACAAAACTAATCAAGTAAGAAATATTATTAACCAAAATTACCATTTTTGTTAGTTCAAAAAAAAAAAGAAAAAAAGTTATAAAAACAGATCCTTGTATAAAAATAACAACTATTCTTCAATAAATTAGAAATAATTAAAATTTATATAAACTCCATAAATTGACAATTCTAGTTTGATTAGATTTATCAGGGCATCCTTGAAAGGCAAACCCGACCACCAACGAGGTCCAAAAAACGGAGTGCCATTAAAATGAAAAGTAAATATACCCCTTACCGCAGTCTCAACTCAAATATCAATCCCTCTTAACATTTTTAATAACTGTCCATAAACTGACATCTTGCTCAAATTTTCTAAAGGAGGACAAAAAACAAACCCATCCTCCTTTAAACATAAACTTGTCGCTTGTGCAGCGACTTCTTCAACCAAACTCGAAAGTTCGGATGGCGAATTTGGAGGAAAATTTTCCGGGTCAATTTCACCCATATCCTCCATTAACTGATCCAAATTATCGCGAGACATTTGTAAAGAAACTAACTGAACCTTCTCAGTCAAAAGAAAGAATAGATTTGATAAAATAAAAGTACAAGTCGCCCTTAAATACAAAAAAAAAGCAAATACAACCATAAAATTTTGTTTTCCTTTCTCAAGCTAAAAGAAATTATAAGAAAATCTTAGATGCATTATCATTAAATATAATAAAAAGCGCGAGAATAAAAATGGCGTTTTCGGTGTTTTTATCAAAATACTAGGAACTCGAGGTTCATCGGAAACTCGAGAGGACTAGCAAT
Organism: Ganaspis brasiliensis; assembly: GCA_037103525.1. NCBI lineage: Eukaryota > Metazoa > Arthropoda > Insecta > Hymenoptera > Figitidae > Ganaspis > Ganaspis brasiliensis. Next base: position 669,430 of record JAZKLR010000223.1, on the reverse strand, counting down.
TTCTTTCGGTCCCATCTTATCACAATTCTATGTTTACTTTTTTGGGAGCGCAAGAAAAGGAATGAATGTGAATAAGTAAATCATAATATAATTTTATTTTTCTATTTTTACATTTTACGCACATATAATTTACTTTAATAATTGAAATAACACAAATTGATTAAAAAAAAAATTATAAACAAACATTCTTTGAAAAAGTGAAATTAAATGTGAGTAACAGTAAACTACTTACTTTACAAAATGTTCAAATTTTAATCTACAGTATACATTTAAAACTAGTAAATAAACACAAAATCTTCTTAAAAATGCATTTAACTTTGGACATAAAATAAAAACAAAAACATGTTAAACGAAAATATTGGCAAGACTCAATTTCTCTATGACAAATAAAAATAAATGTAAGTAATTTAGTAATTGAAAGTAATATGTATGTCTAATATGCAAATCACTATATATAGGTGAGAAATAGAATGCATGAATATAATTAAGAAATAAATTTTATTTAATAATTATGAATTGAATGTGCAAGTGTGAACGAAAAGTATATTTGTTTTTATTCTCAATGCAGTATTTACGTTTTATTTATTCTATTATACAATAAAAAATATGTAATAAACATAAAAATAGAACTTTTACAATTACTGCAATATACGTATTAATCACAAAATTGAATGATTTGAGTACATGTTTTTAAAATATTGCATGCATTTCCAAAGACCTAAATCGGTAAAATTTATAAAAAAAATAATAAATAAAATTTGTTAGATGTATACGTTCATAACATTTCCCTTAACAAATGAGCATTCTAAAAAGTAAATTCGAGCATGTATCGTTTCTCTCTCATGCTCGAACTGAGGGGGGAGGTGTTAGGTCCGTAACCTATATATTAATTATATATGTATATATTGTTATAAACACTATTATTTGTATCTATATTCAACTCTCATAAAAATGAGATTTGTTATCATTGTATATCATTTTGGTTAATATCAATATTAGACAAGAGTAGAAAAGATTTTATAGTTGAGAATGCTGAAAAGAGAAAGATTATGTCATACAAGATGTCAAGCATGCCGCTAGCCTAGCTATCTGGAAGAAGAGACAATATTTGACGAATTACAAACTATGGCACGCTTCATATATTTTCTAATGCACGAAAGAAGTGGCTGTGGTATCTATTTAGGAGTGCGGGCGCAGGGAGAACAAAAGAGAAAGGTCATGGCGAGTTCTACGCAAAGAGACAAGGGAGGCAGGGGAGATGTGTAAATACCATTTTAGTCTCTCTAAAATTAATATCTACGTAAAGAGAGCGGAGACGCAAGGAAGAGGTACAAAACGCCATCTTTGACTCTTCAATTTGAGATAAGACGCAAAGTAGTGGGAAAAACGCCATCTTGGTCTCTTCAATTAGGGATCTAAGCAAGGGAACGGAGAGTAGGGAAAGGTAATTTCCGCCATCTTTCTTCCCAATTTCTCAATATAAATTGGATCAACAGTATGATAAGGACAGTTGAGTTTTTCGAGATTTTACAAGCGTGAGTTTTACTTCTACAGTTCAAGTTTCTACAAACATTACAAATCTTATTGTATTTGCAACAAGCCTATAAGTGCAAATCTAATATTATTCAAAATCTATCGATTCGGTCCAGTTTATTACTCCGCATAATTTCGGAGATTCACATCATTTTCGTGAGAAAAACAAGTTGTCAAGTCTTCTTCAAGAAGTTTCTATTCTTAACAAGAATTCACCTGCATCGGCATCCAGTGATTAGGATCTCCGTCTGTTTACCTAGCTTCTAATCTACTTGAAGTCTACTCCTGCTTTATCGCTTGCCTTCGACAAACAATCTTCGAGCATCAACGACAATCTTTTCTTTCAAAAGTAAGACTCAAATTATAAAATCATATTTGTAAATTCTCAACTCCTAATAAATAAATATTCTTTAAACCAATTAGTACTCTCATTGACTTAATCCTCATCCCAAATTAGATTCATTAATTTGAAACTAATTTAAAAGGAGAAACTAGGGTATATTGTAAGGGCTTTGTACAACAAACGTAACACTTCACTATTTAAAAAATTGTAATCTTTTAAAATATTTAGTTAAAACAGAAAATATGAAAAAAATTGTTTTAACAATTCAATATTAATTGTTAAAACTTAGTGAGCCTTGTATTTTGTTAAGAAAAGAAATCTGTAAACAAGCGACCAAAAAAATTTTTATTTTCGACCTATTTACTTACAAATGCTAAAATTACGTTTAGTACACTTTTTTAATGTATTTATTATGGGAAAATAGAGGGTGCAAGCAGCTCTCCTTAATACTGTCACATCGAAAAAAACAAAGAGGTAATTTTATTTTATTTGTAGTTGATTTTAGTAGACCTTTAAACAATATATGAACATTTTTATTTTTGAATTACCCTATTGTTCATACAGCACACATAATTTTCGGCTTCTTTTAAATTATATTATACCTATATTTCTTTCACTTTTTTTAAAATTTCTATTCACATTCCGGTTGTAAATCTGTGTACAAGATCATCAACTGAACGTGTACATGATTCTGAATAAAATCATTCACAGGTGCATTGAATTGTTTTGTGCATGAACTTGCGGATGGACAGCACGTGAATTTGGAACAACGAACGTGTACATTTTCATGCACGCACAATAAAATCTGATACAAGAACATGTGCATGAACTTGCAAATGTTCATGCACATAATTTTCTATACTTTAAATATTATTAACAAATGTTACTTGTTTTATAGTGATCCTCTACCTTTTATAGACATTAAAATCTACTGCGCAGCCTTCACTCCCATAGATAACTAATGCGCAACGTTTAAAGTTTAATAAATAATTATCCATTTTCGTGTACAGATTCATGTGCATGTTCATGCACATGAAATTATTTACTTTTAGAAGCGATCATGAACCTGTGCATGTTCTTTTGCACGTTCGTTGTTTCAAATTCATGTGTTGACCATTCCCAAGTTCATGCACAAAACAAGTCAATGCACCTGTGCATGATTTTATTCAGAATCATGTACAAGTTCAGTAGATGATCTTGTACACGGATTCACAACCGGGATGTGTATATGTGAATATCAGTGCCAGACCCAAGGGGGGATCATGACCCCCCCCCCCTGGAGCTAATTTAGATTTGTGTAGGATAGAGAGATACAGCAATATAGTGTTGTCTCTTTCTATCTCATATATGACCCCCTCCAGAAACCAAGTCTGGATCCGCCACTGGTGAATATATTATATATCTCTTTCACTTTTTTAGATGTTAGCTTTGTATCAATTAAGAAATGAATCTGCTCTTTTTATGGAATGTATTCCTCCACTATTTACAGTGGTGGGTAGCTATTGTTATGCTATTTGTTTCTCTTTGAACATGTCCAAGGTATGTGGTTTGTCTTTTATGTACTTCATTATCCTTACTTCTATTAAATTCTATTTTCGAGTTAAAAATGTTGGTTGTTTAATGAAAGTCAATAATAGTATATTAAGAAAGAAGGAGTTTACACAAATATCAACGTAAACTAATTCTACTGACTTTAAACCCGTGTTGGTTATGATACTTTTTATGGCGCAATCACAAAGATGGACCTTTTAGATACCTGGAGACGGGATTGAAAGTCATTTATTTGTTTGACTTTATGAAAATGGCGTCCATATCAACCCTTAAACAAATATGGATCCTTGACCTATTTAAAAACCTTACGTAGGATCTGATGTTGGATCTTAGGTAAGATCTTACCTAGTAACTTATGTTAGTTCTTATGTGATTTCTTATGTAAGAAATGACGTGAGATCTTACGTGTGCATTTGGCAAAAGATCTTACGCAAGTTCTTATATAATTTCTTAGGTAAGTTTTTATGTAAGTTCATAGGTTCTGCCAAAAATAAAAAAATTTAATTTTTATATTTTTAATTTTAAAAAACTGTATATTCGTAAATTAAATTAAAGTTAAAAATATAAATTCATTAAATTTAATTAATTAAAGTTAATTAAAATTAAATTTGAAAATAGATGATAGAAAAATCTTTTTTTAAATTTAATTTTTAGACATTTTTCGAAATGTAATGGAAGTGTAATGTAATGGAAGAAAGAGAAAACTATCGCTTGAGGTGTGAAAATATTCGTACATCTTTGGGTGCGTTAGAGAACTAATTGCGTGTCTCGTTGGACATGTTAAAATTCCTGATTTGGTAAAAGAAACTTAGAGACTTCTGAAGAATTCAAATGTAAGTTTGAATCCATTTTAAAAAAGTTAAAACTTTTTTAAATATAAATATTTATTTACAAAAAAATATGTAAAAAAAAGTTCTTTTTTTATAAACAATTATTTATATTTAAAAAACTATAAACTCTTTTGAAAATTTTAAACGGGAATTTGTAGGGAACATTTTTCTTAATAAAATAAGCCATTAGTAATTAAAATTAGAACATTTTTAAAAAAATCGCCTAGAAAAAAAGTTTTTTAAAAAAATAAGGAAAGTGAAATGTTACTATATTTACCCCTTTAAATCAGACAATAATAATCAAAAGTAAGCTTATTGTTTAGAGAAAACACTAAAGAACACTAAATAATAAGCATAAGAAATAAATATTGCATATTTATTACGTAAAACGTGTTTTAATAATAGTATCTATTTGACCCTGTCATTCAGAAGAGAAATACCTTAATTTAACTAGTTTTGTAAAAGTAAAACTAAAATGTATAACAAGCTTTTTTATTAAATAACAATTTTAAATATAAATGTTTAAATATATGTGTTTAAATATTTTGTTATAAAAGTTTTATTAGTCTAATTTAAAAGAGAATTAAATGATATATTTTTAAAAATGTTTTGTGTAATTTAAATTTTTCTTTATTTAAACTATATAATTTTAAAATACAATTCATAAAATATCATCACCATTGCTTTAAGCATTAGGCTAAATTTAAATTTAAATATAATATGAAAAAATAAATATAAATATAAAATAAAATATTTAGTGAATTTAATACTATCTTTGTTAAATGTTTATTTTAATTTTTAAATTTAATCAAATCTATAATTATAAAACATAATGTACAAAATAGTTCTTCAATTTATTTTTAAATTATAAATGATCTTATTGTTTATTACAATAAATAACAATATAAAATAACATAATAAATATGCTTGCTATTTACCCTACCATAATATATAACAAATAAATATAAATAATTAATAAATAAAAGGATTTTATTGTTTTTTAATTAATAATAGTATTTTTATTTAACAGTTACAAATATTCAGGTTTTTACATTAAGCTTTATAATACCATAAATTACAAATTGTATTTAACTTAAAACTAAACAAGACAACTGTACATAGTTAAATAATCTACAACTAGTTTAATTTAACTATAAACTAAACGGTGTTTTATAAAACTATTTTATCACATTATTGACGTTCCTAAAATTATTTTTGATTAACCCATTAATGCTGAAATACATTGAAATTGGAAAAAATTGTAATAAATAATAATTCTTTTTTTTCAGAAATATTGGAATACAAAAAATTTCTATTCTAAAGAAATTCCTCATCAGATGCTGTAGACTTATAAATATTTTGAAGATAAAGCTCTAAATCATGTTGATATTACCTTTGGATTCTTATGTACACCATTGTCTGTGTTAAAAGTTATAATACTTTAAAAATAAAAAACATATTTTTAAAAAGGAAAAAATAAGCATTAAATATTAATTTAAATAATAATAATAATAATAATAATATAATAATATATCTCAGAAAAATTTGGTCTTCCGAATTGTCTGGGAAGAACAAAATACAGTCCACAAATACATTAGCCATTCCTTTACTTCTCTATACCTTTGGAGCTGTTAAGTGGAATGTGAATGAATTGAAAATACTAGATAGAGAATCCCGCAAGATGATGTCAATCCATCGTAGTCATCATCCAAGGTCTTCCGTGCAACGAATTTACCTTCCAAGAGACCGGGGAGGAAGAGGTCTATTAAATTTGGAGTGTCTTCATCGAAGAATTGTACTGGCTGCAGCATTTTCGGTGATGAACAGTAGAGATCCCCTTATGCAATTTGTCCACCATCATGAAATTGCAAATGTTGGGGCGTTTTTATATCGTGCGGCAGAAAGAGCTGCAAATGAACTTAGTCTCCCATTTGAAGCCAGTGATATGAAGCACGGGTTAGCATCGTTAACACCATTGATGTTTAAAAAGTGTGTCAAGGAGGCAGAACAAGCGCTTTTGTTACAGGAACATAAAAGCAAACCTGTTCACGGGCAGTTCTATAATCTCATAAGTGAAATAGGCTTGTCTCAAGCCTTGACTTTTGCTTTTCTTAAATCTGCTGGTTTGAGATCGGAGACTGAGGGATTTTTGTTCGCTTGTCAGGATGGTGTAATTAATACTCTGGTGTACCGCAGTCGTGTGATGCATATACCTGTCGACAATCACAACTGTCGAGCATGTAAGCAATACCCGGAAACACTTGGTCACATTCTAAGTGCGTGTCCGAAGTATGCATGTTACAGATATGTAGAAAGACACAATGCTGCTCTCAAGGTGCTGTATTATCACCTTCGACACCAGTATGATATTGATAAGGAACCGATCTTGCCGTATGCCCAAGGGGATCAGGAATCCGTTGTGGAAAATGAACAGTGTAAGATCTACTGGAATTTTTCTTTTCCTACAACTCATCGTATTAGAGCTACTAAGCCTGATATTGTACTCCAGGATCATAAAAGTAAGATCATTTGTGTGATAGAGTTTTCGGCTCCTGCTGAGGGCAACATCATACAAAAGGAGGATGAGAAACGGACGAAATATCAAGATCTTAGGTTTGAACTGAGCCGAATGTATCCAGGTTATAAAATCCGATTAATTGTTCTCATACTAGGCTGTTTGGGAGGGATTAAAGCTTCATTTGTAAGCCAATTGAAAAAGATACCAAACTGCGAACGTCAAGCTGAAGCATTGACGGTTCGTATGCAAAAGGCTGTCCTTCTGAGTTCACTTAATCTGGTCCGACAGCACTGTTCTTCATAATATAATATAACAAAGGTAGCTCTAAAAAAGCATCCAATAGCGTTCCTGGCCACCGTGTAAGAACAACAGCGCCAAGGGACAGGAAAACCTACAGAACAGTGAACTGAAAACACCTCGAGCAAAAGAATCGCGCTCTTGCTAACCTTTCAGGACGGAAGGAGCAAAAGCGGATAAGAGTACGTAAGGGAAGAATGAGAGAGGTTGTTTTAGTGCGGTATTACCCCAGCACGTGGTTAAGTCCCACACGAACAAGTGCGTAAAGGCATTTTTTCCTCTCCTAAACTTGTTTTGTAAAATAAAAAATTAAAAAAAATAATTATTTAAAGATTTTGAAAAACAAAAAAATTAATTACTGGTCAGCTAAATTTTGTAATCTAAAATTTCAAAAACAGTTTTACTTATAAAAGAATTTAAACTTTTTGTTTGTGATAAATTGAATATGTGTATTTAAAAGAACAAAATAACAAATTTCATATTTCTAAAATCGAAAAAAGTTAATTCTTGGGAAGTGTAGTTTGGTTCATTGGAACATTAAATAAATTTTTTAAAGAGCAGGATTAAAAACTTGTTTGTAAGAAGAAATTGAATAACTTGTTTTTAAGTTGCAAAAATAATTATTTATATATTTTTAAAAACGAAAAAAGTTAACTACGGTCCAGTTAAATTTTGTAAATTGGAATGTGAGATAAATTTTTATTTAGAGAAGAATAAGAAATTGATTTGTATGTATGAAATTGAATTATGTTTTTTTAAAAGTTAAAAGTGATTAAATATGTATGTTAAAAGCGACAAACATTAGATACCTGGCTAAATAAATTTGTAAATTGGAATTTTTAAAAAATTTACACTGACGGAAAAATGATGAAATTGTGAGAATACTTTAAACTAATGCATGTGCTTTTAATATCCAAAAATAATTATGGTTCTTTTGGCCCGCGGGAAGTATTGTGTTAATAAATAAATAAATAAATTAATTAATTAATTAATTCAGTATTTTCTTAAATAGAAAGATTTAATTACTGTAAAGTATAATTTTGTAAATTGGAATTTCAAATAAATTCTTACTAAGAGAAGAATAAGTAACTGGTTTGTATGTGAGAAATTTAATTGTATGTTTCTAAGAGACAAAAAATATTAATTAGGTATTTTTAAAATCAGCAAAAATGAAATACATAACAAATAATTTTGTAAATTGGGAATTTTTAAAAATTTGCACTATCGGAAAAATAAAAAAATTTATTTTCAAATTGGGATGTGAGATATCTTTCTTCTTCATTTAAATATGTAAAAATATGAGTTAAATATTTCTAAGAGACAAAAATAATTAATTAGTAATTTTTCAAAATGAAAAAATTAGATACTAGGCAAAAAAGTTTTGAAATTTGGAATTTTTTAAAAACTTTTACTGTCGAAAAGGTTAAGAAAATTTAGTAATGTATTAAATTAAAAAATGAGTTTTTAATATCCAGAGATGATTAATAAAGTTATGTTTAAAATAAATAAATAAATTACTGTCCAGTATAATTTTTCAAAATTGGAATTCAGAATAATTTTACTTAGAGAAGACTACGAAACTTATTTCTGTGTTAGAAATTTAAAAATGTTTTTTAAAGAAAGAAAATTCAATAATAATTTGTTATTTTCAATTAGGAAAAAAGTTAATTACTGGGCAGCATAATTTTGCAAATTGGATTTCTAAATAAAATTTTTCTTAGAAGCGGGTGAGGTGTTTTGTATGTGAGAAATTTTACCAGGAAGAATAATTTTAAAAATTGAAATATTGTTAATAAATTTTTACATAAAAAGTATGGTAATGTATTAAATTGAAGCATGTGTTTTTAATATTCATTACTGTCCAGTATAACTTTTCAAAGGAATATTGAAGAGTTTCACTTAGAGAAAAATCAGGCATTTATTTCTGTGTTAGAAGATTAAATATTATTTTTTTAAAAAGACAAAAGTGATTGATTTGTTGTTTTTAACAGTAAAATTTAAATTTGTGTCTGAGTGGTCAGAGATTAATTGTTAAATGTTTTGGAATTGCCGAAAATACCTGTTTGCTGCTCTGGTAATGTCGCCTCTTGATAACAGATCAAGTGTAAATCAAGGCTGCTGGTTATTCGAACATCTTTGGATATTTTTTGGTTGTTGATTCTCTGCAAAATAATCAAACAATATTTATATTATTATTATTATTATTATTTAAATTAATATTTAATGCTTATTTTTCCTTTTTAAAAATATGTTTTTTTTCAAATATTACTTCAAAGTATTATAACTTTTAACACAGACAAAGGTGTACATAAGAATCCGAAGGTAATATCAACATGATTTAGAGCTTTATCTTCAAAATATTGATAAGTCTACAGCATCTGATGAGGAATTTCTTTAGAATAGAAATTTTTTGTATTCCAATATTTCTGGAAAAAATAAGAATTATTATTTATTACAATTTTTTCCAATTTCAATGTATTTTAGCATTAATGGATTATTCAAAAATAATTTTAGGAACGCCAATAATGTGATAAAATAGTTTTATAAAACACTGTTTAGTTTATAGTTAAATTAAAACTAGTTGTAGATTATTTAACTATGTACAGTTGACTTGTTTAGTTTTAAGTTAAATACAATTTGTAATTTATAGTATTAGAAAGCTGAATGTAAAAACCTGAATATTTGTAACTGTTAAATAAAAGTACTATTATTAATTAATAAAAATCGGGCAAGTACGAGTTACACCCGTACCAAAATCTAGGGTTCCGTACATTTACGAAACAAAGATATACCTTATTAACAAACAGAGATTTCTAATTTGGTACACATATGTATTTTCACCTGCAGATTACAGGAAAATTATAGGGAACATTATCTGGATTGACAGTCAAAACGTTGTCAAAAAAAGAAAAACTGCAAATTTTCGAAAAAAAAAGTTTTTTCCTCATAACTTTGAAACTATTTGAGCTAGAGGGCTAAAATTTGATACATTTGTATATTTTTATGTACAGATTATGAAAATTAATTAGAACGTACAAATTATAAAAATACTTCTACCTTCAAGTACATGAAACTTTTGCTTAAGGGTACAGGTTTGTATTTCATATAAATAACATATAAATCAAAATTTTTTTTTTAAGGGGAGGCCCTGAAATTTTTATAGGGTTTCAGGGCTTATAACAGTCTTGATTATAGGTCCTGTGGCAGCCTTGATCAAGCCTGGTATAAGATTAAAAATTTTTTTTTGTTTTTTTCATAATTTTTTAAATATTTTGAAAAAAAATGTGATAACAATTTTCAATTGCGTTTTATATCGTTTTTTTAAATTCTGAGTATACAAATAAAAATTTTATTGGTTTTAGGGGTAATGTAGGACAATTAAGATGAGCTCTAGCATAGGGGTCTAAACCTCTTTTTGCTGATTTTTTGAATTTTTTTTTGTGACGTCATAATATTCAATTTTATTTCCAAACATAATTTTTCCATAATCTGCATGCAAAAATACACAAGTGTACCAAATTTTAGCCCTCTAGCTCAAATAATGGCAAAGTTAGAAAAAAAAACTTTTTTTTCCAAAATTTGCAGTTTTTCCTTGACAACGCTATGGCCATCAATCCAGATCATGTTCTCTATATTTTTCGTGTAATCTACACGTGAAAATACATATGTGTACCAAATTTCAGACCTCTAGGTCAAATAGTTTAGAAGTTAAGGGGGGGGGGAATGGTCCATTTTAATGCATTTTTGCTAAAAAAAAAAGTTGTTATTTCCTTGACAACGCTATGAACATCACCTTGAATCATGTTCTCTATATTTTTCGTGCAATCTACACGTGAAAATACATAAATGTACTAAATTTCAGCCCTCTAGGTCAAATAGTTTAGAAGTTAAGGGTGGGGGGAATGGTTTTTGGCTACGGACGAACGAGTCTCGCTATAAGGGTTCCGCCGAACACCGAAGGTGTACGGAACCCTAAAAAACAATAAAATCCTTTTATTTATTAATTTTTTATATTTATTTGTTATATATTATGGTAGGGTAAATAACAAGCATATTTATTATGTTATTTTATATTGTTATTTATTGTAATAAACAATAAGATCATTTATAATTTAAAAATAAATTAAAGAATTATTTAGTACATTATGTTTTATAACTATAGATTTTATTAAATTTAAAAATCAAAATAAACATTTAACAAAGATAGTATTAAATTCACTAAATATTTTATTTTATATTTATATTTATTTTTTTATTTTATATTTAAATTTAAATTTAGTCTAATGCTTAAAGTAATGGTGATGATATTTTATGAATTGTATTTTAAAATTATATATATATCGTGACTTATACACTTTACAGATGAAACGGTTTGAAACAGAGTAATCCCGCGACATTGTTTCTTTGGTTCGCCGCCAGAGGACTGCCATCATTCTGCCTCACAAATGAGACCGAACTCTTAGGTATTATATATGGATCGAGAAATAAGCATATTAAAAGGATAAGACACCGGATGTCTTTCCTCTAACAAAAAATAAAAGTGCGTCAAACTATTATGAATGATTATTATTATTATACGAAATCAGTTTTTGTACAGTAACTTTTAAAAAACAAATTTTCGAACCTATGTTTATTAACAAATTATTTTTCATTTATCGAAAGCTATTTTTTAAAATAATAAAATTGTGTAAAATTTTCATATGAGTTTTTATTATTTTAAAAAATAGCTTTCGATAAATGAAAAATAATTTGTTAATAAACATAGGTTCGAAAATTTGTTTTTTAAAAGTTATTGTACAAAAACTGATTTCGTCCCATTGACTGCAATGCAAACCTGTCATCTAGGTAGCCGCCATTTTGAATTTCTCCCCACCCAACTTGAATATCCTTATCACAGTAGGACGAAACGCTAATTTTTCGTTCAAAAAAGTCTAGAGCCCACAAATCTTGACCGATTGTAGAATTTTTTTTTTAAATTAAAGAGTATAAAATTCTTAAGGGGACCTTGTCCGTGATTTTTAGTAAACAAATTTTTTTATTGTTTATATTCTTCTGTTAAAGTTAAATTGTTGTTTTATAAATATATGGAACTAATATCGGTTAAACTGCAGTTTAGAAACGTAAGCTTTGAAGTTGGTTGTGAGTAAAACAGATGTTTTCAGGATTTCAACCAAACAAACGCGCAACGAAGTACCGGGATGATAATCTAAGATAACCCACCGGTAATTCTGAAAACATCTAATCTTCTTACAACTAACTTCAAGGTTTACGTTCCTAAACTGCAGTATAACCGAAGCTAGTAATAAAACATAAAAATAAAATTAACAAAGAACAATATTTTCAAAATTTTTCAATTTTTAAAATGCTAATAACATTGGATTAAATTGCACTAGAGGGTTTGCTATTATACCTCAATCAAAAAGTTTTAAAAAATAAAACGAATAAAATACTTACATTTTAAGAATTTTAAAAAAAAATGCAGATTTCTGCAAACCACGATTTTTTTAAAATATTTAAATGTGAAAAAAATAGTTTAAGTTGATCGGTCGAGTTTAAACGTGTATCATAGTTTGTCTTCCTGAGGAACCTATAACTTCGTAAAAAACATGGTTCTAATTAATACAGTTTTTGAGATATTGGGCCAAACGTAATGTGGTCTCATACACTCACACACACATACAAACAGACGCCTTGAAGACTGATGATCATTGCTCTGTTCACAAATTCCAAATATTCTATAAATCAAAATGTTGAGCGCATTGACAATTTTAGGTCTGTCCGCTTTTGCGAGAGCAAAGCACTCTGTGTAGCGAGTGTACGTATCCTCACAAACCAAAACGTAGCAGTTACCCGATTTGAAGCCCGAAATTAAAGGACCGTTGACGTCCGAGGCCACGGTATCCCATGGATCAGTAACTTTACGTGGGTACATCAACCCTCGAGGTGTCGTGTAAACAGGTTTACACTTGAGACAAGTCTCACATTGGTTGATGTAGCGCTTTACGTCTGTTGAGGCCCCCGGCTTTGTGTTTGGATTTCGCTTACATGGCACTACTCAAAAAAAAAAAGGGAAATCAAAAGGCCCTCGCCTTTTAGATTTAAATAAAGGAAACCAATATTGAAGTGCTTTTTCTCTGTAAAAATCGAAGGGCCCTTGCCTAGGAAAAAAAATATTTTTTCAATTTTAGAAATCAAAGGCCCTAGCCTACTTAAGTAATTGTAAAAGGCAGTTTTATGATCTGAACCTTTTCAGGTCATAAAATAATAGAGTTGTATGATCGTGATTGCCTCGACTAGACGGAGACCTTCATAAGACCATAAACCTATATTAGAAGGGTCCCAGTTACCTGAATGTTGGCTAAAAACAAAAGAAATAATGTTATCTCTTCCCTTGAAAAAATTGGAAAATGAAAAAGGCCTATCCGAAGAGGAGATGAAGAGTTCAGTGGAAAAAGAGCAATAGAAAAAGAATGTTCCCTTTCGTTTCTTTATATGTAATCATGTTAAATAAATAAATAAATAAAAATTAACTTAAACAAAAAAGTGTTGCCTTTTGTTTCCTTGCATGAACAAAAAGGTCCTTCGAGCCGGATTCGTTAAAGTTTATTGTTGTTAAATTCATTTTCGTGAAAATGGATGACATTATCATTGAACAGGAAGTGACTATTAGTACTATTAGAAGAGCATTGGACAGTTTTATTAAAAGAAAAACAGAGGAATTAACTGTGGCCTATATAGAAGGACGTCGACAGCAGCTCCAACAACAGTGGAAACATTGTCAAAAATTGGACGTCAAATTAAACACTCTCGCCAGAAACTCAGATAAGTCTCATATATTATATTTTAAAGACAATGTGTTTATTCAAGCAGAGAAGGAGTATTTTAAAGCACTAGATTCATTTAATGATCATTTAGAAAAGGTTCAGAATTTAAGTCGCTCGAATGATAATTCAAATAGTTCTCGTAGAACTTTTGATAATTCTAGACAAACAGTTGAACCTTCAAGTGTTGTAAAGCTGCCGCTAGTTGACCTTCCTAAATTTTCCGGAACTTATTTAGAATGGAGAAATTTCTCTGAATTATTTGAATCTATAATTGATTCAAATTAAACACTACCAGATATTCAAAAGATGAACTATTTGAAACTTTGTTTAGAAGGAGAGGCTGCAGTTTTAATAAAACACATGGGGGTAACTGCTGAAAATTATAAAAGTGCTTTGGAAACTCTTACAAAGCGCTATGAGAATAAACGCGCAATTATTAACTCCTATTTAAATTCATTTATGTCTATTCCGGCAATAAAAACTGAATCGGTTGATGAAATGAAAATTTTGTGAGATACTACAAGTGAATCGATTCAAGCCTTAAAAAATATGGGTCGTACAATTGAAGATGATTTACTTGTTTTTGTCACTGTTAAAAAGTTGTCGAGGCCTTCCTTGGTGGAATGGAAAAAATATCTTGGGAACAAAACAGAGTTTCCATCTTATCGGGAGCTTGACGACTTTTTGACATCTCGAATTAATACATTAGAAGCCTTGAAAGCATCTGCCGATGTTACAAAAGAATCTTTTCAGAAGGGAAGATTTCATAAATTTAATAAAAAGGATGGTCAATTAAATACTGCTAAAACATTTTCATTAACTTCGTCAAAATTAGAATGTAGCTTATGTAATGACAAGCATGCTCTTTATAGATGTGAACAATTTAAGAACCTTACTTCATTTGCAAAAAAAGACCTGGTCAAAGAAAAGAAGCTATGTTTTAATTGTTTACGATCAGGTCATAGTGTAAATTCTTTTCCAAGTAAATTTAATTGTCAACACTGTAAATGTAGACATCACTCTTTACTTCATTACGATCGCAAAAGAGAATCGCAACCAAAAAATACTATCGACAAAAGAAACGTTAATTGCTTAATAGACTCGGTTAATAGTCCCGCCAAAAGGCAAAAATTATTTGAAACTGAAGACACAGCCATAATTCAACATGCCTGTGGTATACCTATCCTCCTTGCAACAGCACGAATTTTAGTTAAATCTGAAAATAACCAGAAACAAATAATTCGTGTTTTACTTGATCAAGGATCTGAAGCCACATTTATTTCAGAAAACCTTGTCCAATTACTACACGCAAAGAAATACCCAGAGATGACGAAAATTATAACAATTGATGATGTTGAAATTGGGACGGCAAAATCTAGCGTAAATTTGAATATATTTCCCATTCACAATAAAAAAGAGAAAATTCCTATGAAAGCTTTAGTACTTCCAAAATTAAACAGTTATAAACCCCCTCGGATATCAAATATTAAACAGTGGGAGCATTTACGTGATTTGAATCTAGCTGATCCTAACCCCTTCAGTCAAGAAACTATTTAAATGTTGATAGGTGCAGATTATTATGGTTTTTTGTTAGAAGATGGATTACGAAAGGGATCTTTAAGATCTCCAACAGCCCAAGCAACAAAACTGGGCTGGATTATTTCAGGTCCTATTAGCACTTTAAAACAAAACAACAATTTCCTAATTACAGTCCATAATTGTATAAAAATCCCAGATCTTCAAGACGATATTAGAAGGTTTTGAGAGATAGAAGAACCTCCTCAAAAAACTTTCTTATCAGAAGATGGAGAAAAGTGTGAACAGCATTTTGGTAAAACACACACATACAGAAACGGGACGTTAAGTAGTACGTCTGCCTTTTAAATCAAACGCAGCTACCACCATGTTGGGAGAATCAGAAAGTGCTGCTACAACTATGTTATTTAAAATAGAAAAACGACTTCAAAAGGATCCTACGTTACAAAATAATTATTATGGATTCTTGAAAGAATATGAAGAGCTACAGCATATAAAAGAAGTTTCAAAAGAAAATAAATTGCTTATTGTTAAAAATCTTCCTATTTATTTGCCACATTTTCCTGTTATTAATGAAAATAGTTTGACAACTCGAGTACGAGTTGTCTTTAATGCGTCCAGTCAGACTTCAACTGGAATATCCTTAAACGATGTGTTACTTCCTGGACCAAAATTACAAAATGACATCATCTCCATAATTCTTTGATGGCGTCAATACAATTTGTCTTAACAGCAGACATCTGCAAAATGTTCCGACAGATTCTTGTCGACCAAAAGGATATTGATTACCAGCGTGTGATTTGCAAATTAGAACCTTTTGGTCCTATAAAACATTTTCAATTGTTGACACTCACATACGGAACTACTTCGGCACCATTTTTGGCAGGTAGAGTTCTTAAACAATTGGCCTTAGACGAGGGAAAGAATTATCCACTAGCAAAACCTATTATAGAGCAAGATTTTTTTGTGGATGACACACTGTTTGGGTCAGATACGATTGAAGAAGCTCTTAAACTTAGAAAAGAACTAATAAATCTTTTAAAAAGAGGAGGATTTTAATTAAGTAAATGGAAGTCCAATTTTGCTCTTAAAACTACTCAATGTGAAAATCAAATTGACAATAAATCTCTCAGTTTAACTCCTGCTGAAAATAAATGTAGAATGGTATTATGATTATTTTGGCATTCAAACCTAGATGAATTCCGCCTTTCAGTGAAGGAGGAGCAACATGGAGTTCTAACCAAACGTGTCACTTTGTCCATGATTTCAAGGTTGTTCGACCCTCTGGGTTGGTTCACACCTATTATTATATCATCTAAAATTTTGATGCAAGAAATTTGGTTACGAGGTTTAGACTGGGACCAAGAAGTGCCTGAAGATATCAAAATAAGATGGAATAACTATTATTGTGAACTCCGTGAAATAAATAATATAAGTACTCCACGTTAGACAGGTCTGGAGAAAGGAATTATGTTTGAAATTCATGGATTTGCAGATGCTTCTAAAGTTGCTTATGCAGGAGCAATATATATTCGAGTATTGGTTCCAGGGTCTAAGCCACGAGTAACTCTAATGATAGCGAAAAGTAAAGTCGCACCTTTAAAAAACTTATTGACTATACCAAAATTGGAATTATGTGCTGTTGTACTTGTGTCTAAACTTTTGAAGAAGTGTGCTGAAGATTTAAATATTGATTAAAACCAAACTCAGGTTTATGGATGGACAGATTCAACTGCAGTTTTAGGCTGGTTAGGTAAACACCCTTCATCATGGCCAACCTTTATTGCAAATAGAGTTTCAGAAGTTAATTCATTAACTCCCTTTGTAAAATGACGTTACGTTCCCACCAAACAAAATCCAGCTGACTGTGCATCAAGAGGAATTAGTCCATCAGTCTTACCAAAATACGAGTTGTGGTGACAAGGCCCTACGTGGCTAAAAGGCACTAACGAAAATTGGCCTAAAACAGAAAGAGTTTTTTACGATAATAAAACTGAATACAAAACCATAAACACTTTTGTAGAAACAAAAATAAACGTGATTGAGGAATTGTTTAAGAAAATTTCTAGCTGACCTAAGCTCCTAAGGATCATGGTATACATTTTTTGATTTATAAATTATTGCAGAAAAAGGGTTGAAAAAAACGAAAACCTTATAATAGATCAGACTGAAATAACTCGTGCAAGAACATTTTTGTTACGTCTTGTACAAAGAGAAACATTTTCTAAGAAAATACAGAATTTAACAGAAAAGAAAGAAATTCCGAAAACCAGTTCCTTGAAGAATTTATGTCCTTTTGTAGATAAAGATGGTCTTATGAGAGTAACTGGACGATTAGAAAATGCACCAATATCATACGATGCCAAACATCCTATTATATTGCATAAGCGCTACGTTAGTAAACTTATAATCGAGCAAACCCATTTAAAAGCATTGCATGGAGGGCCAAAATTAACACTTTTTCTGACACGACAAAATTTTTGGATTTTAGGAGCAAAAGATTTAATTCGAAAAATTGTTCACAGTTGTACAACATGTGTTAAACAACGGGCTACACTTTCTTCACAATTAATGGGCAATTTACCTGCTGCAAGAGTAACACTTCTTAAGAGTTTTTTACATACGGGCGTAGATTACGCTGGCCCTATAACACTAAAAGTAGGAAAAGTTCGAAGTCGTGCAACACAAAAGGGATATATTTGTTTATTTATCTGCTTGTCTACACGAGCAATTCACTTAGAGATTGTTACAGATTATAAAACAAGTGGGTTTTTAGCAGCATTCACAAGATTCTATTCTCGACGTGGATTACCAACAGACATTTACAGCGATAATGCAAAAAACTTTCAAGGAGCAAATAAAGAATTGCACAGAGCCTTTAGTATCATAGCAAAGGATAGTCATGTACAAAATAAAATCAGTCAAAAGGGCATAAAGTGGCATTTTAACCCACCCGTGGCTCCTCACTTCGGAGGCCTATGGGAAGCTGGGGTTAAAAGTGTTAAGCGGCACCTTAGTTGTATTGTAAAATCCCATGTGCTCACATATGAAGAATTATCCACACTGCTTTGCCAAATAGAAGCATGTCTTAATTCAAGACCTATAGCAGCATTATCAAACGATGCAGAGGATTTTTCATATTTGTCACCTGGACATTTTTTAACGGGAGCTCCCTTATTGTCAATACCAGAACAGTCATATCTAGATGTAGATGAAAATCGATTGAAGCGATGGCAACTAATCCAACGTCAATCCAAACAGTTTTGGAAAAGATGGACTGTTGAATATCCACAGTCTTTACAACAGCATTACAAATGGGTCCGAAAAAATAAAAACATTGAAGTAGGAGATTTGGTTCTGATACGGTGCAATAATAATAAAAAAAAATACGTGGTTACTAGGTCGCATTATAGTATGTCACCCAGGTAAAGATAAAATAGTAAGAATAGTCACGGTAAGAACAAGAACAGGTACTTACCAAAGACCCATTACCCAACTATGCCAACTTCCTGTGCAAGAAGGCACTGGATAAGAAATCAAAATATTCCTCATGACGGGCGGATATTATCCTTTTTGAAAAAAAAAAAAAACATATTTTGACATGACGGGCGGATATTATCTTTTGTGTTTATTGTTTAGTTCATTGTTCATTATTGTTCGTTGTTCTTTACAAGCAAACTAAAACAATATGTTTGTTCACATAAAAAGGACACGTTTCTAAAGGCTTAAGTTGTATCGTTACGACATAACGTCAGTAATATCGTAACGAGACGGGCGGAAATGTTGAGGCCCCCGGCTTTGTGTTTGGATTTCGCTTACATGGCACTACTCAAAAAAAAAAGGGAAATCAAAAGGCCCTCGCCTTTTAGATTTAAATAAAGAAAACCAATATTGAAATGCTTTTTCTCTGTAAAAATCAAAGGGCCCTTGCCTAGAAAAAAAAATATTTTTTCAATTTTAGAAATCAAAGGCCCTAGCCTACTTAAGTAATTGTAAAAGGCAGTTTTATGATCTGAACCTTTTCAGGTCATAAAATAATAGAGTTGTATGGTCGTGATTGCCTCGACTAGACGGAGACCTTCGTAAGACCATAAACCTATATTAGAAGGGTCCCAGTTACCTGAATGTCGGCTAAAAACAAAAGGAATAATGTTATCCCTTCCCTTGGAAAAATTGGAAAATGAAAAAGGCCTATCCGAAGAGGAGATGAAGAGTTCAGTGGAAAAAGAGCAATAGAAAAAGAATGTTCCCTTTCGTTTCTTTATATGTAATCATGTTAAATAAATAAATAAAAATTAACTTAAACAAAAAAGTGTTGCCTTTTGTTTCTTGCATGAACAACGTCTTCTCGCATACCAGACCAGTAATAATGCTTAGAAATCGCTAAGTACGTTTTTCTAATGCCCTAGTGAGCGAGCTGTAAGGTGTCATTTTTAATTTTCCGTAGAATCTCGTCTTCTTTCATGACCATTTTTCAAGCGTTCTTATCGCCTACGATTTCTTTAATATGATCAGGTTTATAAAAATAGAGTGCATCATCCTTATCTAATTTTAACCAGGAATTTTCGTCAGAATTGTTATCTGTTTCTCTGACTTTTTTGTTATTCCAAGAGTCTTGCCTTGCAGAGTAAAACTGCGCAGTGAAAAAGCTTTTGGGACCATCCTCGTAAAAACGAGACAAGGTGTACGGCGCTCCGTTAGTAGATACCTTACGTTCACAAAACGCGTCAACTACTCATCGGTACCGGAAACGGAAGCCTAGAATTAAAAAAATACTATTAATAATTATAAAAATATTATTAGTCATAAAAATTCAACAAAATTTAAAAAAAGTTACTCAAATAGTTTACATCGACTTTAATCCGGTCCAAATACTACCTTTATCCCAAAAGAAAAACCTCAAGAAAAGGAAATGTACTAGATTGTGCTGCTTTTTAAAAATTTACTTTTTACATTGTACTAAAAAAGTCTTTGGGATACTTGTGTACTAGAACATGTCAAATTGTACTAGAAAAGTACAATTGTACTAGAAATAACATCCCTGTAGATGTAGTTTAATTCCGCACATCTTTAAAGTCTGCTTAAGCACGTCATAAAGTACTCTTGATCCTGATCCTCCTGCATTCATATAGCGTTAAGTCTGGTGTTGCTAGCGTCGCACAGTGGTCTGAAACACAATTCTAGCCGGACAAAACTATTTACTCAAAAACGGGTTTATAAAATTTCGAACCACTTTGTTTCTAGCAGTTTTTGTGGTCGCTGATTACGAATCTAAAGTCAGATTTCAAAAATTCAAAATGGCGAATCCAATATGGCGGACGAAAATGCAAAATTTTTTCCGAAATTTATAAAACTTAGTACACAGGGGTTTTCGGGGTTGCTGATTCCGAATCCGTGCACAATTTTCCAAAATTTAAAATGGCGGATCTAATATGGCGAACAAAAATTCAAAATTTCTGCAAAAATTTATGAAACATGGTACATAGGGGTTTTTTGGGTCGCAGATTACGAATCTATACATAATTTTTCAAAATTAAAATTGGCGGATCCAATATGACGGACATTAATTTGAAAAAATTAGTGTATTTGAATAAAAATTAGGATTTAAGGCTTCTTGGTTTCTGATTACAAATCTACAGTCAGATTTGAAAAGTTTTAAATGGCGGTTACAATCTGGCTGCTCTCACAAGCCAACTTCTAGATCTCTGTCTCCTACTGCAGGTAACAGTCAACTTTTAATCGAGACTATTAGTAAATTACTTGATAATCATTATGAAAAAGCTAAAAAAGACTCGGAGGCTGTTATCTCTACTAAAATTAATGTAGTCCAAAAAAATCACTGATTTAAATGCATCTCTCACTTTGTACACTTGTAAACTCAATGATGCCATTGAAAGAATTGAGAACCTCGAAACACAAGCTCTTAAGGTTCAGTCTTCTGATAGTTCTACTCATAATATAGTTGAAGGGCAAATTTCATCACAATGTCTGGCTAAAGTCTTGGATAGAATACAGAAAAAACAGAATCTCATTTTATTTGGATGCCCTGAAATAAATGTTGTTGGTAAGAAAACTAAATCTGACATTATCAATTTGGAAACCACAACAGTGAATGACTTTCTAACTTCTATAAATTCTTCGCATGGTAATAATGATATTAAAATTAAACGGATTGGAATTTATGAACAGAATTTGGGACCTCCACGCCCTATCCGTCTAAGTTTTGTGGACAAAAAAAATTATGGCAAAAGAAATTATCAACATTTTAAGCATATGGGAAGTGGAAGAAGTCAGACCAGAATCCGTCAGTAAAAATGACTTTGGCTCAGGACCGCACTCTCCTTCAGAGGAACTAATACAAGAACTTAGTGAAAATTTTATCGGAACGTCGATCTGCAGGGGAGGAGAACTTGGTCATCAGGGAGATTCGTGGAGAATTAAAGATAGTGAAATCAAAATAATAAACGACTGTTTTGGTCCTCAGGACGCATCTTGTGAATTATCATGTTACAGTTTAACACGTATTTTTAATTGTTTTCATATTACTAATTAAGATTTGTTAAATGATATTTCTATTTATTACTAAAATGTAAGAGGGTTAAATACCAAGCTCGACGTTTTATCATCTTCTTAAGATATATCTGATTTTGATATTTTGGTTTTTTCCGAAATCTGGCTTAAAGGTTCTACCTGTGATGAGGATATTTTTTACCTTGACTCATTTACTATTTACAGAGATGACAGATCGGATAGAATTGGTGGTGGTGTTCTCATAGCAGTTAAAAATACACTTATATCGGGATCGGACAATTTATCACATGTTTTTTATTCATCACCATATTATAACATCGTTGCGTGTAAGATTTATATAGATTTAAATTCAATTATTTTTGTTGCTATTTATATCACTCCAAGCACTTCTCTTTCTGAATTTGAAATTTTTTTTCGATTTACTTTCTAATGTTTGTTCTAACTGGTCTACTAATTATATATTGATTGGTGACTTTAATATTCCAAATTTAAAGCAGTATATTAATTCTAGCAATCGTAATGTTAAATCTTTTATTTGACACACTTTTTTATTCAAATAATCTTCATCAATATAACGAGGTTAATAATATAAATGAAAGATATTTAGACTTGATTATTGCTACATTTCCATGTGAAGTTGTAGGAAATGAACTACTATTACTACCAGTTGACAATTACCACCCTCCACTTATTATTCGCTTTGAATCTGTTGTCTCTCCGCATTGTAAAAAGAAACTTTTTATAAGTAACATTAATGATAAGAACTTTAAATTCAAAGGCACTGATTACACAAATTTAAGAGTAAGTTTATTAAACATTGATTAGTCTTTTTTATTGAATTGTAATGATGTCAATCATGCTGTTGGTCTGTATTATGAAAAACTTTACGATTTGATTGCTGAACATATTGGTTTAATTACTTAAAATATGGAAAAATAAAAATGTCCAAAATAGTATAATTACAAAATAATTAATAGCATAAAAAATAAAGATAAACTCAGCAAGTTGTATAAAGGATCTGGCAGCGATTATTATTGATTAGAGTTTGAACGATTGAGACAACAAATAAAATTGGAAATTAATAAGTCTTATCTACACTATCAAGAACGTTTAGAGAGGGATTTGATTGACAATCCTTCCGCCATTTAGTCATATGCTAATAATATCAATAAATCTTCGAGAATACCTGGTATTATGCACTATAACGGTGCAGAAATTAATAACCCTGAAGAGATTGTTGATTCTTTTGCTGATAACTTTTCTAAAGTATATAAACCAAGTTCACAATCTTCATTAAATAATATTTTAAAATTTCAAATACTATTTGGCGATGAATTGTCAATCTCTCAAACGGAAGTTGCAGTTAAATTACGTAACTTGAAAAGTAATTTTACGGCAGGATATGATAAAATCCCTAGCATATTTATTAAACAATGTTCTTTCGAATTAGTTAAACCGTAAACCATTATTTTTAATCTGTCTTTGCACTCAGGTTCTTTTCCTGATTCATGGAAAAAATCTAAATTATGTCCAATATTTAAAAAAAGTCGACAAATCAGAAATTGTCAATTATCGACCTCTTTCCTTAGTATGTAACTTTTCTAAAGTTTTTGAAAAGATCATTTGCGATATGATTTTGCCGTATCTGATTCCTGTTTTATCTTTTTCACAACATGGCTTTGTAAAACGAAGATCTACTATTACGAATCTAACGTCATTTATTCAATTTATAGAATCTTCATTGATTACTGATATACAGGTGGATGTTATTTTTACCGATATTTCGAAAGCTTTTGATTGTATTGACCACAGTAAAGTTATTTTAAAGCTGTTATCTTTAGGTTTACAAGAAAAGCTTTTAAGTTAATTACAATCTTTTTTTTTTTTTTTTTTATCTAGGACATCTACTTTTTGTTCTTTATATGAAGGATGTTGACTTATATATAAAAAACCAATTGCTTCTATACGCTGATGATGCAAAAATTCTTAAATCAATTAATAATCCTTCAGATTGCTTCGACTTACAATCTGATTTAGATTCTTTTTAGGATTGGTGTAAAAACAATGTGCTGGATTTAAATCCGTCTAAATGCTATGTCATGACTTTCTCTACCCAGTTAAAAATTTCGTGTGTGTTCACACGTGTGTTCCCGTATGGTTTCCTGTATGGGATCTCTTAAAGGTTCCTACGTGGGTTCCCATATGGGATCCTGTGTGCCAGGGAACTTTGGCACGAACCCTTGAGGAAACACTGTACATAGGATCCCATGTGTATGTGTTCCCTTACTGGATCCTTAATCCAATAAACAATTTAAATGAATCTACAAAAAGATTATTGTTAAGAAAATAATTCATTTGTCCGTAACTGTTGCACACCATATTTATAGGAACAAAAAATCTACTGCGCAGCCGTAAGTGCTATAGAAAACTACTGCGCAGCATTTTAAGTTTTCAAAAATTGATTTAAAATCCTATGTGCATGGGATTCTATGTACAGTGTTCCCTCGTGGGATCGTGCCAAAGTTCCCTGGTACACAGGATTCCATATGGGAACCCATGTAGGAACCTTTAAGGGATCCCTTACGGGAACCCATACAGGAACACACGTGGGAACACATACGAAATTTTTAACTGGGTAGATGTAAAAATGTTATTTTATATAATTATACTGTTAATAATCATCCACTTGATCGGGTTACTACAATGAAAGATTTAGGCATACATTTTAATCGGTTGCTTAAATTTAATTTACATGTTGACTCTATTGTTAGAGAAGCAAATCGTCGTCTGGGCTTTATCATACGTACTTGCCGTAAATTTAATAATGAATCATTGTTTAAATCTTTTTTTTGCTTTGATCAGAACCAGGTTGGAATATGGCGCTGTGATTTGACATAAAATTGCTCAATTTATATCTGACTCAGTTGATAAATGTCAAAAGCGATTTTTAAAATTTCTTTATTATAAAAAAATCGAGAATTCCTTCTTCCTAGTTCTGATTACAAAGAACTTTGTCGCACATTTAACGTGCAGACACTTGAGCAGCTGAGATTGGTTAACTTTTTTTTTTTTTTTTTTAGTTGTAATCAATATAGCCCGCGGTCATAGACCATTTAAGCGCACTACAATCTAAATACAAGAATTTTCATAATTCTTAAAGATAATATTTTTAAATGAAACGAGTGTAATTTGTTAATAACTAATAATTAGTAATTCTTAATAAAAAAAAATTTATTACTTGTTTATTCAGCGTCTCGCAATATATTCTAAAACGGTGTGCTTAAACGAGTGCAGTGATAGGTTAAACAAATCCACGTTTACCCTATAATTCATACACATAACATTGACAGTGTTGCACATGCTATGATTTGGCGCAGAAAAGGCAATAGTAGTGTCGGTCATGTCGAAGTAAAAAGGTAGCTAATATCTAGACCTGTATCACGGTGTATGAAAGTTAACACGTTCAAGAAGCTTAGGACAGTCTATAAAGGAGTTTATTAATTTGAAAATAAATACTGCTTGATTGACAGATCTTCGTTCAGCCAAAGTTAAAAATCAAAATCATCGCATAATACATAATAATCAGATCCTCTGGCAGGATAAGTATTGGTTTTTCGAAAGACCAAAAACTTCAAGAATCTCTTTTGGATTTTTTCAAGAGACTTTATGTATTTATCAAAAGATGGATTCCAAATTATAGCTGCGTAATTAAATCTAGACAGCACAAAGGCATTAAATAGATGTATTAAGGTTTTTGGATTCTTAAAGTCATTAGTGTTTCGCATTAAACAGCCTAGAGCTCTCGCCGTATTTAATTCTACAGTTTTGATGTGGTCAACAAATGTAATGCCTATGAATTATTGCTTTATTAATCGTATAATTGAAGAGAATTGGTGAGTTATCTCTAGAATAACTCACAACGTGACATTTATTTAGATTGAGAACAAGTTTGTTACGTTAACACCATTGTTCAAAATTACAAAGATCTGACTGCAAAAAGATAGCATCATTCATGGATTCAATGCGCCGAAATATCTTCATGTCATCAATGTAAAGTAGCTTTCTAACTTAAAAATTTGGAGCGACGTCGTTAATAAAAATTATAAACAGGATTGAACCAAGTTCAATACCTTGTAGGACACCAGATGATGGGAAAAATTGTAGAAAGAAGAAACCTTCACATTGTACAATGTTAGGCCTATTAGAGAGGTACGATTTTAAAAGTAAGATTAACTCAACTAGTAGTTTAGTTTGATACAGTTTTCGAATCAAAAGGTGGTGATCTATGCTATCGAAAGCCTTTGAGAAATCTGTATATACAACATCAAGTTGAAAACCATTAGCGATTGCTTCATCAGCGCATTCAGTAAAAGTCATTAAATTTGTTACAGTAGATCTATTTTTAATACACTCATGCTGAGCAATGTCAATAAGAGGAGCAGGAGAGAAAGATATATGTGACACAATAGATTTCTCAAAAACCTTCGCAAAATTAAAAATTATCGATATAGGACGATAATTTTTAACATCACTTTTGTCTCCTGATTTGAAGACAGACACCATCTTTGTAATTTTCCAAACCTCCGGGAATACACCTGAGGTAATTATTTTATTAAAAATCGTGCAAAGAGGTTAATCTAAAATTTTCGAGCAAGCCTTTAAGAAAAAACTAGAGATGTTATCGACACCAGCAGTTTTTTTGTTTTTCAGAGATTCTAAAGCTTTTGATACTTCTCATTCAGTCAGGCGAAACGTTGAAGTATGGGCATGTGAAGACATACTGTCACAAATCAAGTTATCATCTGGAGGTGAATATACGCCCGCGAAATAATTTGCAAATGCCTCGACAATGGCTTGTCGGCTACTAAAGAAGTCACTATTCATCCTCATAACTGAAGGTATTCTAGGATTGGTATTTTTTCTGTTTGCAAATTTCCAAAATGATATCAGGTCAGAGAAAAGGCTTGATTCAACACCTTTGTAGTATGATTTAAGTTTTTCCAAATTTTTTTTTATATTATTTGATAAAGCATTTAATTGATTTTTGAGTTGAACGGTTTTTGTCTTTTTATATTTGCGATAAGTTATATTTTTCAATTTAATATTTTCAATAATAACACGATCAAACCATGGTGGAAACTTTTCGTCACCGTTATGAGATTTAGAATATAGAGGAATGTGCTTGTCAAATATACTTATTATTTTATCAATCATCCAAAGACATGCCAAATTAGCGTCATCAAACTCCTCCAAATGGGACCAGTCACAGCACGCCAATTTGGAAAAAATCATTTGAAAGTTACCCGTATTAAAATTGTACCTGGGAGTTATTTCAATTGAAACTGAAGTGTTATGTGAGACTTTGTTGAATTGAGGGAGGGAGACATTTATACATAGAAAAGGATGGTAACGGTCTTCGGTGACAAAAGGGAAAAAGGTATGGTAGGCCTCACATTTGACACTAGAAAAAATCAAATCCAATTAAGCGCCATATGCATTTTGAATGGAATTAAATTGGCGAAGGTTAAATAGAGTTTTGAATAGAAATAAAGTCACAACTTTTAGGTCATCAATCTGGTATTTACCTCGCAGGTGTCATCAAATTTAATATAGTTTGGAGCATTGAAATCACCTAAAAAAATTACATTTTCTAAGAAAAGATGCGCTTGCTCTTTAATACAATCAAAAATAACTTCGAAATCAGAAGTAGATAGACTAGGAGGTAAATACAACAGAATAATATCAACAGATGTGAAATGTTTAAATACTCTATCAACTAGGAAGTTAATCTGGTCAAGCAATTCGTCAGAAAACGAAATTGAAAAAAAACTTACGCGAAGATTGTTTTTTACCGCAAAAAGCACTCCACCGCCACGTCTTTCCAACCTGTCCTGTCTGAACACATTAAATAAAGTGGGTTCAAAGATTTCACTAGAGTTGACCTATTTAGAAGAGAGCCAGGTTTCTGTTAATGCAAAAATATCATATTGGTTAATGTCCGGAAATAACTTAATTTGCCTAATTTTGGTATTTGAACCTCTCACATTTTAATAAAATACACTTAGATTAGTATAGGGAAAATTAGAGTCTAATAAATTCGAGGAAGCTACATGTTGATGATTGCCGGAGATCCCTTGATGTATTTTATTCGCAGACCAGTTTCTTCTTGGCTGAGTCTTTCGTTGAGAATACGTTTTACTTCCTTGTATTTTTGTTGATGGCCTAAGGTTCTGTCCGGGGCAAAAGATATGATTTGAGAGAGATGAGATGCAGTGTCCTTTGAAATTCTGGCTGCCGTGGGAATTGCCTTTGCCTGTTGCGGTGAATCGCAAACTATTTTGACAGGTCTTGGATTGATCCGGGCCTGAGAAAACATACCAAGTCTTATATATTTGAAAGAGTCTAATTCAAAAGTAATAAGATCCGAAAAACGTGACTAGAGTAGAGTAATTAGTTTAGATTTGTCAAGTGATGAGTCATAGGATCCCTCATCACTAACAGTTTCGTTAAAGCCAAAAACTACTACATTCGATCTCCTTCTCTATCTATCCTCAAATTCAGACAAGAGAGACTCACCATTGTCGTAACACGAGGGGCCTGCTGATTGTTGACATTTTTGCTCCAATTCATCTAAACGTTTTACAGTACTTGATACGCTTTTCTTCACAGAAGACAAGTCCTCCTCAATTGCATTAACTCTTGAAACCTGATCAGCGAAATCTTTTTTTAGTAGGTCAACTGAATTTCCAACCTTTCCAAGACCCATAATCATTTGGTTGGCAAAGGCAGTTATGTGAGTCATTTGCACAGTGAGAGACTCAAGAGAAATACTACCAGGCGGTAGAGGAGCACATGCGTGGCAAGGGGGGTCTGTTATCACAGTAGGTGAGGGGGACCTGGAAGGCGCATCAGAGCCGCAGCATTTGTTGTAACCTAACCCATTAGGGATTTTTGCACAGGAATCCGCACAACTAGGGTGGTAAGGTGCCTTGCATCCAGGGCAAAACACTGGTGTCTTTGCGACTTTCCTTTTACAAACTCTGCATATCAGGTCACTAGGAATATCTAACGTTAATTTAGGCGGCATTTTTCACTCGAAATAGAGTTAATGTTTTCAGGCAGACAGTACTTCTAATAGTGACTATGTTCCAATAAACTGCAGTTATCCAACAAATTCGATAAAAAATCACTTCACAGTTCACCACAATAAAAACGAAGTCACAATAGCAATCAAAATATGCAAGCCTTAAATCGATAAAAGGTATTTTAACATGATTTTACACCAAAACTTTACAGAGCATCACGAACCACGTTTTTATAGCTCGACGCCATTTAATAATTTCTTATTCAAAATTGTTAGGACTATTGTTGATTGTCCGGATTTACTATCACTAGTTCCAATCTTTATCTCTCACTACGATCTTAGGTTAACTAGACCATTTTATACTGGTTGCAAACCATTAAAGGGCACTTTTGTTGATAATACGTGTAAACTAATTAACAAAATTTGCGATGAAGGAGATATTGATATTGATATATTTACAGTTTCTTTTGAAATGTTTTTGCGCTTTCCTATTGATTATGCTAGCAAAATTTAGAAAAGTGATGCTTATTCTACTTATTTTTTATATTTTTGTACATTTTCTATAGGTTCATTGCCTTCCACCTAATTGCATTTTAATCTTTATTATCACACTATGTAATCCTGTTATTGATCCTCGAACTGTCGGATTTATTCTAAATAAACAAATGAAATTAAATGAAAGGGGGCATAGGCAGTCAGTAACGCCTAAACTGACGATTTTGCTAGGTTGTTTTGTTAAAAATAAATAATTGTTTTGTACTTTTAATTGTTTGCATACTATTAATCAACATTGGAAAGACATTTCGCGATTTTATTGTTAAAAAATAATAAAAATTATAAGTGCTATAAAGAATTTAGTGTTGATCCTAAAAAAAAGTATCCCAAAGAAAAAAGAAATTAGTTTCTTTTAAACTTAAACACACTTGAAAAAAAAATTTGTTGAACATTTATAGTGCTTTGAAATGAATGTCGTGATTTTTGCTTAAAAAATGAATCATTTTAAAATGTAGAAACATTAAAAAGAGACTAACCTCTCTCTCTAGCGGTTAAGAAATTAAAAATTGGTATAGTATTTCGAAATTTCGTATACTTATATGTATTTTTACGTGTTGTAGATACATTATAGAGAACATGATTTGAATTTATGGTCAAAGCGTTGTCAACCCTGCCGATAGAAAATACCTAAAAAATGGCTGGCTAAAATGACTAAATGAATTCTATTATTCTTGAGGTACGATTTAAATGATTTCGTGCATGCAATTATTATGAAATAAATGTTTTTTCCAGTACATTTGTTGCATTTCAGATGTCCAAGAAGGGAGAATTTGCATTTTACGTGTTCTAACGATTATATGTATCTAATTTTTTTCCGAAAATGCTATTTTTTATAAAAAAATAACATTATTTATTATAAAAAATAACATTATTTATAATAATTGATTGTCATTTAATTTTATTCATTTTGAGAAAATTTTGAGGTATTTGTAATCGTGAAAAACGGAAGTTTTATAGTTTTTTATTTTGTAATTTCAAATTTGCATAGTGCAAAATTTTTGAGTCCCGAAACTTTTGGGTTATCGAAGCCATAAATAAACAAACTATACTAGTACACACCAGGCTTCTGAAGGGAATAGGTTTTACAAAAATGAATGAAAAATCTGCAACTGGGGTCGGATTTGTACTTATTTACACTCTCAAAATCCGTTTAGAACGAAATCCTAGCTGCTCGATTTTGCTGGAAATACACGTTTAACTAAATCAGCAAAACAGAATAAGTTGATTTTAAATATTTAATAAGTTGATTCGAAAAAATTATATAAACTAACAATATTAAACCTATACATAACAAAATTTTAACTTTATGCGTTATGTAATTACATAAAGTTCATAAATCCATGAATTAATTACTTCATATTTGAATATGTTGCGAGGAGAATTCGACTACTGCATTTTCTTAATTAGACAAGTATTTCTTATCTTCAACCAGGTTGATTTTGAATTGGTTTCAAATTTTTTTTATAAATACGTTGTAAATTGCTTCACCAGCTTGTTCCGACCATATTCTAAGACCGATTTTATCCAAGGAAACAGGACACTGGGTCAAGTGCTTTAAATTCACATGGATTTTAAGTGTCTCCCTAACTCCTGTTTAATAAATTAAATTAAAATAAAAATAATGCTAATAAACAATAATAGTAACAATAGTAAAAAAATAAGGATAGTATGAATAAAAAAAACTACCTTTACTTTTAAAAGATATTTCCAATTCCCTTACAAGTTCTTCACAATTAAAATGTACTTTTCTAGTGGAGAAAGAAGCATTCACAATTTTGTCAATGATTTTTAAAGAAGAAACGAAGGGTACCAATTTTAAAGATTAGCTTTATTTTTATTTTATTTTCATTTATTAAACAAGAGTCAGCGAGACACTAAAATCTATGTGATTTTAAAACACTTGTCCCAGCGTCCTATTTTCTTGGATAAAATCGGTCTTGAAATATGGTCCGAACAAGCTGGTGAAGCAATTTATAACGTACTTTTAAAAAAACATTTAACCGATACGAAATGAACCTGGTTGAAGATAAGAGATACTTGTCTAATTTAAAAAAGGAAGTACAGGCAAACCTGTCATGAGACAAATGTAGTGGGGGTTTCTCTCATTACAGGTTTTTCACGTGAGGAGAAATTGGTGTGCAGTGATTGGTCAGCAATTATGGCACGACTGCGCATGGCGCAAGTTTAAATATATGACTTGTGGAAGGGGGTCGCGATAGGGGAAAATTGTCTCATGACAGGTTCTCTCATGACAGGTTTGCCTGTAGTCGAATTCTCCTCGCAACATACTTAAATATGAATTTATTTATTCATTGATTTATGTAATTTATGTAATTACCTAACGCATAAAGTTAAAATTTTGTTATTTATATGTTTAATGTTGTTAGTTTATATAAATTCTCCGAATAAACTTATTGAATATCGTAAATCAACTTCTGCTGTTCCGATGATTTAGTTAAACGTGTATTTCTGGCGAAACTGAGCAGCTAGGATTTGGTTCTAAACAGATTTTGAAAGTGTAAATGTGTACAAATCAAACCACAGTCGCCGATATTTTATTCATTTTTGTAAAACCTATTAACCTCAGGAGCCTGATGTGAGTAGGCATCGGTATATTTCAGTTTAACCAATTTATGATACTATTAAAACTTAAATAAGTACTCCCGAAATTTAAAGGGACTATCTACTCGGAGCAAAAAGTGGTACCTGGCATTGTTAGAGTAAAAATGACTAAAAAATGTCAAACTAGTCATATTTTGGATACATTTTAGGAATATCCTATCGTCAGAGAAAAGAAAAATAAAATACAAATTTTCGAAAAAAAGTTATTTTCTTAACTTGTACAAAATTGGGGTTAGATGTCTAAAATTTTGTATACTAGTGCATTTTTACAAGCAGACTATAAAAAATGTAATATTTTGACTTGGAACTGATTATTACGAGGTGCCAAGAAAACCTAAATACCATATCAACAAAATAGAGTGTTAGGAACCTATAATAAGTTATTTTTTATGTAGGTATATGTATTGTAATGTTTCAATTTCTTTAAGAATATTTAAAGCATTACTGGAAGTGATTAGGGTAAAATCATATGTGAGCAGAAAGCGCAAAACCGAAAGCAGAAAATCATGAGAATGAGAGAGACAGTAATATCTACCTACTTCTCTCACTCTTATGATTTGTGCTTTCGGTTTTACGCTTTCTGCTCACATGGGATTTTACCCTTATAATTATAATAATATGTAAAAATAAAATTTTAAACTTTTTTAAGGTGCGCCTGAAATGGGATCTTATAAAAGTGTCTTGTTCTCGAAATTTTCTTGTGAATTTTTAATATGTGAGGTTCCTAGTGTTTTAAGACCAAAAAGAAAATATACGCCGGACCCCTTTTTGAGAAAACTTGTAATATTTTTTTATTGGTAGTAATAAATTGTTTATTTGTTTTAAGACATTTCGTCTATACAAAGAAGTTGCGACCAAATTTACAAAGATAAAAACATAAAATTACAAATATACACAACTATATACGGGTTACAAATATAAGAACATTAATTACAATTCATTCTTTTGAGAACAATGGACTTAACAAACTGGTACAAATTCCTGACTGTTTCAATCTGTGGGTCATTAAGAATATCAAATAATTTTTCTATTTTCGAGGTTTCATCCTCCGCAATACAAATAAAACTTCTTCTATCTTCCTCGTGGTACCCACACTCAATTAAAACATGATAACCAAATTCTTTATTAACTGGGTTGCCACAACCACCGCAAAATTCCTCACCTTTCCAATTATAAATTTTATTATTTATCCTGATCTTCGACTGGAAAATGTTGAGAAGTGTTATTTGCGCAATTAGTCTGAAATACTTTAGTGGCAAACAAAGTTTAAAATATTGTTGTGAATCTTCTCTCTTTGAGAGGTACGGAAGAAGTTGCAGTAATCGAGACTCTCCCAGCTGAGATATATCCTCCGCATATAAAAAATTTTCATATTCCAAAATCCAACGCTCTTTATTTATTTTCAAAGAAGTTAAAGTAAGATTTTCCCAATAATTAGATTTATTTATTTGCTTGAAAAATTCCCCTATCTGCGTACACCAATTATATTTATGCAAAACCTTTTTATTTTCTGACAATCTCTTTAATTTTAGAAAACATTTTTGCGGGTAACGGACGTTATCCATGATAAGTAACTTTTCAATGAAATTTAAGACAAGTTTAAAACTAATTGCAATAAGTTTCCGATTACCCGTCTCTAATCTTACAGCATACGCAGGTGTATTATACGGCAATTGTAGTACTTTTTTATAAAATTGAGTCTAGAATTTTTCAATTTCATTAGCGTACCTTATACTCCAAATATGTGAATTATACATCAAAACACTCAGCGTCAAACTTCTAAACAATTTTTCATTCGAAGGCCAGGAATCCAGCTTCACTCTGTCAATTAGGGAAATCGTACTAAATTGTAAAAGATTTGCTTTAGATAGCATGACATTTGTAGCATTAAAGAATACTGCAGAGTTAGAAAAAGGGATACCAAGATAAGTATAGTTGGAAACTACTTCAATTTTTTCTTTTTCTCCATATATAAATGATCCAAGGTTCCTATCATGGCAATGTCCACCCTTTCTAAAAACTACTATTTTAGTTTTCTCAATGTTGATATTTAATTGATTCAGATTACAATACTTGTAAAGAGCTCTCAAGATTTTTCTCATGGCTGACTCTGATTCTGACAGAAGTGCAATGTCATCTGCAAACGCCAAAAGTATTATTTCTGTCAAATGGTCAATCGATACTCCCCTAATTAAGAGTAAATATATGATCCGCGCAACTTCGTTCTCTTCTAAAACCTGCCTGATGTTCTGGTAATAGATTGTAGGTTTCAATCCAATCATTCATTCTTCCAGTTAAAATTTGGGTAAACACTTTAGTGATGCAATTCACCAAAGCGATTGGACGGTAATTAGATGGATTTTCTACATCTCCTTATTTATAAAGCATTTTTACTAAAATATAGGACCAGGAGTCAGAAACGTTTCCTGATTCCCAGATCCTATTATATAGATAAGTTAAAAAATCTAAGCCATTATCAGGAAGGCTTTTTAAAAATTCGTAAGTAATACTATCCGAACCGGGAGCTTTATTGACTTTACATTTTTGCAAGCTCAAAATAACTTCACTTTTTGCCATTTGTGAGTCCAAGAAAGGGTTATTCGCTTCCCCTATAAGGAATCTTTCACAAACTGGAAATGCACTTTCACAAAATGTACCAAAAAAGGATTTAAAATACTCATACCATGTATCTAAGTTTATAATATTCGCGTTTGAAGGATGATATCTATAGCTGTTTATAATTTTCCAAAATGAAGCTGAATCCCTGACTAATCTCAATTGGTCTAACAAAGAGTCATTATATTGTTTTTTGTTTATAAACAATAAATTTTTATATTCTTTTTTTCCCTCGTTATTATACAAAACTAGATTTTTGTCTTCGAATCCATTTGTTTTACAAGCTTTTAGGGATTCTTTTAAGGAATTTTTTAGATTGACGCATTCTCTATCATACCACGGTTTTGAGAATCCGCATTTATTATGTACTACTTTAGTCATTCCTATACTCCTAG
This sequence comes from Ganaspis brasiliensis, assembly GCA_037103525.1. NCBI lineage: Eukaryota > Metazoa > Arthropoda > Insecta > Hymenoptera > Figitidae > Ganaspis > Ganaspis brasiliensis. The sequence goes on along the minus strand of JAZKLR010000223.1, from coordinate 634,195 downwards.
CAATTTCTATTATTTTCTTTGTCAGATCATTTTCCATTTCATCAATAGAAGCATTATTATTACTAAGAAAATTGCATGTTTGCATAAGATCAACAAAGTCATTTTTTTTATTAGGGTCCCATTTTAATCCGGGAGCTATTTTTTCAGTTTGAATAGTATTATCAAAAGTAACTATTATAGGAAAATGATCTAAATCGGTTACAATATAATTTACCTTAAAATTCCAAACATAAGCTGCACCCACGAGGTTTGAGTAACACAGATCGATCACTGACTTTCCGTTTTTATTGAGAAAAGTATATTTTGCAGGATAGTCACTTCTAGATCTTCCATTAATTAGTATTAAACCGTTGTTCTCCAGTACAAACAATAACTTTTCACCTCTACTATCACTTTTCACAGCAAAACTGCATCTATCTTCAGAGATAAACCAATTACTCAGAACTATTTCACTGGAGAGCTGGTTGAGATTGTCCATTCTAGAATTAAAATCCCCTCCTAAGTATATTGGTAAGTCAGGACATGTACGTGAAATCTGTCCTATTTGCAAGTCCAGGACAGTCAAGAAGCCTTTAATATCAGAATTAGGAGAGGTGTAAATGAAACATAACACAAATTTAAAATTTCTATTCGTAAATTTGACGAAAATACACTACATTCATTGTAGATTATAAGAAGTCCGCCCTTTGTTCTTCCCTTTAATGCCTAGTTGCCTGCTTGCCTCCATGCGTATGCGCATGCGCAATAGGTTAATTTTTACTATCTTTGTCGATTTCTCTACGGTTTACTACTACTACCGTGAAATGACAGTTGTTGGCAGCGGAAATAATGAAATTAATAATTAATTTAAAATTACGTAAAACTTACAAAAACTACAAAAAAAAAAAAATATGTCTAACAATAAAAAAAACTTTTAAAAAAATAAAAAGATTTACCGAAAGACGCCTTTAAAAATATGAAATTAATTCAGTTAACCTAGCAAAACAAACATGTTTAATATAATAAAAACATAATTGTGTTAATAATTTCTGTTTAAAGGAGAACATCCTAATTAAATAAAAACTCATAAACCAAAAAAAAATCAATAGCAAAAGAAGAAAAAAAAACGTTTTTTTAAGTCTGAACAAAACTGCTGTCACCTGCAACGTTGACGTTTATTACTTTTAAAACACAAAATAAATTACTTAATGCTCATTTATTAGAAATAACAGAGTGGTGGACTTGAATTTTGTTGATATAAAAAAGAGCTAAATATTACTTTTTAATCATTTTTCCAAATTTCAAAAATAATATTTAGCACTGTTTTAAAAGCAACAAAATTGAAGTTCCACCACTTTTGCCGCACTCTATTGTTTCTAATAAATCAACATTACATAATTAATTTCGTCTTTGAAAAGTGAAAAACGTCAACATTAAAATCAGATTTTTACATCGAAAACTGGAGCTTTGAATAAATTAAAATATGAGTCAATAGATGTTTGCAATTTTTTTAAATTAACCCTTAAAGTGCAACGTGTTTTTCGGCACCCTTAAGCTGTAACGCTGAGTCACTTGTGCCTTGCGCTTTAAAAAGTGCTTTAAATTGCTCTGAAAATTTTTTAGAAAATTCATAGTCTGACATCAACTATCCTAGTATAAGGACTAACTATTATATTGCCGATATGTTCATTTGTTTAAGCAGTACAATTGTTCAAACAAATCAAAATAATGAACAAATTTCAATTTTTCAAATTTGGCAGGGGCACAAGTGACCCAGCGTTACACTTTAAGGGTTAGGATAATACATTTTATTATCTTATTATTTTATAATTTTATTATTACTTTAAGATAATACATTTTTATACTATTTTTTACTTGTTTCCTTTCCAAAATTTGTAGATAGTAGTTTGATCATTTCTATTTGTCTAATTATTCAAATTTTATAAAAAAAACACAATATTAAAATAAAAATTTTCAAGATTTATCAACGAATTTCTGGTACTTTTTACAAACTTCCCATATTTTTATTCTATACTAAATTCCCGGACACTTTTGAAGCCTTTTTCAATTACATCATGACTTAAATTAAGGTGATTTAAATTTATTGGAACACAGAATGGAATGATTCTATTTTTACTTGTTTGTAGTAAATAAAAAAAAAGTCAAAAGAGGTGAATGACATCTTTTTTAAAGATGATAATAATTGCATTTTTATTATTTCTTTAAAACCATTTCTAAATATGTGCAAACATAAAAAAAATGATGCAAAATAAGTAGTTGCTGTCATAAATGATTGAAATTTTATATTTAAATTGCAAATAATTTAAAAATATTATTTAAAATTTATAAATGTTTTAGAATCTTTCCTTTCTTTTTTTTCTAGAATGTTCACAGGTCAAAAGATCTTTCATCAACCTTTATGGACAGATGAAACTAAATATATTTAACAGCGTTGTCATAAGTCAAGGAATTTCATTATAAGAACTTGAAAAATGCAAATAATATAAAAAAAAATTATTTTTCTTCATCCCCTATCCGAAAGTACGCTCTTTCTGGACTAACTTCGTTCCAGGAATAATGACTTTTGCAGCCTACTCGAGCTCTCGTGCACTCTGATTGGCTACGAGATTTTGTGGCTCGGTATCATAGCAAAGTTCATCATGGTTCCAGTATTGCGATGTTTGACAGGAACAGTTTTTAATTTAATAACCACACAATATTGACAAAAAAAGAATAAAAATATTGTTCATTCTTAATCCTAACCTTCCAGGCAAGTATCATATCAGTCTTTAAATTTTTGTATTACTTAAAATAACTAAAAATATGCTTTCAATTATCTGTCAAAATGAAACAAAACAATAAATAATAATTGTCTCTGATATTTTGTCACAGTAAATTCTGAGCATGTTGTTTAGTATTAAAATTGAAATAAAAATAAATAAAAAATCTACATGACTGATATGATACTTACCTTTTTATATGTTTTTACTTATTTGTTGATGCCCGCCCCGACTAGCAAAAACCTCGGCTTCGCCTCGGTTTTGCAAAAGTCGGGCGGGCAAAATCGAATTTCCATACAAGAATTCAGCTGATCGAGGAACATTTTGCGAGACGCTTTGCAAGGTAGCCAGTAGAGCGCGCTGACGTAGGCTACAAAAGAATAGTAAACAAATATGGCTGACAGCAAGTTAGCAGCTGTCAACGCTTTCTAGAACATTTTCTTCAACTTTTCAACGTACTTTCGGCTGGAGATAAAGAAAAATCGTATACGACACACGGCAAGAAAGTTGGATGCCCTGATGTGCGTGATAAAACGCCTCGGCTTCGCCTCGGCTTTTATATCGCGCACGCCAGGAACTCCAACTTTCTGGCCTTGGGTCGTAAAATACTATTTCTAAAATTTACTAAGTATAAATGTATTAAAATAAATTTTTGGAAGTCATATCTTTAATATTACTAAAAAAATCATTATTTGCTACAAAATAATGAAATTAAAATTACAGGACAATAAAAAAAAACCTTTACAAAATACAAAATTTATTTAAAAACAATCAAATATTACTTAAAAAAAATAAGGTTGTTATTTTATACTTCAATGAATTAAATATTGTAATAAAGTAATGAGGTTTCAGAAATAATTCATTAATACAATTCCAGTTTAATACAAACAAAATAACATCTATTATCCATCAGCGATCGGATGGTTCAACGACACATGGTTGAATTTATTTCAAATCATACAGACAGCCTAACTTTAGGTTCTAGATTTAATAAGTGCTGCTAATATATGTTATAAAAAATGAAAAGGGACTATTTTCTGTTTATTTTCTATAAAACCTATTTTTAATCCAATTAAGCGCATTTGAATAATGGATTTGTGATCGGTACATCGAAAGGTCCTCTAATTGTTCGGAAAAATCAAAAAGCACCAAAACCACGTCTTTGACTGCCGCTTTTGATACTAAAGACTCAACTGCAGCTGTTTAGCATTAGCATTCTCTGGTAGCAAGAAATAAAACATAAATTACATGAATAAATTATTCATAATATTAAATTAAATTAATTTTCAAGTTTTTCAGGTTTAACATTGTCATGATTTTGAATAACTTGGGCACATCCTCCTACGTATGCTTCATGGTTTTAGTACTGGCTAATAACTGTCCACCATTAACGAGAATAATCAAAATAATTCTGAAAAAATATATAGTATTCCACAGAAAATTTATTAGCAAGTTCTAAATCCATGGAACATACGTTGGAGGATATGCCTTAGTTATTCAAAATTATAACAATATTGACGTTTTTCACTTTTAAAAGACGAAATTAATTATGTAATGTTGATTTATTAGAAATAATAGAGTGCGGCAAAAGTGGTAGAACTTCAATTTTGTTGCTTTTAAAACAGTGCTAAATATTATTTTTGAAATTTGAAAAAATGATTAAAAAGTAATATTTAGTTCTTTTTTTTATCAACAAAATTCAAGTCCGCCACTCTGTTATTTCTAATAAATGAGCATTAATGAACTTCTACCGTATGACAATACTAGTCAAAACAGAGAGCATTAATTTGAGGCTAGGTTTAAATTTAACTTTACTAATACATAATTAAACAATTGTATTTATTAACTTTATTTACTTTTTAAATTTGACTATTTTTCATGTGCGATCAAAATCAACATTTTAAAATGTCAGAACGTCTGAACTGTATTGTGTAAAACGTGAAATATTTTTACAAATTAATTTATTGCAACTCTCACAAGAATCTATTGTCCTTTTTAAATACAATATCGGTTCATTACATATCTGTGTTTAACTATACAAACTTTTATCATTATCTCGTCATTTAATAATGTTTAGTATTAAAATATATGAGACAGAGTTATGAATTCTCATAAGAATCAAGGTTAAACAGTGAAAAAATAAATGGATCATAAATTTTTTCCCAAGAACCTACAGGTCTCAAAAGTTTAACTACAAAATCTTAGAAATTTTATCTAGCAGTACACCAAGTTTTATCAAAATCTATTTGATTATTCTATTTACGGTAGAACTTCCTTAAGTAATTTATTTTGTGTTTTAAAAGTAAGAAACGTCAACGTTGCAGGTGATAGCAGTTTTGTTCAGACTTAAAAAAACGTTTTTTTTTCTTCTTTTGCTATTGATTTTTTTTTGGTTTATGAGTTTTTATTTAATTAGGATGTTCTCCTTTAAACAGAAATTATTAACACAATTATGTTTTTATTATATTAAACATGTTTGTTTTGCTAGGTTAACTGAATTAATTTCATATTTTTAAAGGCGTCTTTCGGTAAATCTTTTTATTTTTTTAAAAGTTTTTTTTATTGTTAGACATATTTTTTTTTTTTTTGTAGTTTTTGTAAGTTTTACGTAATTTTAAATTGATTATTAATTTCATTATTTCCGCTGCCAACAACTGTCATTTCACGGTAGTAGTAGTAAACCGTAGAGAAATCGACAAAGATAGTAAAAATTAACCTATTGCGCATGCGCATACGTATGGAGGCAAGCAGGCAACTAGGCACACATGCCTACCTGCCTCGGTTCTGCCTTACAAAAAAGGTTCCTCCACTTGCTTATGCCTACATGCTTGTCCATGCCATCAAGTGGCGCGTAGGAACTTCCGTACTATTATGTACTTCAGGAAGCACATCTAAAATATTTTTTAGGCCCCTTAAGTTCCAGAATAAAACTCTTGGCTGAATTATGTCTAGCTATTTCTCATTGTCTTTCTTATTATCTTTTGGCATAGAAGGACTGAAAAATCTTTTAATTGTACCTTTATTGCCATCCGAATTGGAGCTTTTTACTCTTTTTGTTATTTTCTTCTTAGAACCCTGTGGTCTGCCTCTTTTTTTGTTAGCAGTGGAGATGATAGATTTAGCGGAATCATCATTTTCCTCATCCGAAGATCTATCGCGCTGTGAAAAAGCTTCATTCTGGTCATCACTGAGATATTTTAAGATCATATTAAGGTCAGAAGCTTTGTTGTCCATAATAATATTTTGGCCTCTAATTTGAACTGACTTTCCTTGAGTTTCTAGTTGAAGTTTACAATCAAGAAGTTTAACATATTGTTCTCTCTTCTTTTCACGATACAACTTAGAAAAATCATTTGAGACACCAATATTCAACTTACCAAAGTTCTTTATCTTCTGAAATATCTCAGCTTTAGAATTCTTATTTTTGAAAGATATAAGAATTGGCCTTGACCCAACAGTATCCCCTATTCTTTTAACTGATACAATATTATCAAAATCACAAGTGACTTTAGATTTTACAGAATATTTGTTTCACTGTTTCCAAAACATTTTCACATTCTACTGGCGGATCCTGTACTTTAAACTATATGATATTTTTTTGTCTGTCACTATTTAAAAATAGGTCCAATTTCATCTCACAAGCACTTAATTTATTTTCGAGTAGTTTATTTTTCAATTATAAATCACACACTTGTTTATTGTTCCTGGTTACTAACTTCCTGAGACGGCTGTTTTCTTTTGTTATAACTTTTATATCCTTCTTCACTTCATCCACTTTAGTATTAAGACTTTTTGTCACATTTCGAATGCTTACCAGAAGCTTCTTAAGATCTTCGTTGGAAGTCATTTTACTTTTCAGAATTGAAGGAATTATTAAGCGAAGAGAATCGTCTCTCGTAAATGACTACACACTTTATTCGAATAATGAACAAATATATTTTAAGATCAAGATATAGACTACATGATTTCTCAAGTGAGGATTTACAATAACTGACTCGTCAACTCCTTCGATTAACTCAACTAGAATCGATGCGCGTGCATCTTATTAAAGCGCTATGCGCCATCTGGCGGCTACTTCGGTAAAAATTTCAAAAGTATTAAATGTGAATCGCAGAATACAATATTTAATCCCATAAATTCGGTTATCCTGACAGTCATACGACTCGGATGACTAATTATGAACAACCCATGATTTTAAATATTCCACACATGTACTTGTTAATAAAGGACCATCGCCATCATTCACGCGTTTTACATCATAAGTATCGTTAGGCTTTATTTTTATTATTTCGTACGGTCCTAAAAATTTGCATCGAAGCTTTCTACCTGGCGTTTGTTGAGTTCGTTTAATTGCTACTAATTGACCGATTGAGTATTTTGTTGGTTCTCGACGTCGAAGATTATAGCTTCGGCGATTTTCTTCCTGGACGTTAGGGATTTGCCTTTTTGCTTCTGATCTAAGTTGGTCTCGATTTTCTTCAAACTGCAAAGCAAATTGTTCTTTTATTAAAGTCTTGATGATGATGTCTTCTTTGCATCTCATTTTTACATCCAAAAGAAGTTCAAACGGCGTTTTTCCCGTACTCCGATTATACGTAGAATTCAGCACGCTTTGTACCTTTTTAACGTGCTGATACCATTTTGTTGGATTGTCAAGCGAAAGTTTCGTTAAGATGGGAATGATCGTGCGGTTAAGTCTTTCAACTTGACCATTTGCTCGGGGCAATCAGGTTGTGATTAAACTTCTATTTATATCTTCTTCCTCGCAATAACACCGGCACACAAAAAAAAATTGATTTGCAGTGCGGAAGATCAGACTAGTCAATTCTTACGTATTTTTGGTCGCTGAATCCAAATCCATGGTCATTTTTTAAAAGTTAGCTCTCATTTATTTTCTAACCTTAAAAAACCAAAAATTTAAGTTTAACTTGTTGTAGTATCTATAAAACCTGTAAAAAAAATTTTAATCTCAAACTAATGTAAGCTTTGAAGTATCACCTTTAATTTAAGCCAAGAAAACTTAAAAAATATTCAGTAGTTCACGAGATATGAATCAAAACGTCCAAGAATTTTCTCTTTAAAAGTCAAACAAATCGTGACTTAACCTGAAAATTATGGTTTTTTAGGAAAACATGTTTGGACGTTTTGATTCATATCTCGTGAACTACTAAATATTTTTTAGGTTTTCTTGGCTTAAATTAAAGGTGATACTTTAAAGCTTACATTAGTTTGAGATTAAAAATTTTTTTACAGGTTTTATAGATACTACAACAAGTTATAATTAAATTTTTGGTTTTTTGAGGTTAGAAAATAAATGAAAGCTAACTTTTAAAAAATGACCATAGATTCGGATTCAGCGACCAAAAATACGTAAGAATTGACTAGTCTGATCTTTCGCACTGCAAATTAATTTTTTTTTGTGTGCCGGTGTAATCATTAAACTCATTCGACGAAAAAGTTGTACCACGATCTGTGATAATATGGACAGGGTTACCAAACACTTCCTTTTGCTTGTTCAATCTGTCGATGACTTCTCGAGATAATGTAGATTTTGTTGGATATAACCAAACAAATTTTGTAAAACTATCAATCACCGCTAATATGTGGTTATAGTTCTTGCTCGTAGAATCCAAGGGCCCTAGATGATCGAGATGATATGTAATGAGTGGCACTTTAGCTTTCACAAGAGGATGTAAAAATCCCTCCTTTTTACCTTCCTTTTTATTGCCCACAATACAGTGTATGCAGTTTAAAATTATTTTCTCTATCTTCTCCTTTAAATTAGGAATGAAGTAATCTTGTTTAATAGCCTCTTTAGTTCTTTCTACTGCAAAATGTCTCTTTTGATGCGCAGTCCGGTTAATTTCGTATTGCATGGATGTCGGTACTACCAATAAATCAGCTCTTTTAATAAATTTGTATAACACTCCTGACCTCAAGAAATAATTCCGGTACGGCTTGATCTTGCAGTTTTCCATTAAAACTTTCAAATCAGAATCTTTGTTTTGAGCTTTTTTAATCCGTAATTCAATGTCATCTGCGACTATCAACATAACAGGAAAACGGCTGAGAGCGCCGAAGTGTTTCATGCGACACTCTGGTCGATGCTCGATCTCATAATTAAATTCTTCAAGTATTTGAGCCCACCGCCATATTTTTGTGGATATTTCTTTCCTCTTCATTGTTTGCTTAAATGCTGCGCAATCAGTAACGATCTAAAATGGAAGTCCTAATAAATAAACGCGAAGTTTCTTGACAGCTTCGACTACAGCTAAAACTTTAAGATCGTAACTGCTGTAGTTTTGCTCAAACTGATTTGTTTTTCGACTTATAAAATGTGTAAGATGAAACTTGTTATCGCTGGAAAAACGTTGCAACAGTATTGCTCCCAATCCGTATTTAGAGGCATCCGTGTGCAACTGCGTCTCGTATTTATGATTAAAAATGTGAAGTACGGTTTCATTCATCAACGACTCTTTTAAAGAGTTAAAAGTACATTTTTCATTCTCTTCAAAAACAAATTCTTTTTCTTTTCGTAATAAGTAGCTCAACGGTTTGGCGATCAACTATAACATTCGATAAATTTTCGAAAATACCCAATCATTCCTAAAAAGATTTGAACATCTTTAACTGATTTTGGTTCTGGGTATTTTAAAACGGCTTTTATTTTTGCCGGAGCTGGATAAACTTTTCCATTTTCGATTATCTGACCTAAAAACTCAACGCGTCTTTCTAACAATTAGCATTTTTTCAGATTAATTTCTAACCCATAATCGCTTGCGAGTTTTAGTACAATTTCAAGTCTTTGAATAGCTTCCTCTTCGCTGTCTCCCGGAATTATTATGTCGTCGAAATACACTTGTACTTTTTTTTCAATCACTAAAGGTCGAAAAACACAATTCACGTATCTTTGAAAAACGGCTGGGGAATTACATAGACCGAAGGGAACTTTTTTAAATCGAAACTGACCTTCAGATGTAATAAACGTCGTATATTTACTACTCTCTTCATCCACATCAACATGGAAAAATCCGTTCTTCAAATCTAACGTACTGTAAGATTTAGCGTCCTTTAGTTTATCTATTTCTTCTTCAATTAACGGCATAGGATATTTGTCCTTCTCGATAATTTTATTTATTTGTCTGTAATCAATGCAAACGCGGAGGGATCCGTCTTTTTTTATAAACAATTACAACCGGGCTGGCATATTCGGAAGACGTTGGTTCCACGATACCGTCTCTAATTCATTCTGCTACTTGAGTTTTAACGATTTCCTGCTCTATTACAGGTAACCCTCGCGGTCTCTGAAATACGGCTTTTTGATCTTTCAAAACAATATGCATTTTAACGTCTGTGAATTTACATTTATTCGGTCTATAATTATAAATCAATTCTTTAACCCTTTCCGCAACATCTGTATTATTTGTGGGTCCAATGTCGATTTTCGTCACATCAAATACATTTATGTTAGCTAGATAAGAAACCGAGGATTTTTTAACAACTGTAACCTCTTTATTGTTAAAATTTAAATCAGCTAATTGTAAAATGTTTCTACCTATTAACACTTTCATACTCATTGCATCAGAAGGAACGACGTATAGTGTCATCGGATAATCAGAATCATCAATATAAACAATAGTTTGAAAATAGCCCGACGCGACTGATTTCCCTTTACCGAACCCCGTTATAACATGTTCAAGTTTATGGAAATCTTGAATTGCAAGTGAATCTAAAACGTCTTTACGTATCATGCTAATGCTACTACCGGTATCAAAGAAAGCATTAATTTTTACGTTATTAATAAGTATATCTTTAAACACATTGTCAGTCGGACAAGTACTCACCTAATGATTTATTAAATTATGACCATGATCACCACACTTGAAACATCGTATGTCCTTTGAAGTAGAAACTGTTGATTTTGATTTAAAATCCGCTTTTCCCGTAGTTCTCTTCGTTTCTGTCGTTTTCTTCTTTAATGGCTCTTCTTTTTCCTGGTTAGTTACACTCACGTTTCGTTTACTATCAGCTCTGATAGCTTCGTAAATTTTAAGTTTTTCTTTAAATTCACGCACAGTCTTTAATCCACGCAGCACTACCGTATTGTCGTAGATTATTTCTTCTTTCATTACCCTCTACAGATTCTTGACCGTCATCATTTTCGCCTTCGTTTCTTTCTTTTTCTTCATTTGCGACGTCATTTACTTCCTCGTCATCATCATTATCCACTTTTTCTTCATTATTAACTAAAGACTTCCAGTCCATTAGACTATGTATTATACGAATTCAAAAAATCCTCTTTATTTCCTGAGTAATCCAACCCAAGGATATTGCAAATCGATATTAATTTACCTAATGTCAGACTTCCTGCGTATTTCAGTTTTTTATTAAAATCGGTAGATTCATCCTATAAAGTAAATCCTCTAAATTCACGGAGTCACTGACGATTACCTCTGTCGCCATCGGCTTCGAAGATCAGTTTGTGTAATGCTACTATCGTTGCTCGTGAACTCAAGTTGAGCTTTTCACTCACTGTTGGAATTTGTGATAAATTCTCCATTGTGTTGTTTTGTTTTGATGAGGACTGTTTATTCCTTACGTCGATCGTCTTTCTCCGGTTGTCTCCGTCTTTTCTCGGACGTCTTTGGCTTTCGTCTTTTTCCGGACGTCTTTGTCTTTCTTCGGCCGCCTTCGTCTTTCGTCTTTCTCCGGATTTCTTCGTGTGGCCTTCAAAGTGGCCGCTCGTCAACCGCTTCTTAATTTCCAAAGCAATCCTTCACAAATCTTGCAACACAAAATCGTCTTCTCACATTCAACACAACATCACACACAGCAACTTTTTATCACCACACTAAACTTCTTGTGGATTTTTAAAGATTTTTTACAGTTCTTTCACTACCACACAACCATGCTTTTGAAACCGACGCTTTTCATGTTTTAGATTTTTAGTTCACACATTTCGTCTCTTTGGCTCGTTATAATCCAATCGCGGATGAGTCCCCAAAATTGTAGGAAATCGTCTCTCGTAAATGAATACACACTTTATTCGAATAATGAACAAATATATTTTAAGATCAAGATATAGACTACATGATTTCTCAAATGAGGATTTACAATAACTGACTCGTCGACTCCTTCGATTAACTCAACTAGAATCGATGCGCGTGAATCTTATCAAAGCGCTATGCGCCATCTGGCGGCTACTTCGGTAAAAAATTTCAAAAGTATTAAATGTGAATCGCAGAATACAATATTTAATCCCATATTATAGTTATTATAGTTATATTATAGTTATTAATTATATTAAATATTAAGTGAATGTTCGCTTCCACATATAGAGAAAGCAATAAATCAAAATAAGGAAAAAAAAGAAAACTTCTATCTCACTAAAAAACAAAAACACCGTATTAATTCTATCAATTTTCGACAATATATGCTTTTTATACACTAGTAAGTTCGTTTCTTAATCTGTAATATTTATTCCAAAGGAACTTTGGTTAAAAAAGAAAAATTATAAAAGTCTAGAGAAAAAATTATTTTAAGTGTAAAAAAACCGAAAAATCATTAATTATTTTGTTAATTTTGAAAGAATTGCATACTTTATAATATCGTTTTGAGACAAGGTATAAGTTTGTTTTTAAGGGGCGTACCCAGGAAAGTTTCTTGGTGGGGGTTTTAAATTTGTCGGAGCGTTATAGATATATCCTTCTTTCTCTAATACAAATTCTGATGGTCGGAGACCGAGAAACAGAAGTGTAAGTGCACCATTACAGAAAAAAATGAACTTGAAAGGATAAAGTTCCGAATAAGGTCTCCCTCCGATTTTAATGAAACTTGGTATACTTACGTGTTTTGATGCGCTGATTACGAAAATCATAGCGAAAATTGGCGCATGTTTAAATTCCATGGTAAACACCATTATAAATTTAATTTTTGTTTATTTAGCTGTTTAAATATATATAAAATATCGAAAAATGCTTTATACAAAAGTTGTACATCTCATTAAAATACACATTTTTTGAAAGGTGCATTTTTTCCTGAAATGAATAAATTCCTGAATTTTTTAGGAAATTGCAAAAACTAGAAATTAATAATAAGAACAATAAGGGCTAGCGGCGGGTAGGGAGGGGTAATTCCCTAATTCCCCCCGTGTCTTAAACAAAATAGGGGGGGGGGGGTTGGGGTGCCATACTGAAAGTGGAATGTAGACAACGGTGGAAAAATCTATAGTTCTGTTGGTTTTTATGGTATTATCATAAAAATCATCAAGTTAACAATTTTTTTAAAGGTGATTTTTGTAATTTTACGTTATTGCATATATGTAAGTAATTGTACGTAAATACGCAAGTTTACGTTATTACATAATTGTACGTAAAAAAGTAATTTTACGTTATTACGTAATAATAGGTAATTTTACTTTATTACGTAATAATAGGTAATGAATGTAATGTTGTGTAATAAACGTAATGTTGCCTAATGAACGTAATGTTATGTAATAACGTAATTACGGCTGTAGGTAATTTAATATTGATATAATGTGGGTGTTTGGTCTCATTTATGGTGATTAAAGTTTTTTGCAATTATTTAGTAAACTAATTGGTTTTAGTAAAAAATGCATTCAACATAAAATATGTATTTTTATTAAAACTACAGCTTTTGTATAAACTTTTTTTATATTTGCAATATTTAAAGAGATAAACACAAAAAACCTAAATTTATATATGATTTTTATACATATTTTTTACCATGAAATTCAAATTTGCGCCAGTTTTCACTATGATGTTCGTAATCAGCGCATGAAAATACGTAAGTATACAAACACTGAGAAAAATATTTTCTTGATTTAAATATATGTATTTGTTTAAAAGATTTTGATTAAATGAATAAAGTTTTTAAGTTTAATTCCAATGTATTAGAAATATCTGAAGTTTTGATTGACATATATCTTATGTTTGAAGATAATTTTCTATTTGTTTGATTTAAAACTAAATTTTTTTAAAATTAAACCACACTTGTCTTGTAAGTCTTTATACTTGAAAAAAATATATTTTATGTTTGATTCAAACTCTAAATCTCTTCTCTAACGTTAGTTTACTTTTCCGGTTGAACATGTGCGCGTGGTTTCCAGTAGTTACGCGTATTTATCGATTTTTTTGGAAAAAATTCTTGCAATCGTGGCTTTATTTTTATTAAAGTGATAAATTATTATGTTAAAGAAAAATTGAAGTATATCTAAAGTGATTGAAACTTTTGTGTACAAGTGAGATTACTAAAAATATTCTCTTTTTTCTAAATTTTTCTTGTAAATTAGACTAATTCAAAGTCTGACATTTCTGCAATTGTGTACAATAAATGAAAAGTGTACTCTACTTCGGCTATGTACAGTTTGTAAATTGACACTTGAAGTAACCTTAAACCATAAAGAATGCTTTATATAAAAGCAAAGAAACCAAAATTAAAGTGTCCCAGAACATATTTTGTGCTTGAAATAAAAAAAATTTATGCTTAAAATAAACAAGCAATATGTTAAAGTTAAAAATTTCCTTTATTTAAAATAAAATCCACTTCGTTTAAAATTAAACATTATATTTTGTTTAAACTAAATGAAATGTATGTTTGAATCAAACAAAAAATATGTAAAATCAAACGTAGAAGATCAACCAAAAAATTTGTTCAAATCAAACTTAATTATGTATGACTGTATAGCAAAGTGAAATTAAGTTTAAATCAAACATATTATGTTTGATTCAATCAAATTTTTATCTCAGTGAAGTTTCATTAAAATCCGAGGGGACCCTAATCGGAACTACAGCCAAAAAAACTTTTTTTTTTGTTTATACCCCAATCAAAAACCGTACGCTTTGTAAAGTTGGCTGAAAAGTTTTATTGGAATGTTGAAATAGCTATTGGAAATTTGTAGGAAAACACACAGATAGCTGTGGCAAGCTTCCAGCAAGCATGTTATGATCGATTTTTCGGTTTAAATAAAACTGTTCAAACAACAAAAATCAAGCTTTCCTAACGCTGTATTTAAATTCTTAGATGGCTTTGACCAAGTTGAAAAAGATTCTACAAATATTTCTAGCAGCTTTCACGAAGCAATCAGAGAATGTAACGAAACTAGTTTTTTATCTAGTTTTTTTTATCTAGTTTATTTGCGGAGCAGCTTAGTAATTTTACTAATTTACTTGGTTCACATATTAACCCGGTGAAGGAGTCAATAAATGAGGTGTCAAATAAACTAAATGGACTTGAGAGTAAACTAAATGATGCCATTGGTCGTCTTAATACATCGGAAGTTGAAATTCAAGGTATCAAAAATGATGTAGTATTACTAAAAAAAAGTATTAAAGACGAAGATGAAAAAATGTTCCTGAAAAGCGTGAATGAGGTTGAGGATCGCATGAATAGAAGTTATAATATTATTTTATTTGGGCTGCCTGAAGCGTCATGCACTAATCAGAAAGAGAGAGACAGTTTCGATCTCGATAAAAGTATTTCTATATTACATACTTTACTACCAAATGAGATACCGACTGTTCTCAATATTCATCGTTTTGGTAAATTCTCTCAGGTGGCTCCTCAACCTCGTCCACTACGAGTAAAGTTTGTCAACAAAGATTCTGTCAGGAAGGTGATTGCGGCTTTCAAGTTATTCAAGGCGCAGAAAAAAACTCTTCCAGACATTATACCGCAGACTCTATCTATTGCTTGGGACAAAACACCACTACAAAGCCAACAATTCAAGAAAATACGATTGGAGCTGCAGAATCGAGTAGCAAATGGAGAAGAGGGATTACGAATCACATTCAAAAACGGAAACCCAGTGATAATACGGTCGAGTCGTTAAACAGTTCTAATTTATTAAATAAAAAATGTAAAATTTACTACCAAAACGTGCGTGGGTTAAATACAAAGTTGGAATCTGTTTTACTAAGTGATTTGATTAATAATTTTGATATTATTGCACTAACTGAAACGTGGCTAAAAGATAGAATATATAATAACGAGTTTATCGACTGTCAAATGTTTACAGTTTATCGCGCAGATCGAGTACATGGTATTGGAGGTGGAGTGTTACTAGCCGTTTCAAATAAATATTCTTCTTTTGAAATTCATTTATCCTGCCAGGACTATAGATCAAGTGTTGATTTGCTTTGCATAAATGTTCAGTCAGGTTGGTTTAATATTATAGTTGCTTTAATTTACATTCCGCCTCAAATATCCAAAAAGAAATTTACTACTATGTGTGAACTATTATTGGATGATCAGAAATTATGGAATAGTAAATTTATTTTTTTTGGTGATTTTAATACTCCCTCTTGGGTGTCAGCTATGACTGGTGAGGTTCATGATTTTAAGTTTTTAAGCCTAAGTGAATTATTAAATTTTTATAATTTTACGCAATTTAATGTCAATTGCAACATTAATAACAAATTATTAGACTTAGTATTTTCCAATTTTGAAATTAACTGTTGCTTATCTGATGAGGCTTTAGTTATGATAGATTCTCACCATCCTCCATTAAATATAGATTTTTCTTTTGAAAGATCAATGATAAATTGTACGAAGATTTATGATTCAATCTTACAAGTTAAACGTTACAATTTTGTAAATTGCGACTTGGCTTTAATTTATACTTCTCTTTCAAAGTACAATTGGGACTCTTTCAATAAGATTAATGATGTTAATATGTTGGTTGATTTACTAGAAAAAGTATTTTATTCTATTTTTGATCAAGTTGTCCCCTTCTCAGTAAATAACAATAATAAAAAATTATCTTTTCCAAAATGGTATACGAATAATATTATCCAATCTATTCATCTGCAAGAGAAGTATCGTAAGCTTATGAAAACTAATGAGAGTTCTTATTATAGACAGCAATATAATTTATTGAGAGAAAATGTTAAAACTGGTATCAAAAAAGCTTATGTTAATTATGTGCAAACTGTTGAATCTAATGTATCAGGAGATCCAAATAATGTTTGGAATTTTGTGCATAATAAATCCAAGGACAGGAGAATTCCTACTGTTATGTATCATGAGGGTAATATGATTAAAGGTACTCAGAATATAGTAAATGCTTTTGGTAAACATTTTGCCTCTGTTTACATATTGCCTTCAGAATCAGACGCTCTTTCTAAATTTGGAGTTGAGGGATCTTTAATGGGAAATAGCATTACTGTTTCCAATAAAACCATATCTAGTCTATTAAATAAAGTATCTTCGAAATTAACCTCGGGTCCTGATAACATTCCTGCTAAGATTATTAATAAATGTGCTCCACTCTTGGTGGAACCATTACTAAAATTAATTAATGTTTCAGTAAATCAAGGTAAATTCCCAGAGTCATGGAAAATAGCAAAAATTATTCCTGTCTTTAAAAAAGGTAGCAAAAATGATATAACAAACTACAGACCTATTTCTCTGTTGAATAATTTTTCTAAAATATTCGAAAAGTTGTTATATAATGAATTGTATAATGACTTTAAACCAATTATCTCTAGTCATCAACACGGATTTTTACAAAAACGTTCTACTACAACGAATCTCACTAATTTCATTCATACAGTTACAAATTGTCTTTTAATTTACAGACAGGTGGATGTAATGTATATCGATCTAGCTAAGGCTTTTGATTTGGTTAATCATAGAATTCTACTGTCTAAAATTAAAGATTTATGTCCAAATAATAAATTAATTAACATCTTAAGCTCATATTTAACTAATAGAACTAACTATGTGGAATTCTGTGGTGTTCAATCTAAATATTTTTCATCAACATCTGGTATACCCCAAGGTTCTAATCTGGGTCCACTTTTATTTTTAATTTTCATAAATGAAAGTGGCAGCAACCTTGATTGTTTTTATGACTTATTTGCTGATGACAATAGATTATATCTACCTGTATCAGCTATATCAGATTGTGAGAAACTTCAGGACAATTTGAATAAGTATGTTGAATGGTGTAATAATAATGGAATGATTATAAATACTAAAAAATGTATGGTCTTAACGATTACCAGAAAAAAAATGATTATTTATCCTTATTCTATTAATGGTGTTGTTGTTGAAAGAACTAAAGTGGTTAGAGATCTCGGGATATTAATTGATAGTAAGTTGACTTTTATTCCTCATATAGAATATTTAGTTAATGATGTTAACAGAATATCTGGCTTTCTTTTTAGAATATGCAGGTCTTTTAGTAATGTTAATACATTGCAATCACTTTTTAATGCATTTGTATTATCTAAACTTAGATATGGTGATATTGTATGGTCCCCACATCAATCAAAATATATTAAAACTATTGAAAAGTGTCAAAAAAGAATTCTAAAATATTTAGCATTTAAAAAGGATGGTATTTACCCTGAAAGGGGGTCTGATTATAGATTACTTTGCTCTAAATTTAAAGTCATGACCTTGGAGGATATGCGCAAAATTTCTGGTTTGGTATTTTTATTCAAATTAATTAGAGGATTAATAAATTCAGAGTTTTTGTTTAACTCGCTGGAATTTTGTGTACCTCAGATTGACACAAGAAGCAGTTTTCTCAGTTTTAATGTTCCTGTAATAAAAGCTGATTATCTAAGCAACACTACGATTTATAGAATTTGTACGGAATATAATAGGTTGTTATCTAATCAAGGTACTTGTATTGATCTATTCGCATCAAGTCTGAATGAATTTGTTAGATTTATTTATAAAAAATTTAACTAATGTTATGCCTGCTGAGAGTTATAGTATTAATAAGTTTTCTACTATATTTTTATATTTTTATTAGCACATACACTATTATATATTTTGTAGTCCTATTATTGGTTGTAAAACTGTTGGACTTAATAAAGTACAAATAATAAAAAAAAAAAAAAAAAAAAAAACCTTACTTTTTATTTTGATAATAATTTGTTTCAAATAGTATGTAGTTAAATGCGTAGTTCTTAATTTTATTATGGATTTTAATTGTAGGTATAATATTAAAAAGGAATGACATTTTTAAAATAATTGTGTTTAAATTTTTTAAGTTATTTAATTTCTTACAGAAAAAAACATAAATAAAAAAGTTAGAAAATTATAATTAAAAAATTGTTACTGTTTAATTGCACCCCATTAAAATACTCTCGACTGAGATGTGTAGATACAATTTAACTTTAAAAAAATATTTATATTTATCTGCAAAGAAAAACATAGCCAAATTCTTTCAATTAGAATATTGCTTTATTCTTCGTCAAACATAACTGAGGTTAGTAAAAGAGTTTTTTTGCGAAGCATTGTGTGAATATAACAGAAAAATAGTATATTAAGCAACAAGGGGTTAAAGGCAGCCATTTGTTTACGCTGATGTATGTGTACGAGTGATAGTCGAGGGCGAAGCCCGAGACGTAAACGAGTACACAAACATCATTGTAAACAAATTGGACTGACTTTAAACCCGTGTTGCTTACGATACTTTTTATTCCAAAGGCACAAACTTGGTGCTTTTAAATGTTTGTAGGTTGGGGTCCAAATGCATTCACTTGTTTGACCGTGTAAAAATGGCGGCCATTTTTGCCCTGTGGTGGAAAAAATGCATGGATCAGCTGTTCATTTTTTCCCTAGGGAAAAAATGGAAGCCATTTTTACCCGGTCGAACAAATGAATGCGTTTAGACCCTGCCTACAGGCATCTAAAAGCGCCATGTTTGTGCCTGTGGGATAAAAAATATTTTTACTTACGACTCTACTTCGAAATTTTTTTTGTAAAAACTGATACTTTAGAGATTTATATGCTATAAAATTAAAATTGTTAAAATACTGAATGTTTTTTACAATAGTAAATAATAGTATATTATGCATCAAGGGAGGGAAGTCCGTGTTTTTTTGTCAAGCACAAATGTTCGGAGAACATTGTGCGAGACAAAAAATCGGCCTCCCGAGGTGCATATGCTATTTTCTATCACAGATGTACGAAAATCTCGTGTTTTGTACGCGTTAGCGGGTCAGCACTCGCAGTTTTCAGGTTAGTGACGTTAGAGATAAAAAAACTGTGAGTTCTGCCCCGCTTAAGGCGAACGAAAACACGAGGTTTTCGTGCATGTGTGGTAGAAAAAAGTTTTTCTTGATTCAAATCACGATTAAATTTATGGTGTAATTTAAAGAAAAATTTAAAATTTTTCTCTTTATCTTGTGTAGTTCAATTTTATAATTGTAATTAAAGATTTCAATGCTTATATCCACTCAAGATTTCGCCAAAAGTTCAAAACAAACTTTTACATTAACCTTTCGTTTGACAGAATGTAAACAAAAGACACAAATTGAAGGTTGTCGGTTACAAAAAGACAAGTCTCCACGAAGCGTTAAAAATTTTAAAAAAAGGTAATGGACAAGCAAGCAGCAAACGGCCAGCAAGCAAAATAAAAATTTCTCAGAGCAAGCGTACAGAAAGCTATTTGAAACCATCAGTGGCGGTTTTACGGGCGGGCGATTAGGGCGACCGCCCCCCCCCCCCCCGTGAATCTTATATTTGTATAAGAGAGAGAGAGATTGCACTATGGTGATATCTCTTTCTATCCCATATATCGCCCCTCCCGAACATTTTGCCTAAAGCCGCCCCTGGAAACCATTAATAGCTTGTCAAAGATTATCTAAAAACTTTTTAGATGCTCCGCGGAAACGTTGGATTTTCGATTGGGATACAGTAATACTAAAATATTTACTACAAATAAATTAGTTTTCCGTTTAAAAATAATTTTTCACACGATTTTAAGAAATGACAAAAATTATTCCTTCTCAATGGATCATCTTTAAAATTTACAGTACAAACAGACACTGATCGGTTAATTACAATTAAAAGAGAATTTTATAATAAGATGAAAATAAGAATCGTCAACACAACAATAAACAGAAGTTAAAATGAGAGAAATGTCAAGGAATATAGAACGAGACGGAATTATGAATATTTTCTTTCATTGAGAAAATGAGTATAATAACTGTTTATGTTATGTACGTCATCCTTTTTATTAATTGACTTTTTTTTAAAATGAATACGGACCATTTCATATATCGAGCGTTTATTACTATTTGTTTCTCTGTCAAGTATTGAAAAATTGTTCCAATAAAAATTATGTTTATACAGGTTTTTATAGATGGCAAAGACATTAGTTTTAGACATTTTGTGCTTATGAATGCAAACCCTTTTCAGTGCCGAATTAAGGGGGTGGCGAGAAGGGCAACTGCCCTGGGCCTTACTTTTTAGGGGGCCTCCAAAGTGCAAAGTAAAAAATTAAATAAAAATATCTAATTTTAAAGATATAACGAGGATTAGTCAAATCTCAAGTACATATTTATATTGTTTATTTTAACTATTATTTAAAATTTTGAATTTCACGCTAAAAATTGACAAAAAAAATGTGATTAAAATCATGATCGTCTTAAAATGTTGATAACTCTGTCAGATATTAGCAAAATGAAATTTATCATAGTCCATTAGAAAGCTTATAAAATTTTCCAGTAAATGGTCCTATTTTAAAAAGCTTTTTCGATTAATAGAAACTGAGATTCAATTTGATAAAGACAGATGAATTTTTTGTTTTTTGTGAATCTTTATTGTTCAAATTGGGCAGGATGCATTTTCTAGAATAGTATTTGAAAAAATTTGAAATCAAGCTAAATAAAACCTTGAACTTTTAACTTCAAAATAAGCCAAAGAAAACTAAAATATCTTGACTAGTTCTAAAGTTATAAGTAAATGTATGATACGAAAAAAACGCAATGATTCTAGTGCTCGCTCCACTTTTGGCTGCTTAATACACTGCAAATAGGCAGAGAGAGGAGGAAACGAAGGAATTGTTGCGTTTTGTTCTTCATACACATTTACTTATAACTTTTGAACCAGTCAAGATAATTTAATTTTCTTTGGCTTATTCTAAAGCTAATAGCTTAAGGTTTAATTAACCTTATTTTTAAATCTTTCCAATTACTTTTCTAGAAAATGCAGCCCTCCAAACTTAAACAACAAAAAAACACAAAAAACAAAAAATTCAACTGTCTTTATCACATTAAATCTTTATTTATATTAACCAAAAAAGCTTTAAAATAATACCATTAAACCGAAAATTTTATAAGCTTTCTAATGGTCTATAAAAAATTCCAATATGCTAGTATCTGACAGAGTTATCAAGATTTTAAGGCGGACATGTTATTAATCCCATTTTTGTAAGCAGTCCCACAATTTAGGCGGGTAGTGTATTATGCAAAATGGCGACTGGCTGGAAGACAAACAACGCATTATAGTTAATATAACGAATTAAGCTTTTTTAAATAACTTTTTAAAACAAATTTTGGAACCTATGTTTATTAACAAATCATTTTTCATTTATCAAGAGCTATACATGATATAATAATTCTATTGAATTTTATTATTTTTAAAATAAAAATTGTCTTCCAGTCAGCCACCATTTTGGATAAATGTCACAAAAAAGAATGTGTAATATTTAAATTTAGGTTACTTTTTATGTATCTGATAGTACTTGTTATAACGTTTTAATAGTATATTGTGCACCGAGACGCAAAACCCACGTTTCTCGTCCGAGCTATGTTTGCAGTACGCGGCGAAGCCGAGTACTGTAAGAAAGCGAAGATGAGAAATGCGTTTTGAGTCGACGTCCACACGATGTTTAATGTAAGTGGAGTACGTTTTTCTCGGTTTTTTGGCGAGTTTTTGAGAGTCTCAAAAGCGCGCTAAGAAACCGAGCAAAACGTGCTCCGCTTACATAAAATAAGATTATTAGAAAATAATACATAAATTTTTGTTTTTAACATTCTACTTTAATTTTACAAAAAGGGGGCCTAAAAAAATTGTTGTTTTCTGGGCCTCAATTTGTCTTAATCCGGTACTGCCCCTGTCATTCTTTTTGTTTGACCAACATAAGAGGCTCAGCAATCCTCACAATTAACTCTATAGACAGTGTTAGTAATTTTACCCAGATAACCAGCGTATAATTACTGTACACTCTATGTATCTTTGCACTATACTGGTACTAAACGTGTATTAAGGTACTGATTTTGGAAGTACGGATACTAAATTGGTATAGTGCCAGTATGTATGTACATTTTATTACATTTTTATTACATTTGTACAACGTACTTGTTTCGTGCTGGGACTTTTCACGTCCACACCTGTCTTGAATGAAAAAAAA
Source organism: Ganaspis brasiliensis (assembly GCA_037103525.1). Lineage (NCBI taxonomy): Eukaryota > Metazoa > Arthropoda > Insecta > Hymenoptera > Figitidae > Ganaspis > Ganaspis brasiliensis. The sequence continues at coordinate 611,260 of JAZKLR010000223.1, read as the reverse complement.
GTTCTTCCCCGATGCGATGCCGAAAAAAAACTCTTGCATATTTTGAATCCTTTTAACTCAAAAAAAAAACGAAATTTCAAAGGTACAAAATCGTATCCGATCCTCCTGACTGTTTTTTATCACTTTAATGTTTATTTAGTGCATTATAACGACAGTTTTTTTTATCACGATATGCAGAAAAAAAATTCAAATTATTTTCGTTTTTTTATTTACAATTATTAAAAAAAACTCTTTCAAAAATAATTCTTGGCCTTAAAACTAGGACGTTTGATGGTGTAAATGCTCATAAAGAGCAATATAAAGGATTTGCCTTCTATTGTTATTTTTATTAGCATATGATTCATGTTAGTTGTTAACGCTGCATACTTCATTCCAATTTATAACGCGTACGAGTAAAAATGACAACGATTTTGATAAAATCAGTTAACGTTTCTTTGATTTGATTAATTGATTTTGGAATCATTTAAGAAAATGTTTCATTACTACAAGTTAAATCACGCGTGTAGTCATGACGAAAATAGAAAAAAAATATGTGCCCTATGTGGTAGAAAAATTGTTTACAAAGCCGGTAAATTAAAGCATTTTAAGACCACAGCAAATCAAGAGAGGCTCATACAAGGTTATGTAAATACCAATTTTTCTTTAAATAATGTAAAATTTCCGTCAAGTACGTGCGTGAACTGTCGAGAAAAATCATCAGAACATAATAACGGTAACTTCAAACGACCATTTAAAAACATGACGGATTTCGAAAAACAAATTCAATTGGAAATAAATCTCAGAAACTAAAAAAAATGCAGTTGGTGATCTTTTGTGCAACTGCGGAATTTGCCAGACTGCCAGATCAAAACAGAATCATTCTATGAATATAAAAAAAATCCTTAAAAGTTTGTGAATCTCTGAATTTATCGTGCATTTTTAATAACAGTTATCAAGCATTTAAGTCATCTCAATCGACGGAAAAAATACCAGCTCCAACGGTCATAGAAAAAGTTTGCTCCAAATGTGAATCAAAAATTGGTGAAGGTATTCGACATTCCTGTAGCTCGCGTACTACACAGCTAAATGTATTAAAACGGAGAAACCTGGAACCTGGAACTGCTAGACGTAAAAGGAAATTATTTGTGGAGAATAAAAATAAAGAAGTATTTTTTGATGAAAAACGTTTGGATAATTTTTAAAATCAGACAGATAATAAGACCAGTTATTTATGCTAATGCTGAAAAATTAGTTACGAAAATAATAGAAAAAAGAGGTTTAATACGAAACAATCATGTTATAAAAGTTATAGCTGATGGAGGTCAAAACTTTTTAAAAATTTGCATGTCAATTTTCGAGAGTCCTCCGATAGATATTGTTCAAGCTGAAAATGATGACGAGGATTATAATTATATGACAACTAAGAAACGAAAGTCTTACGCTGAAGGAGGGTCTCTTGGTGGTGAAATTAAGTCAACAAGTGTCCACAAATTGATACTATTATGAATTGTTCTAGACGTGAAAGAAACTTATGAAAATTTCGAAATCCTATTTAATTTAACCAAGATCAACAATATTTCATTTAAATTCGTTGCCGATTTCAAAGTTTTATTGATTTTTAATGGCCAGAAAAGGCTACTGCAAGTTTCCCGTGTCCATATTGTTTTTTATGTCTCTGAATAGTCTAAAAAATAATGAAGTTCTGATATATCCAGAAAAAGAAATTGCTTTGAAATCCTATGGGAATTTGAAAAAAGACTGTGATAAATTTAAATCATTGGGGTTTAAAACAAAAAAAGGCTAAACTTTGCAATAGCACAGTTAATAAACCTCTTTTCGAAGAAAATGACGATGTCTGTATTGCAGAGAAGTGCGTTATACCGGAATTGCATATATTGCAAGATTTAGTGAACCACTTATTTTAGCATGGTTTGGTTTCCATTCTGATTGAAGAAAAAGCTTTATTGTGGCCCAAATCTATTAACTGTATTGCTAAAAATTATCATGGCAAGTCATTTGAAGGTAAAGCTTGCAGAAAACTTCTGCAACAGGCTGATTTGCTGGCAAATTTTGCTTGATTTAATAAAGAAATTAAACTGGTAATTTATAAAATAAATGAAGTTTGTTGTATACTTTTTGTTCAATAAAAAAAGCTCTTCGTATAGTAAAAGCATCCTTTTTTATTAATATCACATTATTTTGTTTTAAATTGCGATTTTAAGCAATTAAATCATATTTACAAAAGGTCAAATTGCAACTTATTATTTCTTAGTCATTGTTAATATTTATAAACACCCTTGGACTCATTCAAATATATTTTTTTTTATAATGCACGAAATAAATGTTAAAGTCATTAAAACAGTAGAAGGATCCGATACGATTTTGTACCTTTGAATTTTCGTTTTTTTTTTTTAGTCAAAAGGATTCAAAATATGCAAGTGTTTTTTTTTGGCATCGAGGAAAAACTTTTTTTCATTCAAGACAGGTGTGCGTCAGAACTATCAGAGTTGTCAAAGAGTGCATCGATTTTCTTGAAACTTCGTGGTATCATACTGATATATAAGAAACTTTTTCCCTCCAAATTATTTTTAAAAAAACATAAAATTATAGAAGATACGCCATTTTGAATATCAATATTAATTTAACATTAATTTATTAATATCTCAAAATATTACAAATGGATTTAAATGAATCTTACACATGTCTTAGGCAAAAATATATAGTTTTAAATAAAAATAAAGTCAATAAAATAAAAAAAAATTTTATGCAAAAAAATTAAATAAAATTTGGAGTTAAATTTTTTATTTACTTTCTCCTCTCTGACAGAAATTTTAATTATATTGTTTAATTCCTTATGAATTTACCTTTAATTTAAAAAAAAATTGATGGAGACTTTATTAGATTCCGAGATATTAGAGTTTTTGTACAACCTCACGTAGTTGCGCAAGAAAGACGCTGCGTGTCGCCCTGCACTACTAAGCTTCTACCTTGATCTAAGTTCAACCCAAACATGCTTGCACCTCCAGTTTTTTTTAACTTGTTTCTGGTATGCCTTTCAATCATTTTGAGCCAAAAAATAAAAAAATCGCTCTTGCCGGTTTTGAGAACTCATTTTTTCTTTTTTTTTTAAATATTAGTCAACTTATTTATAAGAAAATTAATAAAAGTAAGCACTTTATTAGCTTAAGTTGTTTAAATCAGCAGTAGAAAAAAGGCTCTTAGCGATGAATTTCTTGCGACAATTAATACCCATAAAAATTCATGGAAAACCATGAAAAACCTTGTTCATAATTTAGTTTTTTGCATATTACTCTCTTCTAGTACATGTAAACTCAAAATTGTCTATACAAAAATAAAATCCTATTAAATTTTCTGTAAATTAAAAAAAATTGAACACTTTATCTTTAAAAATTTATAAGTTACGACCTTCTAGAATAATTTTTTTGCATAAAATTTCTAAGAAAGGAAACAAATTTTCAGTTTTCGCGCAATACATAGTTTTTTATGCATCTAACGTTACTAATGTCAAAAGATGAAGTAAAGTTGGTTAATTTTTAAGCAAATTAAAAAAAAAGCTCTCTATCTCGATTAGGACTAAATTTATGGTCTTTTGAAAATGACCATTTTTATTTACTTTAGATAAATATCTTTTTTTATAAGTTCTACTTAGTTTTAAGTTACCAATATTTTAAAAAATAATTGATAGAAGTCAGACACTTAGTCAGAAAACTTTTAATGAACATTTTGTACACACCTTTAATATTTAAAATGAATCAAGTTTATTGTATGACAGAACGACGAAATTTTTATACATATATTACTTAAGAACAAAACACACAAAATATCTTAAAATAATAAAATCGTTATCCTTAGCAACAACTATTTTTTTAAAATATTGGTAATTTAAAACTAAGTAGAACTGCCAAAAAGAGTATTGATCGAAAGTAAAGAAAAATGTTCATTTTTAAAAGACCATAAGTTTAGTCCTAATGTATAGAAAATTTTTGAGTTTACATGTACTGGAAGAGAGTAATATGCAAAAAACTAAATTATGAACAGGTTTTTCATGGTTTTATTTATTTTCCTAAAAATAAGTTGACTAATATTTAAAAAAAAAAGAAAAAATGAGTTTTCTCAAAAACGGCTAGATGGATTTTTTTATTTTTCGGCTGAAAATGATTAAAAGACATACCAGAAACAAGTTAAAAAAACCGGAGGTGCAAGCATGTTTGGGTTGAACTTAGATCAAGGTAGAAGCTTAGTAGTGCAGGGCGCCACGCAACGTCTTTTTTGCGCAACTACGTGAGGTTGTACAAAAACTCTAAAGGTGCCGTCCCACGATAGCGTTAAAGCGTCGGCGTGAAAGCGGAAAGCGTAAAGTTACCAGAATCTAGGTACTTTTCTATAGAGTACCGTTTTACCTCTATATATATTTATTGTTAATGGTCGAGTGAAGTTGGCCGTTAAAAAAAGTTGAATGGGAGAAAGGGGCAAAATCAAGAAATAAAAATATTTGTTTAAGTGAAACAGTGAAACGGTATATATTGTTACAATAATTGTTGAGATAGAAAAGGAAATGGAGTCCAATAACGAGAATGTTCCTGTAAGTGTACAATAATTTTTTTGGTACTTCCCTTAAAGTAATAAATTAATTGAAGAGATTTGTAGACATTTATAAATATGTTAGGTTATGTTTATAATTTGAGATTTTGCAAAATAATAATTATAATATTATTTGAAACACAGTTTAAAGGCTAGTTCTTTTAAATATTCCTTATTTCTTATCTGTATTCAGTGCTTCATTGCAATAAACATATTCATGATTGTGTGTGATATATGTAAATGTGTATATATAATTAGATAACGAAACTGCAACTGTATATCATAGCATCATATATGGTAAAGAGACTTTTTCGTTGACATTTTAAATAATTATACACAGAACAAAAACTTTTGTATGTTTGAATGAATACATTGAGTGTAAAGTATTCAAAAGAAATGTACGATATATATTTCGTTAAGGAAACATGAAGTTGTGAAAAAAAAGGAATCTGATGATCAATTCTTCTTGTAAAACTTGTACGAACAGACCATATACTCTTAGTTGTCGTACATCTTGTAATTTCTTAAAAGTTGGAGATAAGCCCATAAGAAACATGTCAACAGGATCAGGTGTTTGGAACGTGTGAGCACTAATTTTCTCTAAAATTAGTTTATGGATATCGCTTGTCTCCTCTGCAAAAGAAATAATTACAATATCAAATAGCAGGTAATACTGGGGCAATATTGTCAACAATGCATTAAAATGTAAACATTAAAAATTCAAAGTAGAAGAAGTAAAACATTCATAACTTTATTACAATGTAAGTTTTCACTATATGTAGGAAAAAATAATAAGCCTACGATTAATCATTGTCCTCCTTTGATTTCTTCTGGACGGTTCTCTTGAACAGCCGTTGTTCGTTGCTTTCTTTGTAGTAGAAGAATTACTGGTGCCAGTGCTGTTATCCACATCGTTCTCATCACTAAGAACTCTTCTTCCTTCTCTACATGTGTAGGATTCTCTTAAAGTTCTGCAATTATTAGAATATTATTTTAAGGAGGATAGTTAGAATGAGCTATTCAAGGTAAAAACTTTTTTTTTCTAAAATGCCAAATATGAAATAAAAAATTTTATGTAAAACTAAATTTTATATTTTTAAACATTATTCCTTGTGTCCTAACATTAAAAAATGTAAGTAATAACATTTTAAAGAAAAATATTAATGTTTTGAAAAACGTAGTGCAGAGCATTTAGAAATCTGTCAAACTAACCATGATTTCAATGACAGTTACAGAATTTTTGATTTTAAGTTTATGACTATTATTTGAAAAATATTTTGTTCAGTATCAGTTATTGAAACTGTAACTAAATAAATTTATATTTTATTAGAAGTTTTTTGTGTTACTTGCCTTTTTAAGCAAAAAAATTCGTTATAAAATTTGTCGTTTCATTCGAATCTTCGCGGTATTCAACTTTTTTAGTCTCTTGTTTTGTGTTTTCAAAACAAAAATTTTTTTTATGGAACATTTGAATTTTAGGGTGAATAATACTCAACAACTAAACGGTATATCTGTTGGTATTTCAAGAGTAATATGATCCTTGAATATTGTATTATTTTTGTTTTAATTTTGAATTAAAACCTAATTGTACATCAAAAATTATTAAATTATATATTTCAAGTTACTAATTTTTTTTCGCGTCGGCCATTAGAAAAATGCAAAATATTAAGAAAAATAGTGAATTTTGAAAGACAAGATCTCAGAAACTATACGGTAAAATTATCATAAATTTAACAATAATGTGCATTAATATTTCAATTATTTTTGCTGAAAATTTCAAACTTGTACCGACGATTAGTGATTTTTAACTAACCTCCTTAATAGCACTAATTATTTAAAAATTATTTAATTAAATTCACAAAAAAAATTTATAATATTACTATTCAATAATAGTAAATAAGAAATTGTAATAATACTAAAAATAATATTCTTTCACACTTTGGAATCGAAATTCAAAGAATTCTTACTCTTATCAACAAAGTGTCATATTCATAAAGATTTAAGGCTGATCAAATGTGTAACCAAAAATGCTCTCACCTGATTTCATTGTTAACGTTGCTCGCTCTTAAAAGGCAAAATAAATCAGATAATGTTAATTTATTTAAAATAATAAAGTTACACAAGTGGTGGAATTTCAATTTAGTTGGTGCAAAAAAAGAGTTCAATATTATTTTAAAGTATTGTCGAAATTTAAGAAATTATTAAAAAATAATATTTAAATCTCTTTTTTAGCAACAAAATTAAAATTCCACACTGAGAAAATAAGCCTCTAGCATATTTCTTTGTTAAAGTACGCGGAACAAAACAAACAAGATATTGTCGATCACAGTGAACTTGAAGGTTAACAGGAACGCGTGGCTACAGTACTCAAAGGGGTTTGCAGGTGCTATATCAACAACCTCTCTAAAATTTGTTATATTTAGTCAACTTATTTGCTCACTACACTGGTGCTACTCTACTATTTCAAATAAATCAACATTAATAAATTTGTTTTGTGTCCTCAGAGCGAGAAACGTCAACATTCAAATCGCAGGTAAGAGCATTTCTGTTCACAGTTTGATCAGCCTTAAATAAATAAAATAAGTATATTATCAAACATTTACAAATTCAGGTATTAAATTCCTATTCGGTGAACTACATTTTACCAATCTTACATTGTGGACACTTACTTTTACTGGTATAAAAAAATTTTTTTGGAGAATCTTGTTATACAATAATTTAAATTGAAGTCACAACTTTAAGAAGTCACTGAAATACTCACCCACTATTTGTAGAAACGCTTTCATCAACTTGCTCCGCAAAACTATTCTCATAGCTTTCCAAACTTCGACCGCTTGAAGTGCTTTCATCCAATTCCATACTAGGTGCAGCGTTTTCATTTTGCATTTCAGTAGGTTCTCTGATAAATATACATATAATTATCAAGTAAATGTGCGCTGTTTCCTTATTATAGATTGTGAGTTCAATATGTAATAAATGTTTAAAGAAATTCAAGTAAAGTTTTCAGTATTTTGGTTGCGATTTCTCGAAAAACGTGCGACATTAATTATGAAAACTATTTTATGTTTATATGTACTGTTAATAGAATTAATACTAAAAAGATCTACCATGTTGTGTGTAAAAAATGTATATCTAAAAGAACTTTTAAAAAATAAATGACTGATAAAACGAAACTTAAGGCTGATCAAACCTGTGAAGAAAAATGCTCTCACATGATTTCAATGTTGACGTTTCTCGCTCTTAAAAGACAAAATAAATTAGTTAATTTGGATTTATTAGAAATAATAGAGTGCCACAAGTGGGGGAATTTCAATTTTATTGCTTTAAAAAATAGCTAAATATTATTTTTTAATTTTAATTTTCCTAAATTTTGAAAATACATCAAAAATAATATTTAAGTGTTTTTTATAGCAACAATATTAAAGTTCCCTCACTTGTGCCACTCTATTTTTTCTAACAAATCCACATTAACTAATTTATTTTGTCTTTTAAGAGCGAGAAACGTCAACATTAAAATTAGGTGAGAGCATTGTTCTTCACAGGTCTGATCAGCCTTAAAGAATTATTATATATATACATACAAATGTGGTGAGTAATTATCGAAGAATTGCATTTCTTTAAAGAGTCGAAAAGTTGCTGGATTTGGACATCTTCTATACTGGTCTCTTATATTCTTCCACTCTTTCCTGGCAGATTCTTTTGTGAATCCTGTACATAAAGTGAAATTATACATTGAGAAAAAAATTCTATTGAATCTATAGCACGCGTATTCGAATGCGTCCAAATTTTAATTCATTTCATACAATATGTAATTCATTTTATAGCAGGTGCTATTAATTTTATAGCTTTGCTCTTGTTTTAAATGTGCGTGCTATAAAATCAATTGCATATTTTATCAAATATGCTTTTGGACGTATTCGAATACGCGTGCTATAGATTCAATTGCATTTGTTTCTCAGTATATACAAATATTTAAATAATTGAGCATTTAATCATAATAAAACACTTCTTCTTTGAGTTAAAAACTTCCACTATCAGTAGATTATAAGAATTGAGTTTCTGTTTTGCATAATTTATTATAAATATTAAAATTCTGATAAAATTAAATCCTAAAATGTGGTTCCTCAAATATTACATTTGCATATCGTTCAAAAGAATTACCTGCTAACAAGCACTAATTCATTTCTCTTAAATCGCCAGACTGCTGACTGGCGATTTAATTTGAGTTGCTTAAATCGACAGACGACTGGTTCTCACCCTTTCAAAATATATTAGAGAAATATTTATAATGGAATCTAACCTGGTAGTTTACCAACAGATTTCCACATATTTTCTCGGTCTTGACCAGAAAATTTTGACCTCACTGAACTATTGAACAATGCTGGGAATTTTTTCATTTCGTTGATAAAACGCATTTCACGAACCTTTTTTTTCTCTTCTCAGTCAGAGCAGCTATTACGAAAAAATACAATAAAAGTACATTAATTCACATTGACGAAAATTTCTGAGACAAAATTTTTTAATATATACTAACTTATTGCAACAGTTTCATTTTCGCCAAAAATAATTGAGTGTGTACTGTCATTGAATTTACTAAAACAGCTATGATTTCTAATGTTTCTAGAGTTTAATTGGGATGCCGGTATTACCCACTTGCACCACAAGCACTTTTTGGATGGCTACAAAAAAGTATAAATAATTATAAATTCTGATGCATAATATTTTGAAAACAAGTATACTTTTAATTTCAATATTCGGAAATTGAATATTATATTAATAATTCATTTTATAAAAAGTGTACTCATCTACAATTATAACAACATAACCTAACATATTTATAAATTTTTACAAATCTCTTTAATTAATTTATTATTTTAAGGGAAGTACCAAAAAAAGTATTGTGCACTTACAGGAACATTCTCGTTATTGGACTCCATTTCCTTTTCTATCTTAACAATTATTGTAACAATATATACCGTTTCACTGTTTCACTTAAACAAATATTTTTATTTCTTGATTTTGCCCCTTTCTCCCATTCAAATTTTTATAACGGCCCACTTCACTCGACCATTAACAATAAATATATAGAGGTAAAATGGTACTCTATAGAAAAGTACCTAGATTCTGGTAACTTTACGCTTTCCGCTTTCACGCCGACGCTTTAACGCTATCGTGGGACGGCACCTTAATAAAGGTATATCTACAAGGCAGGCCTACGCGGCTGACGCAGCTACGCGCGTCACTCACTCGCGCGACTGAATGGCTCAGCCGTCTATAGTTCTATGAATATCGTTCACAGGAACACAAGTTTGGACTTGCAATATTTATTAAGGAAATCTTTTTCTTATATGTTTTTCAACTTTGAATTACTATTTCTATAATTATTGAGATTTTAACTTTAATAATGTGTGGATCCAGAATTTTCTTCTTAGGTAGGGCAAAGATATTATACACCTAGATGCGGCGATGGATAAAGTGGTGGTAAAGCGATATATATAGCTAACCATGCTTTCTTGCCTATTTCACTGCTGCCCTCTCCGTACTACTAAGTTCGGTAGGTAACTTGAGGGTTTTTTAGTGCGTTATGTATTATGGTAAGAGAAAAATGAAATTTGTTTTCGACTTACCGACGCATCGGTAAGTCAAAAATAAATTCTTTTTTCTCTTATAATAAATTATTATCAATATTAATTTGTGGAATTTGTCATACTGTACTGCATACTTTAGTAAAATTAATTTAAAAAAAAAAATTTTTAATCTTTTTTGGATGTCACTTTTTTTTGTGACTCTGTATTTAATTAATAAAAAATTTTTTTTTAATAACAAAAATATATACGGTTAAAATAATATTATATACAGATAGGGGAATTTCATGCCAGATTAGAATAAATTAAGAAAAAAAATAATTATTTTTTTATTGAAATAAAATATAGACTAAATAAACTTATAAAAAATAATAAAAAATAAGGTAGGTCATACAGTAAAACCCACTTATATGGGACCAACATTCATCGGATTCCCGCTTACTTGAAAAAATTTTCAGGTCCCTTGGAATTTTCGATGTTTTTTATGTCAAAGTATCCGCTTATATCGGACCTCGTTATATCGGAAACTCGCTTACATCGGATGAACTTTAAAAATCCATTCACTAAATGTAAATAAATGATTTAAACAAGTAAAAAATAAACAAGAAAGTGCAAGTATGTATATCGTAATTGAGTTTATTGATAAGCTTTTAAAATTAGATTAGAATTTTATCATTTATAAGTATAACTTTTAATATAAGTATAATATCATTTATTAATTAAAATAACTTTTGAGAATAAATATCAAAGGTCTAAGAACAGAGTAATATCTGACTTATGATACCGCCAATATTTAATTTAAAAAAATAAATAAAAACTTTAAATATAAAATATTTAAGTAATAATTTAATAAAAGAAATCACTTTCAATGAACATTTTTGGTTATAGCGTTTTCCTGGGTGTATCTGATTCCCGAATATATCGGATATTTTTCCCGGTCCCTTCAAATCCAATATATGTGGGTTTTACTGCATATGTAAAAAGCATATATATTTATTCAAACCTTTCCTAACAGGCCTGTGCGCAGGATTTACTTCTGTGGGGGGGGGGGGGGGGGTGCTACAAAAATTCGTGAAAACTTCCGTTTAATAAAAATAATTTTTTAATCAAAAAGATTGAAAATTTTAAAAATAAGTTTACACCTCTCTAGGAGGAGGGTATAACCCCCCCCCCCCTCCGTGCAAAACAGTTTTGTTTTAATATTGAAAAATATTTATGGAAGAGAATAATAAATTAAAAAAATTTGTAATAGATAATTAAAATTTACATTAATAATTAAATATTAAAGATATTAATTACAAAAATAGGGTGCAGTTCTGAATAGGACAACCCTCCAATTCTGATGAAACTTGGTATACTTACGTAATTTGATGCGCTGATTACGAAAATCATAGTGAAAATTTGCGACTAGGCCATCTTCATGGTAAAAAACCAGGGGCGGCACCAGTTGTGTGGATAGTGTTGAGTAGTCCACACACCAGATTTTTTCGTGTGTGGATTTCCACACACCATAATATGGATTAATATTTTTTTTAAAGTTTTCTATTATTAAAAGCAATGCTTATAGTTACAATCTGCGCAAAAAGTGTAGAAATGACATAAAAAATTGTCTTGTGAAGAATGATAAAATTGATTAAGGTAATAGTTACATCAAAAACTTGAGTCTTTACCCCCCCCCCCCCCCCCGCCACCCTTCAAAAATCATCTGAACTCCACACACGATGTGGACCTCTTTCGCCGCCCCTGTAAAAAACATGTATAAAAAATCATAAAAATTTAGGTTTTTTGAGTTTATCTCTTTAAATATTACAAACATCAAAAATTTCTTTTTACAAAAGCTGTAGATCTCCCAAAAATACATATTTTATGTTAAATGCACTTTTTACTAAAACTAATTAGTTTACGAGAAAATTGCAAAAAACATAAATCACCATAAATACGACCAAATATCCACATTACGTCAACATTAAATTACACTCAGTCGTAATTACGTAATTACATTGCGTAACTACGTAGAATTGTTGGCCATATTTCACTGTCAGTGGGCACCCTAACCCCCCCTTAGTAAATACCGCGCGGGGGTATTTACTACCCCCGCATACCACGCCTACCACGCATACCGCATTCCCGCATACGGGAAAACCAACTCTAAAGATTTAATATATTGATCTCCCATATTTTTAAAATTCTTCTCGAAAAATATTAATTTTTGTTAAAAAATGTATACTTTCTAAAATATGTAATTTTAAGGCCCTCTACAACTTTTGTCAAAAACATTTTTTTACATTTTGCGGTTTTTACGAGTTAAATGCAAAAAACAATGAATTCAAAGATTTATGGTTTTTTATGGGTTTTTCCATGAAAATGATCAACTCGCCAATTTTCACTATGCTTTTCGTAATCAGCGCAACAAATTACTTGAGAAATAAGTGTGATGATTTGAATTTCTTTAATGTTGATGTAATGTGTGTATAGGTTGATTTTATGGTGATTTCTAGTTTTTTTCATTTTTCTCATAAACTAATCGGTTTTAGAAAAAAATGTTTGACAGATAAAATGTGTATTTTAATGAAACGTACAATTTTTGTATAAAGCAATTTTTGATATTTTGAATATTTAAAGAGATAAATCCAAAAAACTTCAATTTTTATAGTTTTTTATGGTTTTTACCATGAAGATGATCTAGTCGCCAATTTCTACTATGATTTTCGAAGTCAGCGCATCAAATTACGTAAGTATACCAAGTTTCATCAAAATCGGAGGGTTGGCCTATTCGGAACTTTATCCCAAAAATAAAATATAATTGAAGAATATTATTTATTGGGTATTAAATAAAGACAACTTATGTTAAATTTACACATTCAAACATTTTTCGACTATTAAAGAGATTTATACCTACAAGAGTTTATGCTCTGTATACCTGAATTCGCCTGAAATGAGTCATGTTTATTACAAACGGTCGCCTATTATTTCCTCGAATTTGGAGGCTCAGGTCTATACTTTGCAGGCCCATTTTCCAGTATTATCTATTGAAATCAATGTTTGAAGTAGGAATTGTCTGTTTTCATTTATAAATAAGCGATTTAAAATTTTCGATTTTTCAGCATCAGTACTGGCATTGTACTGAGCCAGGTGTTAATTTTTTATTATGTTATTACTTATACATAGTATATTTTATTTTAAATATTTAGTCCTCGTTGATTTACATAGCCGTTTTGCAAAAAAATCCTAAAATTTTAGAAGAAACTAATAGACATTTTAATATAATTACTTTTAATCTGTTTTTACTTTTTGCTTAAATTTTAGAACATTTGAAGCTGCTCTGCCTTCAAGTTTGCAAATCATGCGAAACAGAATATTTTACAATATTCACCCAGAGAAATAATGTATTTACAACTAAAAATATTGAGCTGACAAGTTTAGTCATCATAGCTCAATATTTGCTAAAGCATCTGACATGCATTTGCTAAATATATAATTATGTTGTGATGCAAGTTTCATTATGTTTTCACTATAACTTATAGGTGTTTTAAATACACCCCAAGCAATTCTATTCAGAAATTTCAAAGTTTTCAAAATTGAAAAATTTTGAATAAAATAAAGTTTTGTTGTTTTTTGCATCTTATTTAAATATAAGTTAAAAATATTTTTTATCTATTTTGAAGATATTTAAAAAACGCATCAATTGAGATATTTAAAAATTCCTTGTATGTCGATTTATTAAAAATAATATAATGGCACAAGTGAGGTAACTATAATTTTTTTTGCTATAAATAAAAGCTAAATTATATTTTTTATAGTTATTTTCAATATTTGAAATAATCATTTAAAAATAAAATTTAACTCTTTTATATAGCAAAGAAATGTTTGTTGTCCCGATTGTGCCAGTCTATTATTATTTCTAATAAATCGATAATTTATGATATGTAATTTATCTTGTCTTTTAAGAGCGAAAAACGTCAAAATTTAAATCAGGGGAGAGCATTTTTGTTCACTGCCTCGATCAGCCTTAAAAAAGCAGCTAAATTTTCTTTTAAAAAAATATGAAAAAAACCAAAAATTTTAATTTTTTTATTTTTTAACGTCACTATGATTAATAGGTTGCAAGGAATTTTTAAATAAGCTAATTAATGCGCTTTTTAATTGTCTTCACAATGGATATAAAGTATTTTAACTTATATTTAAATAAAATGCCAAAAAAAAACCAAAAAAATTTTATTTTTTTCAAAATGTTTCAATTTAGAAAACCTTGATAACTCTGAATAGAATTGTTTTAGAAAGTTCGTAAATAGCTTATTGATGCGCAGTGGCGTACCGAGCATTTTTGGCGCCCGGGGCAAAAGGCAATTTTTGCCGCCCCTTATTGAAAATTATTTCATCGATTTGCCGCCCCCAAATGCATTGGGCTCGAGGTTGGCGCCCGGGGCGACCGCCCCCTCTGCCCCCCTCTAGATACGCTACTGTTGATGCGTGCTTTTAAGATACCTACACTGGGAAAAGGAATTGTTATGATAACAAACTGAATTGTTAATATTGCGTCTGCCCTTTTTTTGTTATTATAACAAAAAAATTTGCGAAGACAGTTGCTAAGACAGTTTGCTATCATAGCAATTCTTTTTTGTCAGTGTAGAAGTTAGTGAAAACATTGAAACTCACATCACAATATAAAGATAAAATTTTTAAAAAGTTTTAGATTTGCTAAAAATTGCTATAACTAGTTACTTTTTATAAAAGCAGCAAAATAATTTAGCTATATGATGTCTACAACTGTTAGCTAACACAGGCTTACAGTGACATTTGAGCTGCATTAGCAAATATATGTTAGCTGCTTCAGCAAATATATTGAGCTATAATGACTAAAATTGGGAACTTACTAAAAGTGAGCTAAAAGATAGCTAAAAGATAGCTGAGGTTCCTAATAATTGTAGATACTTTAGCTAAAAAAAGGTTTAGCTGTCCCTGGGACATTAACATTAACTATGTTTATCTATGGTATTCATACCTGCTAGCTACCACAGCGAACTTTCAGCTAACGTATTAACTGCCTTAGCTAATATTTAGCTGTGGTGACTAAATAAATGTCTGCTAAATTTTGTTAGCAGCAGCTAACAATTATTATTAATATCATTTTTTTTTTGGGTTTTTTATGGCACCGCGTGTAAAATTGAAATTTAATGCTTATTTCTCGCCTTTTGTAACAAAACTAATAAAAAAATGTTTCAAAACGAAACACTAGAGTTTTTTTTTACTAACTAGAAAACAAATTTTTAAAAAAAATTTGATTTTAAGGGGGGAGGCTGGTCTAGAGCGCAAAAAATGGGCATATTTTATGAATTTATTCTGACTCAACAAAGAAATCAATCAAAAATTTGTGAAATAGGTTTAATAATATGTGTTTCCAGGTACAAATACAAAAAATTTTTAGTAAATTAATTTCAAAATGGCCGCTGTACACTACTTCTCCGAACAGGCCTTTTTTTTAATAGGTCCATTGGCGAAAATGTAACGTCCTTATTTTTTGTCCTAGATCAAAAAATAAAATTTTTTTAGTTTCTTTATAACAACAGCAAGGGCGGGACGTAGGATTTTTTTGATATTTTGTTTTTTCGCGAAATGGTGCATGTTTGAACAAAAAGTTACAATTTTCACTATAAAAAACGACATAAAATAGAGTACATAGAATGTACTGTCAAAATTTCATAAGAATCGGTAAAGATTTGTTCGAGTTATGTTTTCGCCCAGTTTAAAAAAAGTGATTTCGAGAAAAACGCGTTTAAAGTTTTACGTATTGTAAAATCATATTAAATTCGTATATACCTTTAATCGGCTATGCCTGCACCATACAATTGCCCTTCGACTTGCCGGCATCCATCTTTTGGTATGTTATTTCTAAGACCCTAAAGCACCTTTTAAGACAAAAAAAATTTTCGATTTTTTCAAAATTCTAGACCAGCCTCCCCTCTTAAAGAATGAACAAAATAACCCAACAAATCCTGGTTTTTCAGTTAATTGCACTTTTTTTCTTAAAATATACAATAAAAAGTTAGCGAATCATGTATACACCATCAACAAGTATTATTTACTTTTAGAAACACTTTTAAAGTTCCGGAGTTCTGAACAGAATTTTTAGAACTTTGAAAATTTTAAGCTTGATTTTTACGACGTTACGATTTTTTTTTCTGATTTCTGATAAAGAATTAAGTAATTTCATTTAGTACTCTCTGTAGTCTAGATATCAGAAAATATTTATACCAAGTAGCAAACTTAAACAACTCAAAATAATGATTTTATTCATTAAAAACCTCGCGTGCACAAAATAACCCCCGGGCGCACAAAATTTTTTTTCAAAAATTGGAATTGTTAACATATTATTATTTTAGGCTGTTAAAGACAAACTTATTATTTAAACGAAGAGTAGTCCGATATACCTAACTCAGGAAAAAACAGTGTTTAAGCTCAAGATATGAGAAATTAAAACTGAGAATTAATATTACTGAAAAATCGACAAATTTAAATCCCTCTTTTTAATTTTAAACATTGTTTTTGCTAGATACCACTGCGGACAATGGGCCTGCAAAGTGGAGACCTGAGACCTGAGCCTCCAAATTCGAAGGAATATAATAGGCGACCGTTAGTAATAAACATGCTTTATTCTTTCAGGTATAAAGAGAATATGCTTTTGTATATCTCTTTAATAGTCGGAAAATTTTTTAAAATGAAAACTTGTAATAAATTGTTATCAACTATTATCGCGTTTAGTCTTATTACATATATAGTTTGAAACTATAAAAAAAAATTATTTAAAAATATTTGATTTTTCAACTTTTTTCCTATAATATGGGTATTAATATCCCTTGTAGAAGAAATCGATTAACACTAAGTATTTGAAACGATTAAGGGGTTACATGGGTTTTAAAGCTTCAAAAAATATGTCTTTAAAGAAATATTTTATTTAATAGTATAACATGTCAAGAATATTTTCCCCAAGTTTCAAATTAATCTGATTAAAACTCTAGGTGAGAAAGAGAGAAAGAAAGAGTATTTGGAATTTTCTCTCATTATATTCGACTGGCACTCCATGGTTTAATATCGAAAAACATCTTGCCTATCACTCTAAATTTGGAAATTTATAATTTTATATTTTCAATTAGCAAGTATCAATTATTGATTATTTTTCATGGATAACAAAAAATCTGCCAATATCCTGAAAAATCCAACTTTTTGAACCTTTAACTTTAATTGCTTTTTTCTCAAAACTCGATATTTGAAGACGGTGGACACGATTTCTTGAAAACTAATGCACCCATTTTCTTGAAATTTGGTACACTTCTTGTCAATAGCATTGACTTGTGACTGAACGAAGGATTTTTTTTCTTTTTTATCACAACCAATTTTATAAAGATATATGTAGTCAAAAAGTTTGTAAAAAATAGTAGTTTTTGCATAAAACTCTGCCAAAAATTCAAAAATCAAATAATTTTTAAATCCTTCGTTCAGGCACCAGCCAGACTCACCTTCTAACAGAAAATCGTTCGTTTTTTGATTTCGGATGAAGCTATATGGAATTATCATGTCCACCGCAAAAACATTTTTTTCTCAGTGGTGTTAAAACGTCAGTCCTCGATGGCTCAATTTTTATAATTTTTTAATAAAATTTATAAAATTTATTCTTTAAATATTGTACTGGTATGTGGTAAAAGGGCTCAATAAATTAAGTCGTTTATTACATAAAAAAAAATTATTAAAAGTGCTTTTTTTGGCCTTTAAAACCCATGTAATCCCTTAATATCTCTATTGTTTTAAATTGCCTTTCTTTATGGAGAAAAATCAGTTAGCTACATACAATATGGATTGATAATTTTTAGCTAACATTTTAGCTAACCATATAAAAACAATTAAGGTTAGCTAAGGCATCTAATCTTTTTTCTCCGTGTTAATCGTGTAAAAACGATCCATTACAATTGATTTTAAAATTATTTCTAATAATAGTATACAGCTGTTTTTAATCGTTCAATTGCTACAATTCATTTAAAATTGTGGGGCACTTTTTCAAAAGTTGATAAATCCCCATTTTTTTATTTCGAGAAAATTAAACAAATTAATGCAGTTTTGCACCTAACCCCCAGAGTTAATTATAAAGTAGAAGAACTATACGAAATTATTGAAATTAAAATGTTTTTTGGACATAAGACGATTTGCTGTTAATTAAATTTTACGATAATTATAGGAAATTTGAAGGGTTTTGTTATTATTTACTATAAAAAAAAAACATGAAAATTTTAAATTCAATAGTGACAGATCGATTTGTAAGGTTTTTAATATGTTAAACTTGTGTTTATATCTACTACTTTAGAAAATAGATATAACAACTTTTTGAAAAAGTGCTCCTCAATTACCTTTACGGTTCATAACAATATTAATAATTCAATATAAATTAATTTCTTCTACAAGGGGGATGTAAGAAAAAATGGCGCGGTTCAAATTCTACACTAAACTCTACTGATAAATTCTACAGGTTAAATTCTACACAGTAAAATTCTACAATACGATTTTTTGTAAATCAATAATAACATATTAAATCCAAGTTCTAGAATGTAGAATTCTACACATTTAAACTGTACAGTTCAATTCTACACGATATTAAATTGTTTTTAATTTTTTTGTCTAAAGCAAGGAATACGATTTTTTCGAGGATTTTTTTAATACTAAAGGTTATTAATTTTTTTTTTAAATTGCAGAATTTAACTAAGTAGAATATAGTATTAATGTATTATAAAAAATCGCCTTTGAGAATTTTAATGTGTAGAATTCTAAATACTAGAAGTTGGATTTATTATATTTTACAAAAAATCGTATTGTAGAATTTTAATATGTAGAATCTAACCTGTAGAATTTAACTTTTCCTTTAGAAAACTACATTATCTACAGACATTTTACCACTTTCAAGCATAAGTGACGCTTATGGTAGGGGCGAAATTTCTGTACCGATCCAACTAAAAAAAAAAATTTCCTCCGATTGGGCTAAAACTTGCCCTAAGTTTAGGTCTATGCATGAGTACATTAGCCACCAAGTATTACTAAATTTCATCATTAACTGTGTAGTGGGGAGGGGGGTCAAGTTTTTGATGAATGGTGGGTGGACTAGTTTTTCATCACTCGTAACTTTTATACGGTCAATCGCACAAATTTTTGACCTATATACTTTTGAAAGAGTTTTTTCTGCCCTTTTAAACGGTAAAAAGAATTTTTTCGAAAATTAAAAATTTGACCCTTTTTTTTAAAAATTAAAAATATTTTTGACTTTTTTTTCAAAATCGACATTTTTTTTTCATTTTTTATTTTTTGAAAATAAAGTTTAAAATGTGTACTTTGAGTACACCAAGTATGAAAAGGTCCTTTTTTTTTGTTTTCGAGATATTAAATAATGAATTTTTAAAAATTAAATAAAAAATAGTATATTATGCATCAAGGGAGGGAAGTCCGTGTTTTTTTGTCAAGCACAAATGTTCGAAGAACGAGTGTAGCACGAGCGTAGCGAGTGCGAAACGAGTTCGTTTCGCACGAACTGTTCGGGAGTTTTTTTACCTCTAACGTTCACTGACCTAAAAACTGTGAGTTCTGCCCCGCTTAAGGCGAACGAAAACACGAGGTTTTCGTGCATGTGTGGTAGAAAAGTAATAATTCTTTAAAAAAGTAAATTTAGAATTAATATGAATTTTTATTCTAAAGACAATAAAAATTAACATCCAACAAAACCCAAATATATAACATTTTGCATAAAAAGTATTAAATAAAAAAAATTTAAATAATTATTAATAAAATGTTAATTATGACATTCTTAGCGTCCAAATAAAAAAAATCATAAGGTCAATTCTCTTGTTATTGTATGACTTATTTATTTGTTTATTTATTTATGTGGATGTTTTTTTATTTATATGTTTAAGAAATATATCAAAAAGTACCTACCTATATTTTTACAATCGCTAGTAAAAAGAAATTAAGGAAAATAGCTATCCGTGTACTTTAAGTAGGATCACAGTTTATATCCCCTTTGTCCACAAAATTGTTTTCGTTTTTTTTGTCTTTAAGAATATAGTAAAATATTGTAGTACTGCTGTCTTCTTTTTTTATTTCAATTATAGAAGTATTAAAATACTTTTTCTGTTGTAATAAAATAATCTTGTTTTGTCTAATAATGTATCCTTTGCTTAGAATAGTTCAAATTTTGGCGCCTATTTAAAGTAGTATCAAAAGTTGCCACAGGGTGGCCAACTTTTCTATTTCTCACAGTACAGATGCGTATTATATTTTATATAAGAGCTTAATATTCAAGTTTTTTATTCTATAAGGATACGTTTTCAGGTTTGTACAAATTATCTTGGTTTCTTTTTCGTATTATATACTTTTAAAAAACTAATAATATTTTTGTATTGTTGGAATAAGTTTTCTGTCAGATATTAGATCTTTTAAATTTGAGTTTTAAATACATTAAACGCAGGTTTGTGAATCTCTCTTTTTATATCGTTTGCTAACATATAGCGTAAGTAAATTTAATATTTTCTAACAATCGTTTTATTTAATAAAATAGTTTTCATTTGTTTATTGGTATTTTAATCAAACATGGCTCCTAGTAAGCCATTAAAAGTTTATTATAATAGATGCCTTAATCCCTTTAAAAGAAAAAGCCATCCAAATAGAGCATTACGTCCCGTAGCTGGGAGTGTACAAAGTAGATACTCTTTTCCACCAGGAGCAAAAATTTGCTTGAAATGCAATTTTGATTTAAAAGAAGAGATGGAAACTTCAACAACAGTTGAAAAACCTTCAAGCTCATATATTGAAGCACAGGAAAATGAAGTAAGTGAAATAGATCTTGAAAAACCTGGTGGATTTATTGAAGAATATGATGATCGGACAAATGATAATGACTTTGTTTTAACTTCAAATAAAATAACTAAGTCTAAATGTTCTGATGACGATTATGAACATCACAAATCATGTGTAGAAATCTTTGATCAAATTAAGGAAAAATTTGAGAACTCAGACAATTCAGCAGAAAAATTTCAGCTTCTTACACTTTTACCAAAATCTTGGAGTAGTAATAAGATAATGACAAAATTTAAAGTTTCCGATAGACATGCAAGAAATGTAAAAGATGAAGTAGCTAAATATGGTATTTTGGCTTTTCCAAAACCAAAAAAAGGAAATCCAATATCGACTGAAACAGTGAATTTAGTTAAAGATTTTTACAATCGTGATGATATCAGTCGCATGATGCCTGGCATGAAGGACTTCATATCTGTCAAAAATGCAGATGGAACTCGTCAACACGTACAAAAAAGGCTTTTATTATGCAATTTAAATGAACTGTATGAGCAATTTAAATCAGAACATAAGAACGTCCAAATAAGTTTATCAAAATTTTCCCAACTTAGGCCTACCCATTGTGTGTTGGCTGGAAGTAGTGGAACACACACTGTTTGTGTTTGCACGTATCACGAAAATGAGAAATTAATGCTAAATGAAATTGATATTGAACATTTAACTAAAGACCATCAATTACAATTAGCTGATTATCATGATTGCATAAAAGCTATAATTTTTCCTATTCCGAGTACTTCTTGTTACTTAGGAGATTGTGGACTATGTCCAGGTACAAATGTTTTAAGAGAGATTTTAATTAAAGCTTTTGATAAAGATTGTGTTGAAGAGGTAAAATGTGAAATTTGGATGCAGACCGACAGATACAGTTTAAAAACACTCGTACTAAATGTTGATGAATTTACAGAAGATTTATGTAAACGCTTAAATAAGTTGAAAGTACATGATTTTATTGCCAGAGAGCAAGCATCTTTTTATAAAAATCTAAAGGAAAAATTAGTGCCAGGTGAGTTTGTCATTTCATGTGATTTCGCTGAAAATTATGCCTTTCTTGTTCAAAACGCTGCCCAAGCTTTTCACTGGAACAACAATCAAGCTACCATCTTTACAGTAGTCATATACTATAAAGTAGAAGATAGTTTATTACATAAAAGCATGGCTATTACTTCGGACAATTTGTCACATGACACTGCGAGTGTATATGAATATCAGACTGTCATCATGAACTATTTGAAAGAAAATTTTGAAGTAAAAAAAGTTTTTTACTTTACAGACGGAGCAAAGCAGCATTTTAAGAATAAATATTCTTTTGCTAATCTTCTAGCTCATACACAAAATTTTGGAGTTCCTGCAGAATGGCATTATCATGACACTGCCCATGGGAAAGGTGCTTGTGATGGCGTAGGAGCTAATATAAAAAGAGGAGC
Source organism: Ganaspis brasiliensis (assembly GCA_037103525.1). Classification (NCBI taxonomy): domain Eukaryota; kingdom Metazoa; phylum Arthropoda; class Insecta; order Hymenoptera; family Figitidae; genus Ganaspis; species Ganaspis brasiliensis. Next base: position 588,786 of record JAZKLR010000223.1, on the reverse strand, counting down.
TGCTCGTGCAAGTCTCCAAGCCTCTTCAAAAGAACACATTCTTAATGCAGAAAATCTATTTAACTGGGCAAAGAAAAACTGCAAAGAAACTCACATTTTTTTTAAAAGTAAAGAGACTCTTGCTTCAACTACCCAAATGTTGAAATGCAGATTCGATAGTGCAGTAACAATAACTGGTAGTTCTCAATACCATTCCTATATACCACAAGAAGATGGTAGAATTCAACTAAAAAAATTCTCATCTGCGATGAAAAGTGACTTTGTTCCGAAACCGTTGAACAAAACTCCAAGAAAAAGAAGGAAAAATCCAAAAGCAGTCAAATCTAATACAAAGGTTTCAAAAACAACGAAATCAAACAAAACCAATAAAAAAACTAAGTAAAAAAAGCTCAATCATTTAAATCTAATTACACATATGGAAAATATTATCATACAACTCATTACACAGTTACAACATAAAATACGAATCATATTTTTAACAAAAGTTAAAATTAACATATTAACACATTTACATATTACACAGCTGTAATGCAGGCATTGAAATAACTCACATGACAGTCTAAACCCTGTAAAATGCAGATAGCAGTACTACAATATTCTACTATATTCTTAAAGACAAAGAAAACAAAAACAATTTTGTGGACAAAGGGGATATAAACTGTGATGCTACTTAAAGTACACGGATAGCTATTTTCCTTAATTTCTTTTTACTAGCGATTGTAAAAATATAGGTAGGTAGTTTTTGATATTTTTCTTAAACATATAAATAAAAAAACATCCACATAAATAAATAAACAAATAAATAAGTCATACAATAACAAGAGAATTGACCTTATGATTTTTTTTATTTGGACGCTAAGAATGTCATAATTAACTTTTTATTAATAATTATTTAAATTTTTTTTATTCAATACTTTTTATGCAAAGTGTTATATATTTGGGTTTTGTTGGATGTAAATTTTTATTGTCTTTAGAATAAAAATTCATATTAATTTTAATTTACTTTTTTAAAGAATTATTACTTTTTTTATTTAATTTTTAAAAATTCATTATTTAATATCTCGAAAACAAAAAAAAAGGACCTTTTCATACTTGGTGTACTCAAAGTACACATTTTAAACTTTATTTTCAAAAAATAAAAAATGAAAAAAAAAATGTCGATTTTGAAAAAAAAGTCAAAAATATTTTTAATTTTTAAAAAAAAGGGTCAAATTTTTAATTTTCGAAAAAATTCTTTTTACCGTTTGAAAGGGCAGAAAAAACTCTTTCAAAAGTATATAGGTCAAAAATTTGTGCGATTGACCGTATAAAAGTTACGAGTGATGAAAAACTAGTCCACCCACCATTCATCAAAAACTTGACCCCCCTCCCCACTACACAGTTAATGATGAAATTTAGTAATACTTGGTGGCTAATGTACTCATGCATAGACCTAAACTTAGGGCAAGTTTTAGCCCAATCGGAGTAAATTTTTTTTTTAGTTGGATCGGTACAGAAATTTCGCCCCGGTAAAGTGTTCTGCAAGCTGCTTACAAAACGAACTCGTTGGTCCCTTCAGCGGGTAGACGGGTAAGGGAGGGGCGCGTAAGATTATTTTCTAGTGGCGACAACTATATTTATCTTACGGAACTAAATCTAAGGCCGCATCTAGGTGTATAATATCTTTGGGTAGGGAGTAATCATAGTAATATAGTATATTATGCACCAAGCGTCATAAGTGCGTCTTTATATTCGAGCGCAGATATTTCCAACGAGTTGCAGGCGAGAGCAAGACCGAGGGGAAGCCGAGGTCGCTCGAGCCGGAGACGAGTTTGGAAATATCGCTGGAAACGAAAGACGCACCTATGACACATGGTACATACGATTCTTTATGCAACAAAGGCGTATTATGGTCACTCTACGCTACCTATGCCGGTGCATGCTAAGTTTTTCCATATAGCCCAGCAGGTCAATAAAGTAACCATTACTGCCCTAGGGTAATAATGTTTACTTTATTGACCCGCGAGCAGGTCAATAATGTGACCATTATTACCCTAGGGCAATAATGGATACTTTATGGACCGCTCGCAGGTCAATAATGTGCCCATTATTACCCTAGAGCAATAATGGGCACTTTATTGACCGCTGGACTATAAGGAAGAACTTAGGATGCGCCTATATAGGTAGGTAGAGTGACCATAAAACGCCTGAGTTGCATAAACTATATTATGGGGTCCATGATGGCAACTTAATTTTTTTTCTGACACACCCCCCCATTAAAATCATTAACCATTTTTTACAGACTTTAAAAGTCTCCTTTTTTTCTGTACCTTAAAATTCTTTGAGTCGGTGGTATTTTTTAAATTTTTAAATCCCCCCCCCCCCAATTAAACATGTGATACGTAAATGACCACTTTATTATACATAATATATGTACATGTACATGTATGTCATTGTACTTTCAACACTAAATATCGTTACCGCCACCCCCCACCCCCCAAAAAGTCTCTTCTGATATCATTTCTGATGTCATTTCTGATGTCATTTCTGATGTCATTTCTTATATCATTTCTGATGTCATTTCCGATATCATTTCTGATGTCATTTTTATTTATTCATTCATTGACAAAAATTATTTTATCTACGAAATTGACGACATGTTTTAGTTTCTTCTTTTAGATAAATTGATCAAAAAAGGCATAGGAAATTATGTCAAAAATTATATCAAAAAATACATCAGAAATGATAATAGAAATGATATCAGAAATGATATCAGAAATTTCATCAGAATTGACATAAGAAATGACATCAGAAATGATGTCAGAAATAGTGTCAAAAATGATATCAGAAATGACACCAGAATTGACATAAGAAATGACATCAGAAATAATGTCAGAAATGATTTCAGATATGATGTCATAAATAATATCAAAAATGACATCAGAAATGATATCAAAACTGATGTAAGAAATGACATAATTTCATAATAAATTTATCCAAAAGAAGAAACTGGAAAATATTAATTTTGAAAATGCAATTACTTTTGTCAATAATTAAATAAAAATATAAAAATTAAACTGTAAATTATATCAGAAATAACATTAGAAATAAATTTTTAATAAATTTTTAATTGATTAGAAATAAAATGAGAACTGATATCAATTGTGGTACTAAATGCAAATATCATTTCTGATATCAGTTGTGATGTCAGTTCTGATGTCATGTCCGACATCATTTCTAATATCATTTTTGATATCATTTCTGACAACATTTCTAACATCAACTCCGTCATAATTCCTGATGTCAATACTGATAACATTTCTGATATCTTTTCTAATATCACTTCTGACATAATCCCTGATGCCAAAAAGAATATCAGAAAATGATGTCAGAAATGATATCAGAAATGACATCCGGAATGACATCAGAAATGAAATCAGAAATGACAAGACAAATGATTTCAGAAATGATATCTAAAGTTATATCAAAACTGATATTATCTTTCTAGTCCCAAAATCATATACCATTTCTGATATTAGTTCTGATGTCTTTTGTGATATCAATTCTGTTATCAGATGTAATATAAGTTCTTATATCAAATTTTTAAACACAGATGACAGAATATCCGTCTGCTAATAAAGAAAAATTAATATTTCACAGAAATCATTTGTAAAAACAATCTAAAACTTGCAAAATTGAGAAATAACTTAAACAAAGACCTCGAAAAACAAAGTTTTTTAGAAAAAATTTTATATGCACGTTCTCATGAGAGCATGTACTTTTCAAAAATAATTTCAAAAACCCAAAAAAAGCGGAAGGGAAAAAAGTTATTATTTTGGAAAATTTGTCGAACGACAAACCGATTCATTCACACAGGCAAACAGTTGTTCGAGCTAGGCGCGTAAAGTTTTTCATCGTGTTAGTCGTGTCCATGAATATTGTCGACGAATCTCATCTTTGTGTGGCCTGTCCATGTGTCTTTGCGTTACTTGAACAATAAAACAGCAATTACTGGAATAAAACTTTTATCTTTGACAATTTTTTTAAAATATAACCATTATTTTTCGAAAATGCACATTCTCACGAGTATGTGCATCTAAAAATAATTCTAAAAATCGCATTTTTACTCATCTAGATTTTCATTTACAAAACTAAAGTACCAAAATATTCACTAATATAATATGTCAAATTAATCACAACAACCCCGACAGAAAATCCGTCTGCTAATAAAGCGAAACTAATATTCTACAGAAATAATTCGTAAAAACAATCTAAATCTTGCAAAATTTAGAAATAACTTAAATACAAAGACCTCGAAAAATAAAGTTAATTAGAAAAAATTTTATATGCACATACTCGAGAGCATGTACTTTTCAAAAATAATTTCAAAAACCCCAAAAAAGGGGAAGGGGAAAATTTTTTTTTTCAGTCAATTCGTCAACAGACACACAGATTCACACTCACAAGCAAACTGTTGTACGAGCCAAGCGCGTCAGGTTTTTGTTCGTGTGAGTGTGTTTATGAATTGTAGACGAATTTTATCTTTGTGTAGCCTGTCCATGTGTCTCTGCGTTACTTGAACAATAAAACAGCAATTACTGGAATAAAACTTTTTTCCCTGACAATTTTTTAAAAATATTAACATTATTTTTCGAAAATGCACATTCTCACGAGTATGTGCATCTAAAAATATTTCTAAGAATCGCATTTTTACTCATCTAAATTTTATTTACAAAACTAAAGTACCAAAATATTCACTAATATAATATTTTAAATTAATCACAACAACTCCGACAGAAAATTCGTCTGCTAATAAAGAGAAACTAATATTCTACAGAAATCATTTGCAACAACAATCCAAAACTTGCAAAATTAAGAAATAACTGAAACAAAGATTTCGAAAAATTAAGTTTTTTAAAAACAATTTTATATGCACATACTCGTGAGAGCATGAACTTTTCAAAAATAATTTCAAAAACCCAACAAAAGCGGAAGGGAAAAAAGTTTTTATTTTGGTAAATTTGTCGAACCACACACCGATTCACACACACAGGCAAAGAGTTGATCGAGATAGGCGCGTAAAGTTTTTCATTGGCTTAGTTGTGTCTATGAATTGTAGACGAATTTTATCTTTGTGTAGCCTGTCCATGTGTCTCTGCGTTACTTGAACAATAAAACAGCAATTACTGGAATAAAACTTTTTTCCCTGACAATTTTTTAAAAATATTAACATTATTTTTCGTAAATGCACATTCTCACGAGTATGTGCATCTAAAAATAATTCTAAAAATCGCATTTTTACTCATCTAGATTTTCATTTACAAAACTAAAGTACCAAAATATTCACTAATATAATATGTCAAATTAATCTTAACAACCCCAAAAGAAAATCCGTCTGCTAATAAAGAGAAACTAATATTCTACAGAAATCATTTGTAAAAACAATCCAACACTTCAAAATTTAGAAATAACTTAAACAAAGACCTCAAAAAATTAAGTTTTTAGACAAAATTTTATATGCACATACTCGTGAGAGCATGTACTTTTCAAAAATAATTAAATTTGTCGAACGACACACCGATTCACACACACAGGAAAAGAGTTGTTCGATCTAGGCGCGTAAAGTTTTTCATCGTGTTAGTCGTGTCCATGAATTGTCGCGGAATTTTATCTTTGTGTGGCCTGTCCATGTGTCTCTGCGTTACTTGAACAATAAAACAGCAATTACTGGAATAAAACTTTTTTCCCTGACAATTTTTTAAAAATATTAACTTTATTTTTCGAAAATGCACATTCTCACGAGTATGTGCATCTAAAAATATTTCTAAGAATCGCATTTTTACTCATCTAAATTTTATTTACAAAACTAAAGTACCAAAATATTCACTAATATAATATTTTAAATTAATCACAACAACTCCGACAGAAAATTCGTCTGCTAATAAAGAGAAACTAATATTCTACAGAAATCATTTGCAACAACAATCCAAAACTTGCAAAATTAAGAAATAACTGAAACAAAGATTTCGAAAAATTAAGTTTTTTAAAAACAATTTTATATGCACATACTCGTGAGAGCATGAACTTTTCAAAAATAATTTCAAAAACCCAACAAAAGCGGAAGGGAAAAAAGTTTTTATTTTGGTAAATTTGTCGAACCACACACCGATTCACACACACAGGCAAAGAGTTGATCGAGATAGGCGCGTAAAGTTTTTCATTGGCTTAGTTGTGTCTATGAATTGTAGACGAATTTTATCTTTGTGTAGCCTGTCCATGTGTCTCTGCGTTACTTGAACAATAAAACAGCAATTACTGGAATAAAACTTTTTTCCCTGACAATTTTTTAAAAATATTAACATTATTTTTCGTAAATGCACATTCTCACGAGTATGTGCATCTAAAAATAATTCTAAAAATCGCATTTTTACTCATCTAGATTTTCATTTACAAAACTAAAGTACCAAAATATTCACTAATATAATATGTCAAATTAATCTTAACAACCCCAAAAGAAAATCCGTCTGCTAATAAAGAGAAACTAATATTCTACAGAAATCATTTGTAAAAACAATCCAACACTTCAAAATTTAGAAATAACTTAAACAAAGACCTCAAAAAATTAAGTTTTTAGACAAAATTTTATATGCACATACTCGTGAGAGCATGTACTTTTCAAAAATAATTAAATTTGTCGAACGACACACCGATTCACACACACAGGAAAAGAGTTGTTCGATCTAGGCGCGTAAAGTTTTTCATCGTGTTAGTCGTGTCCATGAATTGTCGCGGAATTTTATCTTTGTGTGGCCTGTCCATGTGTCTCTGCGTTACTTGAACAATAAAACAGCAATTACTGGAATAAAACTTTTTTCCCTGACAATTTTTTAAAAATATTAACATTATTTTTCGAAAATGCACATTCTCACGAGTATGTGCATCTAAAAATATTTCTAAGAATCGCATTTTTACTCATCTAAATTTTATTTACAAAACTAAAGTACCAAAATATTCACTAATATAATATTTTAAATTAATCACAACAACTCCGACAGAAAATTCGTCTGCTAATAAAGAGAAACTAATATTCTACAGAAATCATTTGCAACAACAATCCAAAACTTGCAAAATTAAGAAATAACTGAAACAAAGATTTCGAAAAATTAAGTTTTTTAAAAACAATTTTATATGCACATACTCGTGAGAGCATGAACTTTTCAAAAATAATTTCAAAAACCCAACAAAAGCGGAAGGGAAAAAAGTTTTTATTTTGGTAAATTTGTCGAACCACACACCGATTCACACACACAGGCAAAGAGTTGATCGAGATAGGCGCGTAAAGTTTTTCATTGGCTTAGTTGTGTCTATGAATTGTAGACGAATTTTATCTTTGTGTAGCCTGTCCATGTGTCTCTGCGTTACTTGAACAATAAAACAGCAATTACTGGAATAAAACTTTTTTCCCTGACAATTTTTTAAAAATATTAACATTATTTTTCGTAAATGCACATTCTCACGAGTATGTGCATCTAAAAATAATTCTAAAAATCGCATTTTTACTCATCTAGATTTTCATTTACAAAACTAAAGTACCAAAATATTCACTAATATAATATGTCAAATTAATCTTAACAACCCCAAAAGAAAATCCGTCTGCTAATAAAGAGAAACTAATATTCTACAGAAATCATTTGTAAAAACAATCCAACACTTCAAAATTTAGAAATAACTTAAACAAAGACCTCAAAAAATTAAGTTTTTAGACAAAATTTTATATGCACATACTCGTGAGAGCATGTACTTTTCAAAAATAATTAAATTTGTCGAACGACACACCGATTCACACACACAGGAAAAGAGTTGTTCGATCTAGGCGCGTAAAGTTTTTCATCGTGTTAGTCGTGTCCATGAATTGTCGCGGAATTTTATCTTTGTGTGGCCTGTCCATGTGTCTCTGCGTTACTTGAACAATAAAACAGCAATTACTGGAATAAAAGTTTTTTCCCTGACACTTTTTTAAAAATATTAACTTTATTTTTCGAAAATGCACATTCTCACGAGTACTCCCCTACCTGGAAAGGGGTGTTGTAAAGTTTATTAAGATCGTCTATTGTTATCCTCGAGCTCGAAGCTCGGAGCTGATTTCCCCACTTTGAGACTTTTACCCCTCATTCTCTGTTAAGGCCCATCGATACAGTTTTCCTGGAAGGCACAGTTTCTCCCGTTTGCGTCCTTTTAAATTTAAATTTCTAAACATTCTGAACTTGACGGACTTTAATCTTCTTATTAAATATTCTCAAAATATTTTGTTTGTTCCATTTAATGTTCTAATTATATTACAATGTTCTGAAATTTTTAGTTTAAAAAAAACTTTAGTATAAGGCCTAAAATTTTATTAGTAATGAAAATTATTGAGAATAATTAAAATTTTTTAATTTATTAATTTAAACTATCGATTTCTGTTTAATACCAATTCGGTGATCTGCAATTATAATAATTAAAAATTTGTAAAAATAGATCTTTAAAATGGGGACATCGATAAAAAATATGAAATTAGTTCAACCGGTAAATTGAATAAATAAAGATATATTAAAAATTGTTCTAATGTTATAACAATTTGTTAAATAAAACTTCTGTAAAAATTAAGTATAAGTGTAATAAAACTGCATAAAATTCTAAATTTTTATCAAGCGTAAGTTACAAAATTTACATTTTTTGTTTTGTAAAAGCTGCTAATAACAGTAGCAATAGTTTTTCAATTATAAAGTAGTAAATAATCAATTTGCCAATGTAGCTGTTTTTGCAGTTGACTTTTGTAAAATACTTCGTTCCACACCACCTAGGAGGTCAAGCATTAGGCGCATTACTTTTAACGTGGTATCCCCAGGAGGCCTATCACACGTGTAAATTAAACTTACAATTTATATACATATAATTAGCATAATATTATACATCCATTTTATGTATGTTTGAGATTAAGTTTACTTTACAAATACATATTATTGTTTAAAAAGTTACAGATAAACATACGAGAATGTAAATATTGTAAACATTTTAAATATCATATGTCTTAAATTTATTTATTTATATGCTTCACCTTTTATTTAATTATTAAAATTTATAAATAAAATAATAATAATAAGCAAAACATCCAAAATTGAAAAATGATTCAAATATATATTACACGGAAAAATTTAAACAAGGAATAACTTTTTAAGATTAGCAGATATAGCTGTCTAATGAACTAAGTTCTGATAGCGGAACAAAATTTAGTGTTCTAGAATATTATATACGCAGGTGTCTACGCAACTTAGTTCTCCCTGCTTAAAATGTCGGATAGAAAACGGACACAAAAACCGGGTAAATTTCGGACAGAACCGGATATTTATATCCGTTTCTTATCCGTTTTCTGTCCGATATCGCCCGATCTTAATCTGTCATGCATAATTGAAATTAGTTTTTTAATTAAGTTTAGAAGCGTTTTTTATCCGGTTTTATACGAATCGTGTCCGTTAAAGAAAATCGAAATTCCAATCAAACGGTTTTCATCCGGTTTCATCCGAAGTCATACGTTTTCAATCCGAAAGTCATACGTTCTTAATCCGACTTTTATACGATTTAATCCGAAAAGTTACCCGGTTTTTGTGTCCCGTTTTCTATCCGTCATTTTAAGCAGGGCTGTGAAATCGTCGTCTTAATTTTATCGATCTTTTCAAGTTTTTGATCTCCACTTGCAAAATTGATGAAGGAATCAAAAAAATAGTTTGATCCACATGTGAACTTAATTAAGGAATTTATAAACTCGTGCGTCTATTCAAGAGAATTTTTCTATGTATTTTTACCTCGAGAAAATTTGAGTTTTTGTCAATTTCTTATATAAATAATTAAGGGAAATCAAGTAAAACTTAATGAAACTTAAATGTGTTAGAGAAGGGTTTTTGGGGTCGCTGATTACCTGCGAAATTTCACTTTTTTCTGTTTCTAAAATGGGGGAGGGTTGTTCTTGTAGGTTTTTTTGTGCTGAGAACGAATCTGATCTTAAAAATGTTCCAGTACGTCAAGTTTTTTGGTAACTATAGCTGAAATGGAAAAAAATGTCCATTTTAGTTATTTTTATGAATTTTTTTTAGGAAGACAAAATTTTTTTTTTTTATTTCTAAAAGAGATATCGTATAGTACTGTTTTTAAGCTTTAAAATCCTGTTTTTGAAATCATTCTACCATTTTTTAAAAAAAGATATACCATTTTGAATTTAATTCCAAAATATACACCGAAAAAAAAAATTCTTCTAAAGAGAGTAACATTCCTTTCGTGAAATCCTCTCACGTTTTTACATTGTTTTGAGAGTATCCTCTACTTTTGAGAGAAAAATTTGCATTAAAATGAGAGTATCCTCTCAAAATGAGAGGATTCCTCTCAATCCAAGTACTTTTTTTTTTCGGTGTATTAAAATCCAAGAATTTTTTAAAAATTCGTCCGCCATATTATATCCGTTATTTTAAATTTTGTAATTCTGACTTTAGATTCGCAATCAGCGACACCAAAAATTCGAAAGTATTAAGTTACATTACAATCCAACAATTTTTTTAAAATTCTTCCGCCATATTGAATCCGCTATTTTGAATTTTGTAATTCGGACTTCAGATTCGTAATCAGCTACTCCAAAAACTCAAATATACCAAGTTATATTAAAATCCAAGATTTTTTTAAAAAATCGTCCGCCATATTGGATCCGCCATTTTGAATTTTGTAATTCTGACTTCAGATTCGTAATCAGCGATCCCAAAACCCCCTAAATACCAAGTTATATTAAAATCTAACAATTTTTTTAAAATTTGACCTCCATATTGGATCCGACATTTTGAATTTGGTAATTTTGACTTCAGATTCGTAATCAGCGACCCCAAAAACCCCAAGGTACCAAGGTACATTAAACTCCAAGAATTTTTTAAAAATTCGTCCGTCATATTGGATCCGCCATTTTGAGTTTTTTAATTCTGACTTCAGATTCGTAATCAGCAAGCCCAAAAACCCCAAGGTACTAAGTTATATGAAAATCCATCAGTCTGAAAAATGTAAGCATTTGCAAACATTGTTTTAGGTAGAAACTCGTGCGCAGGAGGGTTAATGTGGTTAAATATCATAAATTCAAATATTCATAACTTCTTTAAACATCATCGAAAATTAATTTCTAAAAATTGGATTTAAAGCTGATAATACATAATATACGAAGCTAACATAGAAATTTAATGAAAAAATTTCGGACCTCCATAAAACAGATTCGTGTTCAGCGCGAAAAAACCTACAAGAATCACCCTAACCCATTTTAGAAACTGAAAAAAGTGAAATTTTGCAGGCCAGTATAATTATAATTTTATACACATATATATGTCGTAGGCAAATAGACGAATCCGGCAGTAAGCTTAATTCCTATGCAGTTAGCTTATTGCCGGCAATTAGACGAATGCATGACGAAATCGTTCAGATTCGTCTATTTGCCTAGGCAGTAAGCTTAGTGCCCGGCAGTAAGCTAACTGCCCGATAAAAATTCGGCAATTAGACGAATCACATTGGCAGCCTTCTGTACTTAGTAATCGTCCTATAAAAAAAATTAATTAATTATATATAATATCCAAATTTATATATATATTTTTTTATTTTTTTATATATATATGTTATATGTATTTTCTATTTTAATATAAAATATACATTAATAATTTAATACACTATTAATTAAACTTGACATTTTGAAATCAATTTTTTTGTAATGGAAGGCAATTCATTGAATCGTAGTGAGTTCGAAAAATTGTGTAAGGAAAAGGTGTCATTGCAAAGTGGAAATAGAACAATGTGGGAAGCTGCAGCAGCTCAATCGAGTTCTGGTGGACAGGGTTACAAAAAATGCAACTGCAAAACAGCAAAAGACCAGTGCTGCACAAAACGCTGTTCTTGCTTTAAAGCAAACATTATATGTGGCTCTCGATGCCATCATTCTAATCCCTGTAAAAATAAATAATATTTTTTATATTTAGAAATTATTTTAATGTAAGTTAGCTGACAATTGAAATATAATTTAAATTGACAATTCTGTTCTAAACAATATGTAAATGTAAATACATTTAAATCTAATAAACAGGAAAATATAACAACAAATTATTAATATTGTATTAAATTATTAATGTATATTTTATATTAAAATAGAAAATACATATAACATATATATACAAAAAAATAAAAAAATATTTATATAAATTTGGATATTATATATAATTAACTAATTTTTTTTTATAGGACGATTACTAAGTACAGAAGGCTGCCAATGTGATTCGTCTAATTGCCGAATTTTTATCGGGCAGTTAGCTTACTGCCGGGCACTAAGCTTACTGCCTAGGCAAATAGATATATGCATATATACACACAGACAAACACACATACAAACATACATAAGTACATACATACACACACACACAATATTTATATAAATATGAGCGTGTATATACTTATGTATATTTAGTCTTCCTAACCGAAATAAAAATTATTTTTCGTACAAGGCAGCCGTGATGATATATATATATTCAGCCGCGGCAAATGTACGCAGCTTACGCACGCGTCAAACGAAAACCCTGGATTCTACATGACACTGTTACGCGCGTAAACGCGAACGCGGACACATGAGTTAGAAAACGACAAAAATATCTCGGTCCTTTTCTAACTCATGGGTCCGCGTTCGCGTTTACGCGCGTGTGTCATGTAGAACCACCTTTATATCTCGGAACCTAATAAAGTCTCCATCAGTTTTTTTTTAAATTAAAAGTAAATTCATAAGGAATTAAACAATATAATTAAAATTTCTATCAGAGAGGAGAAAGTAAATAAAAAATTTAACTCCAAATTTTATTTAATTTTTTTTGCATAAAATTTTTTTTGCATTTTATTGACTTTATTTTTATTTAAAATTATATATTTTTGCCTAAAACATGTGTAAGTTCATTTAAATCCATTTGTAATATTTTGAGATATTAACAATTTCGTTAAATTAATGTTGGTATTTAAAATGGCGTATCTTCTATAATTTTAAGTTTTTTTAAAAATAATTTTGAGGGAAAAAGTTTCTCATACAGCAGTACGATACCACGAAGTTTTAAGAAAATCGATGAATCCTTTGACAAGTCTGTTAGTTCTGACGTGAAAAAGGCACTACTAGTATTACACTTGTATGTAATAAACAGAAACTTCAATATGTTTAACTAGAACGGCGTGTTAAATAAATATGGAGTCCTACCAGAGTCGCACTAATCCGCCATTTTGAAAAATTATTTGTCAGTTTGAGTACTTAGTAAGAGTATAAAACAAGTACAGTGCCAGTACAACATACTGTTGAATAAAAAAGAGTATGCACATACTGGTACTGTACCATTTTAATGCATGTATCTCAAGATAAGTACGTTATACTCGTATAATACTAGTAAATTGCGAAGGTACATGGCAAGTATAGAGCCGGTATACCGGGTATTTTGGATTAGTACGCTTGGTTATCTGACTAGCTTTTTTATTAATATATTTTCCCTTGATGGGTAAATTATTACTAATATCGCTATTTTTAATGAGAATAGTCAGGATATTATAGTTTTTTTAAGATTGAAGATGTTTTCTCATAAAGTTTTGGAACACAAGGTAAAAAAACTTTTGGTACCATTTTGTATAACTCTGTATTTTTGAAACCACTAATTTTTTAGTCTGAACCTATAACTTTCATACATTTTTCTATATATTTATTTATAAGATCAATCGGGTAATTATTATTAATTACAACTTTTTTGACAAATTCAATATTTTTTTTATGAAATTCTGTATGTGAAAGTTTAATGGCCCTATCGACAAGATTATAAATAATTGCAACTTTTTTAGTAGAAGGATGTTCTGATTCATAGTTAAGAGTACGTCTAGAAAATGTAGGTTTTTTATACCAGTTAGTAATAATTTTGTTATTGTAAACAATTATAAAAACATCAACAAAATTGATAGAGTTATTAATTGGCAATTCAAAAGTAAATAGTAATTTGTCATCGGAGCTATTGAAAACATCAATCATTTTCTGAATTTTAGTTTTTGGTATGCACTTTAAAGTATCACCTATATATCTGTAAAAGAATATTGGTTTAAAGGACAGATTGTCAATGCACGAAGTTTCAAAGTCATCGATTACAACCAAGGAAGAAGGACAACATTAAAAAGGATTGAAAAATTTAAATATTTTTACATCCCTTTTTTCGACAGCACTGTTTAATCCGTTGATAGCAACCAAAAACTAGTCAAATTTAATCCTGGCAACACCATTTTAAAGTTTTTTAAGTAGATTCGGATAAAAACGTATTGAATAGAAATAAACAACAATAATTTTTTTATTTGAAAACTCGGAATAACTGCTGAAAAGATAATTATTTACATAAGAAGCACAATATTTAACCTAAAAACTATGAATATAAAGTGTAACCTGTAAGACCTGTATTATAGTTAGAAAATTAAAGTATTCTAATTGTCTAATAGAATATTTAAGTGCTCAGGAATTTTTTTATTGCTAGTATATACTAATAACCGGCGAACGTAATTCAAAAACACGAAATGTTAAACATCGCGTCAAACGCGAACGACTCGGAACTGACTTGAAAGTCTTGAAAATGTCGGATTGAAAGTTATTACAAAATCGTACACAAATTTAAAATGGAATTCGCTGGGATTCTTTTTACGATCAAACTATCTATAATCACGGGATTCAAAAGTCGAGTCGGAAAAAGAAATTCAAAAAGATTAAATAATTTGCGAAATAATTAAAATTATTAAATTTTTTATTCCTTTTCAATGTTGACCTTGTTGTTGAAAATATCAGCAAACAATCCAGATGTAGATGAACTAATAGAAGTGCCATAGATTTGTTGGTAACATTTTCCGTTAAATTTAAAAAAAAAGGTATTGTTAAAAAGGAAATCACAGGCATCCAATAAATCATCCAAAGGGATGTTCAGCTTATGTGATATCATGGCGTTACATTTTATGATAGAATGACGTACATGTGTGGAACTGACATTGGTGAATAAAGATGGCACATCCAAACACGTATCCTAAAGCACAAACACCTGTGCACTAGATTTCGACAGCATAAACACGTGTGCATTAGAGTTCTAGCGCATGAACAGCATGCGCATTAATGTCCTGGCGAACAAATACATGCGCACTAGCTTTCAAGAGCATTAACAGATGCGCTCTAGTGTTCTAGCGCACGAACACATGTGCACTAATGTTTCAGAGAACAAATACATGCGCATTAGTTTTCAAGAGCATAAAAACATGTATACCAGTTTTCTAGCGTAAAAATACACGCACACTGTTGTTGGAACGCATAAACACATGCGCAGTACCGTTCTAGCACTAATATATTAAAAAATTTATTTAGGATACAAAGAAATTCTCGTTAATAAAGTTTTCGTCAAGGTGTTCAAAGATAAATCTCAGGTAGGTTAGAACGCTAGCGGACATGTATTTATAAAATGGAAAATTAGTGCGCATTTATTTGAGCGTTATAAAACTATTGCGCATATATTTGTGCATTAGAACAGTACTGCGCATGTATTTGTGCATTAGAACTGCTTCTGTATTCTGTAGTAACTATTCTGAGCGCTGTATGAAGTTCCCGTGTAGCGCTTGGAAGAGTTACCACAAAATACAGAAGCTCGCTACAGTTGAGATAGTGTCGTTCGAAGCCATCGAACTATTGAGCATGTACTTGTGCGTTAGTGTATATGTATTTGTGCGCTAGAAAACTATTGCGGTTGCGTTTCTGTAAATACACTGAGTTAATAGAACCGGGGTGAGGGGGGGGGGGGGTAAAAATAAGGTCATAAAAAGGAGTCATTTTAATTCTATTTGTAGGGAGTAAAATTTCAAGGTGTTATTTTTGAAAAGAGTTATTTTAACGTTTTCAAAGGGGGTAAAAATAACTACCTTGACAAGATTTATCTGTAACATAGACTTGCCTAATACATAAATTCGATCTCCAATATAGTTTTTGTGTTCTGGATGTGAATGCCATTTTTTCCAAAAAAGTAATTTTGTTCACATGAAAACTGTGATAATTATAGGAGAAATTTCTTCTAATGCGAAAAAAGTTTTAAAAATAGTAATTGTTCTCAAAAGTTTAAAACAAATTAACATTAATCTTCTGGATCATAACTCTCTAGTGAGTAATTTGTCCCACATAATTATTTTGTCACACTGACACCAAAACTAAGACTTAACGAACCGTTTAGGAGCCGTTAAGAGTTCATTTTAAGGCATATGCCGTAAAGTAAATGATCCCACAATCTCATTAGCCGACGCCTGTCAGCTGACATGACGGTCTCTTAATATTACAGTACTTAGAGCTTCACGGTCTCGTCTACTTAGAAGTTTTATACAATTTTTTTTTTAAATTTAGTTTTTCTGGTAGAAGGTTTTGCTCCTTAACCAACAACAGATGTCATGTGGAATCTGACACCTATGTGGGGTGAGGGAAATGGAAACAAAAACTATTTGTAAATAATCTTTGTCGACAAAGACAGCGTCTAAGATTAACCGTTTGATGGGGTTGTCATGTCGCAGAAGAGGAACTAACGTTAAAAAAATGAAAAAATGATTTTTGTAAACAAGTATCATGTCAACGGATAACGCACCGAAAGCAGGCACTTATCTTCGCTGGGAAATATCTAAGCAAAAAAAAACAGAAAATTATTTTGCTCCAAGAAGCAGCTTGCTGCAATCTTGTAGCAACTTGATCTAACTGATTATAAATGTTTTTACAAATGCCTCCTACTTATATAAATAATTATTTTATTCAATCATACAATCAAACTACAAAAAAATTATTTTCTTGCGTCCAAACGCTCTTTAAAAAAATTTATTTCTAAAAATTAATAACCAGTTCCATACACATTTATTTTATTCTAGATAAAATTTCTAACAGATCGTATGAAACAGGACTGGCAATCAGTTAAAACATGTAAATCTGATTTTAATATCATACGAAGATCAATCCAAAAAGGGAAATTTATTTCTACAACTTTTGCAGGTAGCTAGTCTTAATTAATTTTTAATTCTTTTTTATAACACGCTTTATCTGCACAGACATTTGGATTCGACAATGTATTTTCTTAAGTCTTACTATAACTGAAAAAATATCATTATATACTCAACGAAATAACTTGTTTTTGCAGCATGAAGCAGATCCTTATCTTTATTTTTATAGAAAACGCTTCTGCATACTAACGAACTAAAGATCCTGTTCCTTTCTTTCTTTAAAATGTATTCATAATATTTTTATTATATAATGTTTTGCAAAAATTTATAGGCATATTAGACGTGTAGTATAGGGGAGAAATAAATATTAAAAATATTTCGCAGAAATGGACGCGTCTTGTTCCTTCCTCTACATTAGCCCTTCTCCCTTCGATCATGTGGTCATATACATGAAAGAAGATTTTATACCAAACATAGGAGTTTCATTGCGCAAGTGTAATCCCTTTTTAACGTCTATTATATTTTCTCTAATGTAAGTGGGTTGCATATGTCAGGGATATTCCTATTGCGTACAAAAACCCCGTGTCTGGTATGAAATTTCCCTTACTGTCTAAATGTAAATATAAACTGTGATATTGTAATTTATAGAAGTTTAGAATTTAATATTAGTTTTTTAAGTGCTAATAAAGTATAATAATGGGTAGTAAACAGCGGAAGTTGCAGGTATACATTTCTTTACACGAAAACATTAATATTATTTCGTGGGTGTCTGTACGAAAATCTCGTGTTTCGTACATATGTTCTCGCAGCCGCATGCGCCTGAGCGACAAGAGGTTTTTTCACTGTTCGGAAGTTTTTTACCTCTAATCACGAAGGAAGAATAAGGAGACTGCACTCGCTAATTTTTACGTGCCAAAATTCTGTCTTGGTTCACGTGTTGGAATTAACTCTGATATGAGTACGCATGCGCAGTACGCGATTACTATCGATATATCAATGTATCGATACTTGTTTACATTCATAAACATAACCTCAAATATCAATTGACGTTTCGATTCCCGCTATAATAATTTTTTCTCTCATTGTACTTTTGGGAGCAACGAAGATAGCAACAGTGCGCCGCGCACGCGTACTTATATCAGAACACTTGAACCAAGACAAAATTTTGTCACACTTTCTACAAGGCTGAACACTACAGTTCAGTCTCCTTATTATTCCTTCGTGCCTCTAATGTTCACTAACCTCAAAACTGTGAGTACTGACACGCTTAAGGCGAACCCTGTCGAAAGAAAAACACTGAAAAATCACTGAGACAGAACCACTGAAATCCCAGTTGTTTTTAAGTGGTTTCTCAGTTGTGATTTAAGGCAAGTCGCCACTGAAAATATCTATTGTGAGGGTTGATTTATGACAGTTGGCCTGGAAGTCCCAAACCGTTTTATGGCCTTTACCCTCATAAAATGGAAGGATAACCTTTCTTTTTTACAATTTTAAATAATTTAAATTATTTATTCCAATATTATATTTGTTGTTTAAGAATTTAGCTACTTATATAAATATATGTTATTACTATGAACATAATACATACTTCTATTCAAAAATCCAAAAATGACATCAGTTTTTTAATATCTGCTACCGTTTATGAGATACGATATTATTCATTTAAATTATGATTTTTGGGGAAATTTTTATATGTACGTAATTGTTAGAACTTACAGATTCTAAATTTAAAAGAAACAATTTTCTATCATTAAAATTTAAACAATTTTATTTGTTAAGAAACAAATTTTTCACAGGTCAATTTTTAATATATTCAAGGCCTCGTAGAAAGGTCCAGAGAGATCATAAAACTTGAAGACTCCTGAATTTAATTAAAAATCGGGAACAAAAATTTCTCTAATTTCGCATTAATAAATTTAAAAATTAAATATTAAAATTCTACGTGTTCTAACGATAAAGAATATCTAAAAATTTCCTCAAAAAAGTTATTTTTTATAATAATAAAAATAGCTTTGAAAATTTACTTTCCTTCAATTTTAATAGTTTTTAGAATTTTTTTTTATATTCCTAATCGTGAAAATAAGTAGATTTCATATTTTTATTTTTGAAATTTTAATTTTTGAAATTGCAAAAGTTTTTAATCATAAAAATTTTGGGTTACGGGAACCATAAAAGGAAAAAAAATTACAATCAGGAATCGGTGTTCGACCTGAATTTCCAGGTCAAATTGCTTGTAAATTTTTTTCGTTAAAGAGTCGAAGTTTACTCCCCTACAAAACTACTTGGCATTTAAAACTATTGTACTATTGTTACCCCAACTCCAAAAAAAATTCTATCTGAAGATATGCAGGTCAGACCACTGAAAAATCACTGGGCCAGTGGTTTTTTCAGTGGATTTTGAGTGGTTTACTTTCGACAGGGAACGCAAACGCGAGGTTTTCGTGCATGTGTGGTAGAAACACTTTTTTACTAATTTTTACATTTTTTTATGAACAGTTTAAACTAAGGTATATTTCTAAACTAAAAGATTCTTTACTACACAGAAAGAAATATTTTGCATTTTTAGCATGAGAAAATTCCATGCTTTTTTTTGTAAAGGCGTTTGCTTACCTATAAAAGTAAAAATTTATGGATTTTAAGTATTAAGTGCTATCATAGAAAAAATGTATGGTAGACTTACTCTTAGTCTAAAATCATTTTACATAAAACGCAAAGGTATTTTACTCAAAAAGTAAGAAGCATCGTTTTACGAAAATAGCAAAGAGACTTATAGACTTAGTCGGTGAGTCCGCTGGAACCAGTGATTTTTCTCCGCCTATTTACCCTCTCCAACAGTTTGACATATGTATCACACGGTATGTCAAACGGTTGGAGAGGGTAAATAGGCGGAGAAAAATCACTGGTTCCAGCCGACTCACCGACTAAGTCTATAAGTCTCTTTGCTATTTTCGTAAAACGATGTTTCTTACTTTTGGAGTAAAATACCTTTGCGTTTTATGTAAAATGATTTTAGACTAAGAGTAAGTCTACCATACATTTTCTCTATGGTAGCACTTAATACTTAAAATGCATAAATTTTTACTTTTATAGGTAAGCAAACGCCTTTACAAAAAGAGCATGAAGTGTTCTCATGCTAAAAATGCAAAATATTTCTTTCCGTGTAGATGTTTCTTTTATCTTTCATAATTATTATATACCATGAAGTTTAGTTTGTTGTTTTTTTTTTGTTTTCAATTTTTATATCCTATAAATTTAACTTAATAGACAAAAGAATCGCATTTTATGCTTTAAATCAAATAAATAGACCTATATAAAGTAAACAATTGCTTAAAATTTAAATATTTTTTCACAAATATAAAAAATCAAATATACACTAACTTTTTTGTAGTAATTGTGTTAATTTTTTTGTTTAAAAATCCATTAATTATACTCCTAGCTTACAAAAACTCTAGCTTTCGCCCCCCTCTAACTCTCTGTCAAAACACGAAACCGTTCTGGCACCATAACAGAATACTTATGTGCGCAGTACCTTGTAATACCTCGCCAAGTAAACAAAAATTATTACAAAAAAAAAAAAATTCTTCATCATAGCTTTTCCAATTAAAACCATTTGTTGTTTCGAGATAAACGAGTGTAAAGTTTTTACGTCATAAAAAAATTGTAATCAAAGTTAATTTTATATAACTTACATCTATAATCAGCTATTCCAGCACTCTTAAGAGTCCCTTTTTTTTATTTCAAAGAGCATGTTTTTCTGAAAAAATTGGTTCCGCAATTGTAGTCCAAAAGTTAATTTAAACCCAACTATTCCAGTTTTTCTCACTGTGCGCTAGTGCCGCACAGTGGTCTAAAACCTGATTCTAGGTGAACAGAAGTCGGAAAATCGATGTCTTAAAAAAAAAAAATTTCTACCACACATGCACGAAAACCTCGTGTTTTCGTTCGCCTTAAGCGGGGCAGAACTCAGTTTTTAGGTCAGTGAACGTTAGAGGTAAAAAAACTTCCGAACAGTGAAAAAAACTCTCATCGCGCAGGCGCATTGCGGCGCACTCGCTACGCTCGTGCTACACTCATTCTTCGAACATTTGTGCTTGACAAAAAAACACGGACTTCCCTCCCTTGATGCATAATATACTATTTAGTATATTATTATATTTTATAATATCTAGAGCATCCGGTTTTCTGTGATTCGATCACTAAAAAAAATTATATAACTGTATTAATGATAGAACTGGCGCAAACTCACGCACAGTTGTTTTTGCTCTAAAAATTATATCTTTAATTGAACGCAACTCGTGACCTATTAAATTATTAAATTTTAAACAATCCTATATGAATTCTACAGTTTTATTTACATACTGTAGGATAGTATTAGATAAATTCTTCTATTTTTAATGTTTATATTTAAAAACCGACGATAAAGGTAAGTTTATATGCTACTTGTATATTACAAATTTCAAAATGAAAAAAGTTTAATTTTTTAAATATTTTTATAAAGTTATTTATGGGAGAATGTTAATTATGATCTAAATTTTCCGTAACCATTAACACTTTTTGCCACTTTTTGATATTTTCGTTTTTAACCCATTAACGCCCAAATGCACAGATTTTTTAGTGCAAATTCGAGGCCAGTTCTTTCGCAAATAAAAATGGAGATTTTTATCAGAAGTACCATTTCTTATGTATTTAAATGCGCTCTTTTGAAATACGATATTAAAAATTTGTTTGAAAAATTATTTTTATCTTTTTTTTGCATTTTTTTGTAAAAAACACGATTTTTTAACGCTTTTATTTTGATAAAACATAAGTATCATGTCGAAATTTTTTTTTTTGACAACCGGAAAGTACAAAAAACACGCTCTCGATAGTTGCAATTAAAAAATATGTAAACACATTTTCACCCCCACCACTGTTTTTTCAAAATGGCGTCTTGAATTTTCAAAAACTGGCATTATTCACTCTACTTTGGTCCAAATTTTATTTTTCCATCAAATCATAAGAACAAGCACTTTTCTTGTCTTTTTTTACTTGAGTGAACTCCATTATTTCATAAATAATAAACAATTCAAAATGCGGATTCCAGATGGCCATATGCTTAACTACATGAATTCTGGTCGCATAAAAATATGCATAAGGTGTAAATCAGTGTAATCGGTGGTGATAATGCGCAGAAGACTACCGCGCTTCGGGGTAGCACGCCTAAGCATAGTGCCACGGTTTGGACCATTGCTTCCGATTTTAAGCAGCCGAAATTGTACTCCTCTTTCTAGTCTTCTTACTCGGGGGTTTTTGGGGTCTCTGAGTTCAAATATGTTTGTTAAATTTAAAAATTCAAAATGGCGGATTCAATATGGCGAAATTTTTTTTAAAAATTGTTCAAATTGGCTGAAAATGGTTACTCGGGGATTTTTGGGGATCACTGAGTTCGAATATTAATTTAAAATTGAAACACTGTGAAAAAATATGGACCTCTACTGCGCTGATTGGCCAATAAGTTTGACGTAAAAAATTCAAGGAAAATTTGAAATGAGTTAGAATATGTTTGTTAAATTTAAAAATTCAAAAAAGCGGACAAAAATTTTAAAAATTGTTAAAATTGTCTGAGAATGGTTACTCAATATGTTTGTTCAATTTAAAAATTCAAAATGGCGGATTCAAGTTGGTTGATGAAATTTTTTAAGATTCTCTAAATTGACTGAAAATGGTTACTCGGGGGTTTTTGGGATCTCTGAGTTCGAATATGTTTGTTAAATTTAAAAATTCAAAGTGTCGGATTCAAGATGGCGAAAAAAAAATTTAAAAATTGTTAAAATTGGCTGAAAATGGTTACTCGGGGGTTTTTGAGGTCTCTGAATTCGAATATGTTTGTTAAATTTAAAAATTCAAAATAGCGGATTCAAGATGGGGGACAAATTTTTTAAAATTTTTTAAATTAGCTGAAAATGATTTCTCGGGGGTTTCTGGAGTCTCTGAGTTCAAATATGTTTGTTAAATTTAAAAATTTAA
Source organism: Ganaspis brasiliensis (assembly GCA_037103525.1). Taxonomy (NCBI): domain Eukaryota; kingdom Metazoa; phylum Arthropoda; class Insecta; order Hymenoptera; family Figitidae; genus Ganaspis; species Ganaspis brasiliensis. The sequence continues at coordinate 565,752 of JAZKLR010000223.1, read as the reverse complement.
AATGGCGGATTCAAAATGTCAGACAAAAGTTTTTAAAATTCTCGAAATTGGTTCTTTGCTTTCTTTGGTACACAGATACAAAAAATGTAAAGTTATGATTTGATCGTAATTAAAATATTTATATTTATAGCGTTATAATAAGAACAATGTAAAATGTTATTGTGTTATGCTAATAGCCTATAAAAGAATTTTTATGTCAATTCATCGTCAATATCTATTATTTCATAGAAAAAAATAGTTTTAGAATGAGAGGATCCTCTCACTTTATTGCTAATTCCTCTCAGTAAATAAGCGGAATCCTCTTAAACTGAGAGGATTCTCTCATTCTTAAACAGCTTTTTTGGGGGGTTTTACATTTCATATCTCAAAATTTAGTGATTTAAAGTACATACAAGCATTTTGAGCTATTGCCAAATCATAGCATTAAATTTTTATTATCTGACAGTCTAAGAAACGAAAGCATTGTTGTTATTATTTTGTCGACAATATCTGTCTATATTGTGCTTTTCATATCACATTTCGCTTTTTTATTATGTTTTACTACTATGTATTTACCTAATGCTGATAATAAAAAAGAAAACTGCATATTTAAAAAATTCTTTATCGATGATGTCTCAAAACTAAAGACGTTCAAAACAATCTTTAACTTATGTAAGCTAATGAATGTGTTAAGTCAAAAACAGTTCCTAACATATATGATTTACATGAGACATACAATAACATAGGTGAAGAGGAATCTGATTTGGCTAATACAGAAGAATTTTAAAATGATTCACTGTTACCGACGGAAGCTTATGTTCAAAAGTATAAGTACTTTTAAGAGTACATACTATACCAAAAAGGAAAAGAAAATTAAAGGAAAGCCATGAACACAAGTTTGAAAGTAGATAAAAACAAATAAAAAATCTGTTTTGAATAAAATGCACTTAACAAATAAAGAAAAGAAATGTATTTGAACATTTTTCAATTAAAGTTTATTCTAAATGGCTTGTTGATGACTTTTTAAAATAAATTTAAATATTAAAACAATTTTGGCCGTCATCTTGAATCTTACATTTTGAATTTTTAAATTTAACGAACATATTCGAACTCAGAGACCCCAAAAACCCCCGAAAACCATTTTCAGCCAATTTAGAGAATTTTAAATAATTTTGTCCGCCATCTTAAATCCGCCATTTTGAATTTTTAAATTTAACAAACATATTGGGTAACCATTCGCAGACAATTTTAACAATTTTTAAAATTTTTGGCTGACATTTTGAATTTTTAAATTTGACAAACATATTCGAACTCAGTGATCCCTAAAAATCTCCAAGTAACCATTTTCAGCCAATTTAAACAATTTTAAAAAAAAATTTTCGCCATCTTGAATACGCCATCTTGAATTTTCAAATTTAACAAACATATTCGACCTCAGAGACCCCAAAAATCCCCGAGTAACCATTTTTAGACAATTTAGAGAATTAAAAAAAATTTGTCCGCCATTTTGAATTTTTAAATTTAACAAACATATTGAGTAACCATTCTTAGATACTTTTAACAATTCTTTAAAAATTTTGTCCGCCATTTCGAATTTTTAAATTTAACAAACATATTCGAACTCAGAGACCCGAAAAACCCCCGAGTAACCATTTTCAGCCAATTTTGAGAATTTAAAAAAATTTTGTCTGCCATTTTGAATTTTTAAATTTAACAAACATATTGAGTAGCCATTCTTAAACACTTTTAACTATTTTTAAAAATTTTGTCCGCTCTTTTGAAATTTAAATTTAACCAACATATTCGAACTGAGTGATCCCCAAAAATCCTCGAGTAACCATTTTCAGCCAATTTAGAGAATTTTAAAAAATTTTGTCCGCCATCTTGAATCCGCCTTTTTGAATTTTTAAATTTAACGCACATAATTGAACTCAAAGACCCTAAATCCCCGAGTAACCATTTTCAGCCAATTTAGAGAACCTTTAAAAATTTCATCCGTTATCTTGAATCCGCCATTTTGAATTTTTAAATTTAACAAACATATTGGGTAACCATTCACAGACAATTTTAACAATTTTTGAAATTTTTGGCTGTCATTTTAAATTTTTAAATTTAACAAACATATTCGAACTCAGTGATCCCCAAAAATCCCCGAGTAACCATTTTCAGCCAATTTTAACAATTTTTAAAAAATTTTTTTGACATCTTGAATCCGCCATTTTGAACTTTTAAATTTAATAACAATATTCGAACTCAGCGACCCCAAAAACCCCCAAGTAACTATTTTCAGCCAATTTAGAGTATTTTAAAAAATTTTGTCTGTCATCTTGAATCCGGCGTTTTGAATTTTTAAATTTAACAAACATATTGGGTAATCATTCGCAGACAATTTTAACAATTTTTGAAATTTTTGGCTGTCATTTTAAATTTTTCAATTTAACAAACATATTCGAACTCAGTGATCCCCAAAAATCCCCGAGTAACCATTTTCATCCAATTTTAACAATTTTTAAAATTTTTTTATCCTTATCTTGAATCCGCCACTTTGAATTTTTAAATTTAACAAACATATCGGGTAACCATTCGCAGACAATTTTAACAATTTTTAAAATTTTTGGCTGACATTTTGAATTTTTAAATTTAACAAACATATTCGAACTCAGTGATCCCTAAAAATCTCCAAGTAACCATTTTCAGCCAATTTAAACAATTTTAAAAAATTTTTTTGCCATCTTGAATCCGCCATCTTGAATTTTCAAATTTAACAAACATATTCGAACTCAGAGACCCCAAAAACCCCCTAGTAACAATTATCAGCCAATTAAGAGAATTTAAAAAAATTTTGTCCACCATCTTGAAACCGCCGTTTTTAATTTTTAAATTGAACAAACATATTGAGTAACCAATCTCAGACAATTTTAACAATTTTTAAAATGTTTGTCCGCCTTTTTGAATTTTTAAATTTAACAAACATATTCTAACTCTTTTCAAATTTTCCTTGAATTTTTCACGTCAAACTTATTGTCCAATCAGCGCAGTAGAGGTCCATATTTTTTCACAGTTTTTCAATTTTAAATTAATATTCGAACTCAATGATCCCCAAAAATCCCCGAGTAACCATTTTCAGCCAATTTTAACAATTTTTAAAAAAAGAATTCGCCATATTGAATCCGCCATTTTGAAATTTTAAATTTAACAAACATATTCGAACTCAGAGACCCTAAAATCCCTGAGAAGAAGACTAGAAAGAGGAATACAAACTCGGCTGCTTAAAACAGAAGCTATGGTGCAAACCGTGGCACTATGCTTAGGCGTGCTACACCGAGGCGCGGTAGTCCTCTGCGCATTATTACCACCGATTACACTGATTTACACCTAATGCATGTTTTTATGCGACCAGAATTCATGTAGTTAAGCATATCGTGGGAATTGGTGGGGATGCACAGAAAACTACCGCGCCTCGAGGTAGTACGCCTAAGCATTCTGCCACAATTTGGACCATCAGTCCCATTCCATGTTGGGTCTCCTGTTTCTAGTCTTCTTGCCCCCGAGTAACCATTTTCAGCCAATTTTTTTTTAAAGCTTAAGACGCCATTTTGAAAAGACAGGGGTGTGGGGTGAAAATGTGTTTACTTATTTTTAAAGTACAACTATCGAATGCACGTTTTTTGAACTTCTGATAAAAATCTCCTTTCTCATTTGCGAAAGAACTGGTCTCGAATTTGCACTAAAAATTCTGTGCATTTGTGCGTTAATGGATTAAAGCGGGTTATAAAACACGATTCTAGCATCTGAAGTCAGACTTAAAAAATTAAAATTGGTGGATCCAATATGGCGGACCAAAAATTGCCAAAATCGTTTTATTTTAATAAAACATGGTATTTTAAGGTTTTTGAGTTTGCTGATTAAGAATCTGTTGTTAGATTTATAAATTTCATAATGTCGGATTCAATATGGCTGACCTAAAAATTAAAAAATTGTTTTGTTTTACTGTACCATGGAATTTAAAGGTTCTCATGGTTAAGAACAAGACATACAAAATGCGTACCTTTCAAAAATCTTTTTTTTTAATATTTTGAAATAAGAGGTTATTACATTTTAAAGAAACAATTGCCGTCTTTATGCTAAACAGCTGCTTGACAGACCTAAATATTGTTTATATATATTTAGCATTCGTTTTGTTTTGCAAGATAAAATCAATCTTATCATTGAATATATTAAAATAAACCAATTTTTTAAAATAAAATGATTTCTTCATTTTTGGTCCGCCATATTGGATCCGCCTATTTTGAATTTTTGAAAACTGACTTCAGATTCGTAATGAGCGACCTTGAATACCCTTAAATTTCATGTTATATTAAAATAAACCAATTTTTTAATTTTTAGGTCAGCCATGTTGAATCCGCCATTTTGAATTTTTAAAATCGAACAACAGATTCGTAATCAGCGACCCTTAAAATAATAAAATACGACGTTTTATTAAAATACAACGATTTCTTTAGTTTTTTTTTGAAATCTTACTTCACATTTGTAATCAGCGGCCTCCAAAACTTCTAGAAACAAAGTGGTGTATAATTGTATTAAAGAGTTTTTGAGTGAATAGTGTTGTCCAGCTAGAATCGGGTTTCAGACAACTGTGCGCTGACGGACTATTTTGCCCGATTCCATATATCTCGAAAACCACAGCACGTAAAGAAATATTTTTTCTCCGAGACGTTGTAATGGCCCCTAAAGTTGATTACAGTAAGGTCGCGGTAAGTGTCCACTCGTCGGGACCAGCGATTTCAGTAACTGTCCACTGCGTAAGCCACGCCCCAAAATCTTTTCGGGGGTTAAAGCAGGAGCGTAAACTGCGTTCGAGCAGTTGGGTTTTGAAATTGTTCAAAAGCCTCGTGCCACAGCGAAATAGACTGCACTGACGTAGTAGGAGAGGGAGGGACACTTTCTGAAACATGCTCCGGGACACTTGCTGAACCTTACCTTACCTTGCCGCGACCTTACTGTATCTAGAATGTTGGTTAGGTCGAATTTCATATAACAGAATTTTTCTTTTTTTGAATATTTGTTTCCTCGAATTAGTATTTATAAAAATGCGTAGTTAGACCAAAAGTTTTAAAAAAGCATTTGTGGGGAACTTGCCTTTAGTTTTCTCTTGCAAGCACAAGTCGTGCTTAATGTAGTAAGCGCATGCGCATTATGAAACGAGCTTCAAGCGGCAGCTTCTCTGCCGGAGAAAGATTCCGTGGATTTAGATTGGTTCAGAAACTTGTGATAGTCAGACGTGTTGTAAGTCCCGGTAGCAATAGTGAAATTTCAATGATTAAATCATTTATTATAATTTTTGTTAAAAGTAATTTGCAAATGCTAAAAATTGAAGTTTAAACAATTTTTATTAATATGACTTTTTATAAAAATGAAATATGTTAAAAGAGAAATCTTTTGTTCACAAATTTGCATTTCACAGAATTATCCTTTAACATAAGGACTATATAACCTTATTAGATATTAGATATTTTTTCTTTAAACGTATTATTATATCGTAGAATTTTTATTAGTACAAATTGCCATTTAATAGAATGTCTGCTGAATAAATAAACATTGTTCCAAACTTTTTATTTAGATACATTTCTATTTTATAGAATCTTTATTTTGCGAATCTTTATATGATAGTACAAATATTTGATCGACTGTTTGTTTAACTGTATGTTTATTAAATCGAAATTAAATTTAAACAACTTTCTATATAATCAAAATTTATAATCAACCAATTAACATTGAATCGAATCTATAATTGTTCAAACATTTGTTTGCTTAAATTTTTATTGGAAAGAATGTTCATTTATTCGATTAATTATAGTTAATCATTTTAATTTAGAGACGGAAGAATGCACCTTACAGTTGATTATCTAGAATATTTGATATGCGGAATTTCATAAGGCAGAAAGTTTCTTTGACTGAATGTTTGTCTCTTCGTATAAGCATTTGTAAAAACGCATATGTGTCGATTCAGGGTGAAAGGGACCTTAGAGCTTAGCTGCAAACATTCGATTTTTAATTTTTATTATGAAACGATAGAATTTGAGTTGTTTTTTTACATACAGTAAACAAAACTTGTTTATGTCTATTAGTTTTTGTTATTAGCGATGAAACATAGACATAACCTTACAATAACATAGGCAGCCACAAGTTCAAACTCCCTTCTTGTAAAATTCAAAACATTTGATTTTTAATTGTTATTATGAATCGATAGAATTTGAGTTGCTTTTTCACATACATAAATCAAAACTTGTTTATGTCTATTAGTTTTTGTGTTATTAGAGGTGAAACATAGGCATAACCTAATAGCAACATAGGGAGGCTCAACTTCAAACGGCCGTACGCGTAAAACTCAGTTCTGCAGCTAAGGTCCCTTTCACCCTAAATCGACACATATGTAGACGAAAGTCTTAGAATCAAATTATCGACTATTAAAATTATGTTTAAAATTAATATTTAAATAATAGAAACTGTAGTTAACTTAATTTTTAAATGTACGAATTTCAATTTAATGGGCATTTTTCCAAACCTAAACTTCACTTGGACAAATGTTTGTTGAATAGATTGACAGTTTAATATAAACGTCAGATAACCTGAATTTCGTGTGGCAGAATTTTTACACAACCTTATTTTCATATCTTATAATTTTTATTCCAATAAATTATAATTTGAAAGATTCTATACACTACAGACATTTTCTTTGATAAAATATCCATTTAGCCGAATTTAAATATGCTAGAATTACAATTTAACAGAAATACTAATAGCCGGAATTTTTTTTAACACAATATCTATTTAACAGGATGTTTAATTATTCGAAATTTTGTTTGTAATCATTTCTATATGTCTGTGACTGAGTTGGTTATTATTCTTAAATATAAAGAGTTCATATAGATATTGAGGAATCTTATTCTTGAGGATAGAAAAAATTAAGTTTCCCATGAAAAATTGTCTTCTTGTTGCTACATTTAGAAGCCCAGATTTAGTTCGAAATTGAGAAATATGCTCAAATTTAGGCAAGTTATAAATAAACCGAATGCAGGCATTAAAAGATCTCTCAAGTTTGCTATTCAGTTCATTCGAAATATTATCATAAACTTCACAACAGTAATCGTAGAAAGGCAGTATAAGAGACTTAACTAAAAGAAGCCTAGTTGAAGTAGGTAAGGAATCCTTTTTCTTATTCACCTGACGAAGAACTGTATAAGTTTTTAGCGAAATATCGGATACATGCTCTTTCCAGGACAGTGAACGATCAAATATTAGACCCAAATCCTTGACTGATTCATGATAGCAAATAGGCATTCCTCCTATTTGTAGTGGGGAAGAGACGAAAGAGTTTCCATTGATGGGCCGCCAGTTGGACCAAAAACAATGGCCCTGGTTTTACTTGGATTAAGTACAAGCCCATTGTTAGCAGACCAAAGAGCAATATTATCAATATCCAACTGAGTCTGTAGAAGCAATTCTTGCAGTCTTCTAACAGGCCCAGTCCTATAAACCTTAAAGTCATCTGCAAATTTATGGTAATTAGAAAACTATAGCCCCCTTCTAAGATCAGCAACATACAAATTAAATAGCAAGAGCGCAAACGATGAGCCCTGGGGAACACCACACTTGACCCTTCCCCACTCTGACGACGCTCCCTTATCATTAATTACCCTTTGAGTCCGGAGGCTAAGATAAGACTGGAACCAGAAGCAGACGGAATTGGATATGTTGAATAGTTGTAACTTATGTAATAGCAAATTGTGGTCAACCAGATCGAAAGCCTTGGAAAAATCAAAAAAGACAGCAATTGTAATTTCCTTCTTGTCCATACCAGTTTTGATATCATTTGTGAATTTTAAGGAGGCTGTACAAGTGCTATGTTTAGAACAAAATCCAGACTGAAGTGGATCCCATAAACTATTTATACTAAGGTATTCAGTAATTTGTTTACAAACTATTTTTTCCAACTCTACATGGGTTTGATACTTTAGGGATAGGACGTATTGAACTTTTTTTCCAAGGATCAGGAAATATTCCAGTTTGTAGTGAGAAATTATAAATATGGAGGAGAATTGGAAAGATGATAGGAAGAGCTAAAATGATCATTTTAATAGAAATACCATCCGGGCCCAACGCATTAGTTTTTATTTCTGCAATTGTTTTAACAAGAGTATCAGGGGAAATATCTGAAAAATAGAATTTTGTGACGTCAAATGAATTCAAGGACGAGAATTTTGTAGGAGTGTTTAAAAGAGGTTTCACAGAGAAATTTTCAAGAAGTTCCTGTGTAGAGAAATTTGAGTCGTGAGACTCACCTTTTTTTGATGGAATAATCATTCTATATTTATAATTATTAAATGCATCTCTAATCTTAGTTTGGACCAAATTGCGGACCCTTTTGAACTCAGATTTAGTAGAACTATTATTAGATCTTCTAGTTAAACGATGCAATTTATTTCTTTCTTTGATAAGAAGCCTAATCTCATTTGTCATCCATGGTGAATGTCTCTTTCGAGGGCGAACCGAATGTAATGGAGCAAATATGTCAAAAGCAGAAATTAAATGGGAAGTAAGTTTTTCAACTTTTCCATTGACATCGGTGTCCGAGTATATACTACACCAGTCGCACGTTGACAAATACTGTATAAGTTCAGATTCTGGGATAGTTTTAAGGTTATGTGTTAATTTTGAAAGGACAGGATCTGGAACCTGATCTCCTGAAAACTCAAAGGTGACATCAATTAAGTCATGGTTGGATAGAAAGGAGACAGGTTGTTGTGAGTAAGATATAACTTTATCCAAATCGTCAACAAGCGCAATATCAATTCTACTACTAGAGGAATCAGTGTGGTGGGTAGATGAATGAGGAACAACGGACAGTCCAGTAGAATAAATTAGTGATAAAAGGTATTTGGTTTTAGAATCAGAGACATTTAAATTAGTGTTAAAATCACCTAAAATAATAGAGTTGTTAAAGTTCGGAGTAAGTGAAAAAATATTGTTTTCTAATTCTTCCCCAAATGTAGCTTTTGGAGGTTTGTAAATCACCCCCACCAATGCACTATCCTGACGACTTCTGACTTCCAAAAACAGAAACTCAGCACTAGGGTAAGGCCCTTCTAGACTTTTAGATACAACCGAGTATTTCAGGCTATGATGTACGTAAAGACAAACTCCCCCACCTCTACGTAATTCTCTGTCATTGCGAAAGAGCATGTAGTTTTCGAGTTCAACATAGTTAGATGCAATGGATGGCGATAGCCAAGTTTCTGAGACTGATATAATGTGGTACGAGGAATCCTCGAAAAAAAATTTAAATTCATGTATGTGAGCCAAGAGAGATTGGGCATTAACATGGCAAATCTTTACTGCCTCCATTTTAGGTTAATAAAAAAAATAACAACAAGTCATAGTCAAAAGAATAAGATTCAAGTAGGAAAATTTAAAAATGTTAACTATTACTTTGCAAAAAAAGTCACAGAGGGCTCTGAAAAAAAAACATTTGAATTATAGTAAGAAACAATAGTTTAAAAGGAGTGGAAAAAGTGTAAATTACGCACTACACAGCTGGTAAATTGGGTTTACAGAAATATAAAAAAATTGACAGATTACATAAACCGCAATAATCACAAATAAAGCTTAGTTTTTCAGTGAATGTACATCCAAAACAAAAGTTTACTAAAAAATAAAAGGTAAAGAAATATTTGTTCAATTTGAAATAACTCACATGAGAAGTAACATGTAGTAAAAAAACAATCAGTAGAGAAATTCGAAAAAAAATAACCGATAATTGCTATTTTAACAATTCAATATAGGCCAGAGAAGTAAGCTGTATTCTTCTGTTTCCATTCTTTTTCAGACATAGAATTCTTCCACCGTCAGTCCAGAGATACTTAATTTTGCTACTCCGCTTGAGTTGAAGAGCTGCCGCATATATTCGTCTATTCATAGGTGTTAACGACTCGCAGAGAAATGTAAGACTTATCCTTATCGGGCCATCCAATGTCCGTAGTAGAGAAGCTTTTCCTCAGCTTACGTTGTTGAATGCATTTGTCCCTTAGTTCCTGATTTTTCAGTTTAACAACAATAGTAGGGTGAAAAGTGGAGGACCCATTATCCACCCCTCTAATGCGATAAATCTTGGATAAGCTGTCAGTTTCCAGTTGAACATTAAGATTTTCAGCAATCGTAGTAAAAATTTTAGAGAGATCCTCATTAGGTAGAGCCGGCAAACCATGAATTTCTAGCGTTGTGAGCAAGGAATTTTCATCATGGAAATTGAGACTCTTTTCTAGACGACCAATTTTATTGTTAAGTTCACTGGTTTCAGCCTTGAGATCAGCGAGTGAATCAGTATAAACCTTACTGTCAAATTCTAGCAATTCAATTTTTCTCGAGTTATCCGCAATATCACTTTTCAAGGCATTTACTGTTTTGCTGAGATCTTCATTAAACTGTTGCTGCTTTGATTCAAATTTCTTAAAGAAATTATGCATAGTTTGCTGGAATTGAGCAATGGAGTTACTCTGCCCCTGTTCGACAGCAACCCGAATAGCATCCGTGAGTCCGGCCGGGAGGGCATCCTGCGAGAGAGGGTTTACCACAAGAGGCTGGTTATTACTAGTTAATGAGCCCTTCCTTGTAGAGATGTCGCTCACAATGGAATTTTTACATTTAGAACAATTAAAATCATTACGATTCTTTTTTATGTTGTCAAACTGTTCTTTGGTGATGTTAACATTAACACACTTGAGATGAAAAATTCCAGCACACTTAGCACAGACCACTGAGGAACTGTTTCTAGCAACTTGCTGCTCGCATGCTGTACAGGCCGCCATGGTCACGTTGTGTTCGACACTCGTAAAAGAAAAGTGAAAAACACTCACAAAACTCCAGAAAAATTTTAAGCTGATTGGGCTCACCGCAGCACAATGTAGAGAGTCGTTACACTAGACACAAGACAGTCTCCAAAGAATATAAATATAAATAAAAAGTTTAAAAATAGTCAACAGGTTCAAACAAAACGTCTGTTTAGTTTAGCCGATAAAATAATTTTTTTTAGAGATTTTTGAAAAATTATCAACTACTCGACAAAAAAGTTTAGATTATTAGCCTATAATTTGCTTTGGAAATAGGAGTTTAAATTTGCAATGTGTGTTTGTAACATGTTCCGAGATCCTGACTTTAATTTTGAGTTTTGATAATATACAAACTTCGAAGTTTGGAATATTCGAGAGAGATTGAGTAGTGCCTTGCGATGCTCAAAAAATACATATTTATACAAAAAAGACACTTCCAACCTGAATACCTCAATTTTGAACATCACAATGGGTACTAAAATTGTAATCAGATAGAAGGCACATATAAAATCACGTTTTCCTATTATTTACAGAAAATCCATAGAAAATCGATTTTTTCAAGTAAAAAAACGAACTTTTGTAGTAAAACGATTTTTCTTTTTGGAATCCAAACCTTTATTTCTGCTCAAAATGACTTTAAATTATATTATTTATAATCATAGAAGATATATATTTTACATATATTATAAAATTTTGACAATTGAGAGCTGTCAATGTAACTGTCAGCTTTACCAAAAAGGCAGTTTTTTTAATGAAAATGACAGCTGGCAATTCAACTGTCAACTTAGCCAAAAAGCAATTTATTTTTATGAAAATGATAGTCTATGGGTTTTGTAACCTATGGGTTTTGTACACCGAAAAAAATATCTTCTTTTTTTGAGAGGAACATTCCTATCATAAAATCCTCTTGAGTTTTTTACTCAAAATGAGCTAATTATACTACAACCAAAAGTATTTTCCTCTGTTTTTAAGAGAAAAAATATTAAAAGACGACTCTCACGGTTTAATCTTATGTTGAGAGTAATCCACTACTTTCGATAGGAAACGTCCAATCAAAAGTAGAGGAATATCCTCTATATCTTCTTCTTCTTCTTCTTCTTCTTCTCCTTCTTCTTCTTCTTCTTCTTCTTCTTCTCATGCGTCAATATATGCGCATGCGTTGGCATGTACAGGAATAAATCCTTGTAATCTAGCCATGACCAAGTATTATGAGAAAGGCAGTGGTGCCGTCGGTAGCGTGTGTCCGAAAGTTGAATCACAAAGCACGGGAAAACGTAATTAAGGAAATTAAATGCGTAATTGGGCTTTTTTTAAAAAATCAAAAATATGCGAGGAAATTGAAGAGGAAGGGTTAGAAAGAAAAATATCACTTTTGAAGGGAGCAAAACATCTGAGAGATTTTGTGAGGCGTTGTATGAGTTTCGGTCTGATGTTGTTAAATCTAGGACAGTTCCAGAGAACGTGTTCAAGATCTTCGTTTATAGTTGGGTCACAAGAACAGGCAGGAGATGCAACTATATTTTTCCTAAAAAGGCTCTCGTTAAGGGAGTGATGGTTGCTTCTCATTCGACAAAGAGAAACAATCCATTCTCTCTTAGCATCAAAAGAAGAGAACCACGGTTTTTTACGGCGTCGGTAGTAGTGTTCCGTATAATAAATTCCAAAAGGGCGTCCTCTAGTTTCATAGTATTCGTGACATTTTCTGTGAAGGTATTTACGAAATTGGGATGTGAAATCAGAATGTGGTAAGCCTATATTTAGGAAAGGTTCGTTAATCGATGCCAGTTTTGCGGCTTCGTCAGCAATCTCATTTCCCTCCAGGCCTAGGTGTCCGGGAATCCAAATCAATGAATTTTCAAAATCTATAGCTGATAATGCTGCCAAACGATTTCTAATCAAAAGTATGATATAATGTTTAATATTAAGAGGATGAGGTGCAGAGACGCTTCTTAGAACACTCAGAGAATCCGAAAATATAGCTACTTTTTTGAGGTTTTTGTCTTTAATATAATCCAAAGTTAAGAATATAGCAAAGGCTTCAATGGAGAAGATAGAAGCAGAATTGTCGATTTTCCAAGAGTTGATGATCTGTTTGGAAGGACATATGGATGCACATCCTGCTCTATTATGCTCTTCTGATTTCGAGCCATCGGTATAAAAACAAATATGGTCCTTGTATTTTGTGTTTAAGATATCTTTAAATAGGAGAGGAGGATTGACTGATCTCTGGATCTCCTGACCTTCTTCGATTATTACGTGTGGAATAAATAAGTGGTCGCTATATGGAACTTCATAACAAGTAAGGAGAGACGATTGTTTTATCTGCTTTCGATGTCTGGTGACAGATTGGAATGTTGATGAGAGAGTGAAGCAGTTTAAAACGTTATACGGATTATTTAGTGAGGAAATTCTTAATAAATGTGTCAGATTGTTTGGAAGCGGGTGATTAAGATTAGATAACGTTTTTATTAGATATTTCTTTGTGAGAAAATAGAATCTCACTTTGAGAAATGGTTCGCAAGCTTCTGCCACCATCACATTAATTGGAGTGCTCATTCTGTATCCGAGAGTTAACCTAATGGCACTGTTTCTCAATTTTGCTAGTTTTTCAAACATTTTGTGGTTCTTGAAGCAATAAATTTGTGACCCATATTCTATGGAGCTCCTAATTAGTGCTCTGTAAATAGTGAGAAGAGTATGAGGGTGGGCTCCCCACCATGTGCCTCTCAAAACTTTAATTATGTTTAAGATTTTATTTAGTTTGCTCAGAAGAAATGCGAAGTGATTGTCAAAAGAAAGATTGTAATCCAAAAAAATACCCAAAAATTTAGCATGATTTGTAGGTAGAATGATGGTATTGTTAAATGATAAGTGAAGATTGGGATCGTCGAAATTAATATTTCGTTTGTTGAACAAAACAAGTTTTGTTTTTTGTGGACAAATGTCTAAGCCTCTGTTTGATAGAAATACCGAGAGTTCATTAAGACAGATTTGTAGGGATCTTATGCATTGAGTGGGGTCTTTGTATCTTATAAGAATGACAATGTCATCAGCGAATTCTATTATTTTGCAGTCAGGTGGAATAGTTTTGTGAAGGTTTCGTGTATAGAGAGAGTATAGAACTGAGCTTACAATACACCCCTGAGGGAGACCCACTGTACTAATTCTGGGACCAATGATTTCTCCGTTTATGTTAAAGAAGATGTTTTTGCAGGCAATACCGTTGTAAATGAATTTCGCGATGGGTAATGGAACTCCAATTTCTTTGAGCTCTTCAGCCAAGATGCTTGGAACAACGTTAGGGAAGGCTCTTTTTATATCTAAGAATAGTGCAGCTGTAACTTCTTTTTCCACGAAACCTGTCCAGATTTCAGTAGAAATTAGAGACAGGTTATCTATACAAGATTTTCCTTTACGGAAGCCAAATTGTGTTGGAGCCAAGACAGAATTATGCTCTAGAAACCAAATTAGCTTGTTGTAAACTAATTTCTCTAGTAGTTTAAACATGTTTGAAGCGAGTGCTATAGGACGAAATTCTCCTGGAGATGACTTAGGGATAAAAAATATTAGAAACTCATTCCAAGAGGGAGGAAATTTGCCAGATAAAATAATTTGATTGAAAATATGTAGTAAGATTGATTTAGCTTCTATAGGCAGTTTCGTGATGATAATATTATTAATTTTATCTAATCCAGGAGCAGATTTTAATTTTAAAGTTGAAATAGCAGTGTTAAGTTCTGTGATGTTAAATTCTAATTGAAGGAAGTCATTGCGTCGGAAGTTATCTGGGAATGAGTTAAAGAAGGTTGTAGGTGGACACATTTCGTTTATAAGCTCGTGTAGCTTTGCAATAGTCTCAGTATCCGATGAACATGATGATGTTGCCGGTTGAGTAAATCTGTTTTTAAACATTTTTATTGTCCTCCAGACCCTTGTGATAGGAGTAGTTCTGTTCAGGTTGTTGCAGAAATCCTGGAATGATTGTCTCCTGGATTCATTGTAGATATGTTTTGCTTTTGCTTCCGATTTTTTGTAGATTAAATCGTTTTGATAGTTGGCTTGGTTTCTAAAATTTTTTGCGGCTAAATGTCTGTTTTCAGTTGCCTTTTCGCACTCGTCATTCCACCATGGGGCAGGAATGAATAGCTTGCGTCTGCTACTTGTAGTATGGTTAGAGACATTATTCTGTCGAGTCGGTGGAGATGCCGATGTAATCGCTTGATCTATACATTGTGTAAGGGTGTTATACTTGTGAACAGGATCAAAGGTTTCTGAATGAAATGAGTCATAGTTCAAGATAAGTTCATTTTTTAAAATAGAGTCGAATAAAATCCAGTTCGTGTTTTTTAAATTATATTTATGAGTAGAAAATTTGGAAATGGAAACCTGAACTCCAAGGTGCGTGACCACTGGGTAGTTATCACTCCCGAGAGGATCATCCCACACCTCGTGTGAGCAGGTTGTAGAGAAATTAGAATTAATGAAAGATAGGTCGAGAATAGAGGGGTTTTCATGAGGTCTGTTGCGAAAAGTGGGGTTTCCGTCATTTAAACAAATAAAGTCCAGGTTATCCAGAGCAGAATAGAGGGAATCGCCATTTGGGCAAGATCGAGAGCTACACCAAAGGAAGTGGAAACGATCAGTAATTTTCCTATAGATGTGTCAATGGCAATAGAAAGAGTTTCCAATCTATTCTCGATGTTAAGAATAGTTGAGATTTTAGAAAATGTTATTCCTTTTTTAATGGCAATTGCAAGACCTCCGCATTTGCGGATAGGTCTGTCAGCTCTGATGATGTTAAATTCAGAGTTAAGTGAAAACAGTTTATTTGGTTTCAAGAAAGTTTCGGACAAAAGCAAAATATCAAACTGGTTTGAAACTTTAATAATATCAGATTTTTTGTTTGTGATTCCTCGACAATTCCATTGCATTATTCTTATTTTTTTGAGGCCATTTTAAGGTTTGGGTATAAAGTTTGAAAGATTCTTCACATCTGCAGAAAGGTTGTTTATAAACTGGTTGAGAGTTTCCGTATTAGGTGAGGTATTAGAGGTAAATACATTAAGAAGCTTAGTGAGGGTATTAATTAGACTGTTGATTATTATGGCAGGGTCTTGGCTTAGTGAATGTTTTTGTTGACGAGCGAATATGGAAGGATACGAAAACTGTTGACTGGAGAAACTCGTATGAGGCAGTATACTATTGTCATCAGTGATAGACGCATCTTTACCATTGTCCAGAAGAGAGTAGGATTTTTTTGGGCATGGGCTGGACACGTGCAGAGAAGGGATAGAGTTTTTATATTTAGTGAATTGTTTATTATTGTTGTTTTTTTGCTTTACATTGTAGTTCTTTGGTTTCGATAAGGGAACTGATCGTCGACTAGCGTCAGGAGGTGCAGAATCAAGAGCTGCAGAATAAGAATGGTCCTGGGAGAGTAAGTTGTCGGGCGTTGAAAAGTGGCAATCGCCAAGTTCGGGATAGTTGCTAAAGTTGAATTGTGGTGATGGATTTAAAGAGTTTTGAAAGGATGATGGTGTTTTAGATTTTTTCGGTCTCAGGACTGCTTTTGCCTCGGAGCATGTGAGACAATGATTTACTGCAAATGCGCGAAAATCTTTTTGAAATTGATATTCAGGGCAATTAATTGAGTTTGGTAGATGCGGACCGCTACAATGAACGCATTTTGGTTCGCTGTTTTCGAGAGGACAGTGGTTAATTGTACCGTGGTCTTCGTCACCGCAATGTCTGCACGTTTTCTTTGACTTACAGTACTTGCTAATATGTCCATATTTTAAGCAGTCCCAGCAGATCTTTACTGAGGGCACATAGGGTTCAACGTTTAAAGAGGCGTTAAAAATGGCAACTTTTGGTGGAAGAGAACGTCCCTTGAACGTTAAAAGGACTGAAAGTGAAGGGACATATTCTGTTTTGTTTGTTTCGCTGTTCGTGATTTTTCTGGAAAGTCGACGTGCTTCTAAAATAATATTGCATTTTATACAATATATTTATATACAATATAATAAAATATATACAAAACGGTTTAAATCTTTAATATGAGAACCCGGTACGGAGCTCTCAATTAAAATTTTGCACTCACCTCTTGTCGTTTCATCGTAGAACAAACCATGTGGTCGATTATCAACTTTCTTATTATTACCTGGTGGAAAGATTAATTCCTTATCTGAAGTGTCAACAGTCAAGTTGATCATTGTTACATCCTCAATTTGCGATGTGTTAGAATTATTTGATTCTTCTGTTTTACGCCTTTTTGTGCCACCAGGAAGGCTTGGGCCAGGATCGAGAAGGACACCTTCTCTTTGTCTTTCAGCAAATGCGTCATCTAAACCGTTCTCAGAGTTTTGAGGATCAGGATTAGGATTGGGAGGGTCGAGGTTAGGTCCGCTTTCTTCTGCAGAATCCATTTTTCTGCTTGAGTGAGCATCAGCTCAGACACACGGTCTGAGCCGCCGAAACTTCTCACAAGTTGAGGTTAGGTTGTCGAAACTATTTTTTTTTTCGAATGATCACAAAAAAAATTCAACACGTTCTTATTATTAATATGAAAAACAATTTATGCGTAAATTTTTGAATCTAAATTAGCACTGATAACCGTAAAAGCACACAAAAATTTGTAATATCCGCGCACTATCAAGTCCGCGTCGGTACTCACCATCCTCTATATCGTATTTGCATATGCGCGTCGCGTCGCGTCGTCAGTTTTAACGTTTATTTTCACCTTTAGTTTTCGATTGTGGAAGACAATTTACAGTGTGTTTTAAATGATTTAAGACTGGATGATAATATTTTAGTATTCTGTGCACCTAATAATATTTTTACTTTATTATTTGTTTGTGTACGAATGTGAAATTGAAGTAAAAGACCAATATAACCTAACAGTGTGACATGTTTATTTTACTCGCGTATTTAATAAAACAATATACAAAATGTTCGAATATTAATGAATATTCTTTTCTTCATGTGAATCAATTAAGATAGTTAGTAGTTATCTCTCATTGGTGAATTTAAAGCAAAATTGACACGTTTCGATAAAACTACAATTCCCTAGATTATTTACAAAAAGGTATAATTGAGCAATAATAAATAGTTTAAACAATGGTATTAGAAATTGATTATTATTATATATCTACTTTTATGCGTGCTTTGTCAGTTTGCAGAAGTAAAAAAAGTCCCATTTTCAAATACACATTCAAAAAATACTTAATAAATAGCAACAATTATTTGTTTAAACAATTTTGAATCTCATAATAGACTAATATTACTTTTAATGTAATCATAAAACATGATAAATGTTCAACTATGAAAAAAAAATTTTGTTTTTAAAAATTATGAATGAATTTTTTAAATTAATTGTTACAAACAATCCATAAAAAAACATTACTGCATTTCGGAACTGTAATTTATTACAATCAAGTATCATTTGTACATTTTTTTAAAGAGCTAATTTTGGTTATAGAAATGAATATTTTTGATTTGTTAAAATACAATTGTTTATAACAATTAAATTTTTAAAATAAGCTAGTTATGTATCTTCTATGTTATAAATGGGTGATTCTTCTGAAAGTATCTCTTTTGACCGGTTTTATGTGTTTTTTCAATTCTGCAATTTCTACACAATTTTATTTATTGTCACCTTCTCCAATCAAAATTTAGCCTTTTAGTTTTATTAAAAATCCATAGGCAATTTCATTAAGCCGTATCTGCGTGTGATACTGCATTCATCTCCGAAACCTTTTTGGAGACACTTCATCTCCGAAACTTTCTTGATTTGAAAAAGCTCGGATATAAATTTGGATGAACCACAATGCTTAAAGCATTTCTTAAAGCACTGTGTAAAGGGTAAATATTGACTGTAAAAATCGACAACAATTAATAATGAACAGATTGTACAAAATAAGACGAAATAAAAATATATTCAAAAAAGGCACTTTCATAAGAATCAGACAAATACTATAATTTAAACTCATTTTGAACACAAATAAAGGCATGGAGTCCATAAAGAAATATTAGTTTACTGCAAAAGTTCGCTTTTACAACTTTGTTTAAAAAAAGGTTTCAAAAAAAATTAATTATGTAGCTTTTTAAACACACCTGTCCTGAATGAAAAAAAAGTTCTTCCCCGATGCCGAAAGAAAACTCTTGCATATTTTGAATCCTTTCGATTCAAAGAAACAAAATTTTAAAGGTACAAAATCGTATCTGATCCTCCTGACCGATTTTTATAATTTTAATGTACATTTAGTGCAGTATAATAAAAAAATTTTAGGTTATGTTATGTTTAATATGATGTATGTTCACATGTTTCTTGTTTTATAAAAATTCACTTCACTTCATAGAAGCATATTTCATTTGTTAATAGGACCATATTGTATTTTTAGCATCGTTTTTGAACAATTAATTCGTATTTATAAACGATTAATTTTTAAATTATTATCTCTTTGTTCATATTAATAGTTGTTAATATGTCCTTTGGGACTGAATTAACAAATTTAATTAATTATAATGCACTAAACGAACATCAAATGTAATGAAAAACAGTCAGGAGGATCGGATATGATTTTGTGCCTTTAAAATTTTGTTTCTTTGAATCGAAAGGATTCAAAATATGTAAGAGTTTTCTTTCGGCATCGGGAAAGAACTTTTTTTTCATTCAGGACAGGTGTGTAAACCTCTTAAAAACTTAACATCTTTCAAATAAAACAAAGAAAATTTAAAATCCGTTAAGAATTGCAAGCTCTAGACTTTTTTTACCAATAAATTTCACGTCTGCCCATCTTTTAAATAGACTGAGGAATATTATGATCCAGCCCTAAAAAACATTATTCGAGAAATGTATATTTTTTTTGCATTCTGCAAGAAGAAATTGGACTTCCGCTCCTGAGGGCTTCTGCCAAGGGATTTTGATGTCTAATGTTGTCGGTTCTACAAATCATGTATTACAATTGTAAGTACTTTGTTTTGTTGGTGCGTGGTTTTCAATAGGAAGGTAAAACAAATTCATTCGAGTCAATTACAATTAAATTTTAAAGTACCATATTTGTTAGTCTAAACAATTGTTATTAAGACTGTTCTTTTGAAATTGTCAATTGTTATTTCTTATTACGCGAAATCAAAAAGTTTTTTTTTATAACGTTTATCTTATGATTGTTTCGAATTAGTTATTAGTTAAGTTGAAATTGATTAAATAGTAATTGATGTATTGAAAATAATTAATTGAATTAAATTTAAAAACGTTTTTTGTTTATAAGTAGCATGTGTACATATTGTCGGCGCCATTATTTTTAAAAATTATATTCATAAAATAGTATTTCTGTAGATTGACATAACACGAGTATTTCCAAAGCCTATGCATACAGCTCGTGTTCTCGAAGTATAGTGCGGCACGAGTATTCTGAAAGTTTTTTACCCAGGATATTATTTTTTTTTTTTTTGACAATCAACTTTTATTTTAATAAGAGGACTTCTTCTCACAGAGTTTTCTTGTTATTATAGTATAGAATTTATTTATTTATTATTATAATTTTATTCTATTTTTATTTATTTTTTCATTCTTATTTTCTTTTCTCTATTTGTCAAAATGCCTGGTGGGGGCACAGATGACGAGTATAAGAACACTAAGCTGAACTTATGTTCGAGTATGCTCACCTTTCATCTGAAAGAGCTCGAGTGGGGGCGGTTATATCGGTCTTAGATTTCGAGGTCGTCATGATTACTAGTGATTTAATACAAGCAATTCTTCCGACACCAAATTTATACACTGAAATTAAAAACAGATTAATATCTAATTTCTCCGTGTCTTCTGAGGCTCGTTTGAGACGGGTCTTGAAGGGCGATATACCCGGAGAGGGAAAACCTTCCTTGATTTTCAGCAGGATTAGGAACTTGAGTCAGGACAAGTGTCCGGAGGATGTCAATAGAGATGTGTTTTTAGATCAGCTTTCCAGCGATTGCAGGGACGCGTTAGCTATTAGCGGCATTGCCGATAGAAAATCGTCCCTTTAAGAAAAATCGTTCCAAGACGCCAAACAGAAATTTTTTCAAACCTAGAAACAATACGAACGGAATGTGTTTTTATCATGCAAAATACGCAGAGAAAGCTCTGAAATGTATTCCGCCTTGTAGTTATAATTAATTAGAAAAGTCGGGAAACTAGTTGTGCCGCATGGCAGCGATTCAATAAACAATTTCAAGGGTAGCAAGAGGCTGCATATAAAAGATAAAGAGTCAGGTTTATTATTTTTGGTCGACACTGGCTCGGACGTGTCCATAATTCCGGTTGACTCTAGGAAGAAAGCTAATCCCTCTCCAATTCATGTGCTTTATGCCGCAAATAATTCGCGAATAAACACATATTAGGAGAGAAGAATGATCCCCGACTTCGGTCTTAGAAGAAACTTTACTTGCAATTTTCGTATCGCGTCTGTTCCGTACCCCATAATAGGTGCTGATTTTCTAGCCTATTATGGTCTTTTAGTCGACTTGAAGCGTCGACAATTAGTCGATACTCGCACTAGTTTTGAAGCATCTCGTTACCTGAAAAATGCACGCGTCGTTAACGTAAGTTCGGTAGATAAGAGCTTACCAGTGTCGCGCATCTTAAATAATTTTCCGGAAATTACAGGTTAATCCCAGACGTCAGAACGTTTATCGGTGGGTGTTTTTCATCACATGGTAACCGACGGTCCTCCCGTAGCACATCGTGCAAGACGTCTGTCTCCGGACAAATTAAAATCAGCAAAAGCTCAGATCGAAAAGATAATGAAAGCGGGAATTTGCCGACCTTCCAGTAGTCCGTGGGCCTCGCCAATTCATATGGTGAGCAAAAAAGACGGAGATTGAAGGGTCTAAGGAGATTATACTCGACTTAATGCAGTTACAGTTCCGGATCGCTTTCCTATTCCGTATTTGCATATCACCAGGTTTCAGTTTTCCCTGATGACGTACCCAAGACGGCTATAATCACACCTTTTGGGCTTTTTGAATTTTTAGCTGTGCCTTTCGGAATAAAGGAAATGCTGCGTGACGCTACTGTCTTGTCTCATCCTGCTTGTGATGCTCCTACAAGATTAGTAACTGACGCTTCAGATTCTGAGATAGGGGCAACCCTTGAACAGTTATTGACTGGTGTCTGAAAGCCATTGGGTTTTTTCTTTCGAAAATTCTCAGCGTCTCAAAAAAGTACAGTGCGTATAATAGAGAGCTCACGGCAATATATGAGGCTGTCAAGTACTTTCGGTATTTCTTAGAAGGTCAACATTTTCAGCTGTGTACTGACCACAAACCCCTTGATTACATGTTTAAAAAGGATCCGAATAAGGCTTCTTCGAGACAGCAAAGACAGATCTAGTTTCTTTCACAATTCACGACAGATATCGACCATTTGACTGGGTCATAAAATGTAGTAGCCGATTGTTTAGCTTTAACTTTTATTAAAGGACGGGAAGAGTTCGTTGGTACTCAAAAGAATCGAGTGGGGATCCTTTAGATAGACAATAATCAGTTAATTTTTCGGCAATTTCCAGGGCAGAAGGAAATCCAAGTTTATGCATTAAACACGGTAACCTTTGGAACCACTTCTGCTCCTTTTCAAGCTTAAAGAGTAATCTTACAACTTTTACAGGATTAGGGCTACGCACGAGACCGAGACCAGTCTCAGTCTCGTCTAAGTATCGTCTCGCTTTCCGAGACGATATTGAGACGATACCGCAAAAAACATTTCCGAGACGATACCGAGACGATACCATGATAAAAGCAAATCTCGGCGAGACTCTCGCCGAGTAACTGTAATTATGAACTTCTTTACTACGGATAACAGATATAGATATCTATTTTTAAAAGCTAAATAATGCAAGTATAGAAGTCGAGGTTGTCGAAGAAGAATGTGAAGTATCGGTTTAAAAGTATTGTCCAACATTTCACTTATTGTTAATTTTGCTGCTTGTAAGCTTTACATTTTTAAACAACATTTTATTTTTAATCTTATTTAGCTGAGAATTTGTAAGCCATAGCGATACTATTAAATCAACAAGACCCAAGACGTTTTTAACAATTAACAGCTGATTTGCAAAAGTTATCTTTTTATTATAAATAATTTAACAATTGTATTCTGCAATTACTATGTTTTATTTTTTCGATGTTTTTAAGATTGAGACTAGACAAGACCAAAATTATGAAGGCGATACTGAGACGATACCGAGACGAGACCATCAATTTTCCATTTTTTCGAGACCGAGACGAGACTCTGTCAAATATCGTATCGTATCGTATCGTGCGCAGCCCTACGATATTCGTTTTTAACATGTGCATCTCGACATCGTAGGTCCTTTACCGATTCGTGATGGTTACCGATACTTGTTGATTATGATGGACAGCTTTTTTCGTTGGCCGGAAGCCATGCTCTTACAAAATATGGAGGCTCTCACAAGTAGCCAAGCTATTTTTGAAGCTTGGATCTCTCGTTACGGTTCCCCCGAAGTTGTTTCTACGGATCAGGGTATATATATTAGAACGCTAGCATAGACATCTTAAAGCTGCTTTAATCTGCCATTCAAATGAAGACTGGAACAAATCTTTTCCGACGGTAGTGTTAGGTTTAAGGACAATTGTCCTGGATATAGGCGCATCACTAGCGGAGTACCTCTATGGCACTACTCTCAGAATTCCGGGCGAATTTGTGTTATTCTATGATTTCTCTGATAAAAGAAACTACTTTTTGTCAGAATTCCGTGGGCATATGCGATCGGTTAAACCAATTCCGGTTGAACACCGGCACAAACAAAAAATGTTCGTTTTTAAAGATACTTGTTCTTACGTCTTTTTGAGGGCGCGTCCGGTTAAAAAGTCATTAACATGTCCTTATTCAGGTTCACATAAGATTATCTATCGCAAGTCAGACAGAGTGTATTTGATTGACGTAATTGGTGTTAATAAGCATGTTAGCGTCGA
Organism: Ganaspis brasiliensis; assembly: GCA_037103525.1. Classification (NCBI taxonomy): domain Eukaryota; kingdom Metazoa; phylum Arthropoda; class Insecta; order Hymenoptera; family Figitidae; genus Ganaspis; species Ganaspis brasiliensis. Next base: position 541,921 of record JAZKLR010000223.1, on the reverse strand, counting down.
AAATCTCAAACCGGCGTATTTTTTAAACCCGAATCTTGACACTTCTTACGATGGAAATGATGTAAATTCTAGTGATCCGCCGTCGTCTGGTACAAACGTAAATGAAAATTTTAATTTAACTCGCAAAAATGTAGGGGAGACCGGGGCTATTCGGCTCACTTTTGGTCAGACAGGAAAAAAGTTAGGAAATTATTTTTTAAATCCAAACATGGATATATCATTTAGTAGCCTAGCATTTACACTTTCAAATTTGCAAGGACTTTTTGATTTATCTTTTATAGTTTTAGCTCTAGATAATTTTGAATGCAGATATACCAAATTCTCAAACTGCAAATTTGGCAGGTAAATCGGCTCACCCTGTGGGGCAATTCGGCGACTTTTATTTTTTACGAAAAATCAAAAAGTTCAATAACCTTTATTTTGTAAATCTGAAAAGTACCTATATTCTTATTATAATTATGCAGTGATGGATCAAGGTCAAAATTTGGGGGGGGGGGGACTGGGGCCCCTAAAATTAAAGAAAATTCATTAGACCTCACTTTTTTTAATTTTTTTATAAAAAATAAAAAAGTTAGTACACTCATTATTGGTAATTATTAAAAGTAGTTATATTCTTATCATAATTAAGCAGGGGCGGATCAAGACAAAGTATTTTTGGATAAGATGATTAACCGTCGCGTGAGCCCATTTACCCCACCCTGACTTTTGGCACTTTAAAACAAATACAAGTCACATTTGATACATATAAATAAAATAGCATAGATGTATCGAAAGAGCACACCTGAGAGCATAAAAAAAACTTACCCAAAAAAATTAGGCTCGTAAATTAATGTACTAAAAACGTAAAAGTTTGTAAGTAAAAAGTGTACGCGCGACGCATAAAAACATAATACTCTACCTGGCACGAGGCTGAATCAATAGAATTACACTAAATTTTGTTTACCTAACTAAAATGTTGAGACCTATATTCTATAGCGACCTTTCCCTCCTAGGTTCTAATTAAGGCGTGAAATCGCTAATGAGCCGAATTACCCGCCGGTTCGGATTGCCCCGCTCTCCCCTACTTTGTTCGTATTTGAACAAAAAAACAGTTATGTTTAATAAGACTGACGTTAAGAAGTAAAAAATGTTATATCAAAGTTCCTAAAATCTTTATTGTATTTTTATTACGGATATTTTTATACGAAGCTTCATCCTAATTTTGTTCGCTAACGAATTATTTTTTTAAGTATAAATAAATATAATTTATTTTAAATATATACCCTCCATCTGCCAAACTATTGTACTTATAGTTCTGAAATTTTTGTACACACATGTAGTTTGACGTGTAGATTACAGAAAAACTATAGAAAAACTTGTTGCAGGCAGTTGTCATAGCGTTTTTAAGCAAAAAAAAAGAATTTTTTTTTAAAAAATGATGAAAAATTACCGTATTCCCCTTCCTTACCTTCAGAGAAATTGGACATAGAGACTTCAAATTTAATAAACAAATATATTTTCACGTATAGATGACAGGAAAATTATAAAGAACATTATTGTATTTGTTAAACATAGCATTGTCAAGGAAATAAAAATATGTTTCAGCATTTTTTTTAACAAATTGGCTTAAATTGAGTGTTGTAACTTTGACAGCGCTATGCTCATCACTTTCTCTATAATTTTCCTGTAATGTACACCCAAAAATATATTTGTGTCCAAAATTTCATTTTTTTAAGTCAAATAGTTTGTCAGATAAGGGGGGGGGGGTACGGTCATTTTTTCAGCAAAAATGTTTTAAAAATGTACAATTCATGACATATATCTGCCAAACTATTGTACTTAGAGTGTTGAAATTTGATACACATATGTAGTTTGACGTATAGATTACAGAAAAACTATAGAAAACTTTGTTGCAGGCTGTTATCATAGCATTTTCGAACAAAAAACCACGACTTAAAAAAAAATGCTAAAAAATGACCGTATACCCTCCTCTGTAACTTCCGAATTATTTGACTTAAAGGTTCGAATTTGGTACACAAATGTTTTTTGACGTGTAGAGTACAGGAAAATTATAGCGAACATTAATGTAGGGGTTAATCATAGCGTTGTTAAGAAAATAAAAAAAATTTTGATCATTTTTTATGCATATTGGTCTAAATCTAAAGCCCGATATTTTTTTATTTATTGTCCGACTTTTAACTGTCAAAACTTTCGACAACGAAAATCAACGAAAGTGAAAAAAATGTGAAGTCAGGAAAAATGAAATCATTTCGCAATCAAATCAAATTACATAATCGACCCCCTGGAATTTATCTGTCAGCTCTTGTTATGAGCATTGTTGCAACTTCATTAATTTTTTGTACCTTATGTATAGGACTGTCTATTGCAGGAGTTTAGTTAATGGGGATGGTTTACCACATGGTTCAGCTTCAAACCACCATTCTTGACCGGCAAAAATGTCAAAAATTTAATGCAAAAAATTGCATTGCTTAAAAATAAATTGTTACCGAAGAAATAATTGTTGTCTAAAGTCATTTTCGACTGCTCACAAACTATAATCTTTTATTATATTAATAGGATACCGAGAAAACTTCGTTCGTCGTCGTACACACTTTAAAGTTCACCTACTTTTTCCAATAGGCAACTTACAAGAATGTTCATTTTATCATGTTATGACGGTTTGTAACAATGCGCACTGGCACTATTCTTGCCAAGCATGTTAAACTGAACATTTTTTTATGCACAAACTATTGTTGCACATGCGCAGTATTGCACCACAACTGTGTAAAGGTGCGCACTACAAAACAAACATTTCACATGCGCAGTTGTTTTGTATTGCTGTTACACATGCGCAATGGTGCACAGTGATAGTCACACATTTGCTCTGATTAAATTTAGAAATTACGCATGCGCAGTGCTGTACTTTACCCGATAAGTAAATTTTCAGTACATATAGTATACTTTTTTTAATAAGTGCGCAGTAGAAATCCGTTTTATTATGGCGCATGCGTAACACTGTAGCATTGTTAGTGCACATGCGCGAAGGTACCTTTATTTAACACTTTTTTTTTTAAGTCCAACGAAAATTAAAATTTCGTTTTTCTCCACATGTAAAATGTTGTGCGTGCAATTATGTCTTTAAAATTATATGTTTTAAACATTGGATTAAACTTTTTTGCTAACATGTTTTTTAATGTCAGTTTAGTTTGAAATTGTTAAACAATCATTATTTGTTACGACTTTTACCACTGCGCATACCTAACGTTTGTAGAAAGCTACTGCGCATGTGTAATGTTAGTAAAAAACTGCTGCGAATGTGTTAAATCGACAAAACCTACGCGCATTTTTTTTATTAGTTTTTTAAAATTAATTTTTTATTTTGTATCCTACTTTAAGTATATTTTTCTTACATTTTGAAATATTTGGTTTAGAAATAATACATTTTATACTTTTTTAGTGTTAACACATTGTTTTTAAGTTGTTTGTGAAGCATATTTTGCTTTTTAAACCCTTCCAATGTTAACTATTATATATATTTTTTATACAATGTTGCCTAACTCCCACGACGTGGTGTTTAAAAGGTGTTTGTTTCGTCCGTAAGACCATACCCCCTCCCCCTTAATATGATAATTAATTTTTAAAAAATTCCATAATAATAAAATATGACAATAAAAATTATTAGAATATAAAAAATTTGTAAAAAAAATATTAAACATTTAATGAACAATAAGTTCACTAACATTTTATAAAATGTCCACATCAATAAGCAATTAAATAAATAATAATCACCGAGCGAGCGAGCGTTAGCGAGCGAGGTTCATTACGCTAGTTCTACATTAAGGAAACGTCACTCTATGTGAATGAAATGACACAAGAAAAATAATATTCTTATAATTAAAAGTAATTAATTATTATTATTAGTATTGTTAATTTAATAAAAAATAAATGTGAACAATTTGAAAATTTAAAAACAAAAATACCTTAAGTGATGTTGTTTATAATTTTGATACTGCTATAAATAAAATACAATTATTGAAATAATATAATTTAAAAAAATATAAATAATTAAGATTACCACTTGACCGAAAAAAAATCCGAGGACGATAATGACACATGTTTCCTAACCTTAAGTAATATATAAGCCAGCTATCTTAATGAAAAAATAGCATTTTCTTAATTAATAAAACAAAAACCAAATAAACAAAATAAAGGCAAAAGGAATAAGAACTATGAATAATTGTTATTATAATAACTCACCTGTCAAAAATGAAGCACCATGTCAATAAATATTTATGTTCATTAATAACACTATGAACTTAAAAATTTTACTAAATTAACTATCACTTCATAATTAATAAAAATTCATTTATGTTTTATTTTTTATTACTGAATAAAATGGAATTATTCAAGAAACAAAAATATACAATAAATTAAAAAATACAAATATTAGACATCGAACATCTGCTAGCCAATGAGTAGCCAGATAAAAGGTGCTACACCTCTGTAGTTCGTCGAATTGGTTTTCGTATAGGGATGTCAAGGTCAAAGCTGATTTCTATATGTTAATCATTGTAATTAAAATTATTTTAATTTCAGATTACAAAAATTATAAAAAATCCTTTAAAATCAATTAAAAATTACAATATTTTATTAAAAGATTGTAATTCACCTGCAAAAGAGAAAATCGAAACTGAAAACTATAGATAATGATCGATGATGAGGTTTGAAACGTATTGACCAATGGTAAACTCGGAATAGGGGTTACACATCTGAAGTTTAACAAAACGTCTGTTTTTTTTAGAACAAAAGATTAACCTGATTTTTGGCTAATTTGACAATTGGATTTAGGGGAGAGTGGCCATCAATGTACCAGTTTTTTCAATGAACCATTCCAATTTTCTCAGAAACAATTAAATAAAAATTCTCCTATTTTTAAATATAAATGAAGTTTACGTAATCACACTACGTCCATAAATTTGAGACGTGTGGATTTATTCTTTACAGAGAAAACTGAAAAAAACTGTTTTTGATGCACTGAAGAAAAAATTTACCTAAAATACAAACACGTTTTTTAATTGAAATAAGGCAATTTAAAAATAAATGTACTTACGATTTATTTTGTTTTGGGCCTTAACTACAATATTCTAATGAGATAAAGATTTTGAAATATTGGATTAAGTTATAAAAAACCATTTTTGTTGCAAATGTCATGTTGATTCAATGTACCGGGGAACAATGAACCACCTGGAATTTCAGTGTATTTTCGATTTCTAGAGTGGTATGCCTGATTATAAAACTAGGCATGCGTACAGCATGTTACAGCGATTGTTATCAGTACTTTTCTCAACATAGCAAAACTAAAATGCCATTTTAGCTAGTTAACTTAAATTTGAGGTATATTTATGTTATACATTATCAATTAAAAAGTGTTAAGTAATATTTTTTTATAGTATTTGATAGAAAATAAGTTTTTTTACAAAGTAAAAATTGCAATATTATTATTGTTGAACATTTTTAGTGTTTTTATGGAGGTGGTTCATTGTGTACCCAGGTTGTTAAAAATGAAAATAGCTTGTTAGTTTAGAAAGATCCTAAATTTTATTATTTAATCAAAATAAATCGTGTATAATATGTGTGCATTATCTAGAGAAGTGTTGTAGTTTTATATTGATGCAAAGAAGTGCTTGAAATTGGTGAAATTAAATAAGAACTATGACCTTGAAAAAAACCCGGTACATTGATGGCCACTCTCCCCTACAGCTATTAGGTGTCAAAATGTCATTTTGACATTAATTCGTTATCAGTGATCCTGAAAACCCTTCAATTGTCAGTTTCATAAAAATAAACTACTTTTTGGCAAAGTTGACAGTTGAATTGACAACTGTCAAATGTCAAAGTGTCAATTTGACAAATTTATTTAAAATTTGCTACTCGGAGGTTTTTTCGGTTCGGTTATTGTGAATCTAAAGTCAGATTTCAAAAATTAAAATGGATCTAATATGGCAGTCGATATTTTTAAAATTAATTGGATTTTTTTTAACCTTGCTATCGAGGGTTTTTGGGGTCGCTGATTGTGAATCTGAAGTCAGATTCAAAAATTTAAAATAGTGGATGCAATATGTCAGTCGATATTTTTTAAATTGACCGGATCTTTTAAACCTTGCTACTATGGGGTTTTAGGATTGCTAATTGCGAATCCAAAGTCAGACTTAACAAATTTAAAATAGTGAATGCAATTGGCGGTTGAAATTTTTTAAATTGACCAAATTTTTTTTAAACCTGCTACCCGGAGTTTTTTTGGTTTTCTGATTACGAACATAAAGTCATATAAAAAATTTAAATTATCAGTGTTGTGAAAGAGAGTAATAGTTTATCCCCTTAACGCCCATGGGACATATATGTCCCACCTACAAAAACCTCAATATCTTCGAAGAAAATTAATATTTTTTATTCAATCTTGGTGCGTTCTCTTTGGGAAAGATAGAGCTTTAAAAATATGTAGACTATATTGAGCCTTAATTTTCCTTTTGTTCAAAAAAATATATAAATAATTTTTAAAATTTACGAAATTTTAAAACATTTTAGAATCGCCTGAAATTTGTTACTCGGAGGTTTTTGGGGTCGCTGATTACGAATCTGATGATAGTTTTTAAAAATACAAAATGGCAGATCCAATATGGCGGACAAAAATTGAAAAATCCTTTAGATTAGTCTAAAATTGATTACTCATGGGTTTTGGGGGTCTTTAATTACGAATCCAGTGTTAGGTTTTGAAAATTCAAAATGGCGGATACAATACCCTGACGAACCCGCCGGACGCTTTTGGTACGGATAAACGTACCTAAAGCGTACCGAAAGTGTACCAAAAGCGTACTTTTGATAATTCGCTATTAAAATACTCATAAACTTGATCAACATTGATTGGGAATGTTAGAGGGAACCTTAATAAACTTTTAGGTAACAGTATTGTTAAAATTTTTATTGATAAAATTTATAAAAATAGATAAAAAGCTTTGACTTCGCGGTTTGGATTTACCGAGATTCGACCGAGTTCAGTCGCTTTCGGTCGCATTCAATATTTTAATGTTTCATAATGAAAAATGCCAAAATAAACTATTTGTAATGATAAATTAATGTTTGTAGAGTAGATTCGTGTAATAATTGAGATGTATTAAGTGTGAAATAATTAATAATTCAAGCGTAAACCCTACTCCAAAGTGTGCTTGCTTTCCCTGTTTACGAAATTTGATAGGATTTGATAGAAAGAAATTTCGATCAATTTGAATCCGTTTTCTGAATCCAAAATTTCATGTACTTTGTATACGTTTCTATCAAACATTTGGATAGAATCTCTATCAAAATCAATACTTTGCATTTGATAGAATTTGATGGAACTTGATAGAAAGGAATTTCTATCAATTTGAATCCGTTTTCTGAATCCAAAATTTCATGTACTTTGTATACGTTTCTATCAAACATTTGGATAGAATCTCTATCAAAATCAATACTTTGCATTTGATAGAATTTGATGGAACTTGATAGAAAGGAATTTCTATCAATTTGAATCCGTTTTCTGAATCCAAAATTTCATGTACTTTGTATACGTTTCTATCAAACATTTGGATAAAATCTCTATCAAAATCAATACTTTGCATTTGATAGAATTTGATGGAATTTGATAGAAAGAAATTTCGATCAATTTAAATCCGTTTTTTGAATCAAAAATTACAAGTACTTTTAATTAATTTTAATTATTTTAATTATTTTCCATAATTCTAGATCTAATTTAAATCTTTTTCATCTATTAACGAACCAAATTAAACACAAATTGAGCCACTGCGCGTTACTTTTAAATTGTCAAAAAATGACAATTTAATAAATTTTGGCCTTGCCAGAAATATTTGGCAAATTAAACTACAAAATTTTCCGCCAAATATAAATTAGATTACATATTTCTAGATCTAGCTTTAAACTTTTTTATCTACTAACGAACAAAAATGAACAAAAAATGGGCTACTGCTCTTTATTTGCAACTTGTCAAAAAAAGACAATTTAATCAATTTTTAACTTACAAGAAATATTTAGCAAAATACACTGAAAAAATTTCAGTCAAAAATCAGTTATTTTTTATGTTTCTAGCTCTAATTTTAAACTTTTTCACCTATTAACAAACAAAATTAAACAAAAATTGAAGAACTGCGCGTTACTTTCAACTTGTCAAAAAAATAAAATTCAATTAATTTTTGCCTCGAGAGAAATGTTTTGCAAAATACACTAAAAAATTTTCAGTGAAATATAAGATATTTTTCATATTTCTAGATCTAATTTCAAACTGTTTTATCTATTAACGAACAAAATTGAACGAAAATTAGCCCAGTGCGCATTAGTTTTAACTTGTCAATAAATTAAAATTCAGTCAATTTTTGCCTCAACAGAAAAATTTGGCAAAATACACTTAAAAATTTTCAGTCAAATATCAATTATTTTCCGTGTTTCTAGATCTAATTTCAAACTTTTTTTTCTATTAACGAACAAAATTGAATAAAAATTAGCCCAGTGCGCATTACTTTTAACTTGTCAAAAAATTAAAATTTAGTCAATTTTTGCTTCAACAAAAAAATTTGGCAAAATACACTTAATAATTTTCAGTCAAATATCAATTATTTTCCGTGTTTCTAGATCTGATTGCAAACTTTTTTATCTATTAACGAACAAAATTGATTAAAAATTAGCCCAGTGCGCATTAGTTTTAACTTGTCAAAAAATTAAAATTCAATCAATTTTTGCCTCAACAGAAAAATTTGGCAAAATACACTAAAAAATTTTCAGTCAAATATCAATTATTTTCCGTGTTTTTAGATCTAATTTCAAACTTTTTTATCTATTAATGAACAAAATTGAATAAAAATTAGCCCAGTGCGCATTAGTTTTAACTTGACAAAAAATTAAAATTCAATCATTTTTTGCCTCAATAGAAAAAATTGGCAAAATGCAATAAAAAATTTTCAGTCAAATATCAATTATTTTCCGTGTTTTTAGATCTAATTTTAAACTTCTTTATCTATTAACGAACAAAATTGAATAAAAATTAGCCCTTTGCGCATTAGTTTTAACTTGTCAAAAAATAAAAATTTAATCAATTTCTGCATGGCCAGAAAAATTTGGCAAAATACACTTAAAAATTTTCAGTAAAATATAAATTATTTTCGTGTTTCAAGATCTAATGTCAAACTTTTTATTTATTAACGAACAAATTTGAACGAAAATTCACCCAATGGGCGTTACATTCAAATTGTCAAAAAATGAAAAATGAATCAATTTTTGTCTTGCCAGAAAAATTTGGCAAAATACACTAAAAAATTTTCAGCCAAATATTAAATTTTTTCCGCATTGCTAGATCTAATTTCAAACTTTTTTATATATAAACAAACAAAATTGAAAGAAAATTAACCCAGTGCGCATTAGTTTTAACTTGTTAAAAAATTAAAATTCAATCAAATTTTGCCTCGCCAGAAAAATTGGGCAAAATACACTAAAAAATTTTCAGCCAAATATCAAATATTTTTCGGGTTTCTAGAAACACGGAAAATAATTAATATTTGACTGAAAATTTTTTAGTGTTTTTGGCGAAATATTTCTGGCAATGCATAAATTGATTCAATTTTTGTTTTTTGACAATTTGAATGTAACTGGCATTGGGTTAATTTTTGTTCAATTTTGTTCGTTAATAGATAAAAAAGTTTTTAATTAGATCTAGAAACACGGAAAATAATTGATATTTGACTGAAAATTTTTAGTGTATTTTGCCAAATTTTTCTGTTGAGGCAAAAATTGATTGAATTTTAAATTTTTGACAAGTTAAAACTAATGCGCACTGGGCTAATTTTTATTCCATTTTTTTTTGTTAATATATAAAAAAGTTTGAAATTAGATCTAGAAACAGAAAAAATAATTAATATTTGACTGAAAATTTTTTTGTGTATTTTGCTAAATTTTTCTGTTGAGGCAAAAATTGATTGAATTTTAATTTTTTAACAAGTTAAAACTAATGCACAGTGGGCTAATTTTTGTTCAATTTTGTTCGTTAATAAATAAAAAAGTTTAAAATTAGATCTAGAAACACGGAAAATAATTGATATTTGAGTGAAAATTTTTTAGTGTATTTTGCAAAATTTTTCTGGCAAGGGAAAAGTTGATTAAATTTTCATTTTTTGATAATTTGAATATAACGCGCACTGGGTTAATTTCCGTTTAATTTTGTTCGTTAGTAAATGAAAAAGTTTAAAATTAGATCTAGAAACACGGAAAATACTTGATATTTGACTGAAAAATTTTTAGTGTATTTTGCCAGATTTTTGTGGCAAGGCAAAAATTGATTTAAGTTTCATTTTTTGACAAGTTAAAACTAATGCGCACTGGGCTAATTTTTATTCAATTTTGTTCGATAATATATAAAAAAGTTTAAAATTAGATCTAGAAACACGGAAAATAATTGATATTTGAGCGAAAATTTTTTAGTGTATTTTGCCAAATTTTTCTGGCACGGGAAAAGTTGATTCAATTTTCATTTTTTGACAATTTGAATATAACGCGCACTGGGTTAATTTTCTTTTAATTTTGTTCGTTAGTAGAAGAAAAAGTTTAAAATTAGATCTAGAAACAGACATTTATTCAATTTTGATCTTTAATATATAAAAAAGTTTGAAATTAGATCAAGAAACACGGAAAATAATTGATATTTGAGTGAAAATTTTATAGTGTATTTTGCCAAATTTTTCTGGCAAGGGAAAAGTTGATTCAATTTTCATTTTTTGACAATTTGAATATAACGCGCACTGGGTTGATTTTCTTTTAATTTTGTTCGTTAGTAGAAGAAAAAGTTTAAAATTAGATCTAGAAACACGAAAAATAATTGATATTTGACTGAAAAATTTTTAGTGTATATTGCCAAATTTTTGTGGCAAGGCAAAAATTGATTTAATTTTCATTTTTTGACAAGTTAAAACTAATGCGCACTGGGCTAATTTTTATTCTATTTCTTTTTGTTAATATATAAAAAAGTTTGAAATTAAATCTAGAAACACGGAAATTCATTAATACTTAAATGAAAATTTTTTAGTGTATTTTGCCAAATTTTTGTGGCAATGCTTAAATTGATTCAATTTTTATTTTTTGACAATTTAAATGTAACTGGCATTGGGTTAATTTTTGTTCAATTTTGTTCGTTAATAGATAAAAAAGTTTGCAATTAGATCTAGAAACACGGAAAATAATTGATATTTGACTAAAAATTTTTTAGTGTATTTTGCTAAATTTTTCTGTTGAGGCAAAAATTGATTAAATTTTAATTTTTTGACAAGTTAAAACTAATGCGCACCGGGCTAATTTTTATTCAATTTTGTTTGCTAATATTTAAAAAAGTTTGAAATTAAATCTAGAAACACGGAAAATAATTGATATTTGACTGAAAATTTTTAGTGTATTTTGCCAAATTTTTCTGTTGAGGCAAAAATTGATTGAATTTTAAATTGTTGACAAGTTATAACTAATGCGCACTGGGCTAATTTTTATTCTATTTTTTTTGTTAATATATAAAAAAATTTAAAATTAGACCTAGAAACACGGCAATTCATTAATATTTGAATGAAATTTTTTTAGTGTATTTTGCCAAATTTTTGTGGCAAGGCAAAAATTGATTTAATTTTCATTTTTTGACAAGTTAAAACCAATGCGCACTATGCTAATTTTCATTCAATTTTGTTTATTAATATATAAAAAAGTTTAAAATTAGATCTAGAAACAGAAAAAATAATTAATATTTGATTGAAAATTTTTCAGTGTATTTTGCTAAATTTTTCTGTTGAGGCAAAAATTGATTGAATATTAATTTTTTAACAAGTAAAAACTAATGCGCACTGGGCTAATTTTTATTCAATTTTGTTCGTTAATAGATAAAAAAGTTTAAAATAAGATCTAAAAACACGGAAAATAATTGATATTTGAATGAAAATTTTTTAGTGTATTTTGCCAAATTTTTCTGGCAACGGAAAAGTTGATTCAATTTTCAATTTTTGACAATTTGAATATAACGCGCACTAGGTTAATTTTCTTTTAATTTTGTTCGTTAGTAGAAGGAAAAGTTTAAAATTAGATCTAGAAACACGGAAAATAATTGACATTTGACTGAAAATTTTTTAGTGTATTTTGCTAAATTTTTCTGTTGAGGCAAAAATTTATTGAATTTTAATTTTTTAACAAGTTAAAACAAATGCGCACTGGGCTAATTTTTATTCAATTTTGTTCGTTAATAGATAAAAAAGTTTGCAATTAGAACTAGAAACACGGAAAATAATTGATATTTGAGTGAAAATTTTATAGTGTATTTTGCCAAATTTTTCTGGCGAGGGAAAAGTTTATTTAATTTTTATTTTTTGACAATTTGAATATAACCCGCACTTGGTTAATTTTCGTTTAATTTTGTTCGTTAGTACATAAAAATGTTTAAAATTAGATCTAGAAACACGAAAAATAATTGATATTTGACTAAAAAATTTTTAGTGTATATTGCCAAATTTTTGTGGCAAGGCAAAAATTTATTTAATTTTCATTTTTTGACAAGTTAAAACTAATGCGCACTGGGCTAATTTTTATTCTATTTCTTTTTGTTAATATATAAAAAAGTTTGAAATTAAATCTAGAAACACGGCAATTCATTAATATTTGAATGGAATTTTTTTAGTGTATTTTGCCAAATTTTTGTGGCAAGGAAAAAATTGATTTAATTTTCATTTTTTGACAAGTTAAAACCAATGCGCACTATGCTAATTTTCATTCAATTTTGTTTATTAATATATAAAAAAGTTTAAAATTAGATCTAGAAACAGAAAAAATAATTAATATTTGATTGAAAATTTTTTAGTGTATTTTGCTAAATTTTTCTGTTGAGGCAAAAATTGATTGAATATTAATTTTTTAACAAGTAAAAACTAATGCGCACTGGGCTAATTTTTATTCAATTTTGTTCGTTAATAGATAAAAAAGTTTAAAATAAGATCTAAAAACACGGAAAATAATTGATATTTGAATGAAAATTTTTTAGTGTATTTTGCCAAATTTTTCTGGCAACGGAAAAGTTGATTCAATTTTCAATTTTTGACAATTTGAATATAACGCGCACTGGGTTAATTTTCTTTTAATTTTGTTCGTTAGTAGAAGAAAAAGTTTAAAATTAGATCTAGAAACACGGAAAATAATTGACATTTGACTGAAAATTTTTTAGTGTATTTTGCTAAATTTTTCTGTTGAGGCAAAAATTTATTGAATTTTAATTTTTTAACAAGTTAAAACTAATGCGCACTGGGCTAATTTTTATTCAATTTTGTTCGTTAATAGATAAAAAAGTTTGCAATTAGAACTAGAAACACGGAAAAAAATTGATATTTGACTGAAAAATTTTTAGTGTATATTGCCAAATTTTTGTGGCAAGGCAAAAATTGATTGAATTTTATTTTTTTGACAAGTTAAAAATAATGCGCGCTGGGCTAATTTTTATTCAATTTTGTTCGTTAATAGATAAAAAAGTTTAAAATTAAATCTAAAAAGAAGGAAAATAATTAATATTTGACAGAAAATTTTTTAGTGTATTTTGCCAAATTTTTCTGTTGAGGTAAAAATTGATTGAATTTTAATTTTTTGACAAATTCAAACTAATGCGCACTGGGCTAATTTTTATTCAATTTTGTTCGTTAATAGATAAAAAAGTTTGAAATTAGATCTAAAAACAAGGAAAATAATTGATATTTGACTGAAAATTTTTTAGTGTATTTGGCCAAATATTCTGGCAATGCTTAAATTGATTCAATTTTTATTTTTTGACAATTTAAATGTAACTGGCATTGGGTTAATTTTTGTTCAATTTTGTTCGTTAATAGATAAAAAAGTTTGCAATTAGATCTAGAAACACGGAAAATAATTGATATTTGACTGAAAATTTTTTAGTGTATTTTGCTAAATTTTTCTGTTGAGGCAAAAATTGATTAAATTTTAATTTTTTGACAAGTTAAAACTAATGCGCACCGGGCTAATTTTTATTCAATTTTGTTTGCTAATATTTAAAAAAGTTTGAAATTAAATCTAGAAACACGGAAAATAATTGATATTTGACTGAAAATTTTTAGTGTATTTTGCCAAATTTTTCTGTTGAGGCAAAAATTGATTGAATTTTAAATTGTTGACAAGTTATAACTAATGCGCACTGGGCTAATTTTTATTCTATTTTTTTTGTTAATATATAAAAAAATTTAAAATTAGATCTAGAAACACGGCAATTCATTAATATTTGAATGAAATTTTTTTAGTTTATTTTGCCAAATTTTTGTGGCAAGGCAAAAATTGATTTAATTTTCATTTTTTGACAAGTTAAAACCAATGCGCACTATGCTAATTTTCATTCAATTTTGTTTATTAATATATAAAAAAGTTTAAAATTAGATCTAGAAACAGAAAAAATAATTAATATTTGATTGAAAATTTTTTAGTGTATTTTGCCAAATTTTTCTGGCAACGGAAAAGTTGATTCAATTTTCAATTTTTGACAATTTGAATATAACGCGCACTGGGTTAATTTTCTTTTAATTTTGTTCGTTAGTAGAAGAAAAAGTTTAAAATTAGATCTAGAAACACGGAAAATAATTGACATTTGACTGAAAATTTTTTAGTGTATTTTGCTAAATTTTTCTGTTGAGGCAAAAATTTATTGAATTTTAATTTTTTAACAAGTTAAAACTAATGCGCACTGGGCTTATTTTTATTCAATTTTGTTCGTTAATAGATAAAAAAGTTTGCAATTAGAACTAGAAACACGGAAAATAATTGATATTTGACTGAAAATTTTTTAGTGTATTTTGCCAAATTTTTTTGGCAAGGGAAAAGTTGATTCAATTTTCATTTTTTGACAATTTGAATATAACGCGCACTGGGTTAATTTTCTTTTAATTTTGTTCGTTAGTAGAAGAAAAAGTTTAAAATTAGATCTAGAAACAGACATTTATTCAATTTTGATCTTTAATATATAAAAAAGTTTGAAATTAGATCTAGAAACACGGAAAATAATTGATATTTGAGTGAAAATTTTATAGTGTATTTTGCCAAATTTTTCTGGCGAGGGAAAAGTTTATTTAATTTTTATTTTTTGACAATTTGAATATAACCCGCACTTGGTTAATTTTCGTTTAATTTTGTTCGTTAGTACATAAAAAAGTTTAAAATTAGATCTAGAAACACGAAAAATAATTGATATTTGACTAAAAAATTTTTAGTGTATATTGCCAAATTTTTGTGGCAAGGCAAAAATTGATTTAATTTTTATTTTTTGACAAGTTAAAACTAACGCGCACTGGGCTAATTTTTATTCTATTTCTTTTTGTTAATATATAAAAAAATTTAAAATTAGATCTAGAAACACGGAAATTCATTAATATTTGAATGAAAATTTTTTAGTGTATTTTGCCAAATTTTTGTGGCAAGGCAAAAATTGATTTAATTTTCATTTTTTGACAAGTTAAAACTAATGCGCCCTAAGCTAATTTTTATTCAATTTTGTTCCTTAATAGATAAAAAAGTTTGCAATTAGATCTAGAATCACGAAAAATAATTGATATTTGACTGAAAATTTTTTAGTGTATTTTGTCAAATTTTTCTGTTGAGGCAAAAATTGATTAAATTTTAATTTTTTGACAAGTTAAAACTAATGCGCACCGGGCTAATTTTTATTCAATTTTGTTTGCTAATATTTAAAAATTTTGAAATTAAATCTAGAAAGAAGGAAAATAATTGATATTTGACTGAAAATTTTTTAGTGTATTTGGCCAAATATTTCTTGCAAAGCTTAAATTGATTCAATTTTTTTTTGACAATTTTAATGTAACTGTTATTGGGTTAATTTTTTTTTAATTTTGTTCGTTAATAGATAAAAAAGTTTGAAATTAGATCTAGAAACACGGAAATTCATTAATATTTAAATGAAAATTTTTTAGTGTATTTTGCCAAATTTTTGTGGCAATGCATAAATTGATTCAATTTTTGTTTTTTGACAATTTGAATGTTACTGGCATTGGGTTAATTTTTGTTCAATTTTGTTCGTAAATAGATAAAAGAGTTTGAAATTAGATCTAGAAAGAAGGAAAATAATTAATATTTGACTTAAAATTTTTTAGTGTATTTTGCAAAATTTTTCTGTTGAGTCAAAAATTGATTGAATTTTAATTTTTTGACAAGTTAAAAATAATGCGCGCTGGGCTAATTTTTATTCAATTTTGTTCGTTAATAGATAAAAAAGTTTAAAATTAAATCTAAAAAGAAGGAAAATAATTAATATTTGACAGAAAATTTTTTAGTGTATTTTGCCAAATTTTTCTGTTGAGGTAAAAATTGATTGAATTTTAATTTTTTGACAAATTCAAACTAATGCGCACTGGGCTAATTTTTATTCAATTTTGTTCGTTAATAGATAAAAAAGTTTAAAATTAAATCTAAAAAGAAGGAAAATAAGTGATATTTGACTGAAAATTTTTTAGTGTATTTGGCCAAATATTTCTGGCAATGCTTAAATTGATTCAATTTTTATTTTTTGACAATTTGAATGTAACTGGCATTGGGTTAATTTTTGTTCAATTTTGTTCGTTAATAGATAAAAAAGTTTTTAATTAGATCTAGAAACACGGAAAATAATTGATATTTGACTGAAAATTTTTAGTGTATTTTGCCAAATTTTTCTGTTGAGGCAAAAATTGATTGAATTTTAAATTTTTGACAAGTTAAAACTAATGCGCACTGGGCGAATTTTTATTCCATTTTTTTTTGTTAATATATAAAAAAATTTAAAATTAGATCTAGAAACAGAAAAAATAATTAATATTTGACTGAAAATTTTTTTGTGTATTTTGCCAGATTATTGTGGCAAGGCAAAATTTGATTTAAGTTTCATTTTTTGACAAGTTAAAACTAATGCGCACTGGGCTAATTTTTATTCAATTTTGTTCGATAATATATAAAAAAGTTTGAAATTAGATCTAGAAACAGAAAAAATAATTAATATTTGACTGAAAATTTTTTTGTGTATTTTGCTAAATTTTTCTGTTGAGGCAAAAATTGATTGAATTTTAATTTTTTAACAAGTTAAAACTAATGCACACTGGGCTAATTTTTGTTCAATTTTGTTCGTTAATAGATAAAAAAGTTTAAAATTAGATCTAGAAACACGGAAAACAATTGATATTTGAGTGAAAATTTTTTAGTGTATTTTGCAAAATTTTTCTGGCAAGGGAAAAGTTGATTAAATTTTCATTTTTTGATAATTTGAATATAACGCGCACTGGGTTAATTTTCGTTTAATTTTGTTCGTTAGTAGATGAAAAAGTTTAAAATTAGATCTAGAAACACGGAAAATACTTGATATTTGACTGAAAAATTTTTAGTGTATTTTGCCAGATTATTGTGGCAAGGCAAAATTTGATTTAAGTTTCATTTTTTGACAAGTTAAAACTAATGCGCACTGGGCTAATTTTTATTCAATTTTGTTCGATAATATATAAAAAAGTTTGAAATTAGATCTAGAAACACGGAAAATAATTGATATTTGAGCGAAAATTTTTTAGTGTATTTTGCCAAATTTTTCTGGCAAGGGAAAAGTTGATTCAATTTTCATTTTTTGACAATTTGAATATAACGCGCACTGGGTTAATTTTCTTTTAATTTTGTTCGTTAGTAGAAGAAAAAGTTTAAAATTAGATCTAAAAACAGACATTTATTCAATTTTGATCTTTAATATATAAAAAAGTTTGAAATTAGATCTGGAAATATGAAAAATATCTTATATTTCACTGAAAATTTTTTAGTGTATTTTGCAAAATATTTCTCTCGAGGCAAAAATTAATTGAATTTTATTTTTTTGACAAGTTGAAATTCACGCGCAGTTCTTCAATTTTTGTTTAATTTTGTTTGTATATAGGTGCAAAAGTTTAAAATTGGAGGTAGAAACATAAAGAATAACTGATTTTTGACTGAAATTTTTGCAGTGTATTTTCTATATTTCTGGTAAGTCAAAAATTGATTAAATTGTCTTTTTTTGACAAGTTGCAAATAAAGCGCAGTAGCTCAATTTTCGTTCATTTTTGTTCGTTAGTAGATAAAAAAGTTTAAAATTAGATCTAGAAACACTAAAAATAATTGATATTTGACTGAAAATTTTTTAGTGTATATTGCCAAATTTTTGTGGCAAGGCAAAAATTGATTTAATTTTCATTTTTTGACAAGTTAAAACTAATGCGCACTGGGCTAATTTTTATTCTATTTCTTTTTGTTAATATATAAAAAAGTTTAAAATTAAATCTAGAAACACGGAAATTCATTAATATTTAAATGAAAATTTTTTAGTGTATTTTGCCAAATTTTTGTGGCAAGGCAAAAATTGATTTAATTTTCATTTTTTGACAAGTTAAAACCAATGCGCACTATGGTAATTTTTATTCAATTTTGTTCGTTAATAGATAAAAAGGTTTGAAATTAGATCTAAAAACAAGAAAAATAATTGATATTTGACTGAAAATTTTTTAGTGTATTTGGCCAAATATTCTGGCAATGCTTAAATTGATTCAATTTTTATTTTTTGACAATTTAAATGTAACTGGCATTGGGTTAATTTTTGTTCAATTTTGTTCGTTAATAGATAAAAAAGTTTGCAATTAGATCTAGAAACACGGAAAATAATTGATATTTGACTGAAAATTTTTTAGTGTATTTTGCTAAATTTTTCTGTTGAGGCAAAAATTGATTAAATTTTAATTTTTTGACAAGTTAAAACTAATGCGCACCGGGCTAATTTTTATTTAATTTTGTTTGCTAATATTTAAAAAAGTTTGAAATTAAATCTAGAAACACGGAAAATAATTGATATTTGACTGAAAATTTTTAGTGTATTTTGCCAAATTTTTCTGTTGAGGCAAAAATTGATTTAATTTTCATTTTTTGACAAGTTAAAACCAATGCGCACTATGGTAATTTTTATTCAATTTTGTTCGTTAATAGATAAAAAGGTTTGAAATTAGATCTAAAAACAAGAAAAATAATTGATATTTGACTGAAAATTTTTTAGTGTATTTGGCCAAATATTCTGGCAATGCTTAAATTGATTCAATTTTTATTTTTTGACAATTTAAATGTAACTGGCATTGGGTTAATTTTTGTTCAATTTTGTTCGTTAATAGATAAAAAAGTTTGCAATTAGATCTAGAATCACGAAAAATAATTAATATTTGACTGAAAATTTTTTCGTGCATTTTGCCAAATTTTTCTGGCAAGGGAAAAGTTGATTGAATTTTAATTTTTTAACAAGTTAAAACTAATGCGCACTGGGCTAATTTTTATTCAATTTTGTTCGTTAATAGATAAAAAAGTTTGCAATTAGAACTAGAAACACGGAAAATAATTGATATTTGAGTGAAAATTTTTTAGTGTATTTTGCTAAATTTTTCTGTTGAGGCAAAAATTTATTGAATTTTAATTTTTTAACAAGTTAAAACTAATGCGCACTGGGTTAATTTTCGTTTAATTATGTTCGTTAGTAAATGAAAAAGTTTGCAATTAGATCTAGAATCACGAAAAATAATTGATATTTGACTGAAAATTTTTTAGTGTATTTTGTCAAATTCTTTTGTTGAGGCAAAAATTGATTGAATTTTAATTTTTTGACAAGTTAAAACTAATGCGCACCGGGCTTATTTTTATTCAATTTTGTTCCTTAATAGATAAAAAAGTTTGCAATTAGATCTAGAATCACGAAAAATAATTGATATTTGACTGAAAATTTTTTCGTGCATTTTGCCAAATTTTTCTGGCAAGGGAAAATTTGATTGAATTTTAATTTTTTAACAAGTTAAAACTAATGCGCACTGGGCTAATTTTTATTCAATTTTCTTCGTTAATAAATAAAAAAGTTTGAAATTAGATCTAAAAACACGGAAAATAATTGATATTTGACTGAAAATTTTTTAGTGTATTTTGCTAAATTTTTCTGTTGAGGCAAAAATTTATTGAATTTTAATTTTTTAACAAGTTAAAACTAATGCGCACTGGGCTTATTTTTATTCAATTTTGTTCGTTAATAGATAAAAAAGTTTGCAATTAGAACTAGAAACACGGAAAATAATTGATATTTGAGTGAAAAATTTTTAGTGTATTTTGCCAAATTTTTCTGGCAAGGGAAAAGTTGATTCAATTTTCATTTTTTGACAATTTGAATATAACGCGCACTGGGTTAATTTTCTTTTAATTTTGTTCGTTAGTAGAAGAAAAAGTTTAAAATTAGATCTAGAAACAGACATTTATTCAATTTTGATCTTTAATATATAAAAAAGTTTGAAATTAGATCTAGAAACACGGAAAATAATTGATATTTGAGTGAAAATTTTATAGTGTATTTTGCCAAATTTTTCTGGCGAGGGAAAAGTTTATTTAATTTTTATTTTTTGACAATTTGAATATAACCCGCACTTGGTTAATTTTCGTTTAATTTTGTTCGTTAGTACATAAAAAAGTTTAAAATTAGATCTAGAAACACGAAAAATAATTGATATTTGACTAAAAAATTTTTAGTGTATATTGCCAAATTTTTGTGGCAAGGCAAAAATTGATTTAATTTTCATTTTTTGACAAGTTAAAACTAACGCGCACTGGGCTAATTTTTATTCTATTTCTTTTTGTTAATATATAAAAAAGTTTGAAATTAAATCTAGAAACACGGAAATTCATTAATATTTGAATGAAAATTTTTTAGTGTATTTTGCCAAATTTTTGTGGCAAGGCAAAAATTGATTTAATTTTCATTTTTTGACAAGTTAAAACTAATGCGCCCTAAGCTAATTTTTATTCAATTTTGTTCCTTAATAGATAAAAAAGTTTGCAATTAGATCTAGAATCACGAAAAATAATTGATATTTGACTGAAAATTTTTTAGTGTATTTTGTCAAATTTTTCTGTTGAGGCAAAAATTGATTAAATTTTAATTTTTTGACAAGTTAAAACTAATGCGCACCGGGCTAATTTTTATTCAATTTTGTTTGCTAATATTTAAAAATTTTGAAATTAAATCTAGAAAGAAGGAAAATAATTGATATTTGACTGAAAATTTTTTAGTGTATTTGGCCAAATATTTCTTGCAAAGCTTAAATTGATTCAATTTTTTTTTGACAATTTTAATGTAACTGTTATTGGGTTAATTTTTTTTTAATTTTGTTCGTTAATAGATAAAAAAGTTTGAAGTTAGATCTAGAAACACGGAAATTCATTAATATTTAAATGAAAATTTTTTAGTGTATTTTGCCAAATTTTTGGGGCAATGCATAAATTGATTCAATTTTTGTTTTTTGACAATTTGAATGTTACTGGCATTGGGTTAATTTTTGTTCAATTTTGTTCGTTAATAGATAAAAGAGTTTGAAATTAGATCTAGAAAGAAGGAAAATAATTAATATTTGACTTAAAATTTTTTAGTGTATTTTGCAAAATTTTTCTGTTGAGTCAAAAATTGATTGAATTTTATTTTTTTGACAAGTTAAAAATAATGCGCGCTGGGCTAATTTTTATTCAATTTTGTTCGTTAATAGATAAAAAAGTTTAAAATTAAATCTAAAAAGAAGGAAAATAATTAATATTTGACAGAAAATTTTTTAGTGTATTTTGCCAAATTTTTCTGTTGAGGTAAAAATTGATTGAATTTTAATTTTTTGACAAATTCAAACTAATGCGCACTGGGCTAATTTTTATTCAATTTTGTTCGTTAATAGATAAAAAAGTTTAAAATTAAATCTAAAAAGAAGGAAAATAAGTGATATTTGACTGAAAATTTTTTAGTGTATTTGGCCAAATATTTCTGGCAATGCTTAAATTGATTCAATTTTTATTTTTTGACAATTTGAATGTAACTGGCATTGGGTTAATTTTTGTTCAATTTTGTTCGTTAATAGATAAAAAAGTTTTTAATTAGATCTAGAAACACGGAAAATAATTGATATTTGACTGAAAATTTTTAGTGTATTTTGCCAAATTTTTCTGTTGAGGCAAAAATTGATTGAATTTTAAATTTTTGACAAGTTAAAACTAATGCGCACTGGGCTAATTTTTATTCCATTTTTTTTTGTTAATATATAAAAAAGTTTAAAATTAGATCTAGAAACAGAAAAAATAATTAATATTTGACTGAAAATTTTTTTGTGTATTTTGCTAAATTTTTCTGTTGAGGCAAAAATTGATTGAATTTTAATTTTTTAACAAGTTAAAACTAATGCACACTGGGCTAATTTTTGTTCAATTTTGTTCGTTAATAGATAAAAAAGTTTAAAATTAGATCTAGAAACACGGAAAATAATTGATATTTGAGTGAAAATTTTTTAGTGTATTTTGCAAAATTTTTCTGGCAAGGGAAAAGTTGATTAAATTTTCATTTTTTGATAATTTGAATATAACGCGCACTGGGTTAATTTTCGTTTAATTTTGTTCGTTAGTAGATGAAAAAGTTTAAAATTAGATCTAGAAACACGGAAAATACTTGATATTTGACTGAAAAATTTTTAGTGTATTTTGCCAGATTATTGTGGCAAGGCAAAATTTGATTTAAGTTTCATTTTTTGACAAGTTAAAACTAATGCGCACTGGGCTAATTTTTATTCAATTTTGTTCGATAATATATAAAAAAGTTTGAAATTAGATCTAGAAACACGGAAAATAATTGATATTTGAGCGAAAATTTTTTAGTGTATTTTGCCAAATTTTTCTGGCAAGGGAAAAGTTGATTCAATTTTCATTTTTTGACAATTTGAATATAACGCGCACTGGGTTAATTTTCTTTTAATTTTGTTCGTTAGTAGAAGAAAAAGTTTAAAATTAGATCTAAAAACAGACATTTATTCAATTTTGATCTTTAATATATAAAAAAGTTTGAAATTAGATCTGGAAATATGAAAAATATCTTATATTTCACTGAAAATTTTTTAGTGTATTTTGCAAAATATTTCTCTCGAGGCAAAAATTAATTGAATTTTATTTTTTTGACAAGTTGAAATTCACGCGCAGTTCTTCAATTTTTGTTTAATTTTGTTTGTATATAGGTGCAAAAGTTTAAAATTGGAGGTAAAAACATAAAGAATAACTGATTTTTGACTGAAATTTTTGCAGTGTATTTTCTATATTTCTGGTAAGTCAAAAATTGATTAAATTGTCTTTTTTTGACAAGTTGCAAATAAAGCGCAGTAGCTCAATTTTCGTTCATTTTTGTTCGTTAGTAGATAAAAAAGTTTAAAATTAGATCTAGAAACACGAAAAATAATTGATATTTGACTGAAAAATTTTTAGTGTATATTGCCAAATTTTTGTGGCAAGGCAAAAATTGATTTAATTTTCATTTTTTGACAAGTTAAAACTAATGCGCACTGGGCTAATTTTTATTCTATTTCTTTTTGTTAATATATAAAAAAGTTTGAAATTAAATCTAGAAACACGGAAATTCATTAATATTTGAATGAAAATTTTTTAGTGTATTTTGCCAAATTTTTGTGGCAAGGCAAAAATTGATTTAATTTTCATTTTTTGACAAGTTAAAACTAATGCGCCCTAAGCTAATTTTTATTCAATTTTGTTCCTTAATAGATAAAAAAGTTTGCAATTAGATCTAGAATCACGAAAAATAATTGATATTTGACTGAAAATTTTTTAGTGTATTTTGTCAAATTTTTCTGTTGAGGCAAAAATTGATTAAATTTTAATTTTTTGACAAGTTAAAACTAATGCGCACCGGGCTAATTTTTATTCAATTTTGTTTGCTAATATTTAAAAATTTTGAAATTAAATCTAGAAAGAAGGAAAATAATTGATATTTGACTGAAAATTTTTTAGTGTATTTGGCCAAATATTTCTTGCAAAGCTTAAATTGATTCAATTTTTTTTTGACAATTTTAATGTAACTGTTATTGGGTTAATTTTTTTTTAATTTTGTTCGTTAATAGATAAAAAAGTTTGAAGTTAGATCTAGAAACACGGAAATTCATTAATATTTAAATGAAAATTTTTTAGTGTATTTTGCCAAATTTTTGGGGCAATGCATAAATTGATTCAATTTTTGTTTTTTGACAATTTGAATGTTACTGGCATTGGGTTAATTTTTGTTCAATTTTGTTCGTTAATAGATAAAAGAGTTTGAAATTAGATCTAGAAAGAAGGAAAATAATTAATATTTGACTTAAAATTTTTTAGTGTATTTTGCAAAATTTTTCTGTTGAGTCAAAAATTGATTGAATTTTATTTTTTTGACAAGTTAAAAATAATGCGCGCTGGGCTAATTTTTATTCAATTTTGTTCGTTAATAGATAAAAAAGTTTAAAATTAAATCTAAAAAGAAGGAAAATAATTAATATTTGACAGAAAATTTTTTAGTGTATTTTGCCAAATTTTTCTGTTGAGGTAAAAATTGATTGAATTTTAATTTTTTGACAAATTCAAACTAATGCGCACTGGGCTAATTTTTATTCAATTTTGTTCGTTAATAGATAAAAAAGTTTAAAATTAAATCTAAAAAGAAGGAAAATAAGTGATATTTGACTGAAAATTTTTTAGTGTATTTGGCCAAATATTTCTGGCAATGCTTAAATTGATTCAATTTTTATTTTTTGACAATTTGAATGTAACTGGCATTGGGTTAATTTTTGTTCAATTTTGTTCGTTAATAGATAAAAAAGTTTTTAATTAGATCTAGAAACACGGAAAATAATTGATATTTGACTGAAAATTTTTAGTGTATTTTGCCAAATTTTTCTGTTGAGGCAAAAATTGATTGAATTTTAAATTTTTGACAAGTTAAAACTAATGCGCACTGGGCTAATTTTTATTCCATTTTTTTTTGTTAATATATAAAAAAGTTTAAAATTAGATCTAGAAACAGAAAAAATAATTAATATTTGACTGAAAATTTTTTTGTGTATTTTGCTAAATTTTTCTGTTGAGGCAAAAATTGATTGAATTTTAATTTTTTAACAAGTTAAAACTAATGCACACTGGGCTAATTTTTGTTCAATTTTGTTCGTTAATAGATAAAAAAGTTTAAAATTAGATCTAGAAACACGGAAAATAATTGATATTTGAGTGAAAATTTTTTAGTGTATTTTGCAAAATTTTTCTGGCAAGGGAAAAGTTGATTAAATTTTCATTTTTTGATAATTTGAATATAACGCGCACTGGGTTAATTTTCGTTTAATTTTGTTCGTTAGTAGATGAAAAAGTTTAAAATTAGATCTAGAAACACGGAAAATACTTGATATTTGACTGAAAAATTTTTAGTGTATTTTGCCAGATTATTGTGGCAAGGCAAAATTTGATTTAAGTTTCATTTTTTGACAAGTTAAAACTAATGCGCACTGGGCTAATTTTTATTCAATTTTGTTCGATAATATATAAAAAAGTTTGAAATTAGATCTAGAAACACGGAAAATAATTGATATTTGAGCGAAAATTTTTTAGTGTATTTTGCCAAATTTTTCTGGCAAGGGAAAAGTTGATTCAATTTTCATTTTTTGACAATTTGAATATAACGCGCACTGGGTTAATTTTCTTTTAATTTTGTTCGTTAGTAGAAGAAAAAGTTTAAAATTAGATCTAAAAACAGACATTTATTCAATTTTGATCTTTAATATATAAAAAAGTTTGAAATTAGATCTGGAAATATGAAAAATATCTTATATTTCACTGAAAATTTTTTAGTGTATTTTGCAAAATATTTCTCTCGAGGCAAAAATTAATTGAATTTTATTTTTTTGACAAGTTGAAATTCACGCGCAGTTCTTCAATTTTTGTTTAATTTTGTTTGTATATAGGTGCAAAAGTTTAAAATTGGAGGTAGAAACATAAAGAATAACTGATTTTTGACTGAAATTTTTGCAGTGTATTTTCTATATTTCTGGTAAGTCAAAAATTGATTAAATTGTCTTTTTTTGACAAGTTGCAAATAAAGCGCAGTAGCTCAATTTTCGTTCATTTTTGTTCGTTAGTAGATAAAAAAGTTTAAAATTAGATCTAGAAACACGAAAAATAATTGATATTTGACTGAAAATTTTTAGTGTATTTTGCCAAATTTTTCTGTTGAGGCAAAAATTGATTGAATTTTAAATTGTTGACAAGTTAAAACTAATGCGCACTGGGCTAATTTTTATTCTATTTTTTTTGTTAATATATAAAAAAATTTAAAATTAGATCTAGAAACACGGCAATTCATTAATATTTGAATGAAATTTTTTTAGTGTATTTTGCCAAATTTTTGTGGCAAGGCAAAAATTGATTTAATTTTCATTTTTTGACAAGTTAAAACCAATGCGCACTATGCTAATTTTCATTCAATTTTGTTTATTAATATATAAAAAAGTTTAAAATTAGATCTAGAAACAGAAAAAATAATTAATATTTGATTGAAAATTTTTTAGTGTATTTTGCTAAATTTTTCTGTTGAGGCAAAAATTGATTGAATATTAATTTTTTAACAAGTAAAAACTAATGCGCACTGGGCTAATTTTTATTCAATTTTGTTCGTTAATAGATAAAAAAGTTTAAAATAAGATCTAAAAACACGGAAAATAATTGATATTTGAATGAAAATTTTTTAGTGTATTTAGCCAAATTTTTCTGGCAACGGAAAAGTTGATTCAATTTTCAATTTTTGACAATTTGAATATAACGCGCTTTGGATTAATTTTCGTTTAATTTTGTTCGTCAGTAGATAAAAAAGTTTGCAATTAGATCTAGAATCACGAAAAATAATTAATATTTGACTGAAAATTTTTTCGTGCATTTTGCCAAATTTTTCTGGCAAGGGAAAAGTTGATTGAATTTTAATTTTTTAACAAGTTAAAACTAATGCGCACTGGGCTAATTTTTATTCAATTTTGTTCGTTAATAGATAAAAAAGTTTGCAATTAGAACTAGAAACACGGAAAATAATTGATATTTGAGTGAAAATTTTTTAGTGTATTTTGCTAAATTTTTCTGTTGAGGCAAAAATTTATTGAATTTTAATTTTTTAACAAGTTAAAACTAATGCGCACTGGGTTAATTTTCGTTTAATTATGTTCGTTAGTAAATGAAAAAGTTTGCAATTAGATCTAGAATCACGAAAAATAATTGATATTTGACTGAAAATTTTTTAGTGTATTTTGTCAAATTCTTTTGTTGAGGCAAAAATTGATTGAATTTTAATTTTTTGACAAGTTAAAACTAATGCGCACCGGGCTTATTTTTATTCAATTTTGTTCCTTAATAGATAAAAAAGTTTGCAATTAGATCTAGAATCACGAAAAATAATTGATATTTGACTGAAAATTTTTTCGTGCATTTTGCCAAATTTTTCTGGCAAGGGAAAATTTGATTGAATTTTAATTTTTTAACAAGTTAAAACTAATGCGCACTGGGCTAATTTTTATTCAATTTTCTTCGTTAATAAATAAAAAAGTTTGAAATTAGATCTAAAAACACGGAAAATAATTGATATTTGACTGAAAATTTTTTAGTGTATTTTGCTAAATTTTTCTGTTGAGGCAAAAATTTATTGAATTTTAATTTTTTAACAAGTTAAAACTAATGCGCACTGGGCTTATTTTTATTCAATTTTGTTCGTTAATAGATAAAAAAGTTTGCAATTAGAACTAGAAACACGGAAAATAATTGATATTTGAGTGAAAAATTTTTAGTGTATTTTGCCAAATTTTTCTGGCAAGGGAAAAGTTGATTCAATTTTCATTTTTTGACAATTTGAATATAACGCGCACTGGGTTAATTTTCTTTTAATTTTGTTCGTTAGTAGAAGAAAAAGTTTAAAATTAGATCTAGAAACAGACATTTATTCAATTTTGATCTTTAATATATAAAAAAGTTTGAAATTAGATCTAGAAACACGGAAAATAATTGATATTTGAGTGAAAATTTTATAGTGTATTTTGCCAAATTTTTCTGGCGAGGGAAAAGTTTATTTAATTTTTATTTTTTGACAATTTGAATATAACCCGCACTTGGTTAATTTTCGTTTAATTTTGTTCGTTAGTACATAAAAAAGTTTAAAATTAGATCTAGAAACACGAAAAATAATTGATATTTGACTAAAAAATTTTTAGTGTATATTGCCAAATTTTTGTGGCAAGGCAAAAATTGATTTAATTTTCATTTTTTGACAAGTTAAAACTAACGCGCACTGGGCTAATTTTTATTCTATTTCTTTTTGTTAATATATAAAAAAGTTTGAAATTAAATCTAGAAACACGGAAATTCATTAATATTTGAATGAAAATTTTTTAGTGTATTTTGCCAAATTTTTGTGGCAAGGCAAAAATTGATTTAATTTTCATTTTTTGACAAGTTAAAACTAATGCGCCCTAAGCTAATTTTTATTCAATTTTGTTCCTTAATAGATAAAAAAGTTTGCAATTAGATCTAGAATCACGAAAAATAATTGATATTTGACTGAAAATTTTTTAGTGTATTTTGTCAAATTTTTCTGTTGAGGCAAAAATTGATTAAATTTTAATTTTTTGACAAGTTAAAACTAATGCGCACCGGGCTAATTTTTATTCAATTTTGTTTGCTAATATTTAAAAATTTTGAAATTAAATCTAGAAAGAAGGAAAATAATTGATATTTGACTGAAAATTTTTTAGTGTATTTGGCCAAATATTTCTTGCAAAGCTTAAATTGATTCAATTTTTTTTTGACAATTTTAATGTAACTGTTATTGGGTTAATTTTTTTTTAATTTTGTTCGTTAATAGATAAAAAAGTTTGAAGTTAGATCTAGAAACACGGAAATTCATTAATATTTAAATGAAAATTTTTTAGTGTATTTTGCCAAATTTTTGTGGCAATGCATAAATTGATTCAATTTTTGTTTTTTGACAATTTGAATGTTACTGGCATTGGGTTAATTTTTGTTCAATTTTGTTCGTTAATAGATAAAAGAGTTTGAAATTAGATCTAGAAAGAAGGAAAATAATTAATATTTGACTTAAAATTTTTTAGTGTATTTTGCAAAATTTTTCTGTTGAGTCAAAAATTGATTGAATTTTATTTTTTTGACAAGTTAAAAATAATGCGCGCTGGGCTAATTTTTATTCAATTTTGTTCGTTAATAGATAAAAAAGTTTAAAATTAAATCTAAAAAGAAGGAAAATAATTAATATTTGACAGAAAATTTTTTAGTGTATTTTGCCAAATTTTTCTGTTGAGGTAAAAATTGATTGAATTTTAATTTTTTGACAAATTCAAACTAATGCGCACTGGGCTAATTTTTATTCAATTTTGTTCGTTAATAGATAAAAAAGTTTAAAATTAAATCTAAAAAGAAGGAAAATAAGTGATATTTGACTGAAAATTTTTTAGTGTATTTGGCCAAATATTTCTGGCAATGCTTAAATTGATTCAATTTTTATTTTTTGACAATTTGAATGTAACTGGCATTGGGTTAATTTTTGTTCAATTTTGTTCGTTAATAGATAAAAAAGTTTTTAATTAGATCTAGAAACACGGAAAATAATTGATATTTGACTGAAAATTTTTAGTGTATTTTGCCAAATTTTTCTGTTGAGGCAAAAATTGATTGAATTTTAAATTTTTGACAAGTTAAAACTAATGCGCACTGGGCTAATTTTTATTCCATTTTTTTTTGTTAATATATAAAAAAGTTTAAAATTAGATCTAGAAACAGAAAAAATAATTAATATTTGACTGAAAATTTTTTTGTGTATTTTGCTAAATTTTTCTGTTGAGGCAAAAATTGATTGAATTTTAATTTTTTAACAAGTTAAAACTAATGCACACTGGGCTAATTTTTGTTCAATTTTGTTCGTTAATAGATAAAAAAGTTTAAAATTAGATCTAGAAACACGGAAAATAATTGATATTTGAGTGAAAATTTTTTAGTGTATTTTGCAAAATTTTTCTGGCAAGGGAAAAGTTGATTAAATTTTCATTTTTTGATAATTTGAATATAACGCGCACTGGGTTAATTTTCGTTTAATTTTGTTCGTTAGTAGATGAAAAAGTTTAAAATTAGATCTAGAAACACGGAAAATACTTGATATTTGACTGAAAAATTTTTAGTGTATTTTGCCAGATTATTGTGGCAAGGCAAAATTTGATTTAAGTTTCATTTTTTGACAAGTTAAAACTAATGCGCACTGGGCTAATTTTTATTCAATTTTGTTCGATAATATATAAAAAAGTTTGAAATTAGATCTAGAAACACGGAAAATAATTGATATTTGAGCGAAAATTTTTTAGTGTATTTTGCCAAATTTTTCTGGCAAGGGAAAAGTTGATTCAATTTTCATTTTTTGACAATTTGAATATAACGCGCACTGGGTTAATTTTCTTTTAATTTTGTTCGTTAGTAGAAGAAAAAGTTTAAAATTAGATCTAAAAACAGACATTTATTCAATTTTGATCTTTAATATATAAAAAAGTTTGAAATTAGATCTGGAAATATGAAAAATATCTTATATTTCACTGAAAATTTTTTAGTGTATTTTGCAAAATATTTCTCTCGAGGCAAAAATTAATTGAATTTTATTTTTTTGACAAGTTGAAATTCACGCGCAGTTCTTCAATTTTTGTTTAATTTTGTTTGTATATAGGTGCAAAAGTTTAAAATTGGAGGTAGAAACATAAAGAATAACTGATTTTTGACTGAAATTTTTGCAGTGTATTTTCTATATTTCTGGTAAGTCAAAAATTGATTAAATTGTCTTTTTTTGACAAGTTGCAAATAAAGCGCAGTAGCTCAATTTTCGTTCATTTTTGTTCGTTAGTAGATAAAAAAGTTTAAAATTAGATCTAGAAACACGAAAAATAATTGATATTTGACTGAAAAATTTTTAGTGTATATTGCCAAATTTTTGTGGCAAGGCAAAAATTGATTTAATTTTCATTTTTTGACAAGTTAAAACTAATGCGCACTGG
Organism: Ganaspis brasiliensis; assembly: GCA_037103525.1. NCBI lineage: Eukaryota > Metazoa > Arthropoda > Insecta > Hymenoptera > Figitidae > Ganaspis > Ganaspis brasiliensis. The sequence goes on along the minus strand of JAZKLR010000223.1, from coordinate 510,911 downwards.
GCTAATTTTTATTCTATTTCTTTTTGTTAATATATAAAAAAGTTTAAAATTAAATCTAGAAACACGGAAATTCATTAATATTTAAATGAAAATTTTTTAGTGTATTTTGCCAAATTTTTGTGGCAAGGCAAAAATTGATTTAATTTTCATTTTTTGACAAGTTAAAACCAATGCGCACTATGGTAATTTTTATTCAATTTTGTTCGTTAATAGATAAAAAGGTTTGAAATTAGATCTAAAAACAAGAAAAATAATTGATATTTGACTGAAAATTTTTTAGTGTATTTGGCCAAATATTCTGGCAATGCTTAAATTGATTCAATTTTTATTTTTTGACAATTTAAATGTAACTGGCATTGGGTTAATTTTTGTTCAATTTTGTTCGTTAATAGATAAAAAAGTTTGCAATTAGATCTAGAAACACGGAAAATAATTGATATTTGACTGAAAATTTTTTAGTGTATTTTGCTAAATTTTTCTGTTGAGGCAAAAATTGATTAAATTTTAATTTTTTGACAAGTTAAAACTAATGCGCACCGGGCTAATTTTTATTTAATTTTGTTTGCTAATATTTAAAAAAGTTTGAAATTAAATCTAGAAACACGGAAAATAATTGATATTTGACTGAAAATTTTTAGTGTATTTTGCCAAATTTTTCTGTTGAGGCAAAAATTGATTGAATTTTAAATTGTTGACAAGTTAAAACTAATGCGCACTGGGCTAATTTTTATTCTATTTTTTTTGTTAATATATAAAAAAATTTAAAATTAGATCTAGAAACACGGCAATTCATTAATATTTGAATGAAATTTTTTTAGTGTATTTTGCCAAATTTTTGTGGCAAGGCAAAAATTGATTTAATTTTCATTTTTTGACAAGTTAAAACCAATGCGCACTATGCTAATTTTCATTCAATTTTGTTTATTAATATATAAAAAAGTTTAAAATTAGATCTAGAAACAGAAAAAATAATTAATATTTGACTGAAAATTTTTTCGTGCATTTTGCCAAATTTTTCTGGCAAGGGAAAAGTTGATTGAATTTTAATTTTTTAACAAGTTAAAACTAATGCGCACTGGGCTAATTTTTATTCAATTTTGTTCGTTAATAGATAAAAAAGTTTGCAATTAGAACTAGAAACACGGAAAATAATTGATATTTGAGTGAAAATTTTTTAGTGTATTTTGCTAAATTTTTCTGTTGAGGCAAAAATTTATTGAATTTTAATTTTTTAACAAGTTAAAACTAATGCGCACTGGGTTAATTTTCGTTTAATTATGTTCGTTAGTAAATGAAAAAGTTTGCAATTAGATCTAGAATCACGAAAAATAATTGATATTTGACTGAAAATTTTTTAGTGTATTTTGTCAAATTCTTTTGTTGAGGCAAAAATTGATTGAATTTTAATTTTTTGACAAGTTAAAACTAATGCGCACCGGGCTTATTTTTATTCAATTTTGTTCCTTAATAGATAAAAAAGTTTGCAATTAGATCTAGAATCACGAAAAATAATTGATATTTGACTGAAAATTTTTTCGTGCATTTTGCCAAATTTTTGTGGCAAGGCAAAAATTGATTTAATTTTCATTTTTTGACAAGTTAAAACCAATGCGCACTATGCTAATTTTCATTCAATTTTGTTTATTAATATATAAAAAAGTTTAAAATTAGATCTAGAAACAGAAAAAATAATTAATATTTGATTGAAAATTTTTTAGTGTATTTTGCTAAATTTTTCTGTTGAGGCAAAAATTGATTGAATATTAATTTTTTAACAAGTAAAAACTAATGCGCACTGGGCTAATTTTTATTCAATTTTGTTCGTTAATAGATAAAAAAGTTTAAAATAAGATCTAAAAACACGGAAAATAATTGATATTTGAATGAAAATTTTTTAGTGTATTTTGCCAAATTTTTCTGGCAACGGAAAAGTTGATTCAATTTTCAATTTTTGACAATTTGAATATAACGCGCTTTGGGTTAATTTTCGTTTAATTTTGTTCGTCAGTAGATAAAAAAGTTTGCAATTAGATCTAGAATCACGAAAAATAATTAATATTTGACTGAAAATTTTTTCGTGCATTTTGCCAAATTTTTCTGGCAAGGGAAAAGTTGATTGAATTTTAATTTTTTAACAAGTTAAAACTAATGCGCACTGGGCTAATTTTTATTCAATTTTGTTCGTTAATAGATAAAAAAGTTTGCAATTAGAACTAGAAACACGGAAAATAATTGATATTTGAGTGAAAATTTTTTAGTGTATTTTGCTAAATTTTTCTGTTGAGGCAAAAATTTATTGAATTTTAATTTTTTAACAAGTTAAAACTAATGCGCACTGGGTTAATTTTCGTTTAATTATGTTCGTTAGTAAATGAAAAAGTTTGCAATTAGATCTAGAATCACGAAAAATAATTGATATTTGACTGAAAATTTTTTAGTGTATTTTGTCAAATTCTTTTGTTGAGGCAAAAATTGATTGAATTTTAATTTTTTGACAAGTTAAAACTAATGCGCACCGGGCTTATTTTTATTCAGTTTTGTTCCTTAATAGATAAAAAAGTTTGCAATTAGATCTAGAATCACGAAAAATAATTGATATTTGACTGAAAATTTTTTCGTGCATTTTGCCAAATTTTTCTGGCAAGGGAAAATTTGATTGAATTTTAATTTTTTAACAAGTTAAAACTAATGCGCACTGGGCTAATTTTTATTCAATTTTCTTCGTTAATAAATAAAAAAGTTTGAAATAAGATCTAAAAACACGGAAAATAATTGATATTTGACTGAAAATTTTTTAGTGTATTTTGCTAAATTTTTCTGTTGAGGCAAAAATTTATTGAATTTTAATTTTTTAACAAGTTAAAACTAATTCGCACTGGGCTAATTTTTATTCAATTTTGTTCGTTAATAGATAAAAAAGTTTGCAATTAGAACTAGAAACACGGAAAATAATTGATATTTGAGTGAAAATTTTTTAGTGTATTTTGTCAAATTTTTCTGTTGAGGCAAAAATTGATTGAATTTTAATTTTTTGACAAGTTAAAACTAATGCGCACTGGGCTAATTTTTATTCAATTTTGTTCGATAATATATAAAAAAGTTTGAAATTAGATCTAGAAACACGGAAAATAATTGATATTTGAGCGAAAATTTTTTAGTGTATTTTGCCAAATTTTTCTGGCAAGGGAAAAGTTGATTCAATTTTCATTTTTTGACAATTTGAATATAACGCGCACTGGGTTAATTTTCTTTTAATTTTGTTCGTTAGTAGAAGAAAAAGTTTAAAATTAGATCTAAAAACAGACATTTATTCAATTTTGATCTTTAATATATAAAAAAGTTTGAAATTAGATCTGGAAATATGAAAAATATCTTATATTTCACTGAAAATTTTTTAGTGTATTTTGCAAAATATTTCTCTCGAGGCAAAAATTAATTGAATTTTATTTTTTTGACAAGTTGTAATTCACGCGCAGTTCTTCAATTTTTGTTTAATTTTGTTTGTATATAGGTGCAAAAGTTTAAAATTGGAGGTAGAAACATAAAGAATAACTGATTTTTGACTGAAATTTTTGCAGTGTATTTTCTATATTTCTGGTAAGTCAAAAATTGATTAAATTGTCTTTTTTTGACAAGTTGCAAATAAAGCGCAGTAGCTCAATTTTCGTTCATTTTTGTTCGTTAGTAGATAAAAAAGTTTAAAATTAGATCTAGAAACACGAAAAATAATTGATATTTGACTGAAAAATTTTTAGTGTATATTGCCAAATTTTTGTGGCAAGGCAAAAATTGATTTAATTTTCATTTTTTGACAAGTTAAAACTAATGCGCACTGGGCTAATTTTTATTCTATTTCTTTTTGTTAATATATAAAAAAGTTTAAAATTAAATCTAGAAACACGGAAATTCATTAATATTTAAATGAAAATTTTTTAGTGTATTTTGCCAAATTTTTGTGGCAAGGCAAAAATTGATTTAATTTTCATTTTTTGACAAGTTAAAACCAATGCGCACTATGCTAATTTTCATTCAATTTTGTTTATTAATATATAAAAAAGTTTAAAATTAGATCTAGAAACAGAAAAAATAATTAATATTTGATTGAAAATTTTTTAGTGTATTTTGCTAAATTTTTCTGTTGAGGCAAAAATTGATTGAATATTAATTTTTTAACAAGTAAAAACTAATGCGCACTATGCTAATTTTCATTCAATTTTGTTTATTAATATATAAAAAAGTTTAAAATTAGATCTAGAATCACGAAAAATAATTAATATTTGACTGAAAATTTTTTCGTGCATTTTGCCAAATTTTTCTGGCAAGGGAAAAGTTGATTGAATTTTAATTTTTTAACAAGTTAAAACTAATGCGCACTGGGCTAATTTTTATTCAATTTTGTTCGTTAATAGATAAAAAAGTTTGCAATTAGAACTAGAAACACGGAAAATAATTGATATTTGAGTGAAAATTTTTTAGTGTATTTTGCTAAATTTTTCTGTTGAGGCAAAAATTTATTGAATTTTAATTTTTTAACAAGTTAAAACTAATGCGCACTGGGTTAATTTTCGTTTAATTATGTTCGTTAGTAAATGAAAAAGTTTGCAATTAGATCTAGAATCACGAAAAATAATTGATATTTGACTGAAAATTTTTTAGTGTATTTTGTCAAATTCTTTTGTTGAGGCAAAAATTGATTGAATTTTAATTTTTTGACAAGTTAAAACTAATGCGCACCGGGCTTATTTTTATTCAATTTTGTTCCTTAATAGATAAAAAAGTTTGCAATTAGATCTAGAATCACGAAAAATAATTGATATTTGACTGAAAATTTTTTCGTGCATTTTGCCAAATTTTTCTGGCAAGGGAAAATTTGATTGAATTTTAATTTTTTAACAAGTTAAAACTAATGCGCACTGGGCTAATTTTTATTCAATTTTCTTCGTTAATAAATAAAAAAGTTTGAAATTAGATCTAAAAACACGGAAAATAATTGATATTTGACTGAAAATTTTTTAGTGTATTTTGCTAAATTTTTCTGTTGAGGCAAAAATTTATTGAATTTTAATTTTTTAACAAGTTAAAACTAATGCGCACTGGGCTAATTTTTATTCAATTTTGTTCGTTAATAGATAAAAAAGTTTGCAATTAGAACTAGAAACACGGAAAATAATTGATATTTGAGTGAAAATTTTTTAGTGTATTTTGTCAAATTTTTCTGTTGAGGCAAAAATTGATTGAATTTTAATTTTTTGACAAGTTAAAACTAATGCAAACTGGGCTGATTTTTATTCAATTTTCTTCGTTAATAAATAAAAAAGTTTGAAATTAGATCTAAAAACACGGAAAATAATTGATATTTGACTGAAAATTTTTTAGTGTATTTTGCTAAATTTTTCTGTTGAGGCAAAAATTTATTGAATTTTAATTTTTTAACAAGTTAAAACTAATGCGCACTGGGCTAATTTTTATTCAATTTTGTTCGTTAATAGATAAAAAAGTTTGCAATTAGAACTAGAAACACGGAAAATAATTGATATTTGAGTGAAATTTTTTAGTGTATTTTGCCAAATTTTTCTGGCAAGGGAAAAGTTGATTGAATTTTAATTTTTTAACAAGTTAAAACTAATGCGCACTGGGCTAATTTTTATTCAATTTTGTTCGTTAATAGATAAAAAAGTTTGCAATTAGAACTAGAAACACGGAAAATAATTGATATTTGAGTGAAAATTTTTTAGTGTATTTTGCTAAATTTTTCTGTTGAGGCAAAAATTTATTGAATTTTAATTTTTTAACAAGTTAAAACTAATGCGCACTGGGTTAATTTTCGTTTAATTATGTTCGTTAGTAAATGAAAAAGTTTGCAATTAGATCTAGAATCACGAAAAATAATTGATATTTGACTGAAAATTTTTTAGTGTATTTTGTCAAATTCTTTTGTTGAGGCAAAAATTGATTGAATTTTAATTTTTTGACAAGTTAAAACTAATGCGCACCGGGCTTATTTTTATTCAATTTTGTTCCTTAATAGATAAAAAAGTTTGCAATTAGATCTAGAATCACGAAAAATAATTGATATTTGACTGAAAATTTTTTCGTGCATTTTGCCAAATTTTTCTGGCAAGGGAAAATTTGATTGAATTTTAATTTTTTAACAAGTTAAAACTAATGCGCACTGGGCTAATTTTTATTCAATTTTCTTCGTTAATAAATAAAAAAGTTTGAAATTAGATCTAAAAACACGGAAAATAATTGATATTTGACTGAAAATTTTTTAGTGTATTTTGCTAAATTTTTCTGTTGAGGCAAAAATTTATTGAATTTTAATTTTTTAACAAGTTAAAACTAATGCGCACTGGGCTAATTTTTATTCAATTTTGTTCGTTAATAGATAAAAAAGTTTGCAATTAGAACTAGAAACACGGAAAATAATTGATATTTGAGTGAAAATTTTTTAGTGTATTTTGTCAAATTTTTCTGTTGAGGCAAAAATTGATTGAATTTTAATTTTTTGACAAGTTAAAACTAATGCAAACTGGGCTGATTTTTATTCAATTTTCTTCGTTAATAAATAAAAAAGTTTGAAATTAGATCTAAAAACACGGAAAATAATTGATATTTGACTGAAAATTTTTTAGTGTATTTTGCTAAATTTTTCTGTTGAGGCAAAAATTTATTGAATTTTAATTTTTTAACAAGTTAAAACTAATGCGCACTGGGCTAATTTTTATTCAATTTTGTTCGTTAATAGATAAAAAAGTTTGCAATTAGAACTAGAAACACGGAAAATAATTGATATTTGAGTGAAAATTTTTTAGTGTATTTTGCCAAATTTTTCTGGCAAGGGAAAAGTTGATTCAATTTTCATTTTTTGACAATTTGAATATAACGCGCACTGGGTTAATTTTCTTTTAATTTTGTTCGTTAGTAGAAGAAAAAGTTTAAAATTAGATCAAGAAACAGACATTTATTCAATTTTGATCTTTAATATATAAAAAAATTTAAAATTAGATCTAGAAACACGGAAAATAATTGATATTTGAGTGAAAATTTTATAGTGTATTTTGCCAAATTTTTCTGGCGAGGGAAAAGTTTATTTAATTTTTATTTTTTGACAATTTGAATATAATCCGCACTGGGTTAATTTTCGTTTAATTTTGTTCGTTAGTAGATAAAAAAGTTTAAAATTAGATCTAGAAACACGAAAAATAATTGATATTTGACTGAAAAATTTTTAGTGTATATTGCCAAATTTTTGTGGCAAGGCAAAAATTGATTTAATTTTCATTTTTTGACAAGTTAAAACTAATGCGCACTGGGCTAATTTTTATTCTATTTCTTTTTGTTAATATATAAAAAAGTTTAAAATTAAATCTAGAAACACGGAAATGCATTAATATTTAAATGAAAATTTTTTAGTGTATTTTGCCAAATTTTTGTGGCAAGGCAAAAATTGATTTAATTTTCATTTTTTGACAAGTTAAAACCAATGCGCACTATGGTAATTTTTATTCAATTTTGTTCGTTAATAGATAAAAAAGTTTGAAATTAGATTTAAAAACAAGGAAAATAATTGATATTTGACTGAAAATTTTTTAGTGTATTTGGCCAAATATTCTGGCAATGCTTAAATTGATTCAATTTTTATTTTTTGACAATTTAAATGTAACTGGCATTGGGTTAATTTTTGTTCAATTTTGTTCGTTAATAGATAAAAAAGTTTGCAATTAGATCTAGAAACACGGAAAATAATTGATATTTGACTGAAAATTTTTTAGTGTATTTTGCTAAATTTTTCTGTTGAGGCAAAAATTGATTGAATTTTAAATTGTTGACAAGTTAAAACTAATGCGCACTGGGCTAATTTTTATTCTATTTTTTTTGTTAATATATAAAAAAATTTAAAATTAGATCTAGAAACACGGCAATTCATTAATATTTGAATGAAATTTTTTTAGTGTATTTTGCCAAATTTTTGTGGCAAGGCAAAAATTGATTTAATTTTCATTTTTTGACAAGTTAAAACCAATGCGCACTATGCTAATTTTCATTCAATTTTGTTTATTAATATATAAAAAAGTTTAAAATTAGATCTAGAAACAGAAAAAATAATTAATATTTGATTGAAAATTTTTTAGTGTATTTTGCTAAATTTTTCTGTTGAGGCAAAAATTGATTGAATATTAATTTTTTAACAAGTAAAAACTAATGCGCACTATGCTAATTTTCATTCAATTTTGTTTATTAATATATAAAAAAGTTTAAAATTAGATCTAGAATCACGAAAAATAATTAATATTTGACTGAAAATTTTTTCGTGCATTTTGCCAAATTTTTCTGGCAAGGGAAAAGTTGATTGAATTTTAATTTTTTAACAAGTTAAAACTAATGCGCACTGGGCTAATTTTTATTCAATTTTGTTCGTTAATAGATAAAAAAGTTTGCAATTAGAACTAGAAACACGGAAAATAATTGATATTTGAGTGAAAATTTTTTAGTGTATTTTGCTAAATTTTTCTGTTGAGGCAAAAATTTATTGAATTTTAATTTTTTAACAAGTTAAAACTAATGCGCACTGGGTTAATTTTCGTTTAATTATGTTCGTTAGTAAATGAAAAAGTTTGCAATTAGATCTAGAATCACGAAAAATAATTGATATTTGACTGAAAATTTTTTAGTGTATTTTGTCAAATTCTTTTGTTGAGGCAAAAATTGATTGAATTTTAATTTTTTGACAAGTTAAAACTAATGCGCACCGGGCTTATTTTTATTCAATTTTGTTCCTTAATAGATAAAAAAGTTTGCAATTAGATCTAGAATCACAAAAAATAATTGATATTTGACTGAAAATTTTTTCGTGCATTTTGCCAAATTTTTCTGGCAAGGGAAAATTTGATTGAATTTTAATTTTTTAACAAGTTAAAACTAATGCGCACTGGGCTAATTTTTATTCAATTTTCTTCGTTAATAAATAAAAAAGTTTGAAATTAGATCTAAAAACACGGAAAATAATTGATATTTGACTGAAAATTTTTTAGTGTATTTTGCTAAATTTTTCTGTTGAGGCAAAAATTTATTGAATTTTAATTTTTTGACAAGTTAAAACTAATGCAAACTGGGCTGATTTTTATTCAATTTTCTTCGTTAATAAATAAAAAAGTTTGAAATTAGATCTAAAAACACGGAAAATAATTGATATTTGACTGAAAATTTTTTAGTGTATTTTGCTAAATTTTTCTGTTGAGGCAAAAATTTATTGAATTTTAATTTTTTAACAAGTTAAAACTAATGCGCACTGGGCTAATTTTTATTCAATTTTGTTCGTTAATAGATAAAAAAGTTTGCAATTAGAACTAGAAACACGGAAAATAATTGATATTTGAGTGAAAATTTTTTAGTGTATTTTGCCAAATTTTTCTGGCAAGGGAAAAGTTGATTCAATTTTCATTTTTTGACAATTTGAATATAACGCGCACTGGGTTAATTTTCTTTTAATTTTGTTCGTTAGTAGAAGAAAAAGTTTAAAATTAGATCAAGAAACAGACATTTATTCAATTTTGATCTTTAATATATAAAAAAATTTAAAATTAGATCTAGAAACACGGAAAATAATTGATATTTGAGTGAAAATTTTATAGTGTATTTTGCCAAATTTTTCTGGCGAGGGAAAAGTTTATTTAATTTTTATTTTTTGACAATTTGAATATAATCCGCACTGGGTTAATTTTCGTTTAATTTTGTTCGTTAGTAGATAAAAAAGTTTAAAATTAGATCTAGAAACACGAAAAATAATTGATATTTGACTAAAAAATTTTTAGTGTATATTGCCAAATTTTTGTGGCAAGGCAAAAATTGATTTAATTTTCATTTTTTGACAAGTTAAAACTAATGCGCACTGGGCTAATTTTTATTCTATTTCTTTTTGTTAATATATAAAAAAGTTTGAAATTAAATCTAGAAACACGGAAATTCATTAATATTTGAATGAAAATTTTTTAGTGTATTTTGCCAAATTTTTGTGGCAAGGCAAAAATTGATTTAATTTTCATTTTTTGACAAGTTAAAACTAATGCGCACCGGGCTAATTTTTATTCAATTTTGTTTGCTAATATTTAAAAATTTTGAAATTAAATCTAGAAAGAAGGAAAATAATTGATATTTGACTGAAAATTTATTAGTGTATTTGGCCAAATATTTCTTGCAAAGCTTAAATTAATTCAATTTTTTTTGACAATTTTAATGTAACTGCTATTGGGTTAATTTTTTTTTAATTTTGTTCGTTAATAGATAAAAAAGTTTGAAATTAGATCTAGAAACACGGAAATTCATTAATATTTAAATGAAAATTTTTTAGTGTATTTTGCCAAATTTTTGTGGCAATGCATAAATTGATTCAATTTTTGTTTTTTGACAATTTGAATGTTACTGGCATTGGGTTAATTTTTGTTCAATTTTGTTCGTTAATAGATAAAAGAGTTTGTAATTAGATCTAGAAAGAAGGAAAATAATTAATATTTGACTGAAAATTTTTTAGTGTATTTTGCAAAATTTTTCTGTTGAGTCAAAAATTGATTGAATTTTAATTTTTTGACAAGTTAAAAATAATGCGCGCTGGGCTAATTTTTATTCAATTTTGTTCGTTAATAGATAAAAAAGTTTAAAATTAAATCTAAAAAGAAGGAAAATAATTAATATTTGACAGAAAATTTTTTAGTGTATTTTGCTAAATTTTTCTGTTGAGGTAAAAATTGATTGAATTTTAATTTTTTGACAAGTTCAAACTAATGCGCACTGGGCTAATTTTTATTCAATTTTGTTCGTTAATAGATAAAAAAGTTTAAAATTAAATCTAAAAAGAAGGAAAATAAGTGATATTTGACTGAAAATTTTTTAGTGTATTTGGCCAAATATTTCTGGCAATGCTTAAATTGATTCAATTTTTATTTTTTGACAATTTGAATGTAACTGGCATTGGGTTAATTTTTGTTCAATTTTGTTCGTTAATAGATAAAAAAGTTTTTAATTAGATCTAGAAACACGGAAAATAATTGATATTTGAGTGAAAATTTTTTAGTGTATTTTGCAAAATTTTTCTGGCAAGGGAAAAGTTGATTAAATTTTCATTTTTTGATAATTTGAATATAACGCGCACTGGGTTAATTTTCGTTTAATTTTGTTCGTTAGTAGATGAAAAAGTTTAAAATTAGATCTAGAAACACGGAAAATACTTGATATTTGACTGAAAAATTTTTAGTGTATTTTGCCAGATTTTTGTGGCAAGGCAAAAATTGATTTAAGTTTCATTTTTTGACAAGTTAAAACTAATGCGCACTGGGCTAATTTTTATTCAATTTTGTTCGATAATATATAAAAAAGTTTGAAATTAGATCTAGAAACACGGAAAATAATTGATATTTAAGCGAAAATTTTTTAGTGTATTTTGCCAAATTTTTCTGGCAAGGGAAAAGTTGATTCAATTTTCATTTTTTGACAATTTGAATATAACGCGCACTGGGTTAATTTTCTTTTAATTTTGTTCGTTAGTAGAAGAAAAAGGTTAAAATTAGATCTAGAAACAGACATTTATTCAATTTTGATCTTTAATATATAAAAAAGTTTGAAATTAGATCTGGAAATATGAAAAATATCTTATATTTCACTGAAAATTTTTTAGTGTATTTTGCAAAATATTTCTCTCAAGGCAAAAATTAATTGAATTTTATTTTTTTGACAAGTTGAAATTCACGCGCAGTTCTTCAATTTTTGTTTAATTTTGTTTGTATATAGGTGCAAAAGTTTAAAATTGGAGGTAGAAACATAAAGAATAACTGATTTTTGACTGAAATTTTTGCAGTGTATTTTCTATATTTCTGGTAAGTCAAAAATTGATTAAATTGTCTTTTTTTGACAAGTTGCAAATAAAGCGCAGTAGCTCAATTTTCGTTCATTTTTGTTCGTTAGTAGATAAAAAAGTTTAAAATTAGATCTAGAAACACGAAAAATAATTGATATTTGACTGAAAAATTTTTAGTGTATATTGCAAAATTTTTGTGGCAAGGCAAAAATTGATTTAATTTTCATTTTTTGACAAGTTAAAACTAATGCGCACTGGGCTAATTTTTATTCTATTTCTTTTTGTTAATATATAAAAAAGTTTGAAATTAAATCTAGAAACACGGAAATTCATTAATATTTAAATGAAAATTTTTTAGTGTATTTTGCCAAATTTTTGTGGCAAGGCAAAAATTGATTTAATTTTCATTTTTTGACAAGTTAAAACCAATGCGCACTATGGTAATTTTTATTCAATTTTGTTCGTTAATAGATAAAAAAGTTTGCAATTAGATCTAGAAACACGGAAAATAATTGATATTTGACTGAAAATTTTTTAGTGTATTTTGCTAAATTTTTCTGTTGAGGCAAAAATTGATTAAATTTTAATTTTTTGACAAGTTAAAACTAATGCGCACCGGGCTAATTTTTATTCAATTTTGTTTGCTAATATTTAAAAAAGTTTGAAATTAAATCTAGAAACACGGAAAATAATTGATATTTGACTGAAAATTTTTAGTGTATTTTGCCAAATTTTTCTGTTGAGGCAAAAATTGATTGAATTTTAAATTGTTGACAAGTTAAAACTAATGCGCACTGGGCTAATTTTTATTCTATTTTTTTTGTTAATATATAAAAAAATTTAAAATTAAATCTAGAAACACGGCAATTCATTAATATTTGAATGAAATTTTTTTAGTGTATTTTGCCAAATTTTTGTGGCCAGGCAAAAATTGATTTAATTTTCATTTTTTGACAAGTTAAAACCAATGCGCACTATGCTAATTTTCATTCAATTTTGTTTATTAATATATAAAAAAGTTTAAAATTAGATCTAGAAACAGAAAAAATAACTAATATTTGATTGAAAATTTTTTAGTGTATTTTGCTAAATTTTTCTGTTGAGGCAAAAATTGATTGAATATTAATTTTTTAACAAGTAAAAACTAATGCGCACTGGGCTAATTTTTATTCAATTTTGTTTGTTAATAGATAAAAAAGTTTAAAATAAGATCTCAAAACACGGAAAATAATTGATATTTGAATGAAAATTTTTTAGTGTATTTTGCCAAATTTTTCTGGCAACGGAAAAGTTGATTCAATTTTCAATTTTTGACAATTTGAATATAACGCGCTTTGGGTTAATTTTCGTTTAATTTTGTTCGTCAGTAGATAAAAAAGTTTGCAATTAGATCTAGAATCACGAAAAATAATTAATATTTGACTGAAAATTTTTTCGTGCATTTTGCCAAATTTTTCTGGCAAGGGAAAAGTTGATTGAATTTTAATTTTTTAACAAGTTAAAACTAATGCGCACTGGGCTAATTTTTATTCAATTTTGTTCGTTAATAGATAAAAAAGTTTGCAATTAGAACTAGAAACACGGAAAATAATTGATATTTGAGTGAAAATTTTTTAGTGTATTTTGCTAAATTTTTCTGTTGAGGCAAAAATTGATTGAATTTTAATTTTTTGACAAGTTAAAACTAATGCGCACCGGGCTTATTTTTATTCAATTTTGTTTGCTAATATTTAAAAATTTTGAAATTAAATCTAGAAAGAAGGAAAATAATTGATATTTGACTGAAAATTTTTTAGTGTATTTGGCCAAATATTTCTTGCAAAGCTTAAATTGATTCAATTTTTTTTTGACAATTTTAATGTAACTGTTATTGGGTTAATTTTTTTTTAATTTTGTTCGTTAATAGATAAAAAAGTTTGAAATTAGATCTAGAAACCCGAAAAATAATTGATATTTGACTGAAAATTTTTTCGTGCATTTTGCTAAATTTTTCTGGCAAGGGAAAATTTGATTGAATTTTAATTTTTTAACAAGTTAAAACTAATGCGCACTGGGCTAATTTTTATTCAATTTTCTTCGTTAATAAATAAAAAAGTTTGAAATTAGATCTAAAAACACGGAAAATAATTGATATTTGACTGAAAATTTTTTAGTGTATTTTGCTAAATTTTTCTGTTGAGGCAAAAATTAATTGAATTTTAATTTTTTAACAAGTTAAAACTAATTCGCACTGGGCTAATTTTTATTCAATTTTGTTCGTTAATAGATAAAAAAGTTTGCAATAAGAACTAGAAACACGGAAAATAATTGATATTTGAATGAAAATTTTTTCGTGCATTTTGCTAAATTTTTCTGGCAAGGGAAAATTTGATTGAATTTTAATTTTTTAACAAGTTAAAACTAATGCGCACTGGGCTAATTTTTATTCAATTTTGTTCGTTAATAGATAATAAAGTTTGCAATTAGAACTAGAAACAGACATTTATTCAATTTTGATCTTTAATATATAAAAAAATTTGAAATTAGATCTAGAAACACTGAAAATAATTGATATTTGAGTGAAAATTTTATAGTGTATTTTGCCAAATTTTTCTGGCGAGGGAAAAGTTTATTTAATTTTTATTTTTTGACAATTTGAATATAACCCGCACTGGGTTAATTTTCGTTTAATTTTGTTCGTTAGTAGATAAAAAAGTTTAAAATTAGATCTAGAAACACGAAAAATAATTGATATTTGACTAAAAAATTTTTAGTGTATATTGCCAAATTTTTGTGGCAAGGCAAAAATTGATTTAATTTATATTTTTTGACAAGTTAAAACTAATGCGCACTGGGCTAATTTTTATTCTATTTCTTTTTGTTAATATATAAAAAAGTTTGAAATTAAATCTAGAAACACGGAAATTCATTAATATTTGAATGATAATTTTTTAGTGTATTTTGCCAAATTTTTGTGGCAAGGCAAAAATTGATTTAATTTTCATTTTTTGACAAGTTAAAACTAATGCGCCCTAAGCTAATTTTTATTCAATTTTGTTCCTTAATAGATAAAAAAGTTTGCAATTAGATCTAGAATCACGAAAAATAATTGATATTTGACTGAAAATTTTTTAGTGTATTTTGTCAAATTTTTCTGTTGAGGCAAAAATTGATTGAATTTTAATTTTTTGACAAGTTAAAACTAATGCGCACCGGGCTAATTTTTATTCAATTTTGTTTGCTAATATTTAAAAATTTTGAAATTAAATCTAGAAAGAAGGAAAATAATTGATATTTGACTGAAAATTTTTTAGTGTATTTGGCCAAATATTTCTTGCAAAGCTTAAATTAATTCAATTTTTTTTTGACAATTTTAATGTAACTGCTATTGGGTTAATTTTTTTTTAATTTTGTTCGTTAATAGATAAAAAAGTTTGAAATTAGATCTAGAAACACGGAAACTCATTAATATTTAAATGAAAATTTTTTAGTGTATTTTGTCAAATTTTTCTGTTGAGGCAAAAATTGATTTAATGTTCATTTTTTGACAAGTTAAAACTAATTCGCACCGGGCTAATTTTTATTTAATTTTGTTTGCTAATATTTAAAAATTTTGAAATTAAATCTAGAAAGAAGGAAAATAATTGATATTTGACTGAAAATTTTTTAGTGTATTTGGCCAAATATTTCTTGCAAAGCTTAAATTAATTCAATTTTTTTTTGACAATTTTAATGTAACTGCTATTGGGTTAATTTTTTTTTAATTTTGTTCGTTAATAGATAAAAAAGTTTGAAATTAGATCTAGAATCACGAAAAATAATTGATATTTGAATGAAAATTTTTTCGTGCATTTTGCCAAATTTTTCTGGCAAGGGAAAATTTGATTGAATTTTAATTTTTTAACAAGTTAAAACTAATGCGCACTGGGCTAATTTTTATTCAATTTTGTTCCTTAATAGATAAAAAAGTTTGCAATTGGATCTAAAAACACGGAAAATAATTGATATTTGACTGAAAATTTTTTAGTGTATTTTGCTAAATTTTTCTGTTGAGGCAAAAATTTATTGAATTTTAATTTTTTAACAAGTTAAAACTAATGCGCACTGGGCTAATTTTTATTCAATTTTGTTCGTTAATAGATAAAAAAGTTTGCAATTAGAACTAGAAACACGAAAAATAATTGATATTTGACTAAAAAATTTTTAGTGTATATTGCCAAATTTTTGTGGCAAGGCAAAAATTGATTTAATTTATATTTTTTGACAAGTTAAAACTAATGCGCACTGGGCTAATTTTTATTCTATTTCTTTTTGTTAATATATAAAAAAGTTTGAAATTAAATCTAGAAACACGGAAATTCATTAATATTTGAATGATAATTTTTTAGTGTATTTTGCCAAATTTTTGTGGCAAGGCAAAAATTGATTTAATTTTCATTTTTTGACAAGTTAAAACTAATGCGCCCTAAGCTAATTTTTATTCAATTTTGTTCCTTAATAGATAAAAAAGTTTGCAAT
The DNA here is from genome assembly GCA_037103525.1 of Ganaspis brasiliensis. NCBI lineage: Eukaryota > Metazoa > Arthropoda > Insecta > Hymenoptera > Figitidae > Ganaspis > Ganaspis brasiliensis. Next base: position 494,563 of record JAZKLR010000223.1, on the reverse strand, counting down.
TAGATCTAGAATCACGAAAAATAATTGATATTTGACTGAAAATTTTTTAGTGTATTTTGTCAAATTTTTCTGTTGAGGCAAAAATTGATTGAATTTTAATTTTTTGACAAGTTAAAACTAATGCGCACCGGGCTAATTTTTATTCAATTTTGTTTGCTAATATTTAAAAATTTTGAAATTAAATCTAGAAAGAAGGAAAATAATTGATATTTGACTGAAAATTTTTTAGTGTATTTGGCCAAATATTTCTTGCAAAGCTTAAATTAATTCAATTTTTTTTTGACAATTTTAATGTAACTGCTATTGGGTTAATTTTTTTTTAATTTTGTTCGTTAATAGATAAAAAAGTTTGAAATTAGATCTAGAAACACGGAAACTCATTAATATTTAAATGAAAATTTTTTAGTGTATTTTGTCAAATTTTTCTGTTGAGGCAAAAATTGATTTAATGTTCATTTTTTGACAAGTTAAAACTAATTCGCACCGGGCTAATTTTTATTTAATTTTGTTTGCTAATATTTAAAAATTTTGAAATTAAATCTAGAAAGAAGGAAAATAATTGATATTTGACTGAAAATTTTTTAGTGTATTTGGCCAAATATTTCTTGCAAAGCTTAAATTAATTCAATTTTTTTTTGACAATTTTAATGTAACTGCTATTGGGTTAATTTTTTTTTAATTTTGTTCGTTAATAGATAAAAAAGTTTGAAATTAGATCTAGAATCACGAAAAATAATTGATATTTGAATGAAAATTTTTTCGTGCATTTTGCCAAATTTTTCTGGCAAGGGAAAATTTGATTGAATTTTAATTTTTTAACAAGTTAAAACTAATGCGCACTGGGCTAATTTTTATTCAATTTTGTTCCTTAATAGATAAAAAAGTTTGCAATTGGATCTAAAAACACGGAAAATAATTGATATTTGACTGAAAATTTTTTAGTGTATTTTGCTAAATTTTTCTGTTGAGGCAAAAATTTATTGAATTTTAATTTTTTAACAAGTTAAAACTAATGCGCACTGGGCTAATTTTTATTCAATTTTGTTCGTTAATAGATAAAAAAGTTTGCAATTAGAACTAGAAACACGGAAAATAATTGATATTTGAGTGAAAATTTTTTAGTGTATTTTGTCAAATTTTTCTGTTGAGGCAAAAATTGATTGAATTTTAATTTTTTGACAAGTTAAAACTAATGCGCACTGGGCTAATTTTTATTCAATTTTCTTCGTTAATAAATAAAAAAGTTTGAAATTAGATCTAAAAACACGGAAAATAATTGATATTTGACTGAAAATTTTTTAGTGTATTTTGCTAAATTTTTCTGTTGAAGCAAAAATTTATTGAATTTTAATTTTTTAACAAGTTAAAACTAATGCGCACTGGGCTAATTTTTATTCAATTTTGTTCGTTAATAGATAAAAAAGTTTGCAATTAGAACTAGAAACACGGAAAATAATTGATATTTGAGTGAAAATTTTTTAGTGTATTTTGCCAAATTTTTCTGGCAAGGGAAAAGTTGATTCAATTATCATTTTTTGACAATTTGAATATAACGCGCACTGGGTTAATTTTCGTTTAATTTTGTTCGTTAGTAAATGAAAAAGTTTAAAATTAGATCTAGAAACACGACAAATAATTGTTATTTGACTGAAAAATTTTTAGGGTATTTTGCCAAATCTTTGTGGCAAGGCAAAAATTAATTTAATTTTCATTTTTTGACAAGTTAAAACTAATGCGCCCTGGGCTAATTTTTATTCAATTTTGTTCCTTAATAGATAAAAAAGTTTGCAATTAGATCTAGAATCACAAAAAATAATTGATATTTGACTGAAAATTTTTTAGTGTATTTTGTCGAATTTTTCTGTTGAGGCAAAAATTGATTGAATTTTAATTTTTTGACAAGTTAAAACTAATGCGCACCGGGCTAATTTTTATTTAATTTTGTTTGCTAATATTTAAAAATTTTGAAATTAAATCTAGAAAGAAGGAAAATAATTGATATTTGACTGAAAATTTTTTAGTGTATTTGGCCAAATATTCTGGCAATGCTTAAATTGATTCAATTTTTATTTTTTGACAATTTAAATGTAACTGGCATTGGGTTAATTTTTGTTCAATTTTGTTCGTTAATAGATAAAAAAGTTTGCAATTAGATCTAGAAACACGGAAAATAATTGATATTTGACTGAAAATTTTTTAGTGTATTTTGCCAAATTTTTGTGGCAAGGCAAAAATTGATTTAATGTTCATTTTTTGACAAGTTAAAACTAATGCGCATTGGGCTAATTTTTATTCAATTTTGTTCCTTAATAGATAAAAAAGTTTGCAATTAGATCGAGAATCACGAAAAATAATTGATATTTGACTGAAAATTTTTTCGTGTATTTTGCCAAATTTTTCTGGCAAGGGAAAAGTTGATTGAATTTTAATTTTTTAACAAGTTAAAACTAATGCGCACTGGGCTAATTTTTATTCAATTTTCTTCGTTAATAAATAAAAAAGTTTGAAATTAGATCTTAAAACACGGAAAATAATTGATATTTCACTGAAAATTTTTTAGTGTACTTTGCTAAATTTTTCTGTTGAGGCAAAAGTTTATTGAATTTTAATTTTTTAACAAGTTAAAACTAATGCGCACTGGGCTAATTTTTATTCAATTTTGTTCGTTAATAGATAAAAAAGTTTGCAATTAGAACAAGAAACACGGAAAATAATTGATATTTGAGTAAAAATTTTTTAGTGTATTTTGCCAAATTTTTCTGGCAAGGGAAAAATTTATTTAATTTTCATTTTTTGACAAATTAAAACTAATGTGCACTAGGCTAATTTTTATTCAATTTTGTGTATTAATATATAAAAAAGTTTGAAATTAGATCTAGAAACACGGAAAATTATTGATATTTAACTGAAAATTTTTTAATGTATTTTGCCAAATTTTTCTGGCAAGGGAAAAATTGATTCAATTTTCATTTATTTTCATTATATGAAAAATATCTTATATTTCACTGAAAATTTTTTAGTGTATTTTGCAAAATATTTCTCTCGAGGCAAAAATTAATTGAATTTTATTTTTTTGACAAGTTGAAATTCACGCGCAGTTCTTCAATTTTTGTTTAATTTTGTTTGTATATAGGTGCAAAAGTTTAAAATTGGAGGTAGAAACATAAAGAATAACTGATTTTTGACTGAAATTTTTGCAGTGTATTTTCTATATTTCTGGTAAGTCAAAAATTGATTAAATTGTCTTTTTTTGACAAGTTGCAAATAAAGCGCAGTAGCTCAATTTTCGTTCATTTTTGTTCGTTAGTAGATAAAAAAGTTTAAAACTAGATCTAGAAGTAAGTAAACTAAATGATATGTGGCGGAAAATTTTGTAGTTTATTCTGTCAAATATTTCTGGCAAGGCCAAAATTTATTAAATTGTCATTTTTTGACAAGTTAAAAGTAACGCGCAGTGGCTTAATTTGTGTTTAATTTGGTTCGTTAATAGATGAAAAAGTTTTAAATTAGATCTAGAATTATGGAAAATAATTGATATTTGACTGAAAGTTTTTTAGTGTAATTTGAGAACTTGAGTATAATTTTTTGTAGATTTTTTGATTTTTTTTTGCAATTTTCTTTAGGGGTGGTTTCTTATGGTTGTAAATTAATGTTTTCGATTGGTAAAATTAGAGGACATATCCCTGAGTATTTTTTATAATTTTAGAACTTGAGTATAATTTTTTTGATTTTTTACTGATCTTTTTTATGCAATTTTCCTTATGGCTGGTTTCTTGGGGTTGTTAATCATTTTTTTTTTGGTTTGTAAAATTAGAGGACATATCCTTGAGTATTTTTAATAATTTTAGAACTTGAGTATAATTTTTTTGTAGATTTTTTATTTTTTTACGGATCTTTTTCTGCAATTTTCCGTAGGGGTGGTTTCTTGGGGTTGTTAATATTTTTTTTCGATTGGTAAAATTAGAGGACATATCCCTGAGTATTTTTAATAATTTTAGAACTTGAGTATAATTTTTTTGTAGATTTTTTAAATTTTTTTCCGATCTTTTTCTGCATTTTTTCTTAGGGGTGGTTTTTTGGGGTTGTTAATAATTTTTTTAGATTGGTAAAATTAGAGGACATATCCCTGAGTATTTTTAATATTTTTAGGACTTGAGTATAATTTTTTTGTAGATTTTTTTTATTTTTTACGGATTTTTTTCTGCAATTTTCCTTAGGGGTGGTTTCTTGGGGTTGATAATTTTTTTTTTTTTGATTTAGAAAATTAGGGGAGATATTTCGAAGTATTTTCCATTATTTTAGTGCTGTATTTTAATTTTTTCGTAGATTTTATGTTTTTTTAAAAATATTTTTCTGCTTTTTTTCTTAGGGGTAGTTTTTTGGGGGTTCATTTTTTTTTTAATTGGGAAAAGTAGGGGGCATATTCCTAAGGACTTTTAATGATTTTAACATTTCATTATAACTTTTTTGTTGATTGTGATAAATTTTGTTAGATTGATTTTTTATTATATGCTTAGGGGTGGTTTTTGGGGGTTTATTAACTTTCAGTCATGAGAAATTAAGTTGGTTGACTTTTACTAATGTTGATAATAATTAATTAATTAATTTATAATGTTGAAATTATAAATTTGTTTATTAAAGTCATATTGAGTAATTTGAATTTGGTGCGAGAAGCACGTGATCTCCTCTGATTGATTGTCAAGTTGTCTATGTTAACGTAATTTGCGACCCCAGAAACCCCCGAGTCACCAATTTTAGGCGAATCTAAACACTTTTTGAAAAATTGTCCGCCATATCCCTGACGAACCCGCGGGACGCTTTTGGTACGGATAAACGTACCTAAAGCGTACCGAAAGTGTACCAAAAGCGTACTTTTGATAATTCGCTATTAAAATAATCATAAACTTGATCAACATTGATTGGGAATGTTAGAGGGAACCTTAATAAACTTTTAGGTAACAGTATTGTTTAAATTTTTATTGTTAAAATTTATAAAAATAGATAAAAAGCTTTGACTTCGCGGTTTGGATTTACCGAGATTCGACCGAGTTCAGTCGCTTTCGGTCGCATTCAATATTTTGATGTTTCATAATGAAGGGTGCATTTTCTAGAAAAGTATTTGGAAAAATATGAAATCAAGATAAATAAAACCTTGAACTTTTAACTTCAAAATAGGCCAAAGAAAACTAAAATATCTTGACTAGTTCTAAAGTTATAAGTAAATGTATGATACGAAAAAACGCAATAATTCTAGTGCTCGCTCCATTTTTGGCTGCTTAATACACTGCAAATAAGCAGAGAGGAAAGGAAACAAAAGAATTGTTGCGTTTTGTTCTTTATACATATTTACTTAGAACTTTTGAACCAGTCAAGATAATTTAATTTTCTTTGGCTTATTCTAAAGCTAATAGCTTAAGGTTTAATTAAGTTTATTTTTAAATTTTTCCAATTACTTTTCTAGAAAATGCAGCCCTCCAAACTTGAACACCGAAAATACACAAAAAACGAAAAATTCACCTGTCTGTATCACATTAAATCTCCATTTCCTATAACCAAGAAAGTTTTAAAATAAGACCATTTAAGGCAGTTGGAGACATAGAGTCCGCAGAGAATCTGTAGGGGGGATCAGTGGTTCTCAAAGACTGTCCCCATGCGTTTTGAAGACTTAGGAATTTTTCGCGATAAAGTCCAAAACTTTTCCCACAAAAGAACATCGTACTGCAAATTCTATTGAAATAAAGATTCAGAAAAATACTTACTTTTGATAAATCAAGTGTTTCCTGAGCTTTAGTGTCTCGAGGAAATTCGTGTGATAAAAACAAACTCCAATGATGTTCTAGGTTTGGCAATTTTTTCCAATAAAACCCGACATTTTTTGCGAAAATGAAAATCGTACTGCACATTTAAATTTAATTAGCACTTTTTCACTTATTTTGTTTTTGGCATATGAGTTTTTAAATTGCGTCAGTCTCTCGAGGAAATAAAAAATCACTTGACACTTCACTCACTGATTCAGACTTTGACAATTTTTTTCGTCAAAACCCGACACTTTTTCCGCAAATGGTCATCGTAGTGTAAATTTAAATTTAACTAGCACTTTTTCACTTATTTTGTTTTTGGTATTTGAGTTTTTAAATCGCGTCAGTTTCTCGAGAAAAGTAAATTTTTTTTCAATTTCATCAAAGAAAATGTCAAACAATATAAGCAGAATATAGTTTGTCGTGCGCTGTTCTGATACGGCATTTTCGGGTACTAATTCACACGGCGCCGCCTTTAAAATTATAGACAGGCGTACATTATATTCATTATATTAATCAACCTATTTATAAAATTCAATGTTTAGATATTAATTGTAAAAATTTAATATAACGAATTAATGTCAAGTTCCAAACATAATTTTGCTAATTTTTTACAAAAAATAAAAGTTGTTTGTTATTTCAAGTGAAATTAGCTCTATTGAAAAGACGCATTTAAAATACTTTAAACCATTCAAATGCAACAAGTACATAATTTATTGTAAATCATGCATTAATAATTTCTAAACATTTTAAATATTTTTTAAAATCTAAGAGTTGAAGGAAAAACAGTAGGGCTTATTTAGTTTATCAGAAGAATGCAACCCGACTTACAGAGGAGATCGGAAATAGATATTTTATAGGGACTGAAATACATATACATAACGTAAAAATTAAAGAAATAATTAAAACGCAAGGAAGGACTAAAAAAATAGTGTAATATCAAGAAAATTAAATAAACAGGAAGAAAATGGAGAAATGTTTGTTTCTTAATATAACAAACTGTAAAAAATGTAAAAAGTAAAAAAGAATAAGTAAGTAAGTTTGTAAAAAATCTCTCAAGAAATAGACAAGATGTGAAAAGAAATTGAATAAATTTACAAAAAAATAAGTGTATTTACTTTTAAAAGTATAGAAATAATTATTAAAATTAACGTAATAAAAAGTTTAATGAATGTATAAATAAGAAAACTGTGTAATATAATATTAAATAATTTTTATAAAAAGAAGAAAATTAAAGAAACTCCTGAAAAGAAAAGAGACAAATACCAAAAAAAAAAAAAAATATCAAAAATTCCTAAACGGAGAAAAAATCTTAAAATGTTGTAAAAATGATAAATTATAAGATAAAAATTAACGTAAAATCTCTTAAAAATCTTGTAAGAATATTACCAAAGGAAGGATTATTGTGAATATGGAAAATAATTAATATTATTGAATTAAGATGCATTGAAATTTAAATTAATTTAAATTTAAAAGTTGGAACAAATTGGAATATGAGTTCATTGACGTTTGGAATTTATATAACTTTTAATGACTTGAAGATATACAAATTTAATATTACTAGCGATGTTAATTCGCTCGCTCAATTATATTTATTTATAAAGAATTTGCTTATCTAAGTTTAAATATTGAAAACTATCATGAACTTATTATTTATTGTATTGTTGTTATGTTTAAATCTTTTGAAAATTATATATAAAGATTAGAATTTTGTTTTAAAAATTTTTTATTAATTAGTAATGATAATATTATTTATATTAAAATAAATTGTTTAATATTTTTGTTTAATACAAATAATATACTAAAATTGTTTTTACTAAGGGAGTGTTATAATATTACGTTGATTTATACAAAGTTTTGGATAAATTAGTTTTATATTAATATAAATATTAAATAAGTGTCAAATTCATGATTCCAAAGTATAATTTTATAAATACCGAAAACATACATTGAGAAAAAAGGTTTAGTTTTAGAAACAATATTTTTTATTTGGCCATTGTTGGTTGTAACAAGAATATTTTTATTAGTACAACAAAAGGATATGTTGGCGTAACACATTAAGTTGTTTGGGACAACAATATAAGTTTCTTGCTCTTATTTGGTTGAACCAAACACATTTTTGTTGTGACAACCAAACATAATTTGGTTATGAAAACCAAACAGAAATTGGTTTTGACATCCAAACATAATTTGGTTGTGACAATCACACAATTATTTAAAAAAATTGATGATTAGTTTGTAAGTAAGCTGCCGATAATAATATAAATAAAATTTAAATAAAAACCAATACCAGACGGTCGGCCAACCTCGGTGTGATAGTTGCCAACGGTGTCTGTTACTGAACTGTCTAGCTATAAGGTTTATTCCTTATTGGTCATTCATATATCATCATTTATATATCTCATAGGCTGGTGGTTAGCCTACTGGACTGGCAGTTGGAAAACCCGGGTACGAATCTTCATGACTAATGACATTTTTCTGTTTTAGGTTTTCATTAATATTAAATTTCTACATTCTCATCTGACTATATTTGTGTAATTAAAAATATAAAATTTGAATTATGTAATTATATGTGTTGGCGAACCGAATGTTCGTACCTGGGTAAGTTAGCTTCAAAATAGAAATTTTTTTATGGCAAAAAAAAATTTTTGTTATCTTGAATAAAAAATATAGTTGTGATAACCAAAAGTTTTTGTTATGCTAACAAACAACACTGAACCAAATAAATTCAGTTTGGTTGATTACATAACAACCAAATAATTTGGTTGGCTCAAACAAATTTTCGTTGCTAAGACTAAACATTATTCTCAAAATGAAGTTTATGAATATTTCAGAAATTATTTTTTTTCGTGTATTTGTGCATGCGCAGTTGGTTTCTGTAAGCTTTACAGATGCGCAATAGGTTTCAAAATAATTTACACATGCGCAGTTAATAAAATCTCAAAACAGAATGGATTTCTAACAATTTAAACGTAAACGGAAACCAAAAAACATGTCAACAAAAAAGTCATATACTTTGCGCAGGACATATAATTTTGGAAAGTAAAATATACGTAAGACATTTTGCACATATAAATACTTGAAATTTTAATTTTCGTTGGAAAAAAAAAAAAAGAAGAAGAAGAAGGTAACAACTACTAAGCTTAGTTAGATGCCACACTGCATTACTGCGCATGTGTTATTGTCATAGAGCATTAGTGAGCATGTGTAATTGCCATAGAGCACTACTGCGCATGTGTAATTGCCATAGAGCATTACTGCGCATGTGTAATTGTCATAGAGCATTACTGCGCATGTGTAATTGCCATAGAGCATTACTGCGCATGTGTAACTGCCATAAACATATAGTGCGCATGTGTCATGAACATAATGATCAAGTGCGCATAAGAATTAATGATATTGACTTACTGCGCATACAAATGGACCATTTTGATCAACTGCGCATGCGTCACTATCATGGCACACTACTACACTTAATTGTATAAGCGCCTACGTTATAAAAATGTTAATAGCTCAAAAAGCTTTTAAGTAAATTGATTTTAAAAGTTGCTTATAAAGAAAAGTAGTAAACCAAGTGGAAGGGGAAGAACGACTGAACGACGAATTTCTGTCGACGACAAAGGTTTCGTTTTAATATAATAAGAGATTACTACATATAGTAGGGGAGCCCAAAGTGTTTTTTGGGAGTAACTCGAGCGCGGAAGATGAACATAGAGGGGGATACCTTGCATGACGTTTAGTACCTCTACCAGATATAACCTATTTTTGGAAAGACGTGCGTCTAGGACAGCCCGTCAGATTAGTAAAAAAAATCGATCGTCAAAAATATTAAAGCGTGTCAGATTAGAGTAAGGTGGGTTAATTACTAACTGTAGAATGTACATGTAGAAAATCTGATTATTTGAGTGAAACGTAAGGGAGTGGGAGGGTGACAAAGTTGCAAGAAAAAAACGTTGTCTTGACATTATCGAGCGCGGTTCCATTTTTTTTGTTTTTAAGGAAATGACAAGACAATTACGAATAAAATATAATCTGACGATTTCTATAAGCCGAAGGTACCAATAATCGTGTATTGAGATTGGAGCCCGTAGCTGGAGGAAAACACGCATCCCCACTCCATGCCTCTCTGTCTGTTTTCCTTTTTCTATTTCTGACTCTCTCGCACCATACCGTCACAGCTTTTCGTCGCCATGACAACATTACAGCTGATCGGAAAACAGAGCTTTCGAGTTACATTCGAGGTATCGATGATACACAGCAAGTTCTCGACGTCTAATCTTCCGCTTGATATGTCTCAATCACAGAAAAAAACCAGGCCAGCAGATGACAGAAACGGTCACCTATACATGTGCTAAACTTAGCTGGGCGTGATTGTGTTCCGTGACCACGAAGCCACGCACTTCGCTGTCTCAACCATATCATCTGTCTGTCAGATTAATAATATTCCTCCAAATAATCGTCAGATTTTGGGCTAGCAAGACTGGAACATCAAGCTGATTCTTCTGTATAGAAGTCTGACACGCTCGAGTATTTCGAGATGACGATTTTTTTTTGCATTTTTAATCATTCGCTACGAGTTTGCGTCACTTCCAATACGTCAGTCTTTCGAATGGGAGCATTTTTAGGGTTCACTCAACATCCCCTCTGAATATCTGACGCGCTTGAAAAACAATTTCTTTCTTCTATTTTCTATCCATCCGGACGACCACCCCCACCACGGAAATCGTCAGATGAACATACCTACAGTGTCACAGACACGTTGCAGTATCTAATCTATTAATATCTGACATGCTCAAGTATTTCCATATCATTGGTTTTTTTTACATTTTTAAAATTTTGTAGACACTTCCCCCACTACTAAAAGGAGAAACATTATAGAACCTTTTATTCTTATTACAAGCTAAACTTCATAATCTCATCATCTAGACAACGCTCGAGTAAATACCCATTTAGCATCATGGGCTCCCCTACTAATAGAAATTCTCGAAAATTTTAAAACCCTTTTTTATAATTGAACAAGTGAATGTTTTAAAAAAAAAATTTACACTACAATTAACATGAAATTTTCTAATAGTACGTTGATTAATTTTTAACCCACCTCCCCGTGTACCCCAAGAAAAATGTTTTTAAAAGTGTGAAAAGACCGGTGGGTTATCATAGATTTTATGTCAAGTATATAAAGAAAATACGCCTTGAAATGTAAAAATTTTTTATTTTTTAATTGACATGATAATATTCTGATAGTATGTTGATAAATTTTTACACCTCCCCCTTTAATTTTAAGAACAACGTAAAGAATCAGCATTCCAAAACATTTGTGTTCGATTTTATTAGATTTTATACTTGTTAAACGAAAAAAAAAATTATGTTTTACAAATTTTAAAATGTTTTTAAATTTAATTAAAATAATATAAAATTTCAGCAAAGTTTCCAAATTTTACAAAATAATTGGGGGTGCGGTGGGGGGGTTAAGATAATTATCTGACATAATTAAAAAAGAAGGTAACAACTAATAAGCTTAGTTAGATCCCACACTGCATTACTGCGCATGTGTAACTGCCATAAACATATAGTGCGCATGTGTCATGAACATAATGATCAAGTGAGCATAAGAATTAATGATATTGACTTACTGCGCATACAAATGGACCATTTTGATCAACTGCGCATGCGTCACTATCATAACACACTACTACACTTAATTGTATAAGTGCCTAAGTTATAAAAATGTTAATAGCTCAAAAAGATTTTAAGTAAATTGAGTTTAAAAGTTGCTTATAAAGAATAGTAGTGAACCAAGTGGAAGGGGAAGAACGAATGAACGACGAATTTCTGTTGACGACAAAGGTTTCGTCTTAATATAATAAGAGATTTTTTTCTAACTTCATACCAAAAATTTGTAAATTGTAGGTATTTTGATCATCTGTATTAGTACAATTTTTTAAATATTATAACGAATAAAATATTGAAATTTTCAAGATTTATCCACAAATTTCTGTTTTTTTTATGATTTGCGATATTTTACATGCAATATTGGACATCCGGAGAATTGAAAAGTTTTTTTTATTTAAATCAATAACAGCCCTGTTTTTAGATTACATTTATTTTATTTATTTTATCTATACATATATCTTTGATGAATAATTTGATCTCTGTAAGTCGGGTTGCATTCTTCTGATAAACTAAATAAGTCCTACTGTTTTTCCTTCAACTCTTAGATTCTAAAAAAAATTTAAAATGTTTAAAAATTATTAATGCATGATTTACAATAAATTATGTACTTGTTGCATTTGAATGTTTTAAAGTATTTTAAATGCGTCTTTTCAATAGAGCTAATTTCACTTGAAATAACAAACAACTTTTATTTTTTGTAAAAAGTTAGCAAAATTATGTTTGGAACTTGACATTAATTCGTTATATTAAATTTTTACAATTAATATCTAAACATTGAATTTTATAAATAGGTTGATTAATATAATGAATATAATGTACGCCTGTCTATAATTTTAAAGGCGGCGCCGTGTGAATTAGTACCCGCAAATGCCGTATCAGAACAGCGCACGACAAACTATATTCTGCTTATATTGTTTGACATTTTCTTTGATGAAATTGAAAAGAAATTTACTTTCCTCGAGAAACTGACGCGATTTAAAAACTCAAATACCAAAAACAAAATAAGTGAAAAAGTGCTAGTTAAATTTAAATTTACACTACGATGACCATATGCGGAAAAAGTGTCGGGTTTTGACGAAAAAAATTGTCAAAGTCTGAATCAGTGAGTGAAGTGTCAAGTGATTTTTTATTTCCTCGAGAGACTGACGCAATTTAAAAACTCATATGCCAAAAACAAAATAAGTGAAAAAGTGCTAATTAAATTTAAATGTGCAGTACGATTTTCATTTTCGGAAAAAGTGTCGGGTTTTATTGGAAAAAATTGCCAAACCTGGAACATCATTGGAGGTTGTTTTCATCACACGAATTTCCTCGAGACACTAAAGCTCAGGAAACACTTGATTTATCAAAAGTAAGTATTTTTCTGAATCTTTATTTCAATAGAATTTGCAGTACGATGTTCTTTTGTGGGAAAAGTTTTGGACTTTGTCGCGAAAAATTCCTAAGTCTTCAAAACGCATGGGGACAGTCTTTGAGAACCACTAATCCCCCCTACAGATTCTCTGCAAACTCTGTGTCTCCAACGGCCTTAACCGAAAATTTTATAAGCTTCCTAATGGTCTATAAAAAATTCCAATTTGCTAGTATCTGACAGAGTTATCAACATTTTAAGGCGGACATGTTTTAAATCCCATTTTTGTAAGCGGTCCCACAATTTAGGCCGGTAGTGTATAATGCAAAATGGCCGACATGCTGGAAGACAAACAACGCATAATAGTTAATATAACGAATTCAGTATTTTAAAATAACTTTTGAAAACAAATTTTGGAACCCATGTTTATTAACAAATCATTTTTCATTTATCAAGAGCTATAAGTGATATAATAACTCTATTAAATTTTATTATTTTTAAAATAAAAATTGTATTCCAGTCAGCCACCATTTTGGATAAATGTCACGAAAAAGATATATAAAAATAATATTTTTATGATAGTTCTTGTTTTACCGTTTTAAAATAAGATTATTAGAAAATAGTACATAAGTTCCTCAATTTGCCTTAATTTTTTTGCCAAACAGTGCAAAAAAGTAATAAAAAAAAAAAAAAAATTCGATGTCATATTTCGGAAAAGCACATTCAAATACGTCAGAAATGGCACTTTAGAAAAAAAAATTCTTTCTTATTTGCGAATTAAAAGACTTTAAATTTTAAATAAAAAATCTGTGCATTTTGGCCTTAATGGGTTATGTTGAATTTGTTATTTTTGCATTAAATAAAATAGAAAGACAGCGTCTCAGGAAGTTTAGGAAATTGAGGCTTTAACTTTACTTGAAGTCTCTTGATAAAATATTAATTTATATTGTCACTGAAATAAATCTAATAAAAACTTGGTTAAACATTCCACTTTATTGAAATTAAACACAGTTTAATACATGTTTAGAAACAGAGTCTTTTTGAAAAATAAACCGTTCTCAATGACGAGCAAAACTCTTTTGCCCTACGCTTGATTAGCGATTTTTAAATACCGACGAATTTCAATATGAATCGTTCTATAGCTGTATGGTATATTTGTGTTTGCCTTATTAGAAAGCCATATGATAAAGGAAATTTTCTTCTTTGAAATAGAATTAATATTTAACAATATATCGCCGGCATTGAATCAATCTAAATTAAAAATACAAATATGCAGTTTTTTTACCTTATTTACATACAGTGCCGCTCAAAAGGATTTGCCCACCCTACGGCATTCAAGGGCATTACAAAAAGTTCTGTACCTTTATTAATAATAAAGATAAATCCTTTATCAAATATTTATTTGAAAGTTTAAATATTTGACGTGAAAGGACACCTAAACAAAATTTAAAAAAAAAAAAATTTTATTGTTTAATTGCTTAAATTAAAAAAACAATTTACACTTTTTTTGAAAAATTTCAAACTGATACAATTTTTAAAGAAATAATTACAATTTAATTCTACAAATGTCATTTAAAAGCATTTTTTGTCACTTTTAAATAGATTTTTAAAAATTTGCTTTATGATAATTTTTAAGGAAGATATGATCATTTGTTTATAAAAATAGCCTGTATTTTGAATTGTTGGTAACCTGAGAACAACTGACTTTTGGAAAAAATTGTTAAAAAAAAAATGTGCCTTTTTGTGCGTAGAATTAGGTAACAAATATTTAAACATTAAAAAAAAAATTTTTATCGATATGTATTGGCATGTATGTTATTCGTCTTAAGGAGGATAGGTTCACGACGGTAGTCAAGGTAACTATTTTTTTTTTTAAATGTTCAAATATGAAATAAATTTTAATATGTAAATTAAAAGATCATTTTTTAAAATAATGTTGTGTACATTTTTATGTAAAAATCTGTAAATAATTAAAATTTTAAGAAAAAACAGTAATATTTTGAAGAACGTAGTGCTTTGCAGTTAGAGATCTGTCAACATGGCATGAACAGCTGATGCGAGCGCATCAGCTTTATTTGAATTACCGCGCTACTCCGCTTCTCCCACCGTTCTCTTCCCACCGCTCTCAACAGTTGCGATGTTGCCACGCACTCCGCGTCACTCACGTCAAAGAAAAAATTACAAGTAACTTTAAGTTTTGGATAAATAATACTCTGCAACTAAACAGACGATTTCGTTCTCTTTAAAGTATTATGTTCCTTAAACATTGAATAAATTTTGCTCTAATTTTGAGTTGAATCTCTCCGCTGTGTCAAAAGTTATTAACCAAGTTGTTATTTTTTTTTTCATTTTTTTTTTGCGGCCATTAGCTCAATGCTAAATACTGAGAAAAATAGTGAACTTTGGCCGTCAATATCTCGAAAACTATACAGTAAAATTGGCTCAGATTTAACAATAATATGCATTAATATGTCATTTAATTTTGCTGCAAATTTCAAACGAATCTCTATGATTCATGATTTTGAACTAACCTCCTTAAATACAGAAGAAAAAATTGTATAAAAAAAATTTTTTTTTTTAATGTTTAAATATTTTTTCTTAATTCTACGCACAAAAAGGCACATTTTTTTCTCAACAATTTTTTTCAAAAGTCAGTTGTTTTTAAGTTACCAACAATTGAAAAAACAGGCTATTTTTATAAACAAATGATCATATCTTCCTTAAAAATTATCCTAAAGCAATTTTTAAAAAATCTATTTAAAGGTGACGAAAAATGCTTTTAAATGACTTTTGTAGAATTAAAATGTGATTATTTCTTTAAAAATTGTATTAGTTTGAAATTTTTCAAAAAAAGTGAAAAAAATTTTTTTTTTTTAATTTAAGCAATTAAACAATAAATTTTTTTTTTTTAATTTTGTTTAGGTTTCCTTTCATGTCAAATATTTAAACTTTAAATAAATATTTGATGAAGAATTTATCTTTATTATTAATAAAAATACAAAACTTTTTGTAATGCCCTTGCATGCCGTAGGGTGGGCAAATCCTTTTGAGCGGCACTATATAGGTGTAGTCTGGCTGTTTGACTAATTTTCAAAACTAATTAAACATAACAAAGCAATTTGTTTTAACCCTTAATCTATTTACAATATTTACACTTAAATATTATGTTCCTTCAGCCAAAAACTCGATAAGAGAATAGGGGCGATTTTGTAAATTATAACTCAAAGCATCTTTATTAATTTTAAACATGACCCAACCATGATACTCTTGTTACACCGCTGACTATACTACTTAAAAGGTAGTCTCATTATCTGAGTACATACAGTTTGGAAGCCCTCGTCGGGCACAAATCCTTCCAATGATGATATAAAGGCGGCTGTGGTATAATAATGAATCAATACTAAATGAATTGCTGGAGTCGCAAAGCAGAAAAATAAACTAATATATGCTTTATGGCTAGAGTGACCTCGTTTTGACGCATTTCTTACCTTAAGGAGACCTGCATAGTCTACTCCACAGTGCGAAAAGGGGTTTGAACTAGTGATTCGAGTTGCAGGCAAGCTAGCCATAAATTGTTTCTTGTAATTGCCCTTTCATGAACACATATATCACAAAAGAATGGATAATTTTTTTTACTAAATTACGAGCGTTTAACTCTCAAAATTTTTTACGTAAAAGTCTCAAAGTTAACTGCAATCCACTATAATAGGTTTTAAATGCACGTGACTAATGAGTAATTCCAAAATTCGACTTTTGGGTAAAACAATTGGCTAACACTGATCCGAAGGTCATTTCTGACCGCCGCGCCGTAAACGCCCTCCTACGCGAATCAAACCAAAATCATCTAGAAATGGGTCTAAAGCTTTTAATTGGCTCACTCAGCAATGTTGTTTCCATTTGTTAAAGCGACAATTTCTTCATGGAAATTTTCGCTTTGAACTTGCCGAATCCAAAATAACAAAACATTTTTTACCTCTTTTGCTTAAAGACATGTTTCTCGTTGAATCTCACCAGAATTTTTACAACGATTAATGAACCGAAATACATATGATGTTATACGGACTAAACGTAACCATGATGAAACATCGTCCAGTAACTTCCAATTAGAAGATTGAAATTGAAGTTGCGATAAATGAACTTGCTTCACATCTAAAGTTATGGTTTTGTTTTAAAGAAAAGGTTAAGTTGTTCAGAAGATAGGTTCTTGTTTCAACCACTCTGGTCCTGACCACCACAGGGGATGTAATTTCAGTTGTGAGGGAAATAACCCTTTTGAAGCGCAATCCGCTGGGTTATCCAGAGGAGACACTTGTCGCCACGTAGCTTCAGGTAAATTGTTTTGAATGAATGCTACTCGATTTAATACAAATACCTTCAAGTCAGAAGGTGATATTTAAATCCATCGTAGAACAATTGTAGAGTCACTCAAACGATTAACCTTGTTTGTTGGAATTTTAAATGATTCTATTACATATTTCACATATTTCGTTAATAACACATGCAACTGAATAGAACGTGATTTTTTACTGTAGCTAGATCAACGAGGAATAGTGATTTCGTTTAAGCTACTCAGTTTTTAATAGAACTTTTTCCATTTACTAATTATATGATCAGGCTTTATATATCATTTCAATCAATAGATAATTTCTGCAAATCAGGAATTGAAATTTTTGGAATGACAGTAACTGGAGACAACCATCCTAAGGGATCAAATAAACGAGCGATTATAGATAGTATTTTCCTTTTTGTGAACTCGCAATTTTCAGGAACTGTAGCTTGAATGTAAAAAGAATCATTGTGAGGTTTCCATTGAAAGCCTAGAATTTTAATCTCACCATGAATTTGAAATGGTTTTTCAATTGCGAGTCCATGATTTTTTGGATCTATGTCTTTTAAGAATTCAACACATTTGCTGGCCCATTTTCTTAGTACAATACCTGCCTTTTTCAAACAACAAACAACTTGATCACGTTTTTCAACTACATGCTTGATATCTTCATCTTCCAAGATAATATCGTCAACATACCGATCATTTGTTAAAATAGAAACCGCTAGTGGGAAATGTGGATCTTTATCCTGTATAGGACTGCGCATGATACGATACGATACTTGACAGAGTCTCGTCTCGGTCTCGAAAAAATGGAAAATTGATGGTCTCGTCTCGGTATCGTCTCGGTATCTCCTTCATAATTGTGTTCTCGTCTAGTCTCGATCTTAAAAACATCGAAAAAATAAAACATAGTAATTGCAGAATACAATTGTTAACTTATTTATCATAAAAATTTTTTTTTTTTAAATCAGCTATTAATTGTTAAAAACGTTATCCGTAGTAAAGAAATTCATAATTACAGTTACTCGGCGAGAGTCTCGCCGAGATTCGCTTTTATCGTGGTATCGTCTCGGTATCGTCTCGGAAATTTTTTTGCGGTATCGTCTCAATATCGTCTCGGAAAGCGAGACGATACTTAGACGATACCATGATAAAAACGAGACGAGACCGAGACCAGTCTCAGTCTCGTGCGCAGCCCTAATCCTGTAAAAGTTGTAAGATTACTCTTTAAGCTTGAAAAGGAGCAGAAGTGGTTCCAAAGGTTACCGTGTTTAATGCATAAACTTGGATTTCCTTCTGCCCTGGAAATTGCCGAAAAATTAACTGATTATTGTCTATCTAAAGGATCCACTAGAATTTGTTTATACATAGCTACTATGTCAGCTACAAAAACATATCTCAGATTACGCCAATTTAAAATTATAGAAATAAGATCAGTTTGTAATTTACGTCCAGCTAATAAATGATCGTTTAAGGATGTGTTATTTTCTGTTTGTGACGAGGCGTTAAATACCACTCGTAGTTTCGTTGTTTGATGATCAGGTTAAAGCACCGCATGATGTAGAAGGAAAACAGCTTAATCAAACTGACTTGGATTAGATACAAGCTTCATATGTCCTTCACTTTCATATTCTAACATGAAGTCAGAATTTTGTTTTTGTAAACTACTTAAATTACTTAATTGGTTTTTCAACCTCAGGAAGGAAGATAACGTCTGGTGATTAATGGTGATAACTGATCATTATGATTAAGGTAGAGATTAAAAGAGATTGGAGGCAATAGAAAGGGATAAGATGATAAAGATTAGAGATTGGAAGTTATAGGGAAAAAGTAATTAATGGTGATAAGTTGGTCATGGTGACTAAGGTGGAGATTGAAATAGATTGAAGGCAATAAAAAAGGGAAAGGATGGTAAAGATTAAAGATTAAAAGTTAAGGGAAAAGTTAATTAATGGTAAGAACTGATAATTATGATTTTGGTAGAGATTGAAACAGGTTTGGGGTCGATAGAAAGGGATAAAAAGGTATAGAGTCGGGATTAAAAATTATACGTTTTCTGTATCTCTTTCTATAACAGAAATAAGAAAAGATAAAAGGTGATAAGATTTCTATCTCTTCATTTCCAGTATGGATCTCCAAAAATATAAATACTATGTGGGATAGAAAAAGATAGAAGAGGAAGATTAAAATAGATGGGAGTAAGAGTGATAAAATGCAGTCAAGTAAAGGAGTGGTCCGTAGTGTGTCGTTCGTTAGCTCAGTTGGTAGGGTGTTTAGGTTAATGCGCAGGAGGTTAGGGGATCGCTTGATCGTAGCTGACGATTTTTCAGTATTATACGCGTTAAATATCAGATTAATTTCAGTATATATATAGATATATATATTACCATATAAAATAACTAAAGCAATTGGGTATTTAAAATAGTAGATAAGCGAAAAGATAGATGGAGATTAAATTTTTAAAGAAGAGGATAGAAAGGGGATAGAAAGAGATTCACTTTTTATAGAAAAGGAAAAAAAGGGGATAGAAAAGGGATAGAAAGAGATAAAAATAGTTGATAGACGAAGAGATAGAAAAAGATTTATTTATTTTAGAAGATGATAGAAAGGGAATAGAATGGATACAAATTCAAAGCGAATAGAAAAAAGATATAAAGAGGTAGAAGTTTAGAGATAGAAAGATATTGTGTTTTGGGAATGAAAAGTAGATATATTAAAGGGATAGAAAAAGTGTAATCTCTTTCTATTCTTATATTTCTTTCCCTTTTTATCTTTTTACTCTTAGCAGGGATACTGTTCTTCTCGCAAATTCCAAGCTAGTTCAAAATTAGCATCAGATAATGTGTTATAAGAAATCATACACCCGTAAGAGCTGAAATCAAATAGTGTAATTTTTGAACATTCGTTAAACTAGTATGATTTTTTACTAACAAAGTAAATACTTGACTAAATTTCATCACTTATCAGTTATTAAACCAGAAAAGGAAGGAACTTTTATAATAGGAAGTTTCATTTCATACTGACTTACAGAGTTGTTCGTAGAATTGGATGTAGTCGTCGCTGATTGACAATTGGTTCAATAAATATTCAATAAATTTAGTCGGACATTTAAAAACAGCTGACGTTTAAGAAGCAGCTCCTAGTTTTTCAACGTTAGTCCTAAAATTAGTTATCAGACGATAATTTCTATCAAATATTATTATTTCTTGATCCAAATCGATTGAAAATTGTTTAGGCGGCATCTTGACTTAATTTGATATTCATGAATAATAAAACAATTAGCTCACAGTATACTTAAATAACTAAGAAGTAAAAGTGTCATTAAGAATTTATTTTGGATTAGACAGAAAGTTTTGTTTTGCTCGCACTTTATTGTAAGAATTGGCTTTATAACTGTGTTTGATAAGAATTGAGAAGTCACGCAAAAGATTGTGATTAGTCACACTATTTACTTCACAGTCAAGCATAAGACAATGTGAAATGTTATAATAAGCTTTCACCTAAAATGTTTAAATGAAAATTGTTAAAAAAATTTCACTGGATGCACTGGATTCACTGGATCCGGCTCGAAGGACCATGTTGAATTTGTTGTTTTTGCTTCAAACAAAATAGAAAGAAAGAGTCTCAGTAAGTTCAGGAAGTTCAGGAAATTGATGCTTAATGGGTTATGTTGAATTTGTTATTTTTGCATTAAATAAAATAGAAAGACAGCGTCTCAGGAAGTTTAGGAAATTGAGGCTTTAACTTTACTTGAAGTCTCTTGATAAAATATTAATTAATATTGTCACTAAAATAAATCCAATTAAAACTTGGTTAAACCTTTCACTTTATTAAAATTAAACACAGTTTAATACATGTTTAGAAACAGAATCTTTTTGAAAAATGAACCGTTCTCAATGACGAGCAAAACTCTTTTGCCCTACGTTTAATTAGCGATTTTTAAATACCGACGAATTTCAATATGAATCGTTTTATAGCTGTATGGTATATTTGTGTTTGGAACGGTTAGTGGAACGGTTCGAAATAGATTACTGTAAGCTATCCTGTCCTAAAAGAGGGCTTAGGACTGTCCGTTTCGAGACTTTAGATCGAAAATTGATTAATACTTGCCCCAACTACTAGAATGTCCGCTTATGTAAGAGGTTTGATATTTGGATTTTGATGGAAACTTTTCTGTAAATTTTAACTATAGTAGTTTTTTGAAACTTTCTACAGGGATCAGAATGAAGTGTTACAAATTCATTGAATCCACAAAAGAAAAAAAGAAGTTTTACCTAATACTTGAATTTGTCTAGAATCTTTCTTAAAATTTTCAAGAAAAGATTTTGATGACATTATTGTCTAAAGTTTCATCGTCAAGCTTTCTATAGAAGTAGACGTTTTAGTGCTTGGGACAAGTTTTTATAAATATCCCATGCAACTTTGCATAATCCTCAAGCAAGGAACTGTACTAAGTGGGGTTACAATTCTAATATCATTCATTACTATACTTGTTCCTAACAATTTTGTATTATTTTCAGTTTACTCTTACATAAGCGTAATAACATATTTAATGACTCCACTATTGCCCCAATTACTTGATATTATTTCACCAGAAAATGAAACAAGATCCAGAATGTATCTATTCCATGTCAATTATGTATTTTTTCGAAATGAAGATTACTATTATTACATTTATCTTCATGGACTAATATGTGGTTTTATTACCTTAACAAATATAATATCAGTCGATTTGATATTTGTTGTAATTGTGCAACATGCGTGTGGAATGTTTCAAATTTTAGGGTAAGTCAATTTTTTTGTCTATGGAGCTATTCATGTCATATATATATGTACAGTTGTAACTGATTTTTGTGTTTTGTACGGTAATATAATAGGACGAGATAAAAACACTGTACATCTCCACTTGTGTATTACCTGAATGTATCCCTATAAATATTGCACTGTGGCTTTAAATTATGTTAGCATAGTTTCGAATAACCTACTCATAAGATATGTCAACTACTTTTTGCGTTTGCGATCAGACGTCTTCAGTTTAAACAGGCAGCAGCCATATATTACCGCTTCTTTTATCTCTTATTCTGTAAAACTTGCCCTTTGGATATGTACTGCTATGATATTATAGAATGACCATATTCCCAAGCAGCATGTTATATTACGTGAATGTCACAGTGATACGACATTGTAATATTAGTAATAATACGGGTTGATATTGACGTGATTTTAAAATGTCAATATGATATTACCGGCTGATATTACAGTAATATTACAAAATAATATTGAGGAACAATCACAGTAATATTACAGTGATACTGATGTAATATTGCAGTGATACTGTGGTAACATGGCAGTAATATTGTAGTAATATAACCAATAAATATAATATTTAAACAATTTTGGGCTGTCAAGTTTTGAACCTATCTAAGTGAATCAAATCACCGAAAACATGAACGATTTAAACCTCTCGGCTATCCAACTCTTGGAATAAACATCAGAAATTGTTTATCATGTATTGCCTTAAAATTCAGGGGCGGCACCAGTTGTGTGGATAGTGTGGAGTAGTCCACACACCAGATTTTTTCGTGTGTGGATTTCCACACACCATAATATGGATTAATATTTTTTTTAAAGTTTTCTATTATTAAAAGCAATGCTTATAGTTACAATCTGCGCAAAAAGTGTAGAAATGACATAAAAAATTGTCTTGTGAAGAATGATAAAATTGATTAAGGTAATAGTTACATCAAAAACTTGAGTCTTTACCCCCCCCCCCCCGCCACCCTTCAAAAATCATCTGAACTCCACACACGATGTGGACCTCTTTCGCCGCCCCTGCTTAAAATCTCTTTTTGTAGAATATGAAGCAGTCTTTTTGAAGTCTATTCCAAAAGCTGGATAGCCAAAAGGTTTGAGGCGTTTACTTTCTCGCTCATTATTTTGTACACTTAGATAGGTTCAAACTCGAAAGCCCAAAATTTTATAAATATTATATTTAATTGGAATATACTAACAATAGCACTTCAATATGACCATAATATCATCCAGTAATATCACAAATATTACAATCAAATATCTATATAGTGAAATTCACGTAATATTGCGTGCTGCTTGGGTTATGTAAAGTAATTATTTTGTGTATCAATACTAGATTTACCTAAACTGCATTAGTTAATTCTATAGTATTGACTAGTTAATACCAGAATTGACGAAAGGGCATTGTCAAAACTACTTTTGACTTTAAATCTATTGCAAAGTTAAATAGCTTAAAATTTGGCATTTTTTATGTGCAATCGAATGGCGAGAGACTGATTTTGACATTTTCAAATGGCGCCCACCACAGCCACGTATGTGCAACAATTTAAAAATTTGCGTTTTTGAAACTTAGAGAATCTTACATCTTGTGACTAAAAATATTTAAAATCTCTAATATTAATGTTTTTAAGGTCGCTGAACACGAATCCAACATCAGAATTTAAATTTTCAAAATGGCGGATCCAATATGTCAGATATTTTTTAAAGAACTGACTGAAATCAGCTAAAAATTTTTACTCGCGTGTTTTTGGGGTCACAAAATACGAATCCAATATCAGAATTTAAAAATTCAAAAGGGCGGATCCAATATGGCGGAAGATTTTTAAAAAAATTACAGAAACCAGCAGAATATTGTTACTAGAAGGTTCTTGGATCCGCTGATTACAGAGTTGTAGGTGAAATTTAAAAATAAATAAATCTACTAAAATAACGAAATAACGCTCTTAGAAAATTTTTTTTATTCAAGAGAAATCCTGAAAAGGGCTGATTGAAATTTATTGTAGACTAAAAGAAAAAAATTTTTCTTTCTTTTATCTATGTGCTGTTTCATGTGTGCTTTATATTGTTAGTTTAAATGTCCTTGAGAATGAGAACGGTTCCTTTCTCGAAACGTCGGGTTATAATTGAATAAAATAAAATATAAGGCTGTCCGTAAATGTCGTTATTCATTTAATATTTATTTTCTATTTATTAATATTTAAAAGTGGCACACTCTTTAGCCCTGGAATATGCTTGTATTTCTAATGTCGTATCTGACATTTCTTTATTTAAGCTATCCAAATGCTAATGAGTGGCGGCACACTTTTAAATATTAATAAATAGAAAATAAATTACAATTAGTCCTTTCCAGGACTTCTCTTTGATGAATTTTTTTTTTTTTTTAAGAGCGTCATTTCGTTATTTTAGTAGATTTAATTCTTTTGAAATTTCACCAACAAATATGTAATCAGCGACTCCGAGAACCTTTTAGTAACAATATTCAGCTGATTTCAGTAATTTTTTTAAAACATGTTCGGCATATTGGATCCGCCATTTTAAATTTTCAAACTCTGAGATTGGATTCAAATTCAGTGACCCTGAAACCCTCAAATAACAGTTTTCAGCTAAATTCAGTAATTTTAAAAAGAATGTCCGCCATATTGAATTTTTAAATTCTGCCCTAATAGCACCGACTGTGCCGGGAACGTTCCTGGAATGGGCCGCCGGTCCCTGGGGTACGTTCACATGGACCGTTCCAATATACCTGACAAATACGTTCCGGATTTCACTAGGCTAGGAACGTTCCGCGGAACGTTCCTGGAATGTTCCGAGGAACTTTAAATACACATTGAAAAATAATTAATGTTAATATCTTGCGCAGTAGTTTTCTATCGCACCTAGAGCTGCGCAGTTGATTTTAGTGACCACTGTTCTATAGAAGCAATCATATTAAAAACATTAAATAATATTAATAAAAAAATGTTCAGCTTTTTCCGCATACTTTTTCCGCAACCCGTTCTGCGATTTTTTGAATGTGTATTCAAAGTTCCTCGGAACATTCCATGAACGTTCCGCGGGAACGTTCCTAGCCTAGTGAAATCCGGAACGGATTTGTCAGGTATATTGGAGCGGTCCAAGGGAACGTACCCAAGGGGCCAGCAGCCCATTCCAGGAACGTTCCCGGCCTAGTCGGTGCTATTAGGGTGACATTGGATTCGTATTCAGAAACCCCCGAATAACAATTTTCAGCTGAATTCAGTTAAACGTATCCAATTTTATAAAAGTTAATCCGCCATATTGGATCCGCCATTTTTAATTTTTAAATTCTGACGTTGGATTAACTGAAAAAAATAGCAATGTAACCATAAGAAAATAGTTTTGTTAATGATTTTTTGTTGGATTTGTCAAATTTCAGAGTTAGAATTCCCAAAAAACAGTTGAAATTACAAAATAATTTTGTAGTGCTTAATAAAAATTTTGTTTGAGTTTATTAAAATTTTTTGTTGGCATTACCAAATATGTGATAGCGCATGCGCATTCAGTGCGATCCTGCTTGACGCATGTTGTCGTCTGGTTTTCATATAGACATCGATATAAATTGGAATTTTTTGTTTTTTAAAACAAAAAATAAAAAGAATATTGTATAATGGGTGATAACTAAATCAAATATCTACAAAGTTAACTAATAGTTAACTTTTGAAATTAAAAAAAATATAACTATAAAATATACTTTATAAAGATAACAAAAAGGGACTTATTTATGATTTTATGTTTAGTGACAAAATTGACAAAATGTATTGCTGATTGATACATAAGTCGATAAGTAGTCACATAAGTGAATAAATATTGTAGTTGTTTAAAAGAGTAAATTTATATTTCGATTCTTATGTGGCAGGTTAATATACGTTTAAGCACAATATGTTGTTTTCAGGAATCTAAACCTAACCTATAAAACTATTTACTTTATATACTGTTTTTTTGTGGAAAATACTTTATTTAACATTAGAAATAATTAAAGAATAATTCCATTTTTAATAGTAAGAAACTACTATCAATTAATGTTTCAAAAATTAAAAATAAACACACATGTTTTCAAATAAATTTCATGCCTAGAAATATTTACGTGTATTATTATAGCTACACATTATTTCACAGTAAATATTTCACAGTAAGATACAAAAAATAAAAATATTAAATATTTTTTACTTAAAATTATTCATTTATTTAACAAATTAAAACAATATTGGAATTTCCATTTGCACAATCTGTGTATTTAACTTTTTTTTCTTATTATTATTATAGCCAACAAAATATTTGTTAAGCTCTAAAAAGTTTTGTTGAGACTACCAAATTTTTTTGTTGAAATTACCCTAAATAATTAACAAAAGAATTTTGTTGGCATAACAAAATAATTTTGTTGAGCGTATATCAACAAAAGAATTTGGTTGAGTTAACAAATTTTTGTTCAGCCAAACAAACCATTTTTTCAGTGTTCGTACTCATAAACCCCCGAGTAACAATTTTCAGCTGAATTCAGTAGTTTTTAAAAAACATATCCGCCATATTGGATCCACCATTTTAAATTTTTAAATTGTGAGGTTAGATTCATTCTCAGAGACCCCAAAAACCCCCGAATAACACTTTTCATCTGAATTCAGTTGAATGTATTGAATTTTATAAAATTAATCCTCCAAATTGGATCAGTCATTTTGAATTTTTAAATTCTGACGATGGATTTGTATTTAGCGACCTCAAAAACATTATTATTAGAGGTTTTAAAACTTTATATATATCTTAATATTTTACACACAAAACTTAACTAAAAAGTATTTTTATTATTAAAGTATTTTTAAATGGTACTAGCTAAAATTGACCTCATGAATTTTAGCTTAAAGTTGACACCCTTTGGAAAAGTTGCTAGAAACATAGACAAATTCAAATTAAAACACTAGATTTATAAAAGTTATAAAAATTTATTTAATTTTACTTCTAAAACACTTCACTTTTTGCTGGAAGAAAATTCTAAACATTAAAGACTCATGAAAAATATATGTTAGAGTAAATAAAGAAACAATACGGGGCGGAGTTTCAACCAGTAAGCCAAAAAAGGGGACACCTTACCAGGGTAGGCTTTAGGCAAAGTGTTCGGGAGGGGCGATATATGGGATAGAAAGAGATAGCACCATAGTGCTATCTCTCTCTCACTCTCTTATACAAATATAAGATTCTCGGGGGGGGGGGGGGCGGTCGCCCCATTCGCCCTTCTGTAAAACCGCCACTGCACCTTACACTTTTGATAAAATTTTCGAATTAATTAAAAAAATTGTAAATTACTGAGATACTTAAGAAAGTATTAAAGAAATATCTGACTATGAAAGTGACGGAACAAAGGGCAAACATTTGTTTATTCTTCATGAGTATTTAAAAACTATAACATTACCAAGTGCAGAATCATAAAAAGCATTTTAAGCAGCAGGATACACTTTGAGTTCTTTAACAAGGCCATTCTGTGTGACGGGCCACTTTTAGCGTCTTTCGGGATTGACATAATATTTTTAATTAAACGAATATGCCAGATTGCACATTATACTTTCAATGTCAATAAATACTTAAATCCATATATTTTTTCTTTCTTGGTCATAAAAGTAATAAATTAATTAATTTTAATTAACTTCTCTCAACGCGGGGAGTGTTTCAAAAACATTGCGGGACCCTGCGGGATTAAAAACTATGCGGATTGCAAGCCCTAATTATTACCTAAACAAATAAACTATAGATTAAAAATTCAAACTAATGTCTTTTACTGCGTGTTAAAGAGCTAAATCAGTTAAATATGAAGTTTCAACTCTCTCCCTCACAGCAAAAGGATATTCCTAGGATATCCTGTAGATATCCTATGAGGATCTAGGATGTGCAAAAAACGTCCTCATTAAGTCCTGGGACAAACCAAGGACGTTCTATGGATATCCTAATTTCCGCAGTAATGATATTTCCTCATAACAAAAGGAACCCCATCTTAGCACTTGATATTGAAAATGTTATGAATCCTTGCTACTTTTTCGTAAAGTTTAGTGGCTTTACTCACAACCAAATGATTTTCTTAGGATTTCCGGAAATAATGTTAAAAATTCTGAAATCGTCCCTAGGATGTCCCTAGGATATCCTACGGATATGCACTGGATATTCACAGGAATTTACAAGGCTGTTGTGTATAAGCACTTTATGAATATTTAAAGGCTAAAAATTATATATTTTGTATTTATTAAAATTTACAGTGTGTGTGTGTGTTTGTGTTTATATATATATGTATATTGTTTTAATCAATAAAGTTAATTTTTTTATTTAAAAAAATCTGTTATTAAAAACTTTTTTTCTCTTTTTAGGCACTTGTCTCGAATCTGTTTTCAAAAAATATTTTCTTTCTTTCAAGATACGACTCTTAAACTAGTGTTATTCCAACATTTATGTGGAAAATTACAATTTTTTTAATAGAGATATTTCTTAATTTATTTTTTATTCCTAAAATAAATAATCCCTCAAGATGCAAAAATATCGTTTTATGTAGAGTTTTATTTGATAGAGAAAATTATATTTATTCGTGAGAAGATTAATTTTATTGAGGACATAATCGATTTATTTTTTAATTTTTTTTTTAAGCAATCCTAAATGTTTCTTTAATTCGAAACTATAATTTTCATGTCTGTTATGTATTTTTTATAAAAAATTATTATTTTTTAATTAAATCTTTGAGATCCACTTCACTTCTGCCCCCTCAAATGACAGTTTCGCGCTTCAGTTTTCTCCCACCACTATTTCTCCTCAACGCTGGCGCGTCAAAGTTATATATATATATAAATACACGCGCGCTATGACATATATATTGTTTCAATCAATAAAATTAATTTTTTTAGTTGAAAAAATCTGTTATTAAAAACTTTTTTTCTCTTTTTAGGCACTTGTTTCGAATCTGTTTTCCAAAAATATTTTCTTTCTTTTAAGATACGAATCTTAAACTAGTGTTATTCCAACATTTATGTGAAAAATTACAATTTTTTTAATACAGCTATTTCTTAATTTATTTTTTATTCCTAATATAAATAATCCCTCAAGATGCAAAATATCGTTTTAAGTAGAGTTTTATTTGATAGATAGAACTATTTTCATGCTTGAGAAGATTAATTTTATTGAGGACATAATCTATTTATTTTTTAATTTTATTTTTAAGTAATCCTAAATGTTTCTTTAAAACGAAACTATAATTTTCATGTCTGTTATGTATTTTTTATAAAAAATTAATATTTTTTAATTAAATCTTTGTGAAGCACTTCACTTCTGCCGCCTCAAATGACAGTTTCGCGCGTCAGTTTTCTCCCACCACTATTTCTCCTCAGCGCTGGCGCGTCAAAGTTATATATATAAATACACGCGCGCAATGACATATATATTGTTTCAATCAATAAAGTTAATTTTTTTAGTTAAAAAAATCTGTTATTAAAAACTTTTTTTCTCTTTTTAGGCACTTGTCTCGAATCTGTTTTCAAAAAATATTTTCTTTCTTTCAAGATACTAATCTTAAACTAGTGTTATTCCACCATTTATGTGGAAAATTACAATTTTTTTAATACAGCTATTTTTTAATTTATTTTTTATTCCTAATATAAATAATCCCTCAAGATGCAAAAATATCGTTGTAAGTAGAGTTTTATTTGATAGATAGAACTATTTTCATGCTTGAGAAGATTAATTTTATTGAGGACATAATCTATTTATTTTTTAATTTTATTTTTAAGTAATCCTAAATGTTTCTTTAAAACGAAACTATAATTTTCATGTCTGTTATGTATTTTTTATAAAAAATTAATATTTTTTAATTAAATCTTTGTGAAGCACTTCACTTCTGCCGCCTCAAATGACAGTTTCGCGCGTCAGTTTTCTCCCACCACTATTTCTCCTCAGCGCTGGCGCGTCAAAGTTATATATATAAATACACGCGCGCAATGACATATATATTGTTTCAATCAATAAAGTTAATTTTTTTAGTTAAAAAAATCTGTTATTAAAAACTTTTTTTCTCTTTTTAGGCACTTGTCTCGAATCTGTTTTCAAAAAATATTTTCTTTCTTTCAAGATACTAATCTTAAACTAGTGTTATTCCACCATTTATGTGGAAAATTACAATTTTTTTAATACAGCTATTTCTTAATTTATTTTTTATTCCTAATATAAATAATCCCTCAAGATGCAAAAATATCGTTGTAAGTAGAGTTTTATTTGATAGAGAGAATTATATTTATTCGTGAGAAGATTAATTTTATTGAGGACATAATCGATTTTTTTTTAAATTTTTTTTTAAGCAATCCTAAATGTTTCTTTAATTCAAAAATATAATTTTCATGTCTGTTATGTATATTTTAAAAAAATTATTATTTTTCAATTAAATCTTTTAGAACCACTTTCCTTCTGCCGTCTCAAATGACAGTTTTGCGCGTCAGTTTTCTCCCACCACTATTTCTCCTCAGCACTGGCGCGTCAAAGTTATACAATATATAAATACACGCGCGCTATGACATATATCATATATCATATATCATTCAATCAATAAAGTTAATTCTTTTAGTTAAAAAAAACCACTTATTTAAAATCATTTTTCTTTTTTTTAGGCTCTTGTCTCAAATCTGTTTACAAAAGATATTTACTTTCTTTCAAGTTACGATATGCTAGTGTTATTCCAACATTTATGTAGAAAAATATAATTTTTTTAATACAGCTATATCTTAATTTATTTTTATTCATAAAATAAATAATTCCTAAACATGCAAAAATATCGTTTTAAGTAGAGTTTTATTTGATAGTTAGAAATATTTTCATGCTTGAGAAGATTAATTTTATTCAGGACATAATCTAATTATTTTTTAATTTTATTTTTAAGCAATCCTAAATATGTCTTTAATTCGAAACTATACTTTTCATGTCTGTTATGTATTTTTTATAAAATACATTTATTTATTTTCACAAACATTAAATTAAAAAATATTAATTTTTTAAATATATAGATCCTGCACTTAATAAAATAAATCTCCTTAAGCATGAAAATAATTCTATCTATCAAATAAAACTCTACTTAAAACGATATTTTTGCATTCTTAGGAATTATTTATTTTAGGGATATAAATCAATTAAGAGGTAGCTGTATTAAAAAAATTGTTTTTTTCTACATAAATGTTGGTATAACATTAGTTTAAGAGTCGTTTCTTGAAAGAAAGAAAATATTTTTTGAAAACAGATTCGAGACAAGTGCCTAAAAAGAGAAAAAAAGTTTTTAATAACAGATTTTTTTAACTAAAAAAATTAACTTTTTTGATTGAAACAATATATATGTCATAGCGCGCGTGTATTTATATATATAACTTTTACGCGCCAGCGCTGAGGAGAAATAGTGGTGGGAGAAAACTGACGCGCGAAACTGCCATTTGAGACGGCAGAGGGGAAGTGGTTCTAAAAGATTTAATTGAAAAATAATAATTTTTTTAAAATATACATAACAGACATGAAAATTATAGTTTCGAATTAAAGAAACATTTAGGATTGCTTAAAAATAAAATTAAAAAAAAATCGATTATGTCCTCAATAAAATTAATCTTCTCACGAATAAATATAATTCTCTCTATCAAATAAAACTCTACTTAAAACGATTTTTTTGCATCTTGAGGGATTATTTATTTTAGGAATAAAAAATAAATTAAGAAATATCTGTATTAAAAAAAGTGTAATTTTCCACATAAATGTTGGAATAACACTAGTTTAAGAATCGTATCTTGAAAGAAAGTTAATATTTTTTGAAAACAGATTCAAGACAAGTGCCTTAAAAGAGAAAAAAGGTTTTTAAACACAGATTTTTTTAACTAAAAAAATTAACTTTATTGATTGAAACAATATATATGTCATAGCGCGCGTGTATTTATATATATAACTTTGACGCGCCAGCGCTGAGGAGAAATAGTGGTTGTAGAAAACTGACGCGCGAAACTGTCATTTGAGGCGGCAGAAGTGAAGTGGTTCTCAAAGATTTAATTAAAAAATATTAATTTTTTATAAAAAATACATAACAGACGTGAAAATTATAGTTTCGAATTAAAGAAACATTTAGGATTACTTAAAAATAAAATTTATAAATATGTGACTGTCCATGAGAAAACGTGCCTTAGATTCCAAACGTCAACTTTACAGGGTGAGCGTTCAAAGTTTCTGCAATGCATTGAAGTCAATGTAACGTGCCTAAGCTTCTTGCTTAATAACATCAAAATTTCTTTAAAATAACAATTTTTAATTTTTGGAAATGAGAGAGCAAATAAACATCTGTTGGTTGGCATTAAAAAATCAAAATATATTTTTTGCAGCTAAGGCACGTTTTGTCATGGACAGTCACATACATAGATCCTGTACTCAATAAAATTAATCTTCTCAAGCATAAAAATAATTCTATCTATTAAATAAAACTCTACTTACAACTATATTTTTGCATCTTTAGGGATTATTTATTTTAGGAATATGAATAAATTAAGAAATATCTGTATCTGTAATATTATCTTTTTCTACATAAATGTTGCAATAACACTAGTTGCGGAATCCTAACTTAAATGAATATAAATATTTTTTGGAAACAAATTTGAGACGAGTGGCTAAAAAAGAGGAAAATGGTATTTAAAAACTGTTATTTGTTTAACTAAAAAAATTAACTTTATTGATTGAAACAATATATATGTCATAGCGCGCGTGTATCTATATATATATAACTTTGACGCGCTAGCGCCGGAGAAGAAATAGTGGTGGGAGAAAAGTGAAGCCAGAAACTCTCATTTGAGTCGGCAGAATTGGTGCTGAAGATTCAATTGTAATATATTATGTTTTTATAACAAATATGTAACGAACATGAAAATGACAGAATTGAAGTTATAAAAGCTTTAGTATTGCTTGAAATTTACTTTTACAGGAGGTTACATAAAAAATATTTATAAAATTGTACTTACCATGAATGAAAAATAATCGTATCTAAAAAATATAACTATACTTATAGCGATATTTTCGCATATTTGGGATTAATTTATTATTGGTATAAAAAGTAGAAGAAAATAATGGTACTTCTGAAATTTTTTTGTACATAAATTTTTGAATGAACTTAATAAAACTAGTTCGAGAATTTTATATGGAAAGTAAGTAAATATTTCTTGGAATCAAATTTTAGATGCTAGTAAAAAAAAAATGTTATTGTGAAAACTTGATTTACAAATTGCTTTTTTTTAACTTTAAGACATTATTTTTCTGATTAAAATAATATATATGTATATACACCTCAGAGATCGTCTACCTATATATATTATCTTTGACACGCTGTAGTTGCCAGAGATGTAGTAGAGGGAGAAAACTGACACACAAACCTAGCGGTGGTCAGCCGTACTATTTAATATAGTATTATACTGTATTTCGAATAAATGTACTTTATATTATATGACTGTTACAGTACTTTAAAAGTACTCTATTTCATAAGTGAACTCGTACACAAACATCATTGTAAACTAATTAGACTGACTTTAAACCTGTGTTGCTTACGATACTTTTTATTCCAAAGGCACAAACTTGGTGCTTTTAAATGATTGTAGGTTATGGTTTAAATGGTTCTTTGACCGTATGAAAATGGCGGCCATTTTCGCCTTGTGGTGAAAAAATGCATGGATCAACTGTTCATTTTTTCCCTAGGGAAAAAATGGAAGCCATTTTGACCCGGTCGAACAAATGAATGCGTTTAGACCCTGCCTACAGGCATCTAAAAGAGCCATGTTTGTGCCTATGGGATAAAAAATTGTTTTAACCTTTGCAAAAATTTCCAAAACTCGCATGTTTTGTTGTTAGTTTATTTTCTTTGCTAGATGAATAAACTCAAACAATCACAGATCGTGTTCGAAAACTGCAATCATCTGATTGGTAAAATCTATTTTATTTCAGTGTTTAACCAACTTGGGAGAGGCGACTGAAGTGAATGCCTATGTTATTGGTTTTCCCGAATGTAATATAAATTTATAAAAACGTTAATAATGTTTGCTTAACTGAGTTCAAACTAAAAAGTATATGTTTAAGTCCGCATAAGAAGGGCACACTTTGACGCTATTGGACTTCTCTATATGACCATATTCTTCATTAAATTTATAAAATTTTGCGTGGTTTTGGATCCCTTTAGTTAAAACATTTACAAAGTTATAAGCGTTGAAATTTAAAAGTATCCAAATTCTGCTTTTGAGAAAAATGAGTTTAAAGTTCAAGATTACTATTAGCGGCCATACATTTTAAAAATCAAAAATAAGATTATCTTTTGTTTTGACTTATGAGATAGTTATAATAAACGCATGCTTCCTCGTGGGATATTACGTAGTTTGTTTTTCATAAATGAAACAAAATTCGAAAATCTGAACCTAATTGTTTAGATAAATGCGAATATCTCGTAAAATAAAATCGACAAAGTGAGCTCTTTTCATGCGGACGTACAGTCGCGTTTATTAATACCTTCACATTTTTCCACTAGATTTTTTATGGAAACACATGAAAAAATCTAGTGGAAAATGGGAAGGCAGCAATGTTCCCGACTGTACACATATATGTATGAAAAAAAAATTCAAGGAAATGATAAGTAGATAAGTACATAAGTACCTTTTCTCGCGTGCCCTCATATATTTTTACAATAAATAATATTAGTTTCAATAGTAATTTAAGTGAATTAATATTCCATTAAATTATACAAATTTTAAACGTACATTATTATACTTAACATTTTGTAATAAATGAACTACTGTAACATACATATGAATAAAGATTTAGAAATCAATTGGTATGTACACCTGTAAGATTGGTACGTAGATCATTAGATTTTCCTCTCTGAGAGGAAAATCGTCAAAATTATAAGAAATTTGATACTTAAGAAACTATTTTATTTTAAAAATTAAATGTATATTTTATATTTCAAGGATTGTGAAAATTCAGTCAGCTGAATAATGATAAATTTCATTTGAAAATGTCAGTTAACAAGATTCTTTATTTAATCAAATCGCCAGAGATTTTTCTATCTCTCATCGCAACGCAGGCAAAGTTGACGCGTCAATTTTTAGCGGGATCCCACATTTTAAGGTAAAATGTGCCGTGTGCGTCGACGCGCTGTCGCGCGAGTCAGTATGGGCGCGGGACGCGTGAAACTTGAATTGTTACCAACTGTCAGCAGTAAAAATAAAAATTCCCAGTTTTATGTACAATGTCTGTTACTTATTTATTTTATTTTTATAATAAATAAAATGAAAACTTTCTTTTTATTTTAACAATTATAAAACTTATCACAGAAGTCAGTATGTTTTCATATAAAATTGTAATATTTTTATAGTTATTTAATTTGTC
The DNA here is from genome assembly GCA_037103525.1 of Ganaspis brasiliensis. Classification (NCBI taxonomy): domain Eukaryota; kingdom Metazoa; phylum Arthropoda; class Insecta; order Hymenoptera; family Figitidae; genus Ganaspis; species Ganaspis brasiliensis. Next base: position 459,186 of record JAZKLR010000223.1, on the reverse strand, counting down.
CACCTTTAAGTTTAAGTTTTATTATAAAGAAATTGTTAAGCCTTAAATATTTTATTTTTAGTTATAGGGCATGTCTACTGTATTTTCTATGGCAATATTATCTAATTATGTTTATACCATTTGTATAAATTTTATGCATTTCTCTATTTTGGTTTCTCGATGGGCTAATTAAGTCTAGGGACTTATGATTATTTTAGTAGTGAAAGTAAATAATACATCAGAGTAACAGTTCAGAATCCTTACTTGACATGACGTTATATAATTCATTGTAAGAAGAAAAAAGATTTTTTAAAGTTAAAACTGAATAATAATTAATTTTTAGAACGATTAAAAAATTTTATGCAGCACATAACATTTTTGTTTTGATATGTACAAAATGACAGCTTTTGTACACTGAGAAAAATCTGTTGCTATTATTGCATGGCAGATGCTATGAATATACCATAAACACTAATTGTACCAAAATTATACAAATCCGCCTAAATACTAGACATGTATGCCTAGTATTGAGGCCAAGCCCGAGCAATAACTATACTTTCTGTTAGAAATATAGCATCAATAGAATTATGAAAAAAATGCACAAATGATTTCAAGCAATAATTAATAATTAATTCAATAATTAATTTGTACGAAAATATTCTGCAAAATATAAAAATGTCATTTGTTAGATTTTTATAACAAATTAATTTTGTAAACAAATTGATTCGTTTAAACAACAGTCAAATAGTTGTACATTTTAATGCAAAAGATTAATTAAACAGTTGATAATACCTGAGATAAATAATAATAATCATTTCTATCGACAAAACTGTCAAACATGGATTTTACATAATTAAAAATAAGTATTGGATTTATTATTGGATAATGTGCTGAGAGTATGCAACGGAAATAAATATTGGATTGAGTGCTAGAATAAGTATTGGTTGAAGTATTGGAAATTCAGATAAATTTTTTGCTAAACATTCTTAAAAATTTTACTTGTTGCGCACTAAAAAAGTAATGGGTTTCCAGTACTTAAACTAATATTTATTTCAGTACTTCAACCAATACTCAATCCCAATACTTAATCCGAATTCTTAATCCAATACTTATTTTTGATAAGGAAAGGTGCTTATAAGTGCAAAAATTAAAAAGAAAAAGAGTAATTTGGGGTAATTTTGTAACGGGCTAGGGTAGTCTAAATTAAACGTTATAAAGGTGAAATTACTCATCAGAGAGTCAGCTTTAGGATCCAGAAGTTTAATTTTAACTTTTTTTTTTCAAAACATTCAAACGGTTTTAATTTTTTGAAATTAGAAATTTTTTCACACATTTTACATAAAAAAAATGGAGCTGCCCGACGGCAGCAGTAAATATTAAAAATAATTTTTTGACAAACTCCATTTTATTAAAGGATAACTCGAAATTTTCAATTTTTAAAAAAGTTAGAAGCAAGTCCTTCATGAAATAAAAAAAAACTTTGTTGTCTTGTTTCAATTGTAATTATTTCTTAGTGGCCCCCCCCCCCTCTCGCGAAATTAATTTCTTGTTTACCACTAACCTAACAAAATTATTAAGCAGGAAAAATATAACATTTTAAGACTCTTGTTTAGGTATCCTTATATCAAAAGAATCTCAGTCGGATATCCGATGGATGTCGGACGATGTAGTAGGATATCCTGAAAATGTCTTCAAAATATGATTGGATATAATATCCGGGATATTTGAAATTCGAGATAAATATTAAATATTCTAATCATATTCTGAGGCTATCTTCTGGATATCCTTAGAACATTTATACCATATTCTGAGGATATTGAGCGTAAGTTACTTGTGAATACTAACAGGATATCCTATACATCTTCTCGAATATTCATACGATATCCAATGGATATCCGCTGTTATCATAGATAACATCGAATTTCATCAAATGAAACTTTTATAAAAGAGTGTGCAGGGGCATAGCTAGGTCCAGTGTCCCTCTGGACAAATAGTTACCTCACAAAATTTATAAGTATCACATTTCTGTTTGTGAGTATCACCCTCTTTTACAGAAAATATATGCAAATTGAAGTGACATCGGGGTAGATCCTCCCTCCCCCGCCCTGTACCTGCGCTACTGTGAGTGCGAATTCGTAATTAGAAAATGTACTTGAGTTGGTCAACAATATTTCCATTTCTGACATCTCATAACATTTTTATAAATAGAAATAATGTAGTAAAGGTTTTTATTATTTTAAAATGAAAGAAAATCATCATGCACACATATTGTACATACAACTGGGAACTTTTTTTTCACTGCTTACAGTTGGTAACAATTCAATTCTCACGCGTCGCGCGACTAAACTCACGCGCGCGGTAGAGCGGCAACGCACGCGTTGCACTTCACCTTTTCATCTGGAATGGGCAGAAGCGAGACGACGACCCTCGCGCGACCCGAGGCGCGCTGACACTAGCAAGCGAAGCGAGCCCTGCGCGCGAAGCGCGCGATGAGAATGTGACGGAGCGCGAAGCGCGATGTCAGATTTTTTTTTATAGGACGATTCCTAAGTACAGAAGGCTGCCAATATGATTCGTCTGATTGACGAATCTTTATCGGGCAGTTAGCTTACTGCCGGGCACTTAGCTTACTGCCTAGGAAAAAAGACGAATCTGAACGATTTCGTCATGCATTTGTCTAATTGCCCGCAGTAAGCTTACTGCCGGATTCATCTATTTGCCTACGACATAATATATATATAAATACATTATAAATTATGTGTGACTTATTGTCAGTAGAAATTCAAATAACAGTTTCGGGTTTGTGTATTTTAATGGAACTACATTTATGTTTAATTTTCATAATATATCAAAGCAAAAGGGGAAAAAACAAAAATATTTTTTTATTAACAGTAAAATACATTTTATTTACAGAAATAGATTATCTCATGTTGTTGAAGAAAAAAATTGTAAAACTGAAAACCACATTAAGGAAGATAACATAATCTATCAAAAACTGATTCGATGTATTCAACTATACAAGAACATTTTAAGGTCAGTATCACTATTAGAAAAATGTAAAATTTTAATTTCAAATATTACCCACACAGCACCGGAAATTCCCTGAATTTTCCCTGAATATTCGTCTACATTTCTCGAATATTCGAACTAAATATTCAGGGAAGTTTCGTGGAAACAGTCAAATGTCCGCCTAGAATAATATTGGGCGCGAAATTTCCCTGAAAATGTATTTCTAATTTTCAGGGAATTTCCGCATCTAACATTCCTCCAATATTCATAGTATTCGTATATTCACTTAACTTGATGCGCACTGGTCGAACTTGGATTCTATGACACTTACGGCTGCGCAGTAGTTTTTAATTTTCTAGAATCCCACGGACGTCGAATATAACATATTTTTTTGATCAATTACCAGATTAAAAAAAATTTTGGAAATTTTTTTTAACTTTCCCTGAATTTTCAAGGAATATTAGAGGCAGAAATTCCCTGAAAATTGGAAATACATTTTCAGGGAAATTTCGTGCCCAATATTATTCTAGGCGGACATTTTACTGCTTCCACGAAACTTCCCTGAATATTAAGTTCGAATATTCGAGAAATGTTGACGAATATTCAGGGAAAATTCAGGGAATTTCCGGTGCTGTGTGGGTAATTAAACAGCCACTTTAAAAAATAAAACTATCTAGGTTGAGGTAAAAGACCCATACATTCCGATATATTTTAATGCCCTCATACGCCTCGCTTCAAGCAGAATTAGCTTTTGCAAAAATTGAGACAAAATCGGGTATAATGACATTTTATTTCTTTTTATTCAGAGCTTTAAAAGAAGTGAAGACCTAAATCGTAGCAAATCTTTTATTCAAGTTATTGTTAAATTTCTACTTTTTTTCTATAGTACGTATTCAAAACGAATTTTGAAATATAAGTCATTTTGTATTAAAGCAAGAAACGCTTACTAATATCTGCTCTTGTTGCTAGTATTATATACGAAATTTGACGTTTCGATAGAAGTCAATATATTATTATGCAAGCTTTTATTCCTTGTGTACTTTTTTAATTATACGCACTTACAAGTGTTCTCCATGGAAATAACTTAGAATTGTACTGTAAACAGAAGTACCAAATTTTTTGCGTCTACAGAACGACTTAAAATTAGGAGTACTTGCATTTGCCTGGACCACCCATATTGGGTTTTCTCGACAGTGGAAAGGAAAAAATGTAGAAAAACCTCTCTTGAGTACAAAAGCGAACCAAGCAAGCTTGACTTGACACGACCGTAGAGTCTAGGATTTAAGATTTAACCAATTGAGCTTACCCCGTCGTTATATTTCTTGTGTATTTAAAGATCACTGAAAATTCTAAGGAAAACAAAATTTCTTTTAAAATCTTGTTTTTCAAATTAAAAAAGTGTACTTCAGCATGTACTACAGAAATTTGCCTAATTCGGTATAATCGGCAAATTTCTCTTAAAATTTTGTTTTTCATATTGGAAGAGTGAATTTTAGCATGTATTACATACACTCAGCGGATATTGAAAAATAATTATTTCTTACCTGCGCCTTATATGTATACACTTTTATGAGGGTCTCAACTTTATCATTTTTACGGAAAAAGTTCAAATTTTTGTTTCCGAAATCAATATTAAAAGTAGGGGAGACTGGGGCTAAACCGGACGAATTTGGTCTTTTGTCAAAAAAAACATATAAAGACATATTTTTTGTCAAAGTGTAATATACCATTTTAAAGCTTGTTCCTTCAACTAAAAAATACAGTTGTACCATTTACCTTTGAAAACGTAAATCCCAAAAATGGTGGGATTAAACCGGACACCCTATGGGGCTAAGTCAGACACTTCAAATTTAGCCAAGGTTGAACCACAAATATGCATTTTTTAAATTAAAAAATCTAATAAGAGCCTTTACTGATACATATTTAACTTATTTAATGCAAAATATATTATTTTCTTAAACATATTATTGAAATTAATGACTAATAGTAACTGTATAATTGTATAATTGTAGATGAATTTTTATCATACAGAATTTCCATTTAATCGAAGATTCATATAATTAAATTTTAATTCATTCGTATTTTAATTTATAAAAATAATTATTTGAATGAATTCCATTTTTTTGATTCTTCTGTTAAAAAACAGCAAATGCAATGAAATCTTATTTTGCAGACATTAAACATGTAAGAAATTTATTTGAAGATAATTCAGAATTAGAGGAATAATAAATTATTAAAAATTTAGTTTAGGATGAACAAACTTAGTTTGTTTGACGAGCTCCATTAGTAAGATAAGGACAGAGGTCCTTGCCTTACTAATGGAGCTCGTCGCCACTATGATATGTCGATTAAATGAAAATTCGCAAGTTTAATATGTCGGTAGTATAGAAATTCGATCAAATGACATTTCGGTTATATAAATATTCTATTAAATAAAAGTTTGTTTAATTATAAATTGGACTATATGAATATTCAATTAAATTGAAATTCTGTGAAGTTTAAATTAAATTAATTTAAATTTGTGCCATAAAAAAGTTCGACATTTTAATCAATCTGTCAAATTAAATCAAATGAAAAATACATAACCTTAAATATTTAAGAATTTATTATTACTCTAATTCTGAATTTCTTACATGTTGAATGTCTGCAAAATAAGATTTCATTGCATTTGCTGTTTTTTTAACAGAAGAATCTAAAAAATGAAATTCATTCAAATAATTATTTTTATAAATTAAAATACGAATGAATTAAAATTTAATTATATGAATCTTCGATTTTTAACATTTTTTTTTGTTTTTTTAACAGAAGAGTCTAAAAAATGGAATTCATTCAAATAATTATTTTTATAAATTAAAATACGAATGAATTAAAATTTAATTATATGAATCTTCGATTTTTAACATTTTTTTTTTGTTTTTTTAACAGAAGAGTCTAAAAAATGGAATTCATTCAAATAATTATTTTTATAAATTAAAATACGAATGAATTAAAATTTAATTATATGAATCTTCGATTAAATTGAAATTCTGTATGATAAAAATTCATTTACAATTTAGTTCGAATTAATGTACTTCTATGAAATAGCTGTTCTGAGCTATGGATTTCGGATTATTGTAATTTCTAAAAGAAACCGATTATGGTATAATCATGCGCCCCACAAAAATGTCAAAAAAGGCTAAAAAAGCTTTCCTTGTTTTCAGACTCATTATTTGGATCGATGCAACACTATTTTTAAGAAATTATATTATTAGTAGTTGACAGAAAATCACTGTGAGTCTTATGTCAACATTTAATATAGCAATTCTGATTCGTCCAGTTTTGCCCCACCCGGTCATCTCTTAATAAAGGCGCAATATTTTTGTTCTTTTAAAACACTGAAAAAAATTCCTGACTACGTTTACTAGGAATTGACTAAACTTCCTAGTCACGAGAGGAACCCACCAAGAAATCATAGTTAAAGTGACAACTTCCAATATAGTCAAAGTGACTAGGAAAATTAATTAAAGTAACTAAGAAAATAGTCAATTTGACTTATGATACTAGGTTTGTTTTTAACACGTGCAAATCGCTTTTTGTTTACTTTTGAATAAATTAATAGTTTATAAAGCCATAATAAATTAAGAAACCATCATATTTTAAATTAATTTACAATAAAAAATTTTATTTAAAAAAAAAACAGTATCCTAAATATTCACGGGAGTTTACTGTTGATAGATGTCTTATTGCAAACTCGAGATTAGAACTCCTGACGTTCGAACTCAACCGTACTGGGAATGCGCGTTAACGCACTCGACCAAGGGAGATCTTGAAGTAAAAATACATAATATCATACAGGTATTTCAGTCATAAAACAAATATTTTATTTTTTTAAAATATAACTTACATTTTTAATACTGGGTTAAGTTCAATAATTCAATAATTTTGACAACTTTCTTGTAAACGGAATATGTTATAGTATGAACCAAACCAAATATTTAGAGTAGCGTTTTAGGTCCGTGTAATGCGTGGTTGCCATTATATCAGGGGCTCAATTTTTATGCAGCGTAATTTTCAAATTCCAATAACTTTTAACTGGATGGATGGATTTGAAAAAATTACTAGGATTTTTTGTGCAGAATTTCCCCCCTACGATTTTTTTCGAAAGTACCCCAAAATGTTCCGTATTTAGTCAGTTTTTCACCCACCAAAGGGAATTTTGGGACAGCAACATTTGGACGAGTTACAAATGAATATACACCACAACGCAACCTATTAACTATCATCTAATGTTAACCTGAGGCATATTGCTTCCTCCTAAAAGAGGTATTGTAATCGTGCTGGTTCTTGATTTTCTAAAAATAGATTATATGCACTCATTTTCATCAAAAAAGTGTATACAGTCGAATTTATAGAATATATGACAATTTTTTTTTTTATTACATTTAAAATTCCATTTTTTACCATAATTTTTTAAATTATCATTTTCTAATTATTGTTCCTTCGCAAAAAATATTCTAACTGTAAAACTCATCATCCAAGCGACCTTGAGTTAATATTTAACCCAAAATTAAAAAAATTGAATGCTAGTTTTCGTTTCTTACAAAATTAAAATTTTTTATATAACTACTGCATTTTCCCAATAAACATTTTTTCTTTATATGGAAGAAATAATGTTTATGAAATAAACGCCTAGTAAGATTTTGTAATAGTATATATTTATTATCAAAATACGAAGGAGATAGAAATTGTAATTTAAATATCATCTACTACCCTGCCGATAGGAAATACCTAAAAAATGACTGGCTAAAATGACTAAATGAATTCAGTCATTTTTGAAGTACGATTTGAATGATTCCGTGCTTAGAAAATGTCCAACGAAAAAGGGATCAAAAAGGTTAATTTATGGCTTTTTATGACCATAAATTCTAAACCCTGAAGAATTTTATTATGCTTTTACCCTCTCATAAAATGAAAGGTTCTTTTACAGTCCTTTTTTTAATTCTAAATTATTTATATTATTTATTGCAAAATTATACTCGATTTTCAATAATTTAGTTATTTATATGTTTATATGAATAAGATATATTCTTTTGAAACAAAATTCAAAAATGATGTCAGATTTTTAATATCCTCTACTGTTTACGAGTTACGCTACTATTCTTTTAATTGTAAGGCTTTTACCAAAAATTTTACATCTCTGTAATTATCAGAAATTACAGATTCTAAATTTAAAAAAACCGAAGTTCTAACTTAAAAATTAGAAAAATTTTATTTATTAAGAAATAAATATTTTTTACCAGTACATTTTTCGCATTTGAGATGTCGAAAAAGGGACGAGCTATGTTGTAAAACTTTCAAACATCTGGAATGGATTAAAAATCAGAAATAAAAATTTCTCTAATTTTGTAATTATAAATTTATAAATTGAGAATTTGCATTCTACGTCTTTCAACGATTATGTGTATCTAATTTTTTTTCCGATAATGTTATTTTTTATAAAAAATAACAATATTTATAATAATTGATTGTCATTTAATTTTATTCATTTTGAGAAAATTTTTAGATATTTATAATCGTGAAAAACGAAAGATTTATAATTTTTTAATTTACAATTTCAAATTTGCAAATTGCAAAATTTTTGAGTTCAACGCATTTATGATTCTATTAAAACTTAAATAAGTACTTCCGAAATTTGAAGGGACTACCTACTCGGAGCAAAAAGTGGTACCTGGCATTGTTAGAGTAAAAATGACTAAAAAATGTCGTACCAGGCATATTTTGGATATATTTTAGGTATATCCTATCGGCAGGGTAAAACAAAAGGTCTGGTAGTAGTTATAAAGTTCTGCTAGGTGGCGCTGCTAACTGTCATCTCATAAACGAGTTTGTATATTTTTCATATAAATAAGAACACTCTAACACGAAAAAAATTGCTTAAGGTTTGTTGTATTTGACACGGTAAGTATAAATATTTTCTTTATCATTATTATTTGTTTTTTAACGCAATGTCTGCTGATAAATGTTTGAATCCTTTCAAATTCAAAAAGCATGGAAAGCCGCAAACTCGTCAAATCGATAGAGCAAAAAGAAACGTAGTTGTTACTTTCTTTGTTACTTTCTGAGTCATTCTCTGAAGCCGTTTGCATTACATCTAAATTTTCTGGAACAGTAGAATTTTAAACAACATAATCATCAGACTAGCCTTCCTTAGAAACCTTCTTACGACATTTATCACACAAATATATTTTGGTAGGTAAGTTTCTGACATTAATTTTTGCTCTATCGATTTGACGAGTTTGCGGCTTTTCATGCTTTTTGAATTTGAAAGGATTCAAACATTTATCAGCAGACATTGCGTTAAAAAACAAATAATAATCATAAAGAAAATATTTATACTTACCGTGTCAAATACAACAAACCTTAAGCAACTTTTTTTCGTGTTAGAGTGTTCTTATTTATATGAAAAATATACAAACTCGTTTATGAGATGACAGTTAGCAGCGCCACCTAGCAGAACTTTATAACTACTACCAGACCTTTTGTTTTAGTAGATGATATTTAAATTACAATTTCTATCTCCTTCGTATTTTGATAATAAATATATACTATTACAAAATCTTACTAGGCGTTTATTTCATAAACATTATTTCTTCCATATAAAGAAAAAATGTTTATTGGGAAAATGCAGTAGTTATATAAAAAATTTTAATTTTGTAAGAAACGAAAACTAGCATTCAATTTTTTTAATTTTGGGTTAAATATTAACTCAAGGTCGCTTGGATGATGAGTTTTACAGTTAGAATATTTTTTGCGAAGGAACAATAATTAGAAAATGATAATTTAAAAAATTATGGTAAAAAATGGAATTTTAAATGTAATAAAAAAAAAAATTGTCATATATTCTATAAATTCGACTGTATACACTTTTTTGATGAAAACGAGTGCATATAATCTATTTTTAGAAAATCAAGAACCAGCACGATTACAATACCTCTTTTAGGAGGAAGCAATATGCCTCAGGTTAACATTAGATGATAGTTAATAGGTTGCGTTGTGGTGTATATTCATTTGTAACTCGTCCAAATGTTGCTGTCCCAAAATTCCCTTTGGTGGGTGAAAAACTGACTTAATACGGAACATTTTGGGGTACTTTCGAAAAAAATCGTTAGGGGGGGCGGGGGTTCAAAATTAAAAAATTTTTTTTTTTTAAATTTTTTCTAATGAAATTGTTATTTTTGAAATTAATAGCTAATTTTATTGGAATGTTTAGGAAATTCTGCACAAAAAATCCTAGTAATTTTTTCAAATCCATCCATCCAGTTAAAAGTTATTGGAATTTGAAAATTACGCTGCATAAAAATTGAGCCCCTGATAATATGGCAACCAAGCATTACACGGACCTAAAACCCTACTCTAAATATTTGGTTTGGTTCATACTATTTCGTTTACAAGAAAGTTGTCAAAAAAAAATTTTTAGGGTGGCTTTTTTTCAGAGAATGCCTCATATATACATATCTGGATATTTTATTGACTAAAAATAAGATAAAAGAGCCTGTTCATCTTGAAACTTTGATTATTACCAGGACGCGTAAGTAAAAATCGTTTAAAAACATTATAATTATAATTATTCACGTGTGTCAAACTACAACAAGTATCATATAGGTTTATTAATAAAGTGTTATGTCCGTAACAAACATAACCATATTTCAAATAAAATTTTAATTTTTATATATATTACTCTGAATAATCAGTTAAAAGGGACACAACATCCGAATAAAAAGAGGCGCCTGTAATTAGGCAGCCCAGCATCCGTCTAGGTTTTAAGAATTGATTGATTAAACATTAAGTTCGTGGATAAATTCAAAGCTTAATATGTTATTGTGGGATATCACAGCATGCAGGGCATATCAAAGAATAAAATAGAAAAGGGAGGATTACCCGAGAAAGTTATTGTTCTTGAGGAAATCATTTATTAACTATAATAGGGCTTTAAATAGAAAGTAAATGGTCATTGTAAAGAATAGAAAAAATAAACCATCTTAATGCATTGTGTTCAAATCAAACACATATAACATATATCGTTGCATGTTATTTAAACTTAAATAAGCGTAAATAATGAGATACTCGTTTGTCGGTAACAAATAAGAAAAGTGAAGTGAATATTAGAGGCAGCGCCCGAGTGTAGGCAACCATTCCGAATGGACAAACGTCAGAAATTATTTGAATTATGGAGTGTTTTAAATAAAACACTAAAATAGATCATTGATGCTGATCATCATTATCTGTATTTGACATATATTGCTTCCGTCACACAATTGACATATTATTGGCGTAATAGAGAAAATTAATAACGATAAACTGGTAAATTCCGGATTATCATCAATTATAGAAATATTTATTAAATAATTAAAATGATAATGCTTAATTCATACTAAAGGCCAAGATGTGAATAGTGAGGACGTAGGCATCTGTGATCGAATAGGGTTGAATCAATATAAATCGATTCTGTATTCTTGTGATTATGGATATCTGTACCGACCGCGCGCAGTATTGTCCCTAGTGGTAATAGAATAATATTTCAACTTGGGATAAAGTAGAACAGCCGTAAGATTCATCGCCTCGTGATACTTATGTATCGCAATGCGATAATTACCATAAGTTCATTTAACAATGAGAAAGTATTTACCATAAAAACTAATTACCCATGAAAGAATACAGAATCGCTTATCATATTGTAACTTATGAGACGGAAAAACTGTAAAAACATAGCATGGTACAAATGAGTGTAGAAAGATAGAAAATAAAATAATAAAATTTTAATAACAAATATTGATATTAGTAACGGAAATGATTAATATTGGGTAATAGCATGTTGGAAACTACATTCAATTGTATCACGTATTGACGAGTAAGGGCGCAATTACATGTCAGCGTCGAACGCTGCGTTTTTGCGTTGAATGTTGAAAGTGACAAAGATGTGACTATATTTCTGTCTCTCTCTCCCTTACTATTCAACGCAAATACGCAGCGTTCGACGCAGACATGTAATTGCGCCCTAAATCACGATAATTGGCAAATGTCAATATTACGCCAGTATCGATGCCGATAAACCAATCAATGCACCTATACGGATACTCAAGCGTTCAAAATCACTTATCGAACACGTTCAGTAAAATCGATTGATCGATGATCGATTGATCAATTGATTGATCGATTTATCGATCAATGTATCGATCGGTCGAAGAATCGATCATGAAACATTTCAGGATATGTTAAATTCATGAAGTTAGGAGGGATTGCAAAGATGTGGAAACTACACTTTTGCACGAGAACGTGACAATTACATTTTTACATGAGAACGTGATATCCACATTTTTGCATGAAAACGTGTTTGAGAAAGACAGTTTCACCCCCGCAAATGGCTGAAATTGTCTTTAAATACAAACGACACCAAATGGAGGGGGTCGTATACGCTGAAATCTCTGTCGAGAGAGCATTATCGTAGCTACCCGTCGGTTATCAAATTTTCCTACGTTATATCTTGTCAAAATTCTGCAAGTGTTTGCTCGAGTAAAACATAGAATACCGTTGAAAATACCCTGATAGCACCGACTAGGCCGGGAACGTTCCTGGAATGGGCTGCTGGCCCCTTGGGTACGTTCCCTTGGACCGCTCCAATATACCTGACAAATCCGTTCCGGATTTCACTAGGCTAGGAACGTTCCCGCGGAACGTTCATGGAATGTTCCGAGGAACTTTGAATACACATTCAAAAAATCGCAGAACGGGTTGCGGAAAAAGTATGCAGAAAAAGCTGAAAATTTTTTTATTAATATTATTTAATGTTTTTAATATGATTGCTTCTATAGAACAGTGGTCACTAAAATCAACTGCGCAGCTCTAGGTGCGATAGAAAACTACTGCGCAAGATATTAACATTAATTATTTTTCAATGTGTATTTAAAGTTCCTCGGAACATTCCAGGAACGTTCCGCGGAACGTTCCTAGCCTAGTGAAATCCGGAACGTATTTGTCAGGTATATTGGAACGGTCCATGTGAACGTACCCCAGGGACCGGCGGACCATTCCAGGAACGTTCCCGGCACAGTCGGTGCTATTAGGGTATTGTGAAACCTTCGTAAAATAAACTGTTTAATTAAGTGTTTTGAAGCGGCACGATTCGAATTTGCGGAGTGCGTTAAATTCAAGTTCCAGTGTATGGATACTAAAATCGCCACAACTGTACGAAACTGTGAGCCGTTTCAACCCCGTTCAATCGATTGAGCCAATCGACCGCAAAAGCTGTGCGATATTGTCAATCATAGAATCTCCAAAGAATCTTCAATTTACATGTAAGTTATTATTTTATTACCCATGCTGAACAAATGTAAACCCAAAAGCGTGTACCGATTGGCAATTGATTAATGATTAACGAGTAACGGAAAAAGTAATTAATGAATAACAAGTAACGAATAAACAATAACGAATATTGAATGTAACTTATTTTAGTATTGTAACTGTCATAAAGCTTAATCTGTTTTCTGAAATAAATAAGTTAAAATCCAGAAATCACTGTGAGTTTTCCTACTACTGATAAATACCCAATACTGGCTACCCATTAATTCATAAAGATTTACTTATTTTACCTTCGAATTCTACTTTTGAGCACACTGACATCGAGGTTTGAAATCACGTGATCAATAGTAAGTACAGAAAGATTTATTTAACAAAAACCCCATAGGTTTTATAAAGTGAACTAACCCTAAAAATAAATATAAAGACTAGGTTTTCTTAGTTGATTAAGCTGTTACAAATCCTGATTAATTTCGATGCAAATTCAAATTATGTTCTGTCCTTTTGCCAGAACGTAACAGCTTGATTTGGTGTCAGAAGTGGGATGACACTTTTGTTGAATAAACAATTAATATTCGTTAAAATGGTTTTCATTATTTGTTAATTCATTTAAAAATAGGTGTAATCAGAACACTAACTTTTATAAGCTAAATTGAGGAAAGATAATTGCAGTTTTGGAACTGTTCATTTCAGCTTTTATGCACTTATATTACAATGGTAATAAATTGAATTTATTTTGATTAAATCTCTAAAGGATTTTTTCTACAAATTGTGGTAGTTTCTTTACACATTTGGGTGGCAAAACACTCATATTCAATTATTGTTTAAAGTTATTAAAATTACCTAAATGACATTTTCATTCGATTATATCTTTACATAAGTATAACCTAATCATTTATTTGAGAATAATACAATTCAATTAGAAAATACCCTTCTTAATTTTATTAAAATTTTGCTCGGATTATTTATTAAATAAAAGTTGTTAAAAACAGTATAAGCCTGCCTATCTTAAAATCTTACAGTCTTAAACTAATGGTCATTTACGAGTAAACGCAAGCGATTTAAAAGAGTGTAATTAATTATTTTAATCTTGAGAAAAATTATTGATTACTTGTGATTATTGAAAATTGGAAAAATAAGAGATTGCTAAACGCCTTTCGGCACGATAGAGTAATCTCTAGAACTTTTAAGGAACGCCTTTCGGCAGATTGCTTACAAGTTTAAAAAGCTCCAATTTCAATAAAAACAAGAATAGTGTTTGAATGATTATTAATTATTGAGAAATAAAGGATCGATAAACGCCTTTCGGCAGATCTATCCATCCTCTAGAATTGACGAGAAACGCCTTTCGGCAGATCTCTCAACGATTCGAAAAACTCAATACTTGATTTTATCATTAATACTGAATAATCATTTTATTCGATATTAACGTGAGTTACTGTAAAAATTTAAACTCAATACTGTGGTAAATAATTATTGAAAAAATAAAGGATTGATAAACGCCTTTCGGCAGATCTATCCATCCTTTAGAATTGACGAGAAACGCCTTTCGGCAGATCTCTGAACAATTCGAAAAATTCAATAATCAATTATTCACCATTTTAACCTTTTTACAAATTTAACTATAAAAATTCATTATATAACTTCATTGCACTCTAAAGTTGCTCCTTTGTTTTATAGTATTAAACTTAGTGGTCAGAATGGCCGAGTTTACAAAAGTAATGTTTTTGCAGTATGCCAAACCTGCTAAGAAGAGAGTTCGATCAAGGGGAGGAAAAAAGGCAGCAAAAAGGCTAAACAACCCTCCAAAAAACTCGGGAGATTAAGAAATAAAAATATTAAAAAATCAATTAGAAGTAAAAGAATGTTTTGACGATTTAATAAAAAATCTTGAAGAAGCGTGTAAAAAGAACGCCTAAAAGTGTTAACAACAACAATAATTAGGAATTTTTACGACGAACTCTGACAATTCAAGACGGTACTCTTAAACTTGATTTTTAAGCACATGTTCAGTTCAATTAAATTATAAAGTTCTAGATTTTGTCAGTAAATTTGTGAATTTGTGAACAAGTAATGTTTTACAAAAATTCAATAAGAATCACTAATGTGTTAATTTAGAAAAACCAATAAAATTTGTATTATTTGAACTCCAAAGTCGAATTTCATTTATAAATAAATTCCTGTTGAATAAATAATCTCAACTCAGCAGAATAATAATATTATTTTCTTTAATAATTTTAAGTATCATTTCGTCCTGTTCTTCTATGGTTAGAAGGCGACATTTAATGTCCTTAATTTTCCCATTGCACTTTTAAGGTTAAAAATTGTTATGTCCATAAGGATTTTACGTTTTTTGTGAAATGTCTTCGGATGATTTTCTTTTTAAATCTAGGAAGCTTTAAAATTCTCAAAATTCATGATAATTTTGAATTTCATTGGCCCCTATTCTAGAGAATTAAAATATGATACTTAAATTCTGTATTTTCCATTAGTTTGAAAAATTGTGGGATCAAAGGTTTGAGTGAGTTTAATAACAAAAAAATTTTTTTAAATTCCCAAATATTACATATATATTGTATCCTGATCCTCTAGGGTTAAAATATTATACAAACCCGAAGGGTTGTGATTCCAACAATTAAAACCTTTCTATTTCTCCACTTAATAGAATAGAAAGTAAGTTGTTTAATTGTGGAAATCCTTGTTTAAATTTTTAATTGAACTAACTTCCTTAATGTTTTAATTAATAAAAATAATTTCACTTTAATAATTGAATGAAAAATTTAACAATTTTGTGTAAAACACAACCTAGTAATAAAATTAAAAGTTGTTGTACAAATGGCATCTAATTTGTCTATCAAACATAAAAAGAAAATTATAGTCACTATATATTCAGATTGTTTGAGGAATAAATTGGGTGATTTTGTTTATGACCCTACTTTAACCATAAATTTAGTAGAAAAGGACTGTTTGGAAAGTTTTATGAAAATAAATTATTCAAAATTGTGTATAATACAGCAAAAACAGCTGACAACAAGTGGTGTTGTTCTAATCCCAATATTAGACAAAACCGTGCCTTTTAACGTTGTTAGTACAGGACAAGAATTAAGGGTAGCTGGAGTCGTAGGGCACCCTTTTATGAGCGAGTTTAACCTATAAGAATCAAGCCTGATAAATCCAAGCAACGACAATAAGGGGTCATCCATATATCACGTGATATCTTTAGGGGTGGGAGGGGGGTAGGCAAAATATCACGGTCCATGGAAATTAAATTTTTTAGCAATAGAAAAAGTATCACAAGGAGGGGTGAGGGGGTTCAAATTAGCTAAAATTTGTATCACGTTATATGTGAATGATCCCTAAGGTGTTTTTTTTTTAACAATTTATGTTTGTTCATCGTAATGAACTCGTTAATTAATTTGCTGGAAAACGAGTACTTTTGTGCTGCACTCTGGTGTATCACATTTTGGACCTATTTAATATTCGGAACTATTGTGCTAATGCGGTTGCTTAACGCACTAGAAAACTAAAATTTAGTAAGACAGCTTGTTCAAGGAATGTATGTTTTTGCGAACCTGCCATTTAAAAAGGACCTACATCTCTGTTTAAAGAATGTATTAAAAATTATAGAATTTGATAGGATTTCTATCACAAATATTTTCAAATTTTAATCAAATTGTATACAAAATAAAAAATCCTATCAAATTCTATCAAAAATACTAAATTCAATCAATTTTAATAACAAGTTTGGAAAAAATTTAAATCAAAATTAATACTGAACTAAAGACAAGTACATGTCGTCGCTTGGGGGCAGCAACATGCCAAATCACTTGAAAGGTAAAAAACATGCCTTTTTAGATAATAATCGAAAAACATGCCGTTTCAGGAAAATTGTGAAAACTATGACTTTTCGTGTTAGCGGTAAAAAACATACCTTTTCAGACGAATGGTGAAGAACATGCCTTTTCAAATTATCAAACAATTCTTCCTTATTAAATAGGTAAAAATTACAATAATAAAAAAATAAAATAATTAATATATTGATAAACAATATAAATATTAAATATTAATATAATATATAAATAAAAAAATTATTGAATAATTTTTCCCTATTTAATAAGAAAGAATTGTTTGACAATTTAAAAAGGCATGTTCTTCACCGTTCGTTTGAAAAGGTATGTTTTTTACCGCTAACACGAAAAAGCATAATTTTCACAATTTTCCTGAAACGGCATGTTTTTCGTTTTTTATTGGAAAAGGCATCTTTTTTACCGTTCAGCTGATTTAGCATGTTGCTGCCCTCAAGCGACGATGTCTATACTTCATTTTGTATAAAAAGTGTATCAAATCTTGTAATTCTAAACAACATAATCAATTTCAATCATAAGTGTGGATAGAGTTTCTATCAAAATTAATACTTAAATAATGTTAAATACATTTGTATACATACGTCTGTATCAAAAGTTTATCAATTTCAATCCGTCTGAAAATCGAATACTTTGGTATCAAGAGCTCTGTATTAAAACTTTATCAAATTCTATCCGTAGAAAAGTCGAATACAATCTTATCAAATCATTTGCATAGAAACTCTATCAAATTTAACCAAACGGAAAATCGAATACATTTCTATCAAAACTTTGGGATTAAAAATTAATCAAATTTTATCGATGGAAAATTCTTATACTATTCTATCAAAATCTTGGTATGCAAAATCTATCAATTTCTATCCGCTTGAAAATCAAATACTTTGCTATCAAGAGCTCTGTATTAAAACTTTATCAAATTCTATCCGTAGAAAAGTCGAATACAATCTTATCAAATCATTTGCATAGAAACTCTATCAAATTTAACCAAACGGAAAATCGAATACATTTCTATCAAAACTTTGAGATTAAAAATTAATCAAATCTTATCGATGGAAAATTCTTATACTATTCTATCAAAATCTTGGTATGCAAAATCTATCAATTTCTATCCGTCTAAAAATCAAATACTTTGGTATCAAGAGCTCTGTATTATAATTTTATCAAATTCTATACGTAGAAAAGTCGAATAAGGAGCTTTTACATATGACGTCACGCTATAAGGGGGAGGGTGGACTCTTGATCAAACGTTAAAAAACGTAACATGTTGATGGGGGGGAGATTGTTCTAAACGTGACGTCACGAGAAAATTTTTTAATTCAAAAATTAATTCAAACTACCTTTTAAATTTTGTAAGCATCTTTATTTATGATAGACCTCGGATTATCCTTAGGATATCAACGGGAAATGCTCATCAGGATCCTACCAGACATCGTCAAGAGATATCCACAAGACATTATTTTGAATTTCAAAATGGTCAAAATATTTTTCCGGTAGTTATATATCCAGGAAAGCAGGGATTTTAATATCCACTGGATATCCTAAGGATGCCCGAAGATATTTTTCTCATTACCTGAAATCAGAAAACGTTTCTATTTAATATTTTTAGAGTTATAACAATTAAAACATCCCGGTTTGTACAAACTACTATGTGCACTTGTCTTTTCTTTTCGCTCTCCAGTAAACCCAAATAGCACATGATTTCGCAGCGAGTTCGCAGGAAGTTCGCAGTGCGAAGTTCGCGAGTTCGCATTGCGAACTCCCTGCGAAGTTCCTGCGAAGTCTAAATGTCCTCCTGGTGGCGAGTTTGCAATGTAAACTCGCTGCGAGTTCGAAATGCAAACTCGCTGCAAACTCGCAATGCAAACTCGCTGCAAATTCGCAATGCGAACTCGCTGCGAGTTCGCTGCGAGTTTGCTGCGAATTCGCGGCGAATTAAAAAAGTAAATTTTTATTTTTTTAAAGTATTTTTGCATTGCGAACTTCCTGCGAACTCCCTGCGAACTTTCTGCGAACTTCCTGGATAGTAATGTGGGATTTCTATCAATTATTACTGTTTTTATTAATTAACTATACCTCGACTTTTTATGAAACGCACGCTTATTTGTTTTTTCGCAGTTTTATAACCTATTTAAAACCTAACTAACGAATAAAAATATCTACGCTTGGGGGGACTCGATCCCTCGACCCTAAACTCGCAAGACGGATGCGCTAACCACTACGCCATGTGGCCTTACGACTTTGCTTTCGTATAAGCAAATCGTCCTCATAAAGTGTTATATCTTCATATTTAATATAAATATTGTAATACGAAAGTAAAGTCGTAAGGCCACATGGCGTAGTGGTTAGCGCATCCGTCTTACGAGTTTAGGGTCGAGGGATCGAGTCCCCCCAAACGTAGATATTTTTATTTGTTAGTTAGGTTTTAAATAGGTTATAAAACTGCGAAAAAACAAATAAGCGTGCGTTTCATAAAAAGTCGAGGTATAGTTAATTCATAAAAACAGTAATAATTGATAGAAATCCCACATTACTATCCAGGAAGTTCGCAGGGAGTTCGCAGGAAGTTTGCAATGCAAAATTACTTTTAAAAAATTTAAATTTACTTTTTTAATTCACCGCGAATTTGCAGCAAACTCGTAGCGAACTCGCAGCGAGTTTACATTGCAAATTTGCAGCGAGTTTGCATTGCGAATTTGCAGCGAGTTTGCATTGCGAGTTTGCAGCGAGTTTGCATTTCGAACTCGCAGCGAGTTTACATTGCAAACTCGCCACCAGGAGGACATTTAGACTTCGCAGGAACTTCGCAGGGAGTTCGCAATGCGAACTCGCGAACTTCGCACTGCGAACTCCCTGCGAACTCGCTGCGAAATCATGTGCTATTTGGAAAATCACTAATTTGCTTCTAAGGTCTTCTTCTTCGGAGTGCATTACATATATTGTAAAATCTGAAACCCAGACCTCACTTAATCTGTATTAAAGAAACTGTTTTATTAATTCCGATCAATTTTTTCAATTCTTTACTAATCCAGCCTTCTTGTCGAGTATTTGTAAGTTTTATTCCATTGCTGCCACTACTGGCGCAGCACTGCGTCTATTGTTACTATCCTCTTCGATGTGTCATATTATTAGTTAATAATTTTATTATATTTAGATTTGAAGAGCAGGAGCGAATTTTTCCGTGGTGTGGACGACTTACTTAATGGTTTCAACTTTAAAGTCCAATTTCTGCAAACTTCAAATTATGTTATAACATGTTAAGTTACATAATGGAAATAATAAAAATAACACAGGCGTAAAAAAGTAGAAACCTTTTTTCGCTAAGTATTGGGCCAATATTGGTTTACCCTTGGAAATCTGTCACTGCGGACAGTGAAAAAATACATATAGAAATACTCAGCCAATTGTCCAGTACATACATTTGCCAATAATTTACTACCTGTTATCGCAGAATGAGAAATCATTGGTTAAATCTTGGGATGTAGACATCCGTGCCAATCATTGGCTAACAATATTGATCCAATGTTTAGCCGATGTTAAATTTTCGACTGTTATA
Source organism: Ganaspis brasiliensis (assembly GCA_037103525.1). Lineage (NCBI taxonomy): Eukaryota > Metazoa > Arthropoda > Insecta > Hymenoptera > Figitidae > Ganaspis > Ganaspis brasiliensis. Next base: position 438,450 of record JAZKLR010000223.1, on the reverse strand, counting down.
TTCTGAAAATAATGATTATATATATATTGGAATTTTAGAGCCATATGTGTTTCCTTTTAGTTAGAAATGTGTTTAGAAACTCGTCTTGAATCGTATCAAGTAATCGCGTTGCATTCATAGATAAAATAATAATTTAAGAGAAATAATGTTTTAAGGTAAAATTTAATTTTTAACTTTAGCAGAACTAAGAAATAAACTAACAATATTATATTAAATTTAAACAGTTATATTGGTATTAATATCTGATTTATTTTTGAATAAAAACATATAAAAGTTCGTTATGTCATGAAATTGTATTTTCGAAATTAAAAATTGTACGATTTAAGGATGAAAATAAATTCAAAGAAAAATTTGTTTTAATATATTTCAACAAATTTACTGACACACAATTTGCAAAAAAAATTTTATTGATTTAAATAGTTTATTCTTAACTACTCATTTAACGTTTTATGTTTTATTTTCAAATCTGATGAACAATTGCAGTTTTTCCAAATATGTTAAACAATAGCTCATTTAGTTCCTTTAAAAAGCATTCTCAACAAGTCCACCTATAAAATTTTATTTTTCATTGATAAGAATTTAATTATATTTTATATATTTGTTTATGGATAAAATATTTTTAATAAAATTTTGTGAGTAAAACTAAGGATTAAATAAGCGGCCAACAGTGAGCAAGACTAATTTTTCTAATTTCGAGAAAATTAAAGAAATACAGTTTTTAACGTAATCCTGAAAGTTAATTAAAAATTAGAAAAACTATACTAAGTTTTTTAAATAACAGTGATTCTTATATCTAAGGCAGTTTAATATTAGTGAAAGTTAATTATATATAGATATAAGGTTTTATTAGTTTTTATAGACTTCATTTCTATTAAAAAAAAATAATAATAATAATAAATCATATTGGTTGAGGATTACGTTAAAAACTGTATTTCTTAAATTTTCTCGAAATTAGAAAAATTTGTCTCACTTTTTATCTATGAAAAATAAAATTTTATGAGTGGATTTGTAGAGAATGCTTTTTAAAGAAGTAAATGAGCAACTGTTTAACGTATTTAAATCATGACATTACGAACTTTTTTTATGTTTTTATTAAAAAATAAATCAGATATTAATATCAATATAACTGTTTAAAAATTAATATAATATTGTAGTTTATTTCTTAGTTATCTTATTTTATCTGTGAATGCAACGCGATTACTTGACTCTACTCAAGACTAGTTTCTAAACACATTTCTAACTGAAAGGAAACACATATGGCTCTAAAATTCCAACGCCAGGACCTTTTCCTTTGTGCTCTTTTGCTAAGGGCGTACAGTCAGTATCTTTTTGATTTTCAAACAGTCAACTTCGTAAAAGAAACGCATGAAGAAGTTAGTGACTTTACACTGTTAAGTTTATTGAAAAAAAGAATTTACTCTTTTATTAATTCATTCTCCAAACGTTTCAGCTCCAAATACTGGCCCTTGTTAAAGGAAAATAGTTTTATTCTGAAATAGTATTAATAATGTAGTAGACAACTGCAAAAACTTCAGATAAATTGTTGTATTATTCTCTTTTTTGTTTTGTTATTATTATACTGTTGTTCTTTAAATTTTATTTTTCGGTTATATCGATTTTTGCATTATTTGGGTTTAGAATTAATTACTAAAAAACAAAAAAGAGAATGCGTAACACATCAATTTATCTTCAGCCTTATATTAAGATCGTTATACATAATACTATTTCAGAATAAATCTATTTTCTACCAACGAGGGCCATCAGTATTTAGAGCCGAAACGTTTAGAGAATGAATATTTGAAAAAGAAAAAAATCTTCTTTTTAATAAACTTGCTTCTAAAGCCACTAACTTTTTCACATATACATAATCATTATTTTCATAATATAACAGTCAATCGGAAACTTAACATCGGCTAAACATTGGACCAATATTGTTAGCCAATGATTGGCACGGATGTCTACATTCCAAGATTAAACCAATGATTCCTCATTCTGCGATAACAGGTAGCAAATTATTGGCAAATGTATGTACTGGACAATTGGCTGAGTATTTCTATATGTATTTTTTCACTGTCCGCAGTGACAGATTTCCAAGGGTAAACCATTATTGGCCCAATACTTAGCGAAAAAAGGTTTCTACTTTTTTACGCCTGTGTTATTATTATTATTTCCATTATGTAACTTAACATGTTATAACATAATTTAAAGTTTGCAGAAATTGGACTTTAAAGTTGAAACCATTAAGTAAGTCGTCCACACCACGGAAAAATTCGCTCCTGCTCTTCAAATCTAAATATAATAAAATTATTAACTAATAATATGACACATCGAAGAGGATAGTAACAATAGACGCAGTGCTGCGCCAGTAGTGGCAGCAATGGAATAAAACTTACAAATACTAGACAAGAAGGCTGGATTAGTAAAGAATTGAAAAAATTGATCGGAATTAATAAAACAGTTTCTTTAATACAGATTAAGTGAGGTCTGGGTTTCAGATTTTACAATATATGTAATGCACTCCGAAGAAGAAGACCTTAAAAGCAAATTAGTGATTTTACTGGAGAGCGAAAAGAAAAGACAAGTGCACATAGTAGTCTGTACAAACCGGGATGTTTTAATTGTTATAACTCTAAAAATATTAAATAGAAACGTTTTCTGATTTCAGGTAATGAGAAAGATATTTTTGGGCATCCTTAGGATATCCAGTGGATATTAAAATCTCTGCTTTCCTGCACTGAAAAAAATATTTCCGTGGAACTGCAATAATTATGGGCAGATTGGCAATATTTTATTGCTGTTTTGGGAACTGCCATACGTATTTGTGTTTTAGCCATACCACTGTGTGAAACCGCGAGTGACATTGTAAGGTTAGGTAAAATCGACAGTGGCGCACCGATGATGCATTATGTCAAACTCCTACATAACCTGTTAACCATAGTCAAATGTCTAATCTGATCACAGTATTTTTTTCAGTGTGGATATATAACTACCGGAAAAATATTTTGACCATTTTGAAATTCAAAATGATGTCTTGTGAATCTCTCTTCACGATGTCTGGTGGGATCCTGATGAGCATTTCCCGTTGATATCCTAAGGATGAACTACGGATATTATTAGGATATTCCTAAAATTATTCAAATGGATTCAGAATACGGATTAAAAATACAATCTTAGCAAATCATTTGCATAGAAACTCTATCAAATTTAATCAAACGGAAAATCGAATACTTTTCTATCCAAATTTTGGGATTAAAAATTAATCAAATCTTTTCGACGGAAAATTCGTATACTTTCTTATCCAAAAGGTTTGATAGAATCGTATACAATGTTAATGAAAATTTGGATTCAAAAACGGATTGAAATTGATAGAAATTCTTTTCTAATAAATGCGAAGTATTGATTTTGATAGAGATTCTATCCAAAAGGTTTGATAGAATCGTATACAATGTAAATGGCAACTTGGATTCAAAAACGGATTGAAATTGATAGAAATTACTTTCTATTAAATGCGAAGTATTGATTTTGATAGAGATTCTATCCCAAAGATTTGATATAATCGTATAAAAAGTACTTGAAATTTTTGATTCAAAAAACGGATTTAAATTGATCGAACTTTCTTTCTATCAAATTCCATCAAATTCTATCAAATGCGAAGTATTGATTTTGATAGAGATTCTATCCAAATGTTTGATAGAAACGTATACAAAGTACATAAAATTTTGGATTCAGAAAACGGATTTAAATTGATAGAAATTCTTTTCTATCAAATCCTATCAAATTTCGTAAACAGGGATCCTAAAGTACGCTTGAGTTCACACGATTTTAAAGAATCGAGACATTTATTCATAGCAAGCCCAGTTGCCACCATAAATCTAATCGACGAGAAGAAATTAGCGAAACATGTGAAAATCAATAAATCCGAGTTTCTCTTTTTAGATCAAGATACCTTTTCCACGACGGGAACAGTGCGGATTTTGATTGCTAATCATTACGTAATCTTTCATACAGTTAAATCAGAACCGTCTGAAATAACTGGAGTATTGGGAATACCATTTTTGGGAACAAATCCAGACAATTTTACATTGTAAACTTAAAATAAAATTCATTGAATTTCGTTTAGAAAATATCTAAGTAATAAAAAAATTTACATGATTCATCCTACTCAATTATTGCGTGATCAATATTTATTGATTTGGTTCCTAATAGTTTGGATTTACATAATCCTAGGAGCATTTTCCTTATTGTATTTACATAGAGTCCTGCTTAACTTAAGTTTAAGGTCTGAATGATTTTATTTTCACTAATTTATTTTGCGACGAATAGACAGCCGTTGTGTTTCAAGTAACATTAGTTTATTTTTCGTTGGACACACAACAATTATTAACGATATTCTAGAATTGATCTCAAAGCACATTTTGCTACCCATTTAAAAGTCTAATTATGGATTTATCAGAAAATTGTAACAAATAAATAATTTTGATTATAATAATTTCAGATAATTGATAAATTTGAAAAATTTTAAATAAATAATCATTGTTATTAACCAACAATTCGGTATATAAAAAGAAAAAAAATTTTACGCCCCCTAGGATTCGATCCCGAGACACTCGGATTGCGAGTCCAGCGGGTTGACCACTGTACCATTGAGGCTTGTTATCAGTAGCTCGAACGGCATATATAAGCTACAGTGTGAGCGAGCGAGTCATCTTCTTAAGGAGAGCGGCCACAGCAACCGCGGAGAAGCCACGGGACTTCCCCGTTGAACGAGAAGGTCACGCGCCAGAGACTTCAATGCGTGGTTAAGAGAGTGCAAAGTAGTAGGGATAATAGTTGCATCTCTTTCTAAATCTACTGCAAATAAGGAAGCAAATACATCTTCTCAACGGAGTGTATTAATTCAATTAAAATAATATTTCGCAATTATAATTTTAATTACGCAAGAATAAATAATTAAAAATTCATTCTTTCAATTAAAGTGGAATACTATAATATAAAATTTCGCAAGTTTTATTGTAGTTAAATTAAAATTCAACTAAGACTTGAATAAATTACAAATAAAAATGCCTGGAGACGGGTCTAATCAGCACAAACCGAACAAGGATGGTTCCTTTTCCGGAACAATAGATCGAACATTAAATGATGCGATGGTTACATCCATGGCGGAGTGTTTTGCCTTACAACAAGGGGTTATGAACATTCTATTTTATGACGGAAAAAATATTCCCGTAAGAGATTTTATACAAGACATCATAAATGGAGAATCTAGTGTACCCGCGAATTGTGAAGCTCAATTCACCAAAGCTGTGCTATCCAAATTAAAAGGTGCAGCCCGAGATAGTACCCATGGCAAAATTTTCAACAATACTGAACAAATTATTCAACATTTAAAACAACGATTTGCACCACGCAAATCCTATTCTTGGTATTTACACGAGATGTCTACAATTCGAATAGGTCGTAATGAGAGTGCTAGTGAATTTTATGACAAACTAACTCTATTGATGTCAGGAGCACAAGCGGCTTTAGAAGATAAATATGGGATGGAAAAGGCGAAAGGGATGATGGAACCTTTAACGGATTGTGCATTGGAGGCGTTCATTAGAGGTCTTCCAGATGGAGTTTCTAGTGTAGTAGAAGCTAGAGGAGCTAAAACTCTTGAAGGAGCGTTAAAACACGCGTTAGAGTTTGAATACAGACATCATTACCAACCAGTAAACTACAATAATGCTTATCATTTTTCGCGTTATCAACAAACTAATGAAAATGGATCTCGAGATAGAAGTCCTAGTCCTCATGTGAGATGTTCACCCCCTGTTCCAGCTCCTAGAGATTATTCTCAATCATCAACCCCTTCGGGTATTTTAAAACATCCTTATGGACCACCCCCTTCCACTTCAGGGTATTACCAACCTCATCAATATTACCCATATCATCCCTCTTATAATCCATATCCTTACCACCAACCACCTCAACCTCAACAACCTTATCAAGGATATTCCTATTCAGGAAATAGGACACCTCCCCGTTCTCAATCACCAGTTCCAAATAATGATAAGAATTTAAACTTAAATTCTGCTCCTCGTGCCGACGCGACGACGAGTTCAGACAAAACAGACCAGCGTCAAGCAAATGTGAGAATCCTCAAGAGACAAGAAAAATTCTCGTCGCAAGAACTAATCAAGAATCACCAGTGATAGAATTATCCTCCCCTTGTTTCATAAATTCTAAAGCAAATTTTCTTATTGATACAGGAGCTGACGTAAATATTATCAAACTATGTATGCTGGATCCGGAATTATTAGTATCAGAAGATGAAGCCATTCAAATCGCTGGATTATCCCCGTTTACCATTTCAACCCTAGGGACTGTACAAATAACCCTAGGAAATTCTTTGATTAACTTTAAAGTAGTTTCATCGAATTTTCCGATTAATTCGGATGGAATATTAGGTAGGGACTATCTCAGACAAGAAAGAGTTGAAATTTCATTCTGGCACAATTCCATAGTCACTTATTCCGACCCTATTAAACCAATATTTTTCGCAGATAGCGAGTCAGTAAGGGCAAGGGATGTCTTGGTTGAAAATAAGGCTAATCACAAGAACAAATTACTTATTAAGGCCAGGACAAGACAGGTCGTTCCGATAAAAGTTCTCAACAAAGAAATCAAGGAAGGATATCTACCATTAATAAGAACAGTAAAAGGAGTTTTTGTTGGAGAAGGAGCTGTCACTAACCAAAATGGTGTTTGCCATGTTTTAGCCATAAATACGACTTCAGATGACGTCAGTTTAGATGTACCACCTCAAGAATTAATACCTTTTGAGTATTACAACCTGCCAGGTGAAGATTCAGATGAAGAATATTGCGAAGATCCTGCAACTCCTCCTGTTGATAGAACATCAGCTATTATTGAAAAATTACAACTAGAGCATTTATTACCGGAAGAAAAAGATCATGTCATACAACTAGTAAAGGATTTTCCGGAAAATTTTCATCTTCCTGGAGAAGCTCTCACTTCTACCCCTTTAGTGAAGCACACAATACCAACAATAAATGAGGTACCTATACATACGAAACAATATAGATTTTCACCCTCTCAGAAAGAAGAAATCGATAAAGTAATAGAAAGAATGAGATCGGAAGGAGCAATAGCACCTTTATCTTCACCTTACAACTCTCCTTTATTAATTATTCCCAAAAAGATTGACGCTAGTGGAAAAAGAAAATGGCGTATCGTGATCGACTTCAGAGCTCTTAATGAGAAAACAATAGGGGATGCTTATCCCATCCCTTGTATTGCCAGCATATTAGATTGCCTCGGAAAGGCACAGTATTTTTCTATATTCGATTTGGCGAGTGGATTTCACCAAATAGAACTAGATCCTTCAGATAGAATAAAAACAGCATTTTCCACGATTAATGGGCATTATGAATATATAAGAATTCCTATGGGACTAAAAAATTCACCTGCGACTTTTCAAAGGCTCATGGATTTGGTCTTATTAGGACTACAAGGAATAGAACTATTTGTGTATTTGGATGACATAGTTGTTTATGCAAACGACCTTGAAGAACATGATAAAAAGGTAAGAAGACTATTTGAAAGGTTAAAAGAAGCTAACCTCACTTTACAACCGGAAAAATGCGAATTTTTACGTAGAGAAGTGATGTACCTTGGTCACATCATTAATAACGAAGGTAGTAAGCCCGATCCTAAGAAAATAGAGGCAGTAGAAAATTTTTTCACCCCTAAAACACCCAGAAACGTGAAACAATTCCTAGGACTGGCTGGATATTACAGGAGGTTCATCAAGGATTTTTCTGCCAGAGCTAAGCCGTTAACTAACCTACTGAAAAAGGAAGTTAAATTTTCATGGGGTTCTAAAGAAGAAGACAGCTTCAAGGATCTTCGATCGGCCTTGTGTAAAAGTCCGATTCTCCAACGTCCCGATTATGATAAACCATTCACGCTAACAACGGATGCTTCCAATTACGCAATAGGCGCAGTATTGAGCCAAGAAAAAGACGGAATAGATTTGCCTATTGCTTATCTATCCAGAGTACTCAATCCTGCAGAAACAAACTATTCAACTACAGAGAAGGAGTGTTTAGCTGTATTACAAGCAGTACAACATTTTCGACTCTATATATATGGAAAGAAATTCACTCTAGTGAGTGATCATGAGCCTCTTCGATGGATTGCAACCATTAAGGATCCAGGACAGAGACTAATAAGATGGCGTTTAAAATTAAGAGACTATGAATACGAATTCAAGTATAAACCGGGCAAATTGAATTCGAATGCGGATGCATTATCCAGGAATCCTATTGAAGCAACAGAAGATTGCGAACCTGCAACTCTAGACCTTGCAAATCAGGATTCAGAAGAAAAAATAGTAAACATCCTGATGCATAGTAGACAATCTACAAAATCTAAATTGCCCGTGAATAAACCTACAGCCAGTCGTCTAACAAGGAGCAAATCACTGTCTGGACCTTCTGGCAAAGGTCTTCCATCGACCAGCAAATCTGCGCAATCTGCAACATCGAAACCAACAACATCAAAACCTGTCGTAAAGGCTTCAACCTCGAAAGAAAAACTAGAAGAAAGTTCAATAGGAGGAAGATTGCTTCAAAGAAGAAAATTAGAAAATAAGCCTAAACCAGCAATAATAGAAGAGGATGATGAAGAATATGGTTCAGATCACAAGACAGATGCAGATTTCAATCCTCCACTATTGAGGAAACGCAGAAGCGTATTGCCCAGTCTAAATCTGCCTCCACTATCTTCATTACACTTTAGGGGACCCAAAAGCGCGCCTCCAGATGTATCAACAACTCAAGCAGAGTTATTTGAGCCACAAGAAGAGGAGCCCAATTTAGGAACAAATCAACAAGAAGTAATGATAAGTCCACCTATGAGTGAAAGTGATGAAAGCTCAGAAGAAGAAGAAGAAGAAGAAAATGTCCTACAACATTCAAAGAGTCCAGAACCGAAGCCAAGGAAAGAACTTGCCACCGAACTGGAAGAGGCATTTGCCAAGTTAAATCAATCCATATCTCAGCATCAAGATTGGATGCAAGATCCAGAATTAGAGCCTAGGGATTGGCCGGTACATTCGGATGGAGATGATGATCCTGAAGTTCATGAAGCAGCAAATTCCATCGTTACAGGAACCAATAAAGAGTTTGCAAAGAAACTTGATGATTTATTGGACTGGGCCAGTATTGGTTTAACGGAATTGGAAGAAGAAGCTCGATTACCAATATATAAAGAAGAAGAAAAGGGCGAGTTAGGATCTGAAGAGGAAGAAGAAGCTCCATCTTCAATACTTTTGCCTCCTTTGACCCCATCGCTCGCAGCTAAAGGAAGAAAAAGTGTGACTTTCGACCTTTCAACAAGGCAGTTGGAAACACCTTTTAGCTTCCGTCGTCCTACTGCAGTATCCACTCCACACGTAGCTCCAAGGACAATTGAATCAGCAATGATGGAGAAAGATAACGCTTCAGAAGACGAAAATGAAGTACAAACAGTGGAAGTAGCTACAGAAGAGAATATGAATAGAGAAGAGTCCTGTGACGACACAAATCAGGACTGGCAAGCCGGAGTACACACTTCAATAAGTAGTATTCAACCAGGTTTAACTTACGATCAAGATACAGAAGACACAAACTCGAAATTCACTTCTAACGTGCTAGGAAATAGAGAAAATTTAACTTATCTCAGAAATAATTATGTGCACTTCTTATCTGCTGATTGTGAGTTTACATCTCCTATAAGCAGGTTACTGGTTGACATAGGAGCAGTAGAACCCCAAGAAATGAAGAATAAAAATCCAAAAAAGGGGCAATTACTAATCACTCCAAGAGGGAAATACAACATTTATACATTGGTTGTGAAGCACAATCATTTTGATGAGTTAAAGAAAGAAGATTTGAGAATTGGACTTCTAAACCTTAAGGCAACATTCCAACGTGAAAACGTTAAAGAAGCACGAATATCACGCTAAGGTGATTTCACAGATTCATTGGGAAAAGGAGAATTATTAGGATTAATACATTCCGTCTTCCAAAATAGCAGCATTAAAATTTGTGTGTGCTATGGACAAGTCTCAGTCCCTTAAGAAAATTTTAAGGCAGACATAATTAAAGAATTTCACTGCAGCAAGTTTGGAGGTCATAAAGGAGTTGTAAAGACGTACAGACGAATCCGCGAAAAATTCTATTGGCCAGGAATAAAAGATCAAGTGACCGAATTTATTAGGAAATGTCCTATATGTCAGGAACAAAAATTGGTTCGAGTCAAAACTCGAGAACCAATGTTAATAACAGACACACCACTTGACGTTTTTGACAAAGTATCGTTAGATACTGTTGGAAAATTACCTACCACTTCCGACGGAAATTGCCACATATTGACAATGCAGGATCATTTATCTAAGTATTGCATAGCCGTAGCTGTACCGGATGTCTCAACAACAACTATTGCTCATGCCGTAGCAACAGAACTGTATTCCAGATATGGATCTCCTAGAGCGATTTTAACCGACAAAGGTGGGTGTTATATGAGTAAACTGATGAGAAAATTGTCCAAAATTTTCGGCGTTTAGCAAGTGACAACGTCCGGATACCGGCCCCAAACCAACGGCGCGCTCGAACGAAGTCATGCCGTGTTAGTAGAATATATCAAGAGTTACGCAGAAAATTACGATGATTGGGATAAATTACTCCCCTTTGCTATGTTTTCCTACAACACATCGGTTCACGAAGCCACTAACTTCACCCCTTTCGAATTAGTATTCGGAAGAACAGCTAGGACTCCTAGTTCCTTTCCCTCAGAAAGAAAACTCGAAACCTACAATTCATATTTGTCAGAATTAATAAATCGACTTATAGAAAGTAGGGATCTAGCAGCAAAAAACTTAATACTTGCAAAAGAAAAATCGAAAATAAATTATGACCGACATATAAAAATTTACCCCGGAAAAGTAGGAGATAAAGCGTACGGAATAAAAGAAACTAAGTCAATTAAATTTGACCCGCGTTACCACGGCCCTTATGAAATAGTAAATCTTTTAGATAAGCACACTGCTATTTTGATAACCAATGAAGGTCACAGGTTTCAAAAACATGTAGACAAGTTAAAACTTGCCTATTCATAAGTAATAACATGAAATTTCTTTTTTAGGATGACTACTTCGATGATCAACACCCCAGCACTCAAGGCAGAAATACCCTGTAATAAGAGGGTTATTGAGCAAGCGTTTTGGCTAGTTGAGCAAGCCCTCTGCTCAATTGTCCTAACGAAATATGGACAATTGGGCTGGTTGCTCATTCACCGAATGCATTGAGTCCTATAATCCACAAGGTATTTCGAGCTTAAAACTGGAGAAAAAGCGACTTAATATTGATAAAACACTAAGAAACGTTAAATTAAGCATAAATACACAAAATTAGATAATATAAATACGTATATTAAGAATAAATAACATTTTCGAAAAGACGTGATTTATTGACACTCAGGGAGCAGAACACCTGACTAGCAGAATAGACGTAGCCAATCACAATTTAGTCTCTCGCGGTAGAAAGATTTTGATTGGCTACGTCTATTCTGCTAGTCAGGTGTTCTGCTCCCTGAGTGTCAATAAATCACGTATTTTCGAAAATGTTATTTATTCTCAATATACGTATTTATATTATCTAATTTTGTGTATTTATGCTTAATTTAACGTTTCTTAGTGTTTTATCAATATTAAGTCGCTTTTTCTCCAGTTTTAAGCTCGAAATACCTTGTGGATTATTGGACTCAATGCATTAGGTGAATGAGCAACCAGCCCAATTGTCCATATTTCGTTAGGACAATTGAGCAGAGGGCTTGCTCAACTAGCCAAAACGCTTGCTCAATAACCCTCTTATTACAGGGTAGTTACAAAAACTATTTTTTCAAAAGGAGACTTACAAAAAATTAATTTCCATAAAGGGACGCTAGAAGAACTAGCAGCCGAGTATGATTTGGATAAACCAAAATATCAAATTCATAGTGAAACGGGCTCCTCTCATGATAAAACATATTCTATGAAATGCAGTATTGTTGATTGGAAAAATGATAATGTTTTCTCTGTGATAGGGGATGAAAAGAAAACTAAAAAGCATGCAGAACATTCGGCAGCAAAGAAAATATTAATTATGTTGCATGATACTTATTTTTTTTGCGAAGAAAAGAATTTTAAAAAAACTAGCGAATTATCATACGTCCTCGCGTTAGATGATTCACACACGCTAAAAATTAAATTATATAAATGGGAAAACTGTTGCGAGCTTTGTTTTCGACGAGGGCACGTTAGCGATAAATGTAAAAATACCATAAAAAACAAAAATTTTATAAAACAAGAAAATTTACATGAAGTCACTATAGATGACAGTTGGGAACTTCCAGGAGCATTTCTTAATTTAAATATTAACGTTGATACGCGTCATTAAGTAATAATAATCTAAAAACCTTGTTTTATAATAAAATCTTAGCACATTAATGTTCTAGCTATTGTTCTTATTTAATTAAAGTTATAATTAATTAAATTAAAATTTGTAAAACTTATAATAATCAGATATTTAGGCACAAAACTGATGAGATGTAAAAATTTGTTATTAATCACTGATATAGTGAACTCTATTATACCATAGTATGTAGTAGTGTCTATTAGTTTAATAGTGTCTAGTGTCTATTATCTTTTAATGACAAATAAAATAAACATATGAATAACTAAAAACAAAATAATAGAAAGACGAGAGAATGAAGGGTGAGGAAATGGTGATTGCCTTCATCTCTCCTCTTTCTATAAAAATTTAAGCTAGGAAATATACAAATAATTACAAAGTACTCCTATAATGAGTCATATGCTAAAATAATCATTAAAAACCTAAAATTGGGCACCAAAGTAATAATTATGTTCGAATGGCAATTTAATTATCAATATACTATCACTTTAATCAAATAATATTATATTATATCATTTTATCCAAAATAACTTAAATAGAAGTTATAATTTAAGTCAATCTTTTCAATATAATCCATCAAATTATTACTTAATTAATGTTATTGTTATACATAAGTCTAAAAATGTCTTCAAGAAAATAAATTAAAAATAAATATTCTAAGAATACCAAATGCAATGAGTTATGTCATAACATGTTTTTCTCTAAAACATGAATATCGGAAAAATCTAAATAAGCACATACGAGTGGCAAAATATTATTATTCAATATATACATATATACAAATAATCACTATCATTATTTTAATCAATCTACTTTAAACAATTAACACATATTATCATAAACTATCTAACACAATATTTAGATTAGTATTGATATTGCTAGAAATAAATCTAAAAATTTCTTCAAGATGAGATAATAAAATTAATTAAGAATTAAATAATCGAGGTACCAACCCTGTAATAAGAGGGTTATTGAGCAAGCGTTTTGGCTAGTTGAGCAAGCCCTCTGCTCAATTGTCCTAACGAAATATGGACAATTGGGCTGGTTGCTCATTCACCCAATGCATTGAGTCCAATAATACACAAGGTATTTCGAGCTTAAAACTGGAGAAAAAGCGACTTAATATTGATAAAACACTAAGAAACGTTAAATTAAGCATAAATACACAAAATTAGATAATATAAATACGTATATTAAGAATAAATAACATTTTCGAAAAGACGTGATTTATTGACACTCAGGGAGCAGAACACCTGACTAGCAGAATAGACGTAGCCAATCACAATTTAGTCTCTCGCGGTAGAAAGATTTTGATTGGCTACGTCTATTCTGCTAGTCAGGTGTTCTGCTCCCTGAGTGTCAATAAATCACGTCTTTTCGAAAATGTTATTTATTCTTAATATACGTATTTATATTATCTAATTTTGTGTATTTATGCTTAATTTAACGTTTCTTAGTGTTTTATCAATATTAAGTCGCTTTTTCTCCAGTTTTAAGCTCGAAATACCTTGTGGATTATTGGACTCAATGCATTGGGTGAATGAGCAACCAGCCCAATTGTCCATATTTCGTTAGGACAATTGAGCAGAGGGCTTGCTCAACTAGCCAAAACGCTTGCTCAATAACCCTCTTATTACAGGGAAGCTAATAGTGAAAACAAAATAACTGTTACAGTTCGGAGCCTAGTTATAATATGCATAATATTAGAATTCTAATTACAAATCTATGATTCTCACCAAATATTTAAATATTCTAAAATAATAAGTTGACGAAACAACACATAACTATTTTAGTATATGTTCAAATAAAATCAATTATATACATAAATAATAAAGCATCATTATTATTATAAACATTATAATTATTCAAATAATTACTATTATTTTACAAGTATTTTTATTATTGTTCTTATCGACAATCACGTTATTTTATTATTAAATAATATTATCACTAATAATACCAATAAAATTAATTTATTATCATTGCTATTATCCACATATTTCTATTATCGTTTTAATTACTAACAGTAGAAAAGGCTAGGACAGTCAAAAGAAATCATATATATATAAACTCAATAATGAGTAAAAGCACATGGGTTAAGACATATTAGAAACTAAAAAAAAAAAAATAATAATAAATAACGGGAAATAGAATCTAAAGAGAAAGACCTACCAGAGAAAACATTATGCAAATAACTCGATCACACCAAACTAACAACTAACCCAAGGAACAAAATAGCATTTTGTTTCTAAATTTCATCAAAAATATACTAAAATAACACAATGTTTACAGATTGGCAGTTAAAGAAAACGATGAACATACCAATAATCGATTGGATTTTCGACGCAGTTGACTATGCATGGACATTCATCGAACTTGCTATGATTTTATTAGTACTCGTTTTGGCCAAATATATGTATAGCTTCCTCTCGCTATTAAAAGGAAGACGTAAACGAACCAGCAATAACCCCACAACACAAAACAAAAATTTATTCAATCTACCAATAACCAAACTTTTAGAAGAAGGAACATTAGGAGAAAATCAAAAATAGCATGGATTTTCTCAGTTAAGGACTGATTAGTATTGCTTGTTCAACTAATCAAAAACGACGACGACGAAGCAATAACGTACAATTGGTTTCAATATTCCATTCTGTTCCAAGTTTTCATTGAGGACAACGAAAGTTTAAGGAGGGAGGAGAGACACCAAAATCTAAAATTTTTTCAAATATCAAATTTCGAATTTATGGATATCTACAACAATCCAAAATACTAAAACAGGGCAAAAACTACATGTAAGAAGACACAACATGGGAAAATCACTAATAGGATGGGTTTTCTCGGCTAAGGACTATATAGTATTGCTTTATCAACTAATCTACGAACGGTTACCAATAAAGGAAAGACCAAATGTTAACAACAACATCCAGAAACTAACAATAACACCCAAAACTCCGAGAAATTGGCTCCATCGACTACCATCACGTAAGAAAGTTGAAATCACCACCTATCAAACACTGTTAAATAGAATTAATAACTATTTATAGATAAATAAATTTATTTAAATAAATAGTTTAAAACTATTAAAAATTTAAATAAGTTTATTTAACGAATCCTATAAAAGTTGATAATTGGCCTAATTAAAAAATGAGTTCTATTCGTTTTATTGTCCAGGAAAGAATCTAATCGCATTATTAATGATCAAGTGCAGAATACTTGATAATAAAGGTTCTTAATATAATAAATAAAAATTTAAATCTGATATATTTAAGCAATCACTAAACAAATTAATCAATTTACATGCAATTGATCGTAATATGCGGTTGGATTTCACCTTGAACGTAACTAACCGTAAGCATATGGGTGCATTGTGGCCGACCGATGCCTGGTCAGACCGTGAGGTGAGAGAGACGCACTTATGGGTACGACTATACGCGTCTCACTCGCTTTCGCGCGGTCCCTCGCGACTGCCTTTAGGCTGATTGTGTTAACTAAACGGATAAATATTTCTAAATGGAAATTACCGCTGTTAAATAGAGTTTGCCATGAATTATGTCAGAAATAGTAATAATAACAAAAGATTATTATTATTGTTATGAGAGTAAATTTTGATGTTGTTGGGAGTAATATACGTGAAATACTTTGCTTATTGCAGAAATATATACATCATTTACGTGAGAAATTTCGAATTACGCACGATTTCGCATTTCTGGTCGGACCGCGAGAACGAGAGAGACGCACTTATGGCTACAGCTATATGCGTCTCACTCGCTTTCGCGCTGCCCTATGCGATTGCCTTTAGGCTGATTGTGTGGATAACCGTTGTTAAATAGAATTTGCAATTAATAATGCCAGGAATGATGATGGCAACAAAAGATTGTTATTATTGTTATTGTTATTATTTAAGAGCTCAAAACATGAGTATTTAACTAATTAGTTTGTTCTAGACAAGTTGTCTGGATTTATTATATCTACCACATATGTGGTTTACATTCGAAAGTTTCTATTCAGTGTATTATACGTATAATACTTATTTTAATTATGGTAAAAACTAACGTAATTCACGTGAGGAAATTTGAGTTGTGAATGCCTTTGCATCCCTGGTCAAGCGCGAGACGAGAGAGACGCACTTATGTGTACTGCTATATGTGTCTCACTCGCTTTCGCGTTATCCTTGCGATTGCCTTAAGTTGATCATGTCAATTGGATAGTCAGAAGTTTTGAATACAAATTACCATTGTTAAATAGGATTTACAATGAATATTGTTGGAAATGATAATAATAACAAAGGATTATTATTATTATTGTTATTATTTGTGAGTTTAAATTTTGTTTGAATAATTAAGTAATTATTTTATTCTCAACTAGTTGTTTGGAGTAGTTATAAGCCTAACGCACAATGAATCGTAATCGCTAATCCTTAATCGTAAGAATGAGAGGAAGTAGGACAGACATATATCTCTGTCCTGCTTCCTCTCATTCTTACGATTAAGGATTAGCGATTACGATTGGTTGTGCTTTAGGCTTTTATTCAGCCCCCTGAATAGCCTAAAGCACAACGAATCGTAATCGCTAATCCTTAATCGTAAGAATGAGAGGAAGCAGGACAGAGATATATGTCTGTCCTGCTTCCTCTCATTCTTACGATTAAGGATTAGCGATTACGATTCATTGTGCGTTAGGCTAATCTCGCGTTGAAACGCATAGAATAGACTGTCATGAGAGTCGACGGGTGACTGTAGATGGCGTTGGATGTCACCTAGGCTGAGATTTGAAAAAATACAGAGACAATTTGATGAAAATCAAATATTTGATTAATTAAACTATTTTAAAACGTGTTTTCAAGTAGATATCTGAAGTTTATAAGATACTAGATATAAATATAAATAACTTTTATTTAAAAAAAGGAAAGAAACGTATTTTTAAATTGAAAATCAGTATACATTTTCTGATGAGGGAAATGTTTATTCAACTTTTACGGGGAAAATAAATTATACAGACCATATAGACATTAGAATAATATTTATATGAAATGTTTATTATGTATTGGGATAAAGAATAACAGTCTATTTTAATTTTCAAAACTTTAATAAAAATTAAAATATTAAATCTATTAAAAATAAAACTGATGTATCTAATTATTTTTCAAGTGAAATAAGAAAAAAAGTTTTTATCAAGAAATAAATATATATTTATTTTAAGGGCAAAAAGCAATAATAATTTATTATTAATTTACATTTAAATAGTTTTCTTATACTTGTTCGTTTCCCAGATGGAAAAAATAAATAAAATTTTTATAAACACATTTTATTGCAATTTGAGTTTATGTACTTTGTATAAAAACATTATATTCTTATAATATTATATAATATGTATATACTATAATTATTATATACAATGTATATTAATTTTATTTAGAAATTATAAATTGTTGCAATTTTTTTTTTTAATTATATATAATATTTATATAAAATCAATATTCATTGTATATAATTTATATTGTATACATATATATTATATAATGTTTATATACAAAGTGTATATAAATCAAATTACAATAAAACATGTTTATCGACATTTTATTCACTTTTACCAGTATCTGGGAAGCAACATTTTTAAAACAAAACACTTAACTTATTTGGTAAAATCGAATAAGTTATAAATATATTTAGGCCTTATTAAACTTTGCGATTTATAAATATACTTTAGAACTAAAAAACATTGAATTTTTTCTTCTTTATTTCGTTTTTTGCACGAGACATAACCTGACTTACATCCAAAACAAATGCACTTGTTTACCACATGTTTATTGAATATTAATAATCTTTTATATAAAAAAAATTAAAGAAAATCACATTTTAAAATGAAATAAGTCTAAAAAAACTTTTATTCATAACAGGAGACAATTTTAAATTCCAAAAAAGACATTTTTTTATCAGTTTACAATGCGTTCTGTCATCAAGTCAGCCTAGGTGACAGCCAGCGCCACCATAGTCGTTGCGCCACGACTTCGGACATTTTCAACTCAAAGATTCAGGGGGCTGGTTATATTTATCACATAGATGAAATTCAATTCAAAATCTCTTACACTATGTATTTTAGAAGAAAGAGGTAACATACGTAAAATACTCTACTTATTGTAAAAATCTAATTGTAATTTACGTAAGAGATTGCGAATTACGCGTGATTTTGCATCCATGGCCGGTGCGATTTCAGTCCACGAGAACGGGAGAGACGCACTTATGCGCGTGACTATATGCGTCTCACTCGTCTTCATGCAATCTTTTGCGATTGCCTTTAGGTTAATTGTGTTGCTCGAGTACTAATAACACATAATGTATATTACCATTTTAAGTAGAACTTGAGAGGAATATTGTTGCATAATATTGGAATCCATAATAATAACGAAAGATTATTATTACTTTTAATAATGGTTAGTGCTAAAATTTCATAGTATTTCGAGTATCGATCAAACGAGTATTTCTTGTAACTGCACGATACCTCCTTACGTGTATATACGGCCAGTCCGCGAGAATGATAGAGACGCACTTATGCGCGCGTCTATATGCGTCTCACTCTTTTTCGCGCTAGCCCCGTGAATTAGAGATGGAGCATCGACAGTTGTCAGTGTCGATATTTGACTGGTCGATACATCCTCAGTAAAGAATCGATATTAAAACCAAATCGATATATGCGATATATCGATCATGTATTACAGCGGAACGTTCAAATTAATGGAGATTTAAAAATATCTTTAAAATCGACACAAATATTCGGTATTGAGAATTGTTGTAGTATTCTATCATTGTTAGAGAGTAAAAATTTAGTTTCTTCATTTATTACCTAAAGTTACGTACAGAACAAGAAAGTTTTTCTTTTAAAATTATTATACTAGTCTTAACAATCTAAATTAAATTAGAGCAAGACTGTATTAATTCAAAATTTGCAGCAACACAATGCATTATGGATAATAATAATTGATAGTATGTTAAAAATGAATCCTTATAATTTAGAATATCATTAAAAGATTTTAAAACCTTGCATGTTGCTGATGAACCGCACACACATATGTGGATTGAACACATATGTGTATCTTTGAAGAACAAAGATAAACAAACTGGATAAATTGAAATAATCCTTTTCAACTGATAACGGATCCTCTAAATTAATTCTAGAAGGTATAGGTTGATTAAAAGCTAAAGAAATATATTACATTTAGTTGCAATTTATTAACAAAATGTGTGAATGCACCCATTGATGCGCATACGTGTGTATAAATCACCTACATGTATGTGTGTAAATGTGTGTGTGCATAAGATGTCCAATTTGAAGTACGAATAAATGAAAAAAAACAAAAAAACAAAAAAAAAACAAAAGGGAATGTATATACATAAAATGACGTAATAGATACAACCTATAAAATACTTATCAAACTAATAAAATACATATATTTAATCGCTCAGCACTACCACGTCATCATCGTTATTGGAAGTTGATCTTTGTCGTAGTGTCCCGCAGCAGCAACGGATGACTACTCCTCTATAAAATCTGCCGCACAAGCAGAAATGGCCGTCTAAGGAGGCACTAGAAATAGACAAGAAAAGAAAAGGTTAAATCAACATGCCTGTCCGAAGAATTATCAAGATATTTTATAAATTACGAATATATGTATATGTGTACATATACATATACATATACTCACACACAGAAAAACAAAAGAGGTGAAGCAAGAAATAAAAGAAGAGGTACATTATATTAGCGAGATATACCTAGGATTTCCAGAAGCAGTAGCAACAGGTGCATCTAGAAGATAGCTCCGGACCATAGCATCGAGACCATCTCGAAGGGATGCGGCACACGAGCGATAAAAAGCTATGTCCCGCTGTAAGGCTAACTGGTCCGGCGCCGGCTTGGGCACCCACGTCGAGGTATCCGGTAATCTGGTAAACTTTAGGGGTACCACTCTCTTCACCGGTCGTCCTCGTTTCCCTTTTGAAGCTTGGGAATATTTCGCAGCCCGGTCCAAAGATGTCGTCAAACATTCCACGAATTTATCGTGGATTGCCCAGGCTGTGATACCGAAAAAGATCCTTGCCAAATGAGATACGTTAGGCAGCTTTCTCCGTAAACGACCTGAGACTAGGCACTGTCGTAATTTCTCTCTGGTAGTCACTCGCTCTTCATCTACAGGAAAAACAAAAGAAGAAGGTTAAAATCATTCAGAACCATCGTGCAAAGTAAAAATACGAGTTAAATAAATGAAATAAAAAAAAATATCAAGAAAAGAATTTGCACGCACCAACTTTATTATGCGATATCAACTTGATATCCTCGACGAACAAAAAATGGTTTATTAGCTAAGATTAATCGTTTCAATCTTAAGGAATTAACCCTAAGTAATACCCCCCGACGCCGATTATCGAGTCTATGAACTACAGAAAAATCATCTGCGGTAAAATTTTCACCGATTAATTTCACGCACAATGCCGCGAGTACAACAGTTGCTTTCTGAGGATCAACATTCCAGAAAGCAATCTTAAAAATATTCAATTTATCCTCAATATCACTTATCCTTAAAATCAAAGCATCCGATTTCGTTATCGCCTCCAAAGGTGCCGAGATTTGAGCAATTACAATATTATCTGATGTTCCAGGAACTGAAGAATCATTCGATCCATCTAACAATTGCAAATCGAAGTCTGTAATACTATTCCGAAAACTGACCGCGGAAGGCTCATCTGCACTCATAATGGGAAGTCACGACCTACGCGAGATAATTATCACAAAGCACTAATCAGACTTACCGTGGTCAACCAAGTTTTTCCATATTAAAGGAAGGGGGTGAGCTTCATTAAGATCCTCTTCAAATTGCATTGTAGTAGTGTCACTAAGCACAGATTCAGCACTGCTCATGGTCGCAATTATACTAAAGACGCACTTAATGAAATCACATCTCGACTTCAAGGGCTTATACCAAAATGATGACAACAGCAAAAAGGGACGTGGAATGAGAGAAATTGTTCTAATCTCAATTTACCAGATTGAAGATAAAATATGACTCTTTAAAATCGCATTAATTTTGTTACTAAGTTGCAATTTACCTATAGCCAAAATATGATAAACTTACAAATTTCAAAATTATTAGGGTCCTTTTGAATTTGGAGATTCAAATTCCGCAAGGTTTAGCGCAATAGAATTTTCAAGTTCATAGAGGACTATGAACAATTTAAGGAGGGAGGACTGTTATGTCCGTAACAAACATAACCATATTTCAAATAAAATTTTAATTTTTATATATATTACTCTGAATAATCAGTTAAAAGGGAGACAACATCCGAATAAAAAGAGGCGCCTGTAATTAGGCAGCCCAGCATCCGTCTAGGTTTTAAGAATTGATTGATTAAACATTAAGTTCGTGGATAAATTAAAAGCTTAATATGTTATTGTGGGATATCACAGCATGCAGGGCATATCAAAGAATAAAATAGAAAAGGAAGGATTACCCGAAAAAGTTATTGTTCTTGAGGAAATCATTTATTAACTATAATAGGTCTTTAAATAGAAAGTAAATGGTCATTGTAAAGAATAAAAAAAATAAACCATCTTAATGCATTGTGTTCAAATCAAACACATATAACATATATCGTTGCATGTTATTTAAACTTAAATAAGCGTAAATAATGAGATACTCGTTTGTCGGTAACAAATAAGAAAAGTGGAGTGAATATTAGAGGCAGCGCCCGAGTGTAGGCAACCATTCCGAATGGACAAACGTCAGAAATTATTTGAATTATGGAGTGTTTTAAATAAAACACTAAAATAGATGATTGATGCTGATCATCATTATCTGTATTTGACATATATTGCTTCCCTCACACAATTGACATATTATTGGCGTAATAGAGAAAATTAATAACGATAAACTGGTAAATTCCGGATTATCATCAATTATAGAAATATTTATTAAATAATTAAAATGATAATGCTTAATTCATACTAAAGGCCAAGATTTGAATAGTGAGGACGTAGGCATCTGTGATCGAACAGGGTGGAATCAATATAAATCGATTCTGTATTCTTGTGATTATGGATATCTGTACCGACCGCGCGCAGTATTGTCCCTAGTGGTAATAGAATAATATTTCAACTAGGGATAAAGTAGAACAGCCGTAAGATTCATCGCCTCGTGATACTTATGTATCGCAATGCGATAATTACCATAAGTTCATTTAACAATGAGAAAGTATTTACCATAAAAACTAATTACCCATGAAAGAATACAGAATCGCTTATCATATTGTAACTTATGAGACGGAAAAACTGTAAAAACATAGCATGGTACAAATGAGTGTAGAAAGATAGAAAATAAAATAATAAAATTTTAATAACAAATATTGATATTAGTAACGGAAATGATTAATATTGGGTAATAGCATGTTGGAAACTACATTCAATTGTATCACGTATTGACGAGTAAATCACGATAATTGGCAAATGTCAATATTACGCCAGTATCGATGCCGATAAACCAATCAATGCACCTATACGGATACTCAAGCGTTCAAAATCACTTATCGAACACGTTCAGTAAAATCGATTGATCGATGATCGATTGATCAATTGATTGATCGATTTATCGATCAATGTATCGATCGGTCGAAGAATCGATCATGAAACATTTCAGGATATGTTAAATTCATGAAGTTAGGAGGGATTGCAAAGATGTGGAAACTACACTTTTGCACGAGAACGTGACAATTACATTTTTACATGAGAACGTGATATCCACATTTTTGCATGAAAACGTGTTTGAGAAAGACAGTTTCACCCCCGCAAATGGCTGAAATTGTCTTTAAATACAAACGACACCAAATGGAGGGGGTCGTATACGCTGAAACCTCTGTCGAGAGAGCATTATCGTAGCTACCCGTCGGTTATCAAATTTTCCTACGTTATATCTTGTCAAAATTCTGCAAGTGTTTGCTCGAGTAAAACATAGAATACCGTTGAAAATATTGTGAAACCTTCGTAAAATAAACTGTTTAATTAAGTGTTTTGAAGCGGCACGATTCGAATTTGCGGAGTGCGTTAAATTCAAGTTCCAGTGTATGGATACTAAAATCGCCACAACTGTACGAAACTGTGAGCCGTTTCAACCCCGTTCAATCGATTGAGCCAATCGACCGCAAAAGCTGTGCGATATTGTCAATCATAGAATCTCCAAAGAATCTTCAATTTACATGTAAGTTATTATTTTATTACCCATGCTGAACAAATGTAAACCCAAAAGCGTGTACCGATTGGCAATTGATTAATGATTAACGAGTAACGGAAAAAGTAATTAATGAATAACAAGTAACGAATAAACAATAACGAATATTGAATGTAACTTATTTTAGTATTGTAACTGTCATAAAGCTTAATCTGTTTTCTGAAATAAATAAGTTAAAATCCAGAAATCACTGTGAGTTTTCCTACTACTGATAAATACCCAGTACTGGCTACCCATTAATTCATAAAGATTTACTTATTTTACCTTCGAATTCTACTTTTGAGCACACTGACATCGAGGTTTGAAATCACGTGATCAATAGTAAGTACAGAAAGATTTATTTAACAAAAACCCCATAGGTTATATAAAGTGAACTAACCCTAAAAATAAATATAAAGACTAGGTTTTCTTAGTTGATTAAGCTGTTACAAATCCTGATTAATTTCGATGCAAATTCAAATTATGTTCTGTCCTTTTGCCAGAACGTAACATAAAGCTTCCTAGCTGATTTGACTAGGAAATTTAAAGTTAATATTGCTATTTTCTAATTTGTGGAATTAACCATATGTACATAATAAAATTAACTAGGAATCTTTATTAACTTAACCAAGTTAAGATTGAATATAGGTTTTAGTTAATAATGCCATTGAAATTTTTTTCAGTGAAGTATTAGAAAAAACTTTTTTTAACTAAATTCTATATGCCTTTAGCTATAAAAAACAGTTGGCAAATAATAAATATACTTTATTTAAAGTGTCAAAAACCCAAAAAGGGTCAGAAAATTTTTTTTTACTTTCAGCGAAAAAACACGATTTTTCACAAATAGACGGCCACTACTTCTATTAAAGTAATGAAATGTCATTAAAACCTAATGACGTATATACTTCACATATCAACACGTTGATAGGGTGTTTAAACGGTGTAAAACACTCCGCAGATTTAGAAATATTTGACTTGTCCGGTTTAGCCCCAGTCTCCCCTATATGTATTTAAAGGGAATTATAATTTTAACAATAACTCAAATAAATAATCAGCTTTGATTTTGGTCTGTACATTTTTTCAAGCTCTAAATGAAGAGAAATGAAATGCTTTTTTCCGATTTTGTCACTATTTTGCAAACTATAATTCTACTTAAAGAGAGGTGTGTGTAAGTTAGGGTTTGTAATCCGCATAGTTTTCAATCCCGCGGGATTATTTGCGGGATCCGATAACAATCCCGTGGGATCCCGCAATGTTTTTGAATCACTCCCTGCGTTGTGGAAAATTAATTATTAATTCATTACTTTTGTGTCCAAAAAAAAATATATTTGGATTTCAGTATTTATTGACATTAGAAGTATAATCTGCCATCTGTCTTATTCGTTTAAATAAAAATATTATAACAATTTCGAAAGACGCTAAAAAACGTCCCGTCACACAGAATGGCTCCGTAAAGGAACTGAAAGTGAATCCTGATACTTAAAATACTTATTTTGCTTCTGCACTTGGTAATGTTATAGTTTTTAAATATTCATGAAGAATAGACAAATGTTTGCCCTTTGTTCCGTTACTTTCATAGTTCTTTAATAGTTTCTTAAGTATCTCAGTAATTTACAATTTTTTTAATTAATTCGAAAATTTTATCAAAAGTGTAGACCACCTATTTTGGCTTGCTGGTTGAAACCCCACCCCGTATTGTTTCTTTATTTGCCCGACACCAAACTATTGTAGAGAAATAGGATTCGGATGTTACCAGGATGACACGACCTGAGGAGCACCTCAAGGACGTCATTTCCTGTTGAACGAAGAGCACCTCCATTGAACAGGGTAGGTTGTAGTAGATGGTGGTCAGGATGGAAGTCGAAGGTGAACCTGGACTCGGGAGCACCCGCAGGCTATGGTACCTCTTCTTCTGGGAAATCATCTGGGCTGGTGAAGGAAGAGCACCTCTCTTCACTTACTCTTTTGATAGGAACATTTTCTTCTAGCCAGGAAGAGCCACGAGTCGCCGTGGGTTGGTCTCGAGGCAAGCCTTGGGACCTGCATGGGCACGGCACTCAATGCATTTTTTCGAAGTAACTTTTGATCGGAGTGGCGCCAACTGTTGCTTCGGGGACAAACTATAATATCAAATTATCTATGAACGTTCCCAGCTATAACGTATAAAAATGTCGAACCCTGATTTTAATTTTGTAAGTAAATTTTTGAATTTATTTTTTAGTTAATTAATTATTATCTTTTATTTGGAAAATGAAGTTAAACGAAGAAGTCGCTTTGTAACGAGCGACTACTATCTCGCTCGATTAATTCGATATTTCTCGATTACGCAATATATCAAATTGATTCAAATAAATAATTAACTAGATTTTTAACTTTAAACCAATTTTAACATTTCTTTTCTGAAAATAAAACTTTTCTAAAAATCCCGATAAACAGACAAAACTCAAAATAAATTGTCAGATAATATTTCCAATGTCACTTCATTTTCTCGTAAATAAGTAAGAAAGAATTCTCGAAAATACGTGAGAAATATGAGAACCGGAGAGAAACGAATTTACAAACAAATCTCAAGATTGGCATGTCTCAAACATTTGGAAACCATAAAACTTAAAAGACTGACCAAAGACCATTGGAAAAAGCAATTGAAAAAAGGGACTCTTCAACAATGAGTAATAAAATCACATCTGGTTTGCAGATTCCAACCAGCCCTTTTCCCATGGTTTTTCTTCACATAAAAAGTAACGAACTTTCTAAATTCTAGAAATCTAAAATATTATTTGAGTAGATATATTTTCGATACTTGTAACATTTAATAATTAAATTTAGTTTGATTATGTAATGATAATTAAATATTGCTTCGTAAAATTTATAGAATAAATTTTATACATTATTGTAAACTAGAAATTTGAATAAAAACTTAATGTTTAAATTGAACTTAAATATATTTTGTTAAATATTATAACTGATAATAATCATAAATAAACATTGTATTATTTCATAGAGTAAATCACTGTGGAGAGTTTTTGAGCGATTAAAAGATTCTTAGTATTAAAATGCTCTTGATATTAACTTAATAATTTAGTCACATTATATACCTACAAATTGAATTTATACATTTTAACTTTCACTAATTAATCGTTCAAAAACTCCTGATCAGGCAACTTACATATTTGTAAAAAGTAGAATTAAATCTCGATCCTCTCAAATCAATTTGTTCATTGTTGACAAACAGCTGAGAGATGGAAAGAGAGAGAAAAGTATGGACGAATGTTAGATCTAGAGTATGGAAAGAGATCACGAATCTCAGTGGTTCAAGAAGTGAAGTGCGGGGTCAAAAAGTGCGTGCGCAACGATGTCAAGAAGTGCCGGCGTGCACCCAGCGGCCGGCTGGACCAAACGAACAGTTGAGAAAGATATCTCAGAGTATAAACTTGCTCTCGTGAAATCCCCTAGACAACACCGAGCTCGGCAATTTTGTAAAGACATTGTATTCAAAGGATTTATACTTTGAATAAATCTGGTTTTTATGCCCCACGAGGGTTTTCCAGTCGAAATAAATTGTTATTAATTTTTCCCTGTGTTTTTCCCGTTCCTCTTTCAGGAATTTGCACCAAGGTAGAACCATCAGCGATTAATTCAAATAATCGCGCTGTTGCGACATTCAGCTCGTAACAAAGTCGACTCGTATATAGAAGTCGCTTGAACGACGAGCGATGGTGGTGAGCGGAGAGGAGAGCGAATCGACGCGGCAAGAGTGCGCCGTCGTTACTCCCGACTCGTCGAGCAGACTGTGCACTGAATTGTATATTCTATATATACTTTTCAAGCAAAATTAAATATACCTATTTTCTCGCGCTAAAATCAATTTTATTTTAGCTATCGTTACAAACTTAAGTGAAAATTTTTATAAATCTAACGTTACATTTGTAATAAGCAAACCTGAAAACCCCCGTGTAACGATTTTCAGACGAATTTGATATATTTTATAACAATTTTCAGCCATAGTGGATCAGACATTTTGAATTTTCATAATCTGACGTCAGATTTATAATCAGCGACCCCGAAAAGCCCCAAGTACCAATTTTCAGATAATTTCGATAAATTTTATCAAAATTTTCCGCCATTGAAATCTATTATTTTGATTATTGATTTTATTGATTATTGATTTGAAATTGATTATTGAATCAGCCATTTTGAATTTTAAAAAAGTGATGTCATATTCGTAATCAGCGACCCTAAAAACCCTTAAGTAACAATTTTTAAGCGGATGCTATCATTTTTTAATTTTGTCGTCCGCCATATTGGATCTGCCATTTAGAATTTTCAAAATCTGAAGTTAGAATTGTAATGAGCAACTACGAAAACCTTCGAGTAAACAAATTTAACTAGATTAATTTCAGAGATGGGTAAACGTCCCGTCACAAGGGTTTTCTACGTAAAATACATAAATCATGTATTTTACGTAGAAAACTGTAGAAAACTATGTATAATACATATTCAAAATGGCGGCCACTTTATTTCCATTATTTATTTCCATACAGCTCGGTGACACCAATGTATAATAATCAGTTAGGTGACACTAATGTATTAAAATCAACACATATGTTGAAATTTTTATTAACATTGCCAATTATTATTAAATAATTAATAATAAATTGTGAAAAATAATTTTAAAAAATTTATTTTAAATTTCCCGCCAATAAATAATATAAATAGAACTTTTATACATTTTAATTACTATTTGTACAATTCAGTTCTATAGTATTTATTTACTAAATATAAAATTCCCGCCTTTGTAGATAGTCAAGTGATCATATGTAAAATACATACTTTTGTAGAAAACTCAGGACGTAAAATACGTAGTAATATACATGTAGAAAACCATGTATAATACGTCATGTATTATACTTACCCACCACTGATTAATTTAGAATTTGAATTTTGGCCAGCTTTTTGTCTATTTGGAACCACTGTGGATTCGTACATCAGCTCCTTGATGTCTTTTAATCTTTTTGCTTTTTTCTAGGTAGTTTACATCTGGCAGACAATAGTAAAGAGACAAAAAAAGGGAAAACGAATTATGACAAATTGTACAAAGTACGACCCTTGCTGGATAAACTGAACGAAACTTTTAAAAATTGTTGGAAACCCGGCCAATATCAAAGTGTTGATGAGTCAATGATCAAATTTAAAGGTCGCGGTAGCATGAAACAATATATGCCTGTACAGGGGCGTACCTAGAAAAATTCCTTGGTGGGGTTTTTTTGTGGGAGTGAGAGAGACAACAATGTATTGCTATCTCTTTCTCTCTCATATAAACTGGCTTTCTAGGGGGGGAAGCGGCCCCCCCTGCCCCAACGTGGGTACGCCCATGTGCCTGTAAAACGTGGATATAAGTGTTGGGTTCATGCCGATGCAACCGCCCAGTGGGCAAAAATTTCCAAAAGACGTCTTAAAGACGTCCTTTGGACATAAAAGCCGACATAGGGACGTCTTTTGGACATGTGTGCCCACTGGGCGGCTATACTTGTGAATTTCAGTTATACACTGGTAAAACCGAAAGTACTAAAAAGCAATTGGGAACAAGAGTTGTAAAGGATCTTACCCGAGAGCTAGTAGAAAACAATCCCCATGTCTATTTGGATAATTTTTTTACAGGTGTAGAATTAATAATATCACGAAAAAGTGATAAAATCTTTGCTTATGGTACTGTAAGCCAGAACCGTGCAAGACTGCCAAAAAGCGATGTACCAGATAAAAAAATGCAGCATGGGCAGAATGATTTCCGGACATCCAACACTGGTATTTGCTGGATCAAATGGATGGGCAAAAAAGGTATCTACTTTTCGTCAAATCATCATGATCCTAGTAAAGTCGAAACTGTTCATCGGAAGCAAAAAGATGGCTCCTTGAAAACCATCATTTGTCCCATCATGGTTTCCGACTATACTAAGCATATGCGTTATTTTGATAAAGCTGACCAACTCTTGTCAACATACAAAATTAATAGGAAATCTAAGAAATAATGGTCTCGAATATTTTATCATTTCTTAGACGTTACTTTGATCAATGCTTTAATTTTGTACAAAAAGAAAGATTTGAATACAATTTTGTCTTCCAAGGAATTCAGATTACGTTTGGTAGACCAACTAGTTAGACATAAATTACAAACTACAAGAGGCAGAGAGCGACAAGCTGCTGAAGTTTCCAGTTACAAACCAAAAGTATCAATTGGAAAAAGGTAATCTGAATCAACTCACTTACTCGAGTGTACTGATGCTTCAAAGTGTTGTGCTTATTACAGCACAAGAAATGACCAACGACGAACATCATGGATTTGTACAATATGCAACGTCCCACTGTGATTATTACCCACAAGGAATTGCTTCACCCTTTACCACAAGTGAAGATGTAGTCAACAAATCAACCAAAGACTAAATCTTTAAAACTAAAAACACAAAAAAATTAAAAATGAAAAACCAAAAAAAAGCAAAAGAGGAGCTAAAAGTTCACCACGTCCACGTCGTTAGTTTCAGATAACGCTAAGAGTAAACAATTATGAGAAAAACACAAAAATTAGTCATCAGCCATTTTAAATTTCTTAAATTTTATTATAGATTTGCAATATGTAATCCTAAAAACCTTTTAGAAATGATTGTTATGGAAATCCGAAATCAATTTTTAGTTTTTTCCGCCATACTGGGTACGCTATTTTAAATATCTAAAAGCTGATGATAAGTTCGTAATTAGCGACCCCAAAAACCCCTTAAAAACAATTGTCATGAAAATCCGAAAAAATTTTCAATTTTCGTTTGCCATATTGGATTCGCCACTTTGAATTTTTAAAATCTGATGACGGATTCTTAATCAGCGACCTCAAAAACCCGTGTGAATAAAGTTTTGTCACAATCTCTCTAATACAGTACACAAAAATGAATTTTTTTCAAAAAAAAACGTTATTTTACAAAGTTGTTTGTTTATAACAATTTATAAATTTACGTTATATGTATATTGGACTTTTTTTACATTCTACAATATTTACCAAATCATATGAACAAGAATCTCATTTTTGAGATATAAAAAATCTTAAACAATGGAGAAAATCTTCAAAGAATCTAACAAAATGTGAAAAATAAAATTTTTCAAAAACTACAGAAATTACAAAATTTTATTAAAACCAATATTATGAATGAACAGATAAAAAAGTTAGGGATAATTTACATTAAAATGAAACAATTAAAACAAAAGTAGGTTAAAAATGTTACAACTGAGAAACCTGTCAAAAAATAAATAAATTCTTTAATAAAAAAAAATTTCGTGAAACTAGCTAGCAGCGCTAGACTATACATGTAAATTTACATTGCATCTAGCGCTGCTAGCTAGTTTCACGAAATTTTTCTTCTAAAAAATAAAGAAGGTAAAAAAATCATTGAAAGCAGAAGGAGGAAAATTAAGAAATATGTTAATAATGTTATAAAATATTAAACAGTTTAAGAGACATTGATTAAATTGCATTTTTTAGATCAAAACACCACGCGGTACTATATGAAAAAATAGTAAGATTATTTAAAACAAAAAATTGAATGTACAAAGAAGAGGGAATAAGGGTTTCCAAATAGTTAAAAAATTTACGGATTTGTTTTTTTAAATTATTAAAATAAATAAGATAATCAGTAAAAAAAGGAAAAATGTTACTAAAGAAAAACAATACGTTTAAAAATGTAATGTGGAAATTAATCAAAAAAAAAAAAATTTCTTTCAAATGAAAAACTAAATAAAAACGAATAAATAATTTTGAGAAAAGAACAAATATTATAAGGCCCAATCTTTATTTCTGATAAAATCAAAATTAACAAGCTATAATACACACCTATACCAAGTTTAACTGTAATTTTTTTGATTAACTGATTTTTCATTCTTTCACCTAAAAAAATTTAGATTTAAAAATTGATATTTTCTATTGTTTCATCTAAAATTGATTTTGATATTTATTTTTTAAAATTTCTAGACAAATATGTTGTTAAAAACATAAAAAATTGATGTAAAAATATTAGAAGTAATCTAACAAAAAGTCACACTGAGAAAAAAATACTATTGAATCAAATACCTTCATGCTATTGAATTCCATGTCATTACTTCAATGACAGATTTATGGGTTCATAAGCATAAACCTTTAAAGCAAAAGTCTGAAGTGTTTGAAATAATAGCATGGTGCTATCAAATAGCTGTTACCTACTCAATTAATAATGTACTAAAATCAATAGCATATTTTAATATTTATTTAACATAGTTCTCTGAAAATGTTGTCATGGTATTTCGGAAAGAAATATTTGAGTATTTGAATCATATAAGAAACTGTAGAATCGTAAACACCCTGCTTTAGATTTGATAGCATATGCTTCCGTTTCGAATAAACGGCGTATTTGCGGACTGTCAATAGCAGATGCTATTGAATCCTGAGGCACTGTATTTGGCCCATTAGCGCGTAGTCTTGGCAATGTTCTTCCTCCACCTCTTGTTGTAGCTTATATAGGCAGTTCGTGAATCGTCTACCAGCGAGCGTATGGCATAGTGGTTAGAGCGTCGGGCTTTAGGCCCAGGGGTCGCGGGTTCGAGACCTCTTAGCGTCAAATATTTTAATTTATAATTTATGCGTTAGAATTAAGATGTATATGTTATATGTAAAATAATAATGTTATACGTAAAATATAAATAATTTAAAAATGTTAAAAAATAGTATAAATAATAAATATCACAAATAATAAATAAATACAAAGATTCCGTACAACTGATAGGATGTTGCTAGTTAATGAGAATTAATATTTATTTTGATTCATTATTTTTATCACCCAAAAGTAAGGTGTTATTGCTTTAAAGTCACCATGATATCAAATTAAAAGTTTCTGTACATAACACAGGCCCACAAATAGAAGCAGAGGTGGACATGTTCTGAGAACAGTGGACCTTTATGTTTTTGGGATCGCTGATTACGATCCCGGTGTCAACATAATTCCATCACGTCTGGTTCAAGGTCACATCAAGGTCAAGTACCTAAATTTTAAAAAGAAAAGTTTTTTGACCTCGGATTCTGAAAGAGCAGGAAATTTTACGTCCAGAAACGTCTTGACCGATTTTTCCATCAAACCTTTGAAGGTCATTTAGAGGTCAAATATTTAATGTCATCTCTGGCATGCATGGAATTTTTGCCAATGCATGGTATTTAACTTTCTATAGAAAGTGTAACTATAAGTTTTTGGGGTCGCTGATTACAATCCCGGTGCACAGTGGGGCAAAACTAGGTGGTCGTGGACAAATTCGTCTACAGGTCACAAATTTCACGCAATTTCAAAGTTTTTTTTTAAATGAAAGGTTATAAAATTACGAATCGATCTGTGGGAGCCAAATTTTAAATATTGTTGCTAATTTTTTTTAATTAACAATAAAAACAAGATTTTTTTTTTAATCAAGTCTATTTTTTATGGAAATGGTATTGTATCGACAAATATTTTTTTAACCAAATAGGGAGAGCCTCACAAACAATGTTTAAGTGGGTAAAATCATTTTTTTTATTAGTTATAAACAATTAAATTTTTATAATTGTCATTTTATGTTCAAATGAAAATATTTATGAATAAAACATAAACATTTGCATAAATAAAAACATTTTCTCTTTTAAAAAGCAAAGAAATTGTAAAATAATTAGTTAATAATAATTTTATAACAATCTTAGTTAACAAATGTATATCTTTTCTAATTTTGATGATAAAAATGTAATTTTTGCTCCGTTGGCGTACTTATAAATTGAACTTAAAAAAATTATTTTTTTTGCATAATAAAATTCCATGTGGAAAAATATTATTTAAACAATATTAATTAACAAATTGAATATTATTTCAATTTTTTTTATTCAAATATAATTTTTACGCAGATGCAATTTTATCAACGAAAATTATAGTAACTAAAGGAGGAGTATATCACTAACAATGTCTAAAAATTTTAAGTACTTAACATGTTTTTCTCAAATAGTTATAAACAATTAAATTAGTATATTTGGAATTTTATATGTAGATAATAGTTTTCCCTACTAAAAAATCCGGACGAAATCCGGATGAATTCCGGACGAATTCCAGACAAAATTCCGGACAAGTCCGGATTAATTCCGGATCTGGAATTAGTCCGAAAGTGTCCGATTTAACGTAGGTTTTTGGCACGGAATTTAGTCCGGTCTTATCCAAAATAAATCCGGCCGTATTCAATCCGGATAAAGTCCGGTACAGTCTGGAACAAATCTGGTCCGAAATGTTGTTTAAATCCGAAAGTAGTCCGGTACAGTCCGGAACAAATCTGGTCCGGAGCGTTGTTTAAATCCGAATGTAGTCCGGTACAGTCCGGAACAAATACGGTCCTAATCGTTGGTTAAATCCGGATGTAGTCCGGTAGAGTCCGGAACTAATCTGGTTAAACTTTTTTTGTAATCCGGATTTAGTCCGACTTCATCCGCAATTAGTCGGAAAAGCAAAAAAAAAATTTTTTTTAATTGTTTATGTCATTTTTAAACAATGTTTGGAACTTAACATTACACAAATATTCATACATTTATTACAACGATTATATACAACAGTTATATTAAAGAAGAAAAATCGCATGCATGAGGGGAATCGAACACGGGATGTTACGCACGCAACGCAGAACCTAAACCGACTGAACTATACGAGCTCTGAGGTTCAACTTGTTAAATCAAACATACATGTAATCTGTGGATTAAATCCGGAAAGAGTCCGGTAAAGTACGGATATAATCCGTCACTAATTCTTAATTCCAAATAGAACCCGGTGTATGTACGAAAATAATCCGACATTCGTTTTACAATCCGGAAAGAGTCCGGTACAGTACGGATATAATCCGGCACACGTTTCAAATCCGGAAAGAGTCTGGTTTAGTATGAAAATAATACGGCAATCGCTTTCACATTCGGATAGCGTCTGGTTTAGTATAAAAATAATCCAGCATTCTTTTTATAATTCTAAAAGAGTACGGCAAAGTACGGACATAATCGGGCACTCGTTTTTAAATCCGGATAGAGTTCACTTTATTACACGGTAACAAGGGAGATATAGAAAATACAGTAGGACCCACGTATATCGGACCCTATATATCGGATTCCCGCTTATATCAGATATTTTTGCCGGTCCCTTGAATTTAAATATAATGAATTTTTACCCGAATAAATAGAGTTCCTGCTTATATCGAAAAAAATTCTCAGACCCTTGGAATCCGATATGTGAGGGTTTTACTGCAAATAAAAAATGGATTCGGAATCTATTTATAGCTCAAGTGTGAAATCCTTTTTTAGACCGGTCAAGTTCGGAAACTATCCGGCACAAACTTTACAATCCATTTTAAGATGGAGATGTTCTTAGAAAATGCAGCGAGCCAATTTAACTGACGAAAATTCAGAATCTTTTGAAGCGAAAGTAAAAGAAAATCATTCAGAAATTGAATTATTTTTAATGCAACTATTTTCCGACTTCCTATAATTAAAAGCAATAAAATTTTCTATTTTTCTAAGATCCATTGCAAATCTTTTTAGATGTCACCATCCAATAAACATTAGCGAATTATAAATACATTTCAGATTCCAAATTTCCTTTAATTAGCTCAATTCGCTACTAACAGAAAATGAATGCTTTTGCAGATATTTTACTGCTTTCAGGCGGGATTAAAAAACAGAAAAGTCGCATATAAAATATAATTGAATGTTCCGCATGTTCTAAGAAAATTTCCAAATCAATGAATCTCCAAAATCACCGGAATCCGGAGGTGAGCGAACGGGGAAGGGAAAATAGGATGACTATAAATAATTTCGGAATTTAACTAATTACAGATATAACCAGACTTAAAACAGATTTAAAATTTATTCCGGACTGCCGGATAAATTGCCGGATATAAACGGACTAGAATCGGATTTCACTTAGACCACAAATAATTTCGGAATTGACTGCCGGACTAATTCCAGATAAAACTAGACTTGAAGCAGATTGTGAATTTTGTGCAGACAGTTGCTGGACTTGACCAGACTTAAAACGGACTTAACTTTCACTAACATTAATTTCTAAATGGACTGCCGGACTAATTTCAGATAAATCCAGATTTAAAACGGATTGTGATTTTTATGCCAGACAGTTTCCGGACGTGTCCGTACTAAAAACGGAGTTCTCTCTAACTAAAAATAATTTCTGAAACGACCGCCGGACTAATTCCAGTTAAAACCAGACTTAAACGGATTTAAAATTTATGCCGGACAACTGCCGGATGTGACCGGACTAGAATCGGATTTCACTTAGACCATAAATAATTTCGGAATTGACTGCCGGACTAATTCCAGTTAAAACCAGACTTAAACGGATTTAAAATTTATGCCGGACAACTGCCGGATGTGACCGGACTAGAATCGGATTTCACTTAGACCATAAATAATTTCGGAATTGACTGCCGGACTAATTCCAGATAAAACCAGACCCTAAAAGGATTTAAAATGCATGCCGGACAACTGCCGGATGTGACCGGACTAGAATCGGATTTCACTTAGACCATAAATAATTTCGGAATTCACTGCCGGACTAATTCCAGATAAAACCAGACCCTAAACGAATTTAAAATGTATGCCGGACAACTGCCGGATGTGACCGGACTAGAATCGGATTTCACTTAGACCATAAATAATTTCGGAATTGACTGCCGGACTAATTCCAGTTAAAACCAGACTTAAACGGATTTAAAATTTATGCCGGACAACTGCCGGATGTGACCGGACTAGAATCGGATTTCACTTAGACCATAAATAATTTCGGAATTGACTGCCGGACTAATTCCAGATAAAACCAGACATAAAGTGGATTTAAAATTTATGCCAGACAACTGCCAGATGTGAACGGACTAGAATCGGATTTCACTTAGACCATAAATAATTTTGGAATTGACTGCCGGACTAATTCCAAATAAAACCAGACTAAAAACGGATTTAAATTTAATGCCGGACAACTGGAAGATGTGAACGGACTAGAATCGGATTTCACTAAGACTATACATATAATTTTGGAATTGACTGCTGGACTAATTCCAGATAAAACCAGACTTAAAACGGATTTAAAATTTATGTCGGATAACTGCCAGATGTGAATAGACCAGAATCGGATTTCACTTAGACTATAAATAATTTCGGAATTTATTTCCGGACTTATTCCAGATAAAATCAGACTTAAAACGGATTTAAAATTTATGCCGGACAACTGCCGGATGTAAACAGACTAGAATCAGATTTTACTTAGACTATAAATAATTTCGGAATTGACTGCTGGAGTAATTCCAGATAAAACCAGACTTAAAACGAATTTTTAATTTGTTCGGGTTAACTTTCGGATGTGAACTGACGACAAACGGGTTTCACTCAGACTATAAATAATTTTATACATGACTGCCAGACAAATTCCAGACTAAACCAGACTTAAAACGGATTTAAAATTTATGCCGGACAACTTCCGGATGTTAACGGACTAGAATCTGATTTCACTTAGGCTATAAATAATTTCGGAATTGACTCTCGGACTAATTTCAGATAAAACCAGACTTAAAGCAGATTGTGAATTTTGTGCCGGACAGTTGCCGGACTTGACCAGTCTTAAAACGGTCTTAACTTTTACTAACATTAATTTCTAAATGGACTGCCGGACTAATTCCAGATAAATCCGGACTTAAAACGGATTGTGATTTTTGTGCCAGACAGTTTCCGGACGTGTCATTACTAAAAACGGACTTCTCTCTAACTAAAAATAATTTCTGAATCGAATGCCGGACTAATTTCAGTTAAAACCAGACTTAAAGCGGATTTTAAATTTTGTGTCGGACAGTTTCCGGACGTGACCAGACGAAAAACGGACTTCACTTTGATTATAAATAATTTTGAAATCAATTGCCGGACAAGATTCGGACTATTTCGGATTAATTTCAGATCAAATTTTTTGTGTCATACAAATTTCGGACTAATTCGGATCATTTCCGGACACATTTCGGATTAATTCCAGATAAGACCGGACTGTTTTGTCTGGAATTCGTCCGGAATTCGTACGGAATTAGTCCGGATTTTTTAGTAGGGTTTATTAACGGATCGTGTGTATTTGGATTAAACAAAAATGTTGTCTCTTTCAGAATCAAAATAGTTGTAAAATAATTAGTTATAAATAATAATTATATAACAATCTTAGTTAACAAATGTATATCTTTTCTAATTTTTATGATAAAAATATCATTTTTACTCCGTTTACGTACTTACAAATTAAAATTAACAAAAATTATATTTATTGCATAATAAAATTTTATGTGCCAAAATATTATTTGAACAATATTAATTAACAAATTAAATATTATTTCAATTTTTTTATTTAAATTTAATTTCTACACAGATGCAATTTTATCAACGAAATTTATATTAACTAAAAGAGGAGCACATCACAAACAATGTCAACAAATTTAAATAATTAAAATCCTGACCTTAATTAGTTATAAACAATTAGATCAGTATATTTGGCATTTCATGTAAAGCTAATAGGCAATGGTAGTATCTATTACGTGTGCGTAAATTAAAATTATGAAATTAAGACTTAGTAAAGAATAAATTCATGTAATAGGATATTTTTTAAACAAATTTTGTTAACAAGCACAATACTCTCTAATTTTTGTTAATTCAAATATAATTTTGACGAAAATGCAATTTTACCAAAAAAAGTTTCATTAATTGAAGGGGAATCACATAAACAAGGTCTAAAAATGAAAACTAATTGAAATTTTTTTTCAAATTAATTATGAACAATTAAATCTCCATATATTTGTAATTTTAATTACGTACATGGACTTCATGAACGTATGATATATGAACATCAATAAATAAAAAATATATATAAAAAATTAACCAATTCACTTAACAAAATTATATTACATTTATTGTATAAATAATTAAGTAACAAACACTTAACTTTATTAAAAACGTAGATCGGATCTAATTACTTTAGATCTTAGAATTCTAGGCATTCTATTTTTCTTAAACACCTAAAAAAATAATTATTTATATTTTTTATTAATATTCATGCAAATTATTAATCAAATTTTCAACATTTAAATCTTCTGCAAAACGCATTAATAAAGAATGTTTTAAATATTTGTTAATTATTTTTTAAAGGATTGGTTTTAGTAAAGAAACACTTTGGAAACTTCAACTTTCTGTAAAATTAGTATATTTATTTTTTTTATCATATTTTATTTTCAGAATTTTGTTTACTATTAATTGTAATATAAATTTTTTGTGCGAAATATAATTTTGTAAATTTTAATTTATAAATACGTAAACGGAGCAAAAATGATATTTTTACCATAAAAATTAGAAATGATATACATTTGTTAACTAAGATTGTTATATAATTATTATTAACAACTAATTATTTTACAACTATTTTAATTCTAAAAGAGACAAAATTTTTGTTTAATCCAAACACACACGATACATTAATAAAAACTATTATCTACATATGAAATGCCAAATATACAATTTAATTGTTTATAACTAATTAAGGTAAAGATTTTAATTATTTTAATTTTTTTGACATTGTTTGTGATGTGCTCCTCTTTTAGTTAATACTAGCGATGTTAATTCGCTTGCTAACGCTCGCTCAATTATATTTATTGATAAAGAAATTGCTTATCTAAGTTTAAATATTAAAAACTGTCATGAACTTATCATTTATTTTATTGTTGTTATTTTTAAATCTTTTGAAAATTATATATAAAGATTATAATTTTGTTTTAAGAATTTTTTATTAATTAATAATATTAATATTATTAATATTAAAATAAATTGTTTAATAATTGTGTTTCAAACAAATAATATACTAAAATTGTTTTTAATAAGGGAGTGTTCTAATATTACGATGATTTATACAAAATTTTAAATAAATTAGTTTTATATTAATATCAATATTAAAT
Organism: Ganaspis brasiliensis; assembly: GCA_037103525.1. Lineage (NCBI taxonomy): Eukaryota > Metazoa > Arthropoda > Insecta > Hymenoptera > Figitidae > Ganaspis > Ganaspis brasiliensis. The sequence continues at coordinate 398,670 of JAZKLR010000223.1, read as the reverse complement.
CAGTGTCAAATTCATCCTTCCAAAGTATAATTTTATAAATTCCGAAAACATATACTTATCATTTAAAGATATGAATAAATCTTTTGGTATTGCAATTGTGAAACAATGTGCTTCGTAAAACCATGCTTCAAATATCAAAAGCACGGTTATAAATTAAAAAAATATTTGTAAAAATTAACAATACGTGCAGGTTACGTTCTACGTAATAGAACTTATCCGCACCTTTGACGAATTCGTCAGTTTTGACTTCGATATTTTAATTATAATTTTTTTTAATGTTTTCATTAACAAATACTTTCAATAATTATCCCATTTAATTTTTAAAGGTTGATTACTTACTGTGATATGGTTAGTACATTTAAAAACTATCAATAAATTATATTTTTTTTTACTCTTAAAAAAATTATATGTTTTGTATTTTTAAAGAAAATGAAACCAATCTTTTTTTTAATTAAGGCATAATTTTTTGTTTTGAAACATTGAAAGGAAGTTATTGTTTAGTTTTGTGAAATCATTAAAAAAAAGTTATAAAATATTAGTTTAAGTTTTATTTTTCATGTATATGTTGTTTTGCATTTTAACGAAAACCTTAATTTCATAATGCATTCTCAATTGTTAATGAGTATTTTGCATTATTAATTTTAAATAACTAATAAATAATGTTATTAAATATTATTAATATTAAAATTTCTATTATATTGAATAATAATATGAGTGTATTCTTCAATTCTTCCAAGAAATAAAAAATTCTATTATACTTTAAAGTGTATTTACAAATAATATAATTATAACGAAGTATTGGGGGATTTTTTACGAATTAAAAGATTTTGTATATAACCTATTTGTAAAGACTTCCAACTGCGTAAATGGCCTAGTGGATTCAGTGGGTGGCTTTAGAGAGAGGGGTCGCAAGCTCAAGTCTTCTAGCGTAGGATTATTCTGTTTCATATTTTAAAATAATTCATTTAAATCACCAATCTACAGGTAAATGACATGTTCAAAATAAGACCGAAAGAAGTTAAAATATAAATTTTACTTTTCATTTAATCTTTAAGAATTTTTCAGGAACTAGTTAACTATTTACCTAAAATCTTTAGGTTTGAATTACTACTAAATTTGCTTCTTTGCCTCAAATTCAAGAATAAAGTTTATGAATATTTCCGAAATTATTATTTTTCGTGTAGTTGTGCATGCGCAGTAGGTTTCTGTAAGCTTTACAGATAGGCAATTGGTTTCAAAATAATTTACACATGCGCAGTTAATAAGATCTCAAAACAGAATGGATTTCTAACAATTTAAACGGAAACGGAAACCAAAAAACATGTAAACAAAAAAGTCATATACTTTGCGTAGAACATATAATTTTGAAAAGTAAAATATACATAAGACATTTTGCACATGTAAATAAATAAAATTTTAATTTGCGTTGGACTTAAGAAAAAAAAAAGTACCAATTACTAAGCTTAGTTAGATCCTACACTGCATTACTGTGCATGTGTTATAGTCATAGAGCATTACTGCGCATTTGTAATTGCCATAGAGCATTACTGCGCATGTGTAATTGCCATAAACATCTAGTGCGCATGCTTCATGAACATGATGATCAAGTGCGCATAAGAATTAATGATATTGATTTACTGCGCATGCAAATTAGTGATGCATGTCGAGCAAACGATCTGATCAACTTCATATCTGATTGTCTGCTGTTTGCTTGATTATGATTGAATTGAACAAATTACTTTTTATTTACCTTTTAATAATTAGCACAACTTTTGAGAATATCGTTAAGCAAGAATCCTTTCTGTTTGTTGATATATACTGACATACGATGTGTTGAAAGATGTCATTTTTCATGAATTTGAAATTTAATTTTATAATAAACATAATTTGTTTTAAGTTATTGTTCTAAATAAGAAAAGTTAATGTAATAATTTCAAACCTCGTAAGTATCCAAAATTTTTATTAAATAATAATTTTATAAAAAATATGCTTCTAAATATCACAAAAATTGACAGTCTTTATAGATCAATCTTAAATCCATTTTTCTTATTATAATTATGCTTTATATAAAAAATAAATTAACACACACAAATCTTTAAAATATATATTGACATTCTTTTTTAGCGAAATTTTATTTAAACCTATATTTAGTAATTTAAAAAAGTTTGAAATATGAACTGAAAACGCTATACTTTCACGTCTTTAATTAACATTTTGTGAATGCCCTAACAGCACCGGATGTTTCAGCAATATCCGTTGCTGTTTGAGTGAAAAAGAAAATATTATCAAAATCTTTATTAGAAATGAATTCTATGGAGTTTAATAATGACTTATAAAACAAATTTATTTTTGAAACACTTATGGCAGCAACATCTCTTAGACGAAAGTCAATGAAATTACCCACGTAACAGTTAAAAAATGTAAACAAAAAGAAATGATTCTTACTTAAAGATATTTTAAAAAATTATGCTAATTATTAAAAGATAAATAAAAAGTAATTTCTTCAGTTCAATCATAATCGAGCAAACAGCAGATGATCAGATGTGAAGTCGATCAGATCGTTTGCTCGACATGCATCACTAATGCAAATGGACCCTTTTGATCAACTGCGCATACGTCACTATCATGACACACTACTACACTTAATTGTATAAGTATCTAAGTTATATTAATGTTAATAGTTCAAAAAGATTATAAGTGAATTGATTTTAAAAGTTGCTTATAAATAAAAGTAGTGAATCAAGTGGAAGGGGAAGAACGACGAATTTCTGTTGACGACAAAGGTTTCGTTTTAATATAATAAGAGATCAATTTCGTTGATAAAATTGCATCTGCGTGGAAATTAGATTTGTATAAAAAAATTGAAATAATATTTAATTAGTTAATTAATATTGTATCAATAATATTTTTCCACATGGAATTTTATTATGCAAAAAATATAACTTTGTCAAGTTTAATTCATAAGTACGCCAACGGAGCAAAAATGACATTTTTATCATCAAAATTAGAAAAGATATACATTTGTTTACTAAGATTGTTATAAAATTATTATTAACTTATTATTTTACAACTACTTTGCTTTTTAAAAGAGAAAATGTTTTTGTTTATGCAAATATTTATGTTTTATACATAAATATTTTCATTTGAACATAAAATGCCAATTATAAAAATTTAATTGTTTATACCTAATAAAAAATTATTTTAATAATTTTACCCATTTAGACATTGTTTGTGAGGATCTTCCCTTTTGGGTAAAAAAATATTTGTCGATACAATACCATTTCCATAAAAAATAGACTTGATAAAAAAAAAAAAAAATTTATTGTTTTTACTGTTAATTAAAAAAAAATTAGCAACAATATTCAAAATTTGGCTCCCACAGATCGATTCCTAATTTTCTAACCTTTCATTTAAAAAAAAAACTTCAAAATTGCGTAAAATTTGTGACCTGTAGACGAGTTTGTCCACGACCACCTAGTTTTGCCCCACTGTGCGGTGTCCATATAACTTCATCACGTAAATTTCACGGTTACATCAAGGTCAAGCACCTTATTTTCCAAAATATATTTGACCTAAAAATGACCTTCACATGACCTTTAAGGGTCTAATTGAAAAATCGTTCAAGGCATATCCGGACGTAAAATTTCCTGCTCTTTCAGAATCCGGGGTCAAAAAATTTTATTTTTGAAATTTAAGTGCTTGATCTTGACGTGACCTTGAACTAGACGTGATGGAGTTATGTGGACATCGGGATAGTAATCAGCGACCTCAAAAACTTAAAGGTCCACTGGACTAGGAACATGTCCACCTCTGCTTCTATTTGTGGGCCTGTGTAATGTAACAGACTACTTTTTTAGGGGTAACATTATATACTATTCTTTTGTAGGAATGACTTATTGATACAATAGAACTTAGTTTATTAAATTTACAGTATATATATATATATATATATTTCAAAACAATTTGCTGATAATGCAACTAATCATGGTTTGATTCAATTGATGCGACACTGTAGAATCATTAAAAGCAGTGCTTTAGATTTAATAGCATATCCCAGTAAAAAATAATTTATTGGAACTCGGGCAAAGGTAACTGGAACTTTGAAACTTCCATTTCCTTTCGTTGCATTTAAGGAATTGGAACTTTTAGAATTTTTAAATCTGAAAACCAGTTAAAGGAGGGTTTAAAAAGTAAAAAACAACTTACGTGCTGATATTTACCAACAACAATTGCCTCGCCTAGTTTGACACGAAAGATAAAGGACTGGGGGTGCTCGATGAAACAACCTTGAGCGACCACCAGTATAGTGAGTTCGTTATCTCGATGGAAGAGCTTGTGAAGGGCAAAAGACCCGGTAGTCTTAGTAAGAACCCTTCATAGAACGTTGGTAAGATCGATCGAGATAAGGTAAGAAGAAGAACAAGCCAAGCTGGAAGAAGCCAAGCTGATCTCCGAACTTGGCTGGGTAAAGGAACCGAAAACGGTTGATGAGAAAGTGAGTGCCGCGAGGCGTGAGGTGATTGGAGCTTGCAACCACTCCATGTCCCAACGAAGACGCGATTATACCAGGAAGAACTCAACTTACTGGTGAAACGATAAATTGGCCATTCTAAAAAATGAGTGCAATAAAGCGAGACGGAGATATACCCGCTCAAAGGGGGACACCTCGCTTGAACAGGAATGTCATAAAACAAAAAAGGCTTTAAAGCAGGGAATAAGGAGTAGACAATGGTAGTGCTGGAAAGACTTAAACAGAGACGTCGAAAACGACCCATGGGGACTGGTGTTTAAGATTGTGTTTAAGAAATTGATTATTAAACAACAGACCCCTAGTCTAGACAAATATGAGTGGGTCCGACAGATTATTTATAAGTTCTTTACTCCCATATGTGGAACCATGGTCTCGAGAGGACTATTCTTCTTGCCTAGTACAAAGCAAAGATCTCTTCACGCTCGAAGAGCTCAGAATTGCGGGAAAAGGGTCAAAATCTGACAAGGCGCCAGGGAGGGATGGAATACCCAACGAGATCCAGAAATTGGTGATCGATGTGTATCCTGAACTTCTCCTTAACTTTTTGAACGACTGCCTCAGGGCTTTAAGGTTCTTTATGGACTGGAAAAAGCAAAAGCTAGTTCTTCTTAGAAATGGAGACAAGCCTCTAGATAAAACGTCATCCTATAGACCCATGTGTCTTCTAGACAGAATGGGTAAACTTCTAGAGGGTATAATTTTGCAGAGACTTCAGGGTCTTCTAACTGGCAAAAATGACCTATCGGACAATCAGTACGGTTTCCGAAAAGGCCAATCCTCCATCGACGCTATTTCGGCGGTGGTAGAAGAGGCAAAGAAGGCCAGAGAAGGCACGGGGAAAAAAAGGATTTTGCGTATTAATAGCAATGGACGTACGTAATGTGTTTAACTCCGCGCGATGGAACATCTGCATCGAGTCGATGAAGAGGAAAGGGATACCGAGCTACCTATTGAGAATGATGGATAACTGTCTTAGCAATCGGTGGATCGAGTATGAGGACAAAACATTTCAGATTCGCGAGAAGACGACTTGTGGAACCCCCCAAGGGTCAAAGGTAGGACCATTCGTGTGGAACGTCCTGTATGATGATTCTCTGCGAATGAAACTACCTAAGGACACCAAATCATTAAGCTTCGTGGACGACAAAATTATCGTATGCGGTATGCAAAGTACAGAAATCCTTGGCCCTAGAAAAACACGCCATCTCTATGAGACTACTTTCAACTCAAAGAATAGTACTGTTGAGAATAGTCTCAGCCTACCGGACTATACCTACTAGCGCTGTCCAAGTCCTGGAGAGCGTTCCGCCGATTGATCTGTTGGCTATGGAAAGACAATATGTCTATTTTCTCGTCAAAGATCGGACAAACTCGCTCCTAGATAAGGACAGACAGCGTCTAAAAGCCCAGATTCGTAGAATTGTAAAGAGAAGATTAGTCAAGGAGTGGCAGGTGAGATGGAATGGGGAATCTACCAAAAGGTGGACTTACCGCCTTATTCTCCACCTCGCTAAATGGATAAAAAGAGGGCACGGAGAAGTTAGCTATGTAACACAGGCGTTAACAGTTCATGGTTGTTTTAACGAGTATTTGAAACGTTTTAAATAGAGAAGAGGGGTATCGTGCTCCTATTGCGACGCCCCCGTGGACACAGCAGAGCACACCCTCTTTGTTTGTAGATATTGGGAGGAGAGAAAGCAACACATGTTTCGGGTGATGGGTACTGAAGTCACCCCCGAAAACATGATTGACCTCATGTTAAGGAATGTAGACTCATAGCAGCAACTTGAATCTTTTGTTACCCAGGTAATGAAAACCAAGGACATCAATAGTCGCAGGGAAAGGAACCAAGGTTAAACTGGATACAAACGAAGGTAAAAAGGTAGGAAAGAAATCCGTATAGGATTCTCCACCTGTCATCATTTCGAAGTCCGCCGTTGATCGGTGGGGGTTGTTACCCCCTTGATTTGCCGGCTGATCGAGATCTGATGCTGGGCTAAGGGATCTATTGGTATGGGTGGAGTTAGCACTCGGCGGTGTTGGTTCCTTAGCTTAATCGTCCCGCTGAGTGTTAAATACTCCTATAAAGCGAGGAAGGTTTAGTGGGTATTACCCAGAGAAAAACTTACGGGGGAATATTTATATTCCCAAGAAACTATTCTCTGGACTTGAGTCCCACACATGGGGAGCACCCTCTTTAAATGATGCTAGCATTATTCATTGTAAGGTATGGGCGCCTAAATCATAGCAGAGTAAAGCCCTATTTAACATCTTCTTTCGTTTCAGGCCTGTCTCATGGGTTGTGTTATGTAAAATTTGCATTTCAAAAATTGTTTCATTTTTTATTAATAAAAATAAGAAACATATTAATTTAACTTAAAAAAAATTATTTAAATTATGGAATACACAAAATATATTTTTTTTGTATTACTAATTATAGAAAAAACTTTATTTTAAGCAATTTATGCAAAATTTCTAATTTTTTTAATAATTACATTTATAAATATTCCTTACATTTCAATATTATTCTTTTTTTATTATGGAAATCATATATAGAATTTAATTTCTAGGTACTCCATCCAAATTATTTTAATTTTAAAATAAAAAAAAATTTGAATTTAGAAAAAGATTCTTTTTATTTAAACAATTTTTGTTACTCTTATAACTGTGTATTAAAAAAAATTATATACTGTAACGAAATATTTCTCTAACAATAATTAAATTTTACTCTATTACTCAATACGCTCTAAAAGCAACTAAATAAATTCTCTAAACTTGACTCACATATTTTCAGCGCTATTTTGTGACGCAAATTATAAACTCGAAACAATAAACTAAAGATAATCTAAAATTTTACTTACCACAATTCCGTAACAAATAAAAGAAATCAATCTGCAAATCGCGGTAGCTTAATCTAAACTTAAATCCTTTACCAATTTATTAATATTAACTCAATTATAACCTTATTCCAAATAAACTCAAAAGACTATCGTTACATGTGCAATCTAGTTCTCTGCTAAAGTTGTCTAGGCGATCCCCGGAAGGGCGCCAGACAATTTTTGTATCGCCGGTATTGTCAACCGGACTAAAATTTCAAAATCTCCAAAACAAAATCCACAATAAACTTAAAGAAACTTAAATAAGATCGACTAAACAAAAGCATTATTAACTAGATTTGAAGCACGTGCCAGTGTCGCTCAGTTAGGCAGGTTGTGGAGAGAGGGTCGGGATCTAGGAAATGCGAATCTGGAGCTAAACATTTGAGTCTTAATACTAGAAATGAAAAATCAGAATTAAAAAAAAAGGAACATAATACTCTTATATTTTCCAAACTTACAAATTATCAGATTACAAGCGAATCTATAAAATTCTCGTAATATCATAGAAACAATTTAACAATCTAAAGTGAACTCAAGTCACAAGTAATTTAAATAATGGGGTAATTTGGCCATTTATTAAAATTTTAATTAACTTTTAAAAATTAATAATAAACACTTTATTACAAATGGCGCCCAACGTGGGGCTGTTTCGAGGGGAAATAACGACTAAGTGCGCGGAAAATTACATCTGCGCCTTTACGCAAAATTTTGACGAATTTTAAAATTGTTTTTGAGAAAAATTGGTGATATTTTTCAAGTAGAAAAAAAATTTTGAGAAATCGCTCGATTAAAAGTCGTGTGTAAGTGTTTGTCGGAAATTTTTAAAGTGTTGTGTAAGTTTGTGTTATAAATCGCTAATAACGATTTTTCAAAGTGTGAAAATTCGGTCGGTTGAAAATTTTAATAAGTGTAAAAATATTAAAAGTCGGTTCATTTTTCGTGTTTAAATGTGAATAAAAAGTCGGTAGTTTTGGATTTTAAAGAAGTTTTATTTAAAGTGTAAAATTTTTTTAAAACAATCATCGGCGCCAAGAAATTGATATTTCAATTTCTAACGCGTGAAATTTTAATTTTGTTCGTTTTCGCGAAAACGTGGTCGGTGACCGGTAACCGGAAGCATTGAGCACGTGCTGAGCAAAATTTAATTTTGTTGGAAGTAGTTTTCCGAAATTTTGAACAAAATAATTGTTCAAAAATATTTTAAGTGGTTGTGGTGAATTTTTAATTTTGTATTATTTGATCAGCAGGATCAAATAATTTTAAGAAGATACGTGATTTGTGAGAAATTAATTAAATCCTCAATTTCACCGGAAGTAAGAAAATTTTGCACGTGCAAAATAACCTTGGTGAAATTTTCGCGAAATTGAACAGAATGTATAAATTTAAAATTTTTAAATTTAGCAACTCAATTTGTTAAATAAGTGATTGTTTTAAATAAGTGAAATTATTGAATTAGAGAAAATTCTGATTTTATTTTTTTTAGTAAAATTTCGCATACCATCTGCGCCGGCGCGTTAATTATTTGAAAAATCTGTGAATTAATTTTCCGTGGAATATTCGTTAAACACCTTGTGTTCGCATATGGTATAATTCGAGTGCCATCGTTTCCGATAAATTCTTCGGAAATAGCCATTGGAAAGTTTATGGCTAAGTAAAAATTAATAATTTTTATTTTATTGGATTTTTCATTTGCGCCTGGAATTCTCTAATTTAAAATTACTTTAATGATTGTGATTATTTCGAGTTTGGTTGAATTATGAAGAATTTTTGAAAATTAATTTTTGATTATAAATTAAAAATTTATTTTGAAATAAGTAATAGTTTCAAATTGTGGGAAGTTAGTAAGTGGTAATTTTGATCAAATTAACTGAAGTTAAGTGATGTTAGGTAAAATTTTAATTAATCTGGATTTTTGGGAAAAAGTGTTGGTAGTAATAAAATTAAAATTCTTAGTGAACCTTCTGCGTCAAAAATTCAGTTTGTGAATTTTATTTAAAAATCTTTTTTTTCTGGATACCAAGTGTCTCTTGACTGGGGTTAAGAAAATTTGAGATTTCATGGTGCAGGTGTTAACAAACTGTTAACACTGTGATTTACTAATTATTTTTTTTTGTTTTTGAAAATTAAGTTAATTTATTTAAATCAATAAATTTTTTTTTTCGGTTGAGTAATGTGATCATTGTATTTTATCCTAATTTTACTTTTTTTTTAATTGAGTTGTTGATCATTTATTATCATTTGCGCCCGTGTTAACAAAGTGTTAACACGACAATTTATTTTAATTGTTATTTATTACTGTTGATTATTTATTTATTGTTGGTGGTGGTTTTTATCAATTTTTATGTTTTTGCTAATGTGTTAACAAACTGTTAACATTATTTTTATTGATTTTTATCAGAAGTTATTGATTTTATTTACTGATTTTGTGATTTTAATTTGATTTATGGTTTATGCTAATTTAGTTGTTTTATTATTTGTGCTCATCTGTGCCAAGTTAACAATTATTGTTAACAATTTCATTTTTTTTTAATTCCCTGCATCTCCGCCTGTCATCCGACAAGACAAGAGTTGGATCCCGGTAAAAGAATAAAGGAGTAATTTCAAAGTGTTAACGCGATCGGTCTTCAGCGTGGAGTAACTTCAACTAAGTAACCCGGACACCTGACTGACAACAGGAGTGGGGGAAGATCGGTTCGCGTGTTTCGAGTAATTTTGGGAAATTTGAAAGTTTAAGAGTGGGATTATTTGTGATTTTTTTGGAAAAGTGATTAGTTGGAATTTTGTTACTCTTTAGTGATTGAATTTTAAATCTTGAATTTTTTTTTAAAATGGAAGTATACCGGGCAAAAGTTTTGAGATATTTGGAGAGTTAACAAGTGCGAACGTTATGGCAGGGAATTTTGAGAATGGATCGCGAGAGGGTGGTCGAGGAATTGGAGCTACAAGATTGTAGTACGTTGGGGTCGCTGCAAGTGCTGCGGGAAAGACTCTTGCGACTCGAAATTAAATTGTTTTATCCGGATTCGCATTTAGTGCCGTGGTACGAAAAATACGATAATGGTGATTCACAATCGGTTTTTCTCGCGGAAGCATTGGTGGGGGCAGACATGGAGCAACGAAGCAACTTGGACAATGGCATAGAGAACGTGGCTGGAACATATAATAATACAGAACGAGTAGAAGTTCCGACTTGTAGAGTACCGGCTACTACCACCGCAGCTGCTGCCCCATTATTGACAACAACGTGTGCGACTACAACATCAGTATTGACAACTACTTCGGGAGCCGGAAGTGGTGCTTTAACTTACTCGACCTGGGCCAGGTCAAACGTAGGAATTCCATCTGCGACTATGAGCCCTAACCTCTTGGGGTACAATGAGTGGACCGCGCGTGCGCAATTGTGTCCTGAACTGAGAGAGTTTCTCAGTACAAATAGGGCGGCACAGCCTAATTGGTCGTCCATCTTTAGTAGAACCGAGACCAATATTCAAGGGTCAATTATTCCACCAATGGGAGTTTGTGGAACTGGGCCCAACTTACCCCCACCACCAGAGACTTTGAGAAGAGTTATAAGTCCCGTGGAAGGGGAAGAATGGACAAGACGAAGTGCTGGAATACCAAACCCATTGCGAGAGCAGGACAACTGAGACGATAGGAATTCCAATAATAACCGGCAAAATGGCGGAAGTAGATCGGAAGCCGGAGAAGTTCCACGGTTGGTGAGGACCAGACTTCGCAAGACAAGGACCAAGTTTCAGAAGAAATACAACAGGCGGAATGAATGACGGACCATTTTTTGATGAACAAGCACCGAAGTTCACGCGGGGTCAACCGAGTTTTGAGAGCAGTAGGAGAAATTTTGATAGGGAAGAACCGACTTTTAAAAGCAATATAGGTGGTGGAGACCAAAGAAATCGCCGTCGAGAAAATAGGCGGTCAACGGGAGGTTCGAGTCACACTTTGACATTTTTATCAAGTGACTCTCAATCTGAGGACGAGTTTGAGAGATTTGGGACTGAAACGGGACGTAATCGGTTTGTTAGTAATAGGGTAGTAAAACTGTTAAAGAAGTGGGACATTAAATTTTCGGGTGGTGAAAAAGAAGATCCAGAGGACTTTTTGGAAAGAGCGGAAGAGTGTAGGAAATGCAACGCATCTGCGACCAAGACATGTTGGAAGCAATTCCAAGTGTCTTGAAATTATCCGCAAGCCGTTGTTTTCGAGTCGTAAGGAAGGAGATTAATTCTTGGAGAGTTTTCAAGAAGCTTTTTAAGCGTGAATTCGCGGCATCACTGGAGGAAGATGATGTGTTAGATGAGTTGAGAAGCCGAACTCAGGCGAAAGGAGAGAAGATATCTTCGTATCTTCTCAACTTAAAACTCATAAGGACATTTGAAGCGCCCTCTGATGTCAGAACAATTTTTGAAGATTGTTTATAAAGGATTAACTCCGGAATACCGACGACAGCTCACATATTCCGGTTTTGAAGATATCGAGGATCTGGGGACCATACTTCGTCGCTACGAGCGGGTAAAAGACCTGGACAAACGTTATGTCCCACCCCCCACCAAGGACAAGATGAGGATTCCATCTGCGGCACCGAGAGGAACGGGACGAAGTTCAAAGGTGGATGCGTTAATAGAGGAATCGAGGTCATCGTCTGGTGAATCGGACAGTGCAACACCGAAGAAGAAGGGAAAACAAACAGCGAAGAAGAAAAGCAAGCCAAAGCAAAAATCGAATAATGGGAAAAAGGAGGAAAGCTTCGATGTGGATGCAATTAGTTCCTCAGGTGGAACTAAATCAAAAAAATCTACGTCTGCGGTAAAAACGATGCCACCTCCTGCAATCCCACAGACGACTTATGCTCAGGTAGCTGCACCTTCTACGAGTTTTGGTGCTGTCCCAAGAACTGTCTTATCTTTTAGACCGATGAGAGTTGAACGTCCGGCTTCACCATCTGCGCCAAATAGTCCGAGACAATTTTTTGGAGTGTGTTTTCGTTGTCAAGTGGTAGGACATCGAGCTTCAGAGTGACCACAACGCACGTGTTATCGATGTTGTGCTCCGGGACACTTCGCAACCGAATGTCCTAATAAGCCTGCCCCTACCACTGACCGTGTGTGTCAAGTGTGTGGTACTAAAGGTAATACGTTTAGATTTTGTCCGAATTGTGAGTGGATTCGACAGATGATGGGAAACGGCCAAGGGGGGGGACAGACCAACCTTCCCCCCCAGTCGCCAAACGAAAGGAGACAATAGTGCCCCCACCATCTGGACCAGATGATGTGTTTATGGAAGTAATACCCATGGTGTATAGTGAGGATGTTCCTGAGGCACCAGTGGGTAAAGAGATTGCAGAGACTTGTTTAGTTGGGGATTTAAAGCGAGGAAATTTTTATGAGAACGAGGAAACGAACCTGGACAGCACGAGGAGTAGACGGAACTCAGGTCCTCTTGAGAGCCGATGTGAGCAGTCTACTTAACCATTGAGAAGTATTTTGAAATCTGGGGCGACGGTTAAGTCTGGTTCCGGCGGGCATATCAAGTGGGATGTCTAGGGCGGAACAGGCGGTTTACCAGTGATTGTGAGAGAGTGTAGCAGCGAGCAACCAGAGAAACGGATGAGTGAAGAGGATTCATCTCCATTAACCTCTAACAGCTCCAGAAGTGCTGCTGATGTGTATGGTACTCACCTGCCCACGACGGAAAGTGGAACAGTTGAGTTACCAGTTATTGTGAGAGAGTGTAGCAGCGAGCAGTCGGAAAAACGGACGAGTGAAGAGGATTCACCTTCCTTGATCTACAACAGCTCCTGCATTTCTGAGATGATTGATGAGGAAAATCTGCCCCCGACGGAAAGTGGGACAGTGGAGTCGACTGTGATAGTGTGTGAGTGTGACAGGAGGATACGAGTACAAAAGGGGACAGAAAGAACACCCCCAACAGTCTCCAATGATTCCTGCACCTTTTTGACGGAGAGAAGAACTTCTACAAACCCTTGTCATGAAGGAGTCAGTGCTGTTAATGATCCAGCACGTGTTGTCCAGGGGAGGGGGGAAGCTGCACTGTGTGCAGCTGAACCTTGGTTCGAATATGAGAGTGCTGAGAGCACGAGTGAGGAGAATCGTTTCTTCCTAAAAATTGTTCTTTGTGGTCAGCCATATCTTGCGCTGTGGGATCCAGGTGCAACGACATCGGTTGTTGGTCCTCAGTTGGCGGAACGTTTTAAAGAGAAGTGGATATCAGCTAGGGCAGCAATACACAGCACCTTAGGAGGTTCAACTGCGATACTGGGAAAATTGAAACTTTAGTTGACTGTTGATGGTGTATCACACCTATTTGAGGTGAAAGCTATTAATACGCTGTCACATGACCTCATATTGGGTATGGATTTCTGTAAGAAATGGAACATGGATACCCAATTTGGAAAGGGACTGTTGCGAGTGAATCAGCGTGAGTGGCATGAGTATGATGGGAGTACCATCGAGAGAAATGAAAATAATATTGTTGCTGAGTGTGCGGGAATCTCTGAGCTGACTGTGGACCAACGCGGACGAGTTCAAGAATTAGTCAAGAAGCTAGTACTACCAGAATCGGCAGAACACGGCATGACGACAATGACGGAACATAACATCTGCGTAACGGATCCAACACCAGTCAAGCATCGCTCGAGACGAATGTCTCCGAAGATTCTTGAATGGGCCAATCAGGAGGTCAGAGAAATGTGTGAAAAAGGGATAATTGAGAGGTCAGCAAGTGAGTGGAGCAGCGTGCCTGAAATTGTGAAGAAGGCAGACGGATCGCTAAGATTCTGTATCGATTATAGAGATTTGAATAAGGTGACAGTACGCGATGCTTATCCCATCCCAAGTATGGATTCCATTTTGGAGAAATTGAGGAAAGCACGGTACATCTTGAAGATCGATTTGAAACAGGCTTATCATCAAGTTCCGATGTCTGCAGAAAGCAAGAAATTTACGGCGTTTGCGATACCAGGTTCTGGACTTTGGCAGTTCAAGAGGATGCCGTTCGGACTCATGAATGCTCCAATGACCTTTCAAAGACTGATTGATTCGTTGTTTGGGCCGGAATTTGAGCCCGTGGTGTTTGGATACTTGGACGATATTATTATCGTCACTGATAGCTTCGAGGAGCACGTGAAGTGGCTCGAAATTGTTTTGAAGAAGCTAGCATCTGCGGGATTGGTTGTGAATCCGAAAAAGTGTGAGTTTGGCTGCTCCAGTGTTTTGTATTTGGGTTATGTTTTTGATAGAGATGGTTTACGTCCAGATCCTGCCAAGGTCGAGCCAGTTTTAAATTATCCAGCACCGGTTAATTTGAAACAACTTCGACGATTCTTAGGAATGGTAGGCTGGTATGCGAGATTTATTTAAAAAGATAGCGAGCTTAAACTTACATTGTTAAAGCTGCTGCAAAAAGGTCGAAAGTGGGAGTGGGGGAAGATCAAGAGGAAGCTTTTTAAGCTTTGAAGCAGAAGCTTGTTTCCGCACCAGTTCTTGCCCGTCCCGATTTCACCAAACCTTTTTCAATTCAGTGTGATGCGAGTGATTATGCTATGGGAGCAGTGCTTACACAGGAATCGGATGATGGAGAACATCCAATCGTGTGTATTAGTAAAGTGTTATCTGCGCCAAAGAGAAATTATAGTGTAACTAAGAAGGAGTGTCTTGCGTTATTGTGGTCGATTAAAAAGCTGAGACCGTACATCAAAGGGTACAAGTTTAAGGCTATTACCGATCATATCGCATTGAAATGGTTAAGAAACTTAAAAGAGCCATCAGGACGATTGGCTCGATGGGCTCTCGAAATGCAACAATGGGATTTCGATATTGTCCATCGGATAGGAGCTTATCACCATGTTCCAGACGCTCTTTAAAGGATGTTTGAGGAAGAAATTTTGAAAGTAGACGCGTTCGAAACCATCTGCGACCAGTGGTAAATCAAAAGATTGGGATTGGTGGAAAAATTTCCAGAACGTTTTCCTGACTGGATGGTGGAAGATAAGAGACTATATCGTCGCCGGTATGATCCTCTCTTGACACCAATTATCGGTGATGAGGACGATTGGAAATCGGTTGTACCACAAGAACATCGTGAAAGAGTTTTGAGTAACGCGCATGCGGAGACATCTTCGGGACACTTAGGTGTCGAAAAGACGTACTACAGAGTTGCACGGGAGTATTACTGGCAAGGAATGTGGATGGATGTTCACAATTACGTGAGAGAGTGCTTAGAGTGTCAGTGTTATAAAGTCTCGCAAGAGGAAGCTAAAGGTATGATGGGACAAGGTATAGTGGAGCGTCCTTGGGTTGTTGTGGCTGCCGACTGTATGGAATTTCCATCCAGCAAAGGTCAGAACAAACACCTGATTGTCTTTCAGGGTTTATTCACAAGATTGATCGAAGTCAAGCCGATAAGATCAGCTGATGGTAAAGCGATTGCTAAAGCGTTTGAGGAGCTGGTCTTGTTCCGGTGGGAAACACCTGAGTTTCTGCTTACCGATAACGGCAAAGAGTTCGACAACAAATTTCTGAAGGCGACCTTGGAAGAGTATGGCGTTCGACATCTTACCACGCCACCATACCATCCACAAGCTAATCCTGTGGAAAGGAGCAATCGCACACTGAAAACGATGATTGCAACCTTTGTGGGACAGGATCATCGAGACTGGGATAAGCACCTTCACGAATTCAGACACGCGGTGAACACAGCAGTTCAGTCGACTACGAAAGTTAGTCCAGCGTTCCTGAATTTTGTACGTCAGCCTAAGCCAGTAAAAAGTCTGCGACGAGAGGTAGAAGGAAAAACTAGTGTCCAGAGGATTGATCCGGAAGTTTGGGTATATTGCATGCGTAGGCTGGATGCCTTGAGAGACTTGGTTTCAAGATTTGTGGATAAAGAACGTGAGAAGCAGACGAAGCAGTATAATAGGAATAAACGTGAGGCAGGTCCACGTATCGGATCTAAAGCGCTATTTGCCTCCAAGAAGTAAAACGAATTTATGATGTAGTTGACTTGCTTTGTTGTTAGAGTTCCTTGACAATTCTTGACGAAATGAGGCGAAGGAATGCCAGTACTCTGTTTTATAAGTAGTGATGGATCGGCGATACTAGCCAGTATCGGCCTAGGGGGGGAATTGTAACGAAGTGTTTCGTTACTTAAGAGTTGCAGTATTATTTTGAATAAGTTAAGTGAGGGAAAATTATTAGTTAAACATGTGCGCCAGGGTTCGACGATTTTTCTTGAGACGAGCCTGACTGACGTTTTTCCGCTAATAAGTGGTTTCCCTCGTAAATTTTGGTTAATTTCTTGGTCGCTGAATATTCTGAATTAAGCAGTCACCTCTCCCCTTTCCCATCTGCGCCAGTCGTCAGTTCTCGTGTTACAGGTTCAAATCCGCGAGCAGCGTGACAACCAATCCTAGACGAAGGACGGACAAGAGGACGGAGGGTGAATAGGAAGTCGAAGGAGAGGAACCAATTTTCGGCGGGCAACGCAGAGCGGGACGAGAGGGAAGTCGCCACGTGCTACCTCACTTGTTAATCAAGCGTGTTACGCGTCAGACGTTTAAAACTGTCGCGGGTGATATATTTATTGAGTTGAGATTTGAGAGTGAACTTTATTGGATTTTGTATGTGTGAAGAGTGGATATAATTAAAGACTATTAATTGATACATTAGAGTTTTTTTGTTGGTGTGTAAAACCCTTTACTTCCTCCTCAAGGCGATTTACATTTGCTGCGTGTCCTTCCCAGAGTGTTGTCCGAGGATCTCGTCGAGGGTTTTGAAGTTAAGTCGTCGTTGGTGAGTCGTTTGTCAGGTTTTCTGTCCTGGTGTCAAATTTGCGTGGATCATCGCATCTGCGTGGCCAACGAGGGTGAAATCTCCGCGGAATCTCCCTTGAGTTTCGAGATTGGTTGTCGTGTGTCGTTCGTCGAGTAATTTAAATAATGGGGTAATTTGGCCATGTATTAAAATTTAAATTAACTTTTAAAAATTAATAATAAACACTCTATTACAATTTATTTAATGAATTAGTTTTTTCACTTAAACAGCGTATCTTACCTTAGCTAATAAGGGACAATAATTGTCAAATATCAGCACGTAAGTTGATTTTTTACTTTTTAAACCCTCCTTTAACTGGTTTTACAGATTTAAAAATTCTGAAAGTTCCAATTCCTTAAATGCAACTAAAGGAAATGGAACTTTCAAAGTTTCAGTTCCCTTTGCCCCAGTTTTATTAAATTATTTTTTACTGAGATGCTAATGGCAGCCCGCAATGACACTATTGAATGAATCAAAGACAGATGTCATTGATTCAATAGTATTTTTTTCTCAGTGCAGTAATCTAAAAAAATTTGAGGTTTTTAATTTTTTTTTAAAATTCTTATATTTTTCGTTGTAATTAAAATGTTGAAATTTTTTAAGTTTACAAACCTAACTTGGGTCAATACCTAATATGCCACAAAATGTTGTTTAATTCGTCAAGTCAGTTAAATGTGATTGGCGTACAAAGTTTTGTGATATATACATAAATGTATGTGTGTACATTAGGGTGGTCCAAAACAACAATATTTTTTTTTAATGCTCTTACCCCCTAGGATTGTTCTATATCGAAAAAAAAATACCCCCATTTTTTGTTTTTGTTTTTTTTTTTTATTTAGATGGGGCTCAAAGCGCTCAAAGTTTCCCATGCAAAATGCATGGGAAAAAAAGGCTTTTTCGTAGAAATGGTATAGAATCGCTGAAAATCAGTATTTTTCAATCGCCCAACTCTATTTCTCTTCAGAAGACTTCAAACAATAATGCCAAATTCTTTATTTAACGATTTTTTAATATTAACTATTTTTTAAAGGGCCCCAAAAAACCCCATAAATTACAAAATTTGGGTTTTATTGGGTTTTTTTGGGGCCCTTTAAAAAATAGTTAATATTAAAAAATCATTAAATACAGTAGAACGTCTATAATTTCAACATTTTGGGGGGCTTGAAATTGTAGACGCTGGGTCTTTTGA
This sequence comes from Ganaspis brasiliensis, assembly GCA_037103525.1. Taxonomy (NCBI): domain Eukaryota; kingdom Metazoa; phylum Arthropoda; class Insecta; order Hymenoptera; family Figitidae; genus Ganaspis; species Ganaspis brasiliensis. The sequence goes on along the minus strand of JAZKLR010000223.1, from coordinate 380,223 downwards.
GGAGAAAATTGTTGCGCAGTAAGTTTCTGCGCAAGATGTTGACAGGCAAGAGAGTTCCGCCATTTATAAACGTCATGGTTTGACTATATGGTGGGGGGCCAGAATAGGAGAAACTTGAAATTATAGGACCTTGAAATTATAGACGTTCTACTGTAAACAATTTCAGCGATTCTATACCATTTCTACGAAAAAGTCTTTTTTTCCCATGCATTTTGCATGGGAAACTTTGAGCGCTTTGAGCCCCATCTAAATAAAAAAAAAACAAAAACAAAAAATAGGGGTATTTTTTTCGATATAGAACAATCCTAGGGGGTGAGAGCACTAAAAAAAATATTTTTGTTTTCCCATGCATTTTTGGACCACCCTAGTGTACATGCGGTATAAAGATTATATTTTTACTTAGATGTGAAGTTATATGTGTGTGTATAAAAGTATGTGTATGTGTGTAAATGTATATATATATATATATATATATATATATATATATATATATATATATATATATATATATATATATATATATATATATGGGTATTTATGTGTATGTATACGTACGTGTATGTGACTTAGTTTTATATCTCAGCTTCTAATAATCTTCTATGAATATTTTTTTTAAATCTAAGGTGATTAAGTCTCTATGACTCTGCCAAATTTGACATGAATCGGTCATGTGTTTAGTGTAAATTAGGAACATTTCTCACAACGACCGGACAGACAAATGACGTAATTCAAACTAACTACTTATTAAAAAATATTAAATTTTATGAATGCCAAGAAGTTGCTAAACTTAGTGAGAGAGATATTATAAATGTAAACACGCTGTATACAAACAAGAACGCACAGTAAATAACGAGAAGAGCTTATTCATGAATTTATTCTGTTGATTAAAGAGAAAAAATATTGAAATTCATCACGGCAAACACTTCAGAAACCTTCTTAAAACATGGCCGACCAACAACCAACAACTCGCTAAAGTAATGTCAAAAAAGGTTTTCCTTTTGAGTTGCAGACGAAACGATGTTTTACATCAACACATAATTAATTTTAACAATCGTTTTAGTAATAACAAATTTTACAGTAAATCTTGTGAAAAACAATTTAAAGATTTTAACAAAAAATATTTTAAAAATTGTTAAATTTAGAAATTACTGACATACATTTTCATGTAAAATTTTTAAAAAATTTGTTAACTAAAATTAAAGAAAATATTATAAATTCAAGTCTAGACAACACACTGTTGAATAATTTTTTTATATATTCTTAGAACAACTTTATGCGTATTTTAAATTGTGAAAATTTTATTCATAAATCGAAATTGAACAATTTGTTAATAATGTGTATTCCGAAATCTGAACTAGACAAAAGCGGTTGGTTATTGAATTTAACAAATATAAAAATTTCGGCAAACTTCACCGAAACTGTCTCTTTGGGACAAATTATAGTGTTTCACCAAAAAATGTCTCAAAAAATGAAATTATTGATATTATCAAAAATGTAGAATCGACAGTAGCTTTCTTAAATATTGATGTTGATATTAAAAATAATGTAAGAGAAACAGTATCGAATACAATGATTCAGAACTTAAATAAAGTTTGTGATATTTCCAATTTTGAAAAAGAATTTTCTAAAAAAATAGTTGAAACAAAAAAATTTTTAAAAAATAATCCTGACATTCTTTTTACTTCAGCGGACAAAGGCAATCATACTGTTTGCATTAAAAAATCTGACTACAATGAAAAAATGTCAAATTTACTTTCTGGCAGTTCAACTTACATACTTATTTCTAGAAATGCTTTGAAAAAACTACAAGATAATTCTTCGACATATTTTTTATTCAAAACTATCAATGATGAACAAAAAAAGTGTGTTAAAATTCCCGAATCACATATCAATAACAGTTTTGAATTAAAAGAAAAATTAAAGAATTTTATTATTGAGGATGATCTTGTTTTTCTTTCCTTAGATGTTAGTTCTTTGTTTACTAATGTATCTTACGACCTGGTTAGACAAAGCTTAGATCGCCGTTATTCACAAATCAACAATAAATGTAAAATTCATTTTAATGATATTATTGACTTCTTAAAATTTTTATATGACAATACCTTTTTTGTTTTTAATAGAAAGTTTTATCAACAAATTAGAGGAACTCCGATGGGTTCATCAATCTCACCACTGTTCGCAGATATTGTAATGGAAGATTTGGAAAAGGATTGCTTAAAAATTTTTAAGGATAAATACAATTATATTCCACTATTTTATTTTAGATATGTGTATGATACAATTTTTTGTATAAAAAGGCATGATAAACATCATTATTAACATTTTTAATTCTTATGACAAAAATTTAAATTTTACTTTTGAACTGGAAAATAATAACCGGATTAATTTTCATGATTTAACTTTGATTAAAAAAGATAATTGTATCATTACTGATTGGTACCAAAAATTATCTTCTTCCGGTAGACTAATCAATATTTTCTCAAATTATCCAATCCAACAGGATAAAAATATTATTTACAATCTAGTGGAAAGATCCATTTCTTTTTCTAACAAATCTTTTCATTTTGACAATTTGAAGACTATAAAGAAGAATCTTATAAACAACGATTCCCCATTGGATTTTATTGAGAGACATATTATAAACCGTCTCCAAAAAATAAAATATTTAAAAACAAACAAAGAATTAAATAACGCTCAAGCAAATATTTATAGACAAATTCTTTAAATTTGTATTCCATTTAATTCTTTATATTTTTTTAAATTGTCAAAAATTCTTAAAACATTTAACATTTCTATCATCCCAATTGTTAATAAGTCGTTAAATTCTATTATAAAAATTAGGGAAGGATCAGACTCAGAAATGGAACCGTTCAAATGTGGTGTACAAAATTGACTGTCTTGAATGTCCAGCGACATATGTTGGCCAAACTTAACGTACTTTTGAAAAAAGACGAGGTGAACACCAAACCCATTGTAATCAGTTATGTTTACTGATTGTCAGTTGTATATTCCTAATCCAAATGTAGAGTGTAGAAAAATAAATAGTACGTATAATGTTGTGAAAGAAGAATGAGTCAAACAATCGAAAAAAGAACTATCTTGCTTCTTTGTTAAATAATATGTTTTTTATGTTTATTATTATTACTATTATTAATATTATTATTAATATTTTAAAACATCAAGTAAATTATAATTTCTTAATTTTTACATTTAAAATTAAATTTTAAAACTTCACAACATTTTAGAACGGTTCAAGCTTTAATAACTGACCTGTTTTTCAATGCATTAAGGGTCACCGGGGGTTATATTGATGGTCTTCAAGGTTAACAAATACATTTATAAGACAAACTCTCATCCATTCAGGCAAAACATGCCTTTAAGGCTGATCAAACCTGTGAAGAAAAATGCTCTCACCTAATTTCAATGTTGACGTTTCTCGCTCTTAAAAGACAAAATAAATTAGTTAATGTCGATTTATTAGAAATAATAAATATTATTAATATTATTTTTTAATAATTTTCCGAAATTTCGAAAATACTTCAAAAATAATATTTGACTTATTTTTATAGCAACAAAATTAAAGGTCCTCCAATTGTGCCACTCTATTATTTCTAATAAATCGTCAATTACTAATTTATTTTGTCTTCTATAAGCGCGAAACGTCAACATTGAAATTAGTTAAGATCATTTTTCTTCACAGGTTTGATCAGTCTTAACAGCTATTGGATGAATTTTCATAGAAAAAATTTTTAACGCCATTTTTACTTTTTGCTCCACAATTTTTGTTTATGATGCGCGGACGACGAGTCTTTCTCTCGTGGAACAGAGTACGGAAGTGTTGTAGGCCAGTTTAACATTATTTGTTATATAAAAACCTTTATTTTCTTAGTTTTAACAATGTTGCCTCCTCATAGAAGAAGTATTGTTTTACCCCCAAATAATCAGTTGCAACTTATTCATCTCGACATATTTCGACCTCAGACATCAACATTTCTTTCTGCTCTATATCTCTGAAAACATAATAGTTTAAACAATGTTTTTTCATGAATTTATAGGTCTCTCATGGGGACAAATTATATCATGCGTTTAAACCTCATCGATCAATTCTGAATATCTTTTTTTAAATTTAAAATTTTTAAAAACATCGTTTTTGCGAAATTGTGTATTTTTTTAAAAATAATAATGTACAATCTTTCTTGGAATAAAAGAGAAAAATCAAAGAAGTTTTAAAAATAAATATTTATCATTCTTAATTGCGACAATATGTTTGAATGATGTTTGTAACGAGTAAACTTTCAACTAATAGAATATTTTGTAAAGTTTTACAGATCTTACTGCAGGCAGTTTTTCAACATTGTTCTTAACTATGATTGGAATTAGTATGATAATGATAAGTTTTCAAGGAGTACAGGTGAGTTACATAAGAACTTTTTTAAAATAAGGTTAGAAAAAGACAAACTAGTATATGATCCGTTCGCTCAAAGAACCACACGGAAAGAATTAATTTATTAAATTTTATTCAAATAGTTGATGAATCTCAGGACATAGAGACATTTGTATAAAACTTAAACTTGTCGACTAAAACTTAAAGACAGTCGATTAAAACGTGCAACACGTTGGTGAAAATTTGAGATTGACGTTTTAAAAATAAATTCAAACAACTTTTTAACGAACTTTTCGTCTTTTCTAGATCACACACATCCCATTTCCTTCCCACCTCATCACTTTCACACATTATATACAAACAGATTTACAGAATTCCTATGTTATCCTAATATAAACGCAAATTTTAATTTATTATTTTTATTATTTCGAACATTTCGTAAACAACCTTTGGTTACTTATTAATCAATTATTTCTAACTCTGTTTTACTACACCAGAATTTAAGTTTAATCGACTGCTTGACGATTCTTTATATTGTTCCTATGAATAAATATGCAATAATATTTCAAGCTTTATGAAAATGTCTCTATTTCCTGGTTTTCATTAACTTTTGAATATATTTTAATAAATAAATTTTTTCCGTGCACAGATGCCGACTTAGTTAGTTATTTCAAATTTTTATTATCCATATGTTTTACAACTAATATAGAATAAATCTGTTAAGTCTGAAGTTGATGAGCCTCATTTATAATTTTATAAAGAGTTTTAGCGCGCGTGAACTACTACTAGCGCGTTAATGCATGCACGGAGAAAAATTTAATTGTAATGATTACAACAGTTTATATTAGAGCTCGGATAAGTGGCGCGTTTTGGGGATGATTACAAAGAATGTATAAAGAATTAAAAAATTGGTTGGAAATAATTACAACAGCAGTTGTAATAGATACAAAGCATGGTTAGTAATATGTCGAAAAAAAATAATGGGACTTATTAATATTCATTTATGTTACCCAGATAACCAAGCGTACTAATCCAAAATACCCGGTATACCGGCTGTATACTTGCCATGTACACTGATCGCCAGATATGCTCACTTTTTAGGGGGCCTAGAAATTTTTAAAAATAAAAAAAATAGAGATTATAATCAATATATAATTTTTAAAATATTATAACAAGGTTTAGTCAAATCTCATATACATTTTTTGCGATTAATTTTGAATAATCTAAAATTTTTGAAGTTTACTTTGCAAAAGAAACTGTAATGAATAAACTAAAAATAAATTAACTTTCAAAGTTAAATTAGTTTTTGATTCCCTATAAAATGTAAAATTTGGGTAAATATACCTTTTGTTATTACGAATTTGGTTTTTGAGAAAACGAACCGCCGAAAAAACCCGTCTTCTACTTCAAAGCTGAAGATAAATTTGTTGAAAGCTCACCATCTCCTGTCCGAAATGCATACTTTTTCAAGGTTCTTCTACAGCCTTAATATTTGTGAGTCAAATACCTTTTTCATGATCAGACAGTTTCTACCAAACATTTTTGTATTTCAACACAATGCGCCGATATCTGGACTCATTTTGCATTAACAATTTGTTTCTAAAGATAAAGCATATTATTCGGTAAATTTTGAATCAGTGGAAAATTAGACACTGACGTCAATCAGTGAAATTTTCACTGAAAAATCAGGGAATTTTACAGATTCACCAATGAAATTCATTGAATGAATCAGTAAAATTTCACTGATTCAAATCAGTGGCTAATTTTTTTCTGATTCCCTAGTCAGTTTCACTGATTCAAATTTAAAGAGTAGTCCTATTAGTATTAAGGGTCTCTATATAATACTCTATACTTCCCGTATTGTTTTTTTTTTGTTATTATATTATATTATTAAATTCCACATCAAACAAATCTTATGACTATTCTAAATACAAAGAAAAAAATGTTATTCTGACTTAAACACAAATATCCAGAGCTTAAAACTTACATGTCTATTTTTTATCTTATTTATGTAATCTATAATAATTGAACATACATTTTAATTACAGTTTTCAAAATTATAATTTTTATTTTCGATTTCAAGCAAAGAAACTTCTGAAAATAAACTCGTCAGTGTGAGAGGACTAAAGAAAAATAAATTTTTGCCAATTCGTTAATGTGGGAGGGTTGACTTGTTATTCAATGTTAAGAACACAACACTTAAATTTACAATTGATTCAATAGACATTATTATGTTCACTGTGAAATTTTCGTTATATATCTCTTTTTATGCTGAAATTTATGCAATTCTTGTGTAGGTGTTTAGTTTAGTCTGGGAACTACTGCGATTTCAAAGACAGATTTTTTTTATATGGATTGAACTAAAAGGGTTGAATTAATTAACAAAAAGAAAATAAAACCAGTATAAAAAGTGTTATTTTAGTTCATTTAGGTACCTTGGGGCCTCTAAAAATGCCTGTGCCCTGGGCCTCAACTTGCCTTCAACCGGCACTGAATCAATAATAATTGGTTAGGTGTGATATTTGAATTACATTGTATTTAAAGATTTTCAGTTTTTTAAAGTAAAAGTTCAAAATAAAAAAGACCTTGTACATAATAGAAGGTAACAATGAATTATTATTATAAATTTCAAAAAAGTATAATTTTTTTGCTAAAATGTAATTACAATTGTTCTCTCCCAAAAGTGGTGTACTTTTTCATCGGTTAGTATATAAAGACCGTGAAGGATATAATTTACATGTTTACAAGCGAGCGATATTATGTATGCGTTGCGTTATAGCGTTTAGAATTTAAGTTAGATTTATGCGCATTTAGGTATATGGAGCAAAATTCCGGAACTGTCCAGAGCAAAAAGTAAAATTTATTTAAATTTTGCTAAAATGTTTCTATTGTTAGTGGAAGTGTAAATACCAAATATTTTTAAATTCCAGGAAATACTTTTTGAGTTACACAGTTTTAAAATATAGTTTTTTAAATTTATTATATTTCTTAGTAGATTGAATAAAAGTTAACATACATATAGTGATTTTTAAAGCTTTTTTTACAGGATATTCGATGATGATAATTGTTTTTTTGTAAAAAGAAAATTTGACCTTGAAGTTCAAGGTCAAAATGATAATTTAATTGTATCTCGAAATCAAATTTTTTAAAAAAATTTTAACCTATCTCAATGGAAAGCTTGACTTTTTTCCTATAAGATATGTAAAAATCAGAGTGGAACTCTAAATACTTTTGTCAAAAATTATCGTGCGCGCTTGAATAGCGCGACTTCAAGCGAGTAATCACTGGTTTCCCGAGTGCGCGTGTGTATTTAAGATGTATTTTTGACAAAACTACTTAGAGTTTCACTCAGATTTTTAACATTTAACATTTTTTTAAAAAATCCGATTTCGAGATACAATTAAATTAACACTTTGACCTTGAATTTCAAGGTTTAAATTTTTTCACAAAAAAATATTTATTATCATCGAATAGCCTGTAAAAAAGCTTTAAAATCACTATATATATATATTAAGTTTTATGCAATCTACTTAGAAATATAATAAATTTAAAAAACTATATTTTAAAAAAATTCTAAATTTTAAAACTATGTAACTCAAAAAACTATTTCCTGGAATTTAAAAATATTTAGTATTTATACTACCACTAAAAATGGAAAGACTTTAGCAAAGTTTAAATAAATTTTATTTTTTGACCTGGACAGTTCAGGAATTCTGCCCCATATACATTAAGGTAGAGTCAACTAGACTTTAATTATTAATAAGACTTATGTAAGCATTACAAAAAGTAGTCACATATCCGAGCTCTAATACTGAACTATTGTAATCAGTACAACTAAATTTTTCTCAGTGTGTGGTTCTTTGTGATTGCAATGTCGTGGTTTTTCTCATTTTTTAAAAAAATATACACTCGTTTAAAAAATATATTTTTTGTCATACTCGTACCATAAGCACGAATTTATGGAAACCAGCGATGCTTTAATGTTAATTAACCCTTAAAATTTATTTAAATTACTATGACGTAATATGAAAATTTAATACTGTTTTTTGCTATCTTTATACCAAAAATTTGTAGATCGTAGATATTTTGATCATCTGTATATATATTAGCACAATTTAAAAAATTTTGAATAAAATATTATTCTTCAAATTTTTAAGATTTATCCACATATTTTTGGTTTTTTTATGGTTTGCGATTTTTTACATGCAGTATTATACATCTGTAGAATTGTGATTTTTTTTATTTGGATCATGATTTTAATGCAAATTCTCAATGATTTAAATCATTATTTAAATAAAAGCGATTTAAATTAATTACAGTCCTGTGTTTTATAGTTTAAAAAATTTTAGATTTAAAGTATAATTTACTTATTACTAATATCATGTTTAAATTATTAATTTTAGTTTTTAATTATATTATTTTATGAAATATAAAAACATTCTTTTCACAGTATAAGAAAGCGAATCCACATCTTGAACATTCCACATTGTTTGTACAAGATTGTATAACCCGATACATATTGTATGAAATATTTAATTTAAATTAAAGGTTTTTTAAACGTTTCAAACCAATATTTTATCAACCGATAGGGGGGAACGAAAACGGCAGTTGTGCGCCTGCCGGAGGCAGAGTGTTTGACACTCTTGAAAGCAGGCGAATCCCGGTCGGCTGGATCAACTGCCCCCCTGAACACGTGGAGGTCTTTATTTGCTTCAAGTGCTTTGCATATGGAGACCTATCCCGGAACTGTAAATGCCCCGACGGGTTTAAAAAAGTCGGAGATGCGGCGAGCCGGGTCATATGGTCAAGAATCGCACAGTCGTCGAGCCTAAGTGCATTACTTGCACAGACTTAAGGGGTTAGACCACTGTAAAGCACAGAAATTAGACCTAATTTTAAGGTTTTTTTTACGGTTTCAAATCATGCAGACCGACTAACTTCAAGTTGTAGATTTAACTGCCACTGAAATATGTTATTCTTTATGAAAAATAAAGACACTCGTATTTTTTTATTTTTCAAAAAAATTATTTTTAACGAAGTTATGCGCATTTGAATTTTGAACCAGAAAACTCAAAAGAACAGTAAAAAAAATTTGTTTCGCTTGTAATTTTTTGGCTAATTTATATAATCAAATTATTTTTCTTGGGTCATTTGAGTGGTCTTGTATTCTTCAAAATCCTATTTGAAATTTGTAAAAAGTTTCAAAATTAACGAAATGGGGGGTGATTTTCTGAAAATAAATAAGGTCCATTTTCTCAAAAACCCCACCTTTTTTTTGTCTCAAAATTTTACCATAAATTCTTACTAATATGACAACTAATTCCCATAAGTTTCAAGCTTGCTAAACCATACTGGCAGCCAGGAGAATTTTTTTTGAAAAATATTTTTTTACTTGGTTTTGGATTGTTGGAGGGCAAGTTCAAAAACAAATGAAATGTTATGAATCAAACTGAAGTAAGTTTGTTTATAACCAACAAGTATAGATTTAAGTAAAAGCATTTTCACAAAATTTCAAACTAATATTACCATAGGTTTAAAACATTAAACCCTGTAAAATTTCTTAATTTTAATATCATTAGAACTAATTAATATTTAATTCTTAGAAAACTTCGAAGAAAAATTGTTTTTTAAATGTTACGATTCTAATGGGAGCGTACTTTCGAGATTTTCTTTAAAATCAATTTGTTATCATACAAAATATATTTTAAAGGTACTTTAATTTAAAAGATTACTTAAAAGTTTTTGCTAACAGATAATATTATGATATTAATTCTTGTGAATTTATAATATTAGATAATTTATATATTTCAATAGACTTAATATTGTATAAATTCCAATTTGAAGAAATAAAGATTTACAATTTTATTTTTAAGTACGTTTTAAGGTATTAAAAAGTGTTTTAATTCAAATTTATAAATGTTTTGAAATTTTCAGTATTTAAAAATAAGAAGCGTTTTTATACAGTAAAATTTGTAAATATATTTTTTGCATTTATTATAAATAACATTTCAAAATATAAAATAATTTTTTTTATTGCACATTAAACATTTATTTTAAGTGAACTTTGGATATATATATATAATTAGTTGTCATATTAGTAAGAATTTATTGTAAAATTTTAAGACAAAAAAAAGCTGGGGTTTTTGAGAAAATGGACCTTATTTATTTTCAGAAAATCACCCCCCATTTCGTTAATTTTGAAACTTTTTACAAATTTCAAATAGGATTTTGAAGAATACACGACCCCTCAAAAGACCCAAGAAAAATAATTTGATTATATAAATTAGCCAAAAAATTACAAGCGAAACAAATATTTTTTACTGTTCTTTTGAGTTTTCTGGTTCAAAATTCAAATGCGCATAACTTCGTTAAAAATAATTTTTTTGAAAAATAAAAAAATACGAATGTCTTTATTTTTCATAAAGAATAACATATTTCAGTGGCAGTTAAATCTACAACTTAAAGTTAGTCGGTCTGCATGATTTGAAATGGATTCAACCGGGAGCAAGATAAAATTAGATAAAACCCGGTTTTATTTATTATTATTAGGCATTTATTGAAGTATAAAAAAATTATTTTGCTCTGTTGAAAAAGTTAAAATGGCGGCCTAGATTGTCGATTTAAGAAATTCAGTTTTTTAAGTAGAGGTCTACGGCCTGTAGAGAATTTTTGTCAATTTTTGATGTAAAACAAAAATCCAAAATTTTTATGAATTTACAACTCAGAAGCTAGAGAAGTGCGTAAGGGATTTTGAAAAAAACGGTTTTTGTGAAAATGGCACACATTTGAATGAAAATTTCCAGTTTTTTGGTAAAAAATCGATAGAAAATTGTTAATAAAAATTTTTTTTTTACTAGAGAAAAACCCCTACCTACTTCCATAAAGAATGTTATCATGTAGCTGCATACCAATTTTTAAGTAAATCGGTCGAAAATTGTGCGAGAAAAGTTACCGGCCAGTTTGAAAAATGTGGTTTTGAGAAAGACGCGTTTAAAGTTTAAGGACATAGAAGTTTCTAGTGCACTGCGCTTAGTAGGGCTTTGCGCGGATTTAAAATTTAACTTTTAAAAGTGTTTTCTTTCTATAATGTTTATTGTTTCTTATTTTCAAGACCCTATGGCACCTTTTTAACCAAAAAATTCTTTTTTGATTTTTTGGAAGGTTCACAGTGGTCTAACCTCTTAAGAAAGAACGACTGCTCTCATTAGACCGGCAGCAATACCTGTCCAATATACATTTAAGGAGGAACTGCAGAAGCTGAAACAGGCAAGAGCCTAAAGTTTCTGCAGGAAAGACATGCCTCAAAGCTAGAAGAAGATTTGACAGTTCTAACGAAGATCCTCTGCTGAAGCAGGCATGTACAGAGGCCAAGAGAATCCTCAAGAATGAGATACGCGCAGCGAAAAGGAAGTGCTGGAAAGACCTAATCGGTGAAGTCGACAATGATCCATAGGGTCTAGCTTATAAAATCGTTAACAAGAAATTGTTATCGAGGCAAAAGACCCCCGGTCTGAACAATCCTAATTGAGTCCGGCAAAATATAAAGGCTTTGTTTCCCTCGACAGAGTCATGTCCTAGGATGGACTGGAGTGACTGTGATGTCGGTGAGGATGAACTCTTCATTTTTACAGAATTACAGAATGATAGCAGTTGGTAATAGTAATCGTTGCTTTATCCCAGATTCTTTTCGAATGCTACAACAACTGCATTAAGAGAGGAAAGTTCTTCCGCGACTGGAAAAAACAGAGGCTGGTTTCTAAGGAATGGAGACAAACCTCTAGATAAAGTCTCATCCAAGAGGCCTTTTTGCCTGTTAAATACGATGGGCAAACTTCTAGAAGACTTGGTCTGCAGATAATGCAGTCTCATTTGACCTGTGAGAATAGTCTATCTGAAAACCAATTTGGTTTCGGCAAAGGCCTGTCTACAGTAGACGCCATCCAGAAGGCGGTGGACCTAGCCAGGGAAGGAAAAGACAAATTTGGACCAAGGAGAGAAAAGGGCTTCTGCTCGTTGCAACTGTCAGAAGAATTAAAGCTCTCAAGAAGCTTCAGCCAACATGATGCAAACCACCTTAGTCAACATTACCATTAACCATTACCATTACCAAGAACAACAAAAGGTAATACTATTTTGTGTGATTTACAAGATTGTTTTACTAAATGGATTGAATTACGTGGGTTAAGAAAAGCTTCAAATGTTTCTGTAATTCAAATAATTAAAGAATCAATTATTTTTCGTTTTGGTTCTCCGAAAAAACTTGTTTCCGAAAACACTACACACTACATTGCAATCTAGTAGAACGAACGAATAAGTTAATTAATACGATGATAAGGCAGTACATCGAGAAAAATCAGACAGACTGAATTCTGGACGCGAACTTCTACCGCCTGGGAATCCTGATGTATGACCATGCGCCGACTCTACTGCTTTCGAGATTCGACTTCAAAGAGTTCGAGAGGCGCTAGATCTCGTTTGTTTGGATTTAGCAAAAAGTTTTTTAATACAACAACACAATTTTAATTTAAGAAAAAGACCGTGGTCACCAATTACAGACTTAAAAGTCTCAAAGAAAAATTATATTTTATCGAACAAAATAAAGGCGATAAATTATAAATTGCAGGAAAAATGTATAGAACCGTTTATAGTCAAGAAGAAAATTTCACCAACGATCTTCGATCTAACTGATTCAGAAGGCAAGACACACCGACACATACGTATAAAAGATTGCAAATCTTTTCATTGTGAGCACCCTTCCAGATGTCAATAATCTAAGGGGTGAAATCTGTTTACTGATTGGTTATTATACTTTCTAGGAAATATTAAATAGAATTGACTTACGAAAATATTTCTAGTCTACTTGAAATTTTCGTGACTACAACTTCTAAAATTTAAATTAGAAAAGTTATTAAAATTTGTGTTTGTAATGGAAGTCGACCAAGAGGAGTTGGACCGAGCCGTCGCATCAATAGTCAATTTGCAGAAGGACATGAAGCTGGAACACTTTGACTATTTGCAGAATCGAATACCAGTACCAGACCCGATACCGGTAAAAACCAAAGTCCAGGAAAATCTGCCGTCAACTGAAAAACCTTTCACATCAGAGACCATCGCATCGACACGACGGAGAAAATGCTGAGGCCACATTTAAAGACCAAGGTGCAATCTTTTCAAGGAAAATTAGAAATTTTTCAGGTGTCGAAGAACGTACCTTCCAAGAAGATACTGACTTCCGACTATTTGCACGTGGCGATACCCACTCTATCGTTAATAACGAAAATGGCATCAGAGAAGAGAATTATTAAAAAGAAGATAAAGTTTGAGGAAACTTTAATTAACCCAAAAATGATAAAGAAGCAAAGAAAAATGTCAACGAATCCTAAAAATATGAGAGGAAAACTTCCGTCTACCTGTCCAGTAAAGGAGAAGCCCGTACTAACTTCCGATGAAAATAATAATATTTTTTCTTCAAAGGCTCTCGCAAAAAGCAAAGCTGCTGTCCAAATTTTCAATAAAGCGAAAAAACCGCAATTTAGTAAAATTGAAAAGGTTTAACATAAACCTTCCTCTGATACCACCGATTCCGGATGATAACAACAACATATGTACCTGAACCAGGCTTTTCCAAGGTACCACCAGCACCTGTTCCAGAACATAAAACAGTGCCAGAAATCATACCGATTTTGAAAAAAAAAACACCAGCTTTAGACCTCGCATCATCAGTTTTCGACTTTGTGCCCGTTGACTAGAAACTACAAGGCCGTCCGACCGAAATCTTCCCGAAATCTTCCGCAACGGCGATTTCATCAGGGTCGGAGAACCACGAGTCGTGAGTAACCTAACTTGAAAGGGATCATTGTAAATTGTTGCACTGAATTTGTATATTTTTATTTTATTTTTCCGCTCATAGCTTCGCTCTTCCAGTAAGAGGAAAGTGTGACGAACCTCATAAGTGCACATTTTCATTTCACTTAGACCTGATTAATTATCAAAACATGTATTAAATTATAAACTTAACTTTAAGGTTCAGTCATTCTTTCGTCTTATTTTCTAACTGTCAAAACGTGGATAGCAGACGAACTTGCTAACCAGCCCACAGTGTGACCAAACTGGAATTTACTGTTCAAAACCGTCTAGAGCCTTCATTTTTGAACCGATTTTACTTTTCTTTATCTTCAATGAAAGAGTATAAAATTTCAAAGAGATTTGTCGAGCCCGATTTTTGAATTTTTATTTGTTTATATTAATTTGTTTATTGCAAAGTTGAACAAAAGTAGCAATTTTTAAGAAAATGTTATCTCCAGCGCCTATAATTAAATGATGCGTGCTAAAAACCATTTAGAAACACACCTAGAGTACTCCCTTAAATGTAAAAAAATGACAAAAGTGAACATTTAAATTTTATAAACAAATTATGTTAACAAATAATTAAGGTTACAACAAATTGTTAATGTCGACGAAGGCTTTGTTAGATTTTGATGAAATTGTGTACTCGGGGGTTTTCGGGGTCGCTGATTACAAATCCGTTATCAGTTTTTCAAAATTCAAAATAGCGGATCTAATATGGCGGACGACGTTTTAAAAATCAATCCAATTTGCTTGAAATTTGTTACTCGGGGGTTTTTGGGGTCGTTGATTACGAATCCGTTATTAGTTTTTCATAATTCAAAATGGCGGATCCAATATGGCGGACAAAGTTCTATAAATCAATCCAATTTGCTTGAAATTTGTTACTCGGGGGTTTTTGGGGTCGCTGATTACGAATCCGTTATCAGTTTTTCAAAATTCAAAATGGCGGATCCAATATGGCGGACGACGTTTTAAAAATCAATCCAATTCGCTTGGAATTTGTTACTCTCGGTTTTTTATGATGTCTGATTACGAATCCATCGTTACTTTTCCAAACTTTAAAATGTCAGATCGAATATTGCGGAAATAAAGTTTTAAAAATGTTTAAACGTTGGTTTTTTCATTATTATTATTTTTTTTGAGAGATTATAAAATGTAGAGAAGATTATATACTTTTTTTTTTACAATTTTATTTGTATATTCTTATTTTATTGTTGTAAAATTTATAGCAGTAATAATTTTTTAGAAAGTATGTTAGTTTATTGAAATATGCTTAAAAGTATCAATGTACATACTAAATTCTCTTGCAATTTGAAACATTTGATTTTTATAAACAATTTTTTTATAAAAATCTTATTGTTTAATTTTCTATTAATTCTGCATGGTGTACAAAGATGACAGACTGCCATTATTGATTTGAATTTTGCGGCAAAAGTATGAGCTTCTAATCTTAGCCGCCAGATGGCTGGAAGCTTCTTTACCTATAAGTAAGAACGATCTGTTTTGTTATATATGAACACTGACTTCCCTTCTTCTGTATACTATTTATTTTGTCTATACTGCAGGTAAGTGTTGAATTCTTATTTTTAAATCTATTGAGATTTGAGATACTTTTGTGGCATTTCTGTGAATGTGTGGAGATTGGTGTCATATGGTTTTTATTATTCTCTTCATTCAATTTTTTTTTAATTTTAAAATTATATTTACATTTCATTTTGGTTTTAATTAACATAAAAAAAATTAGAAAATAACTGTCTATTGTTGACAAGTTTTTGTTTATTTACTATAAGTAAATATTCTCTGTTCCTACTTTTACTGTTTGTTACTTTATGAAAGTATAAAGTTTGTGTTGTTCAGTGTTTAATTATTGTTTCTTTTAGCTTTTTTAGATTTTAAGGTTCAATTTTCATTAGACTTTCATTTTAATCATTACTGCTTAAAAAAATAGTACTTGTTTGTATTTTATTGGCTAATTTGAATCTGTCTTTTGATGAAGGTAGGTTTTTGTTTATAATTTTTCTCTGTTCTGTACATTTTTTTCGCTTTATGTTTTTTTTCATTTGTTTTTTAATAGATTTTAAGAATTCATTTGTCTTTAATTTTTTTCATTATAAATTATATTTGACTTGTATTTTTTGGTTTTTCTTCAAAAATGGATATCTTTCAAATATCCAAAAAAATATTTTGCGATTTTTTGACAAGTGATGCTTCCAGATCTTTAGACCAACTAATGCAGCACTTAAAGACTGTATGTAATGTAAAAGAGGATCATTTTACGTTTATACAGGATAAAATAAGTAGTCATTTTATGCCTCATTTTTTAAAAAAATGGAAAAGTGTCTTTTATAATAAAGAAACATTTTACTCAAGATTTAATACATGGATTAATTCTGATTTTATAGTGAAACTTGAAACAGAAAAAAAATGGTAGACCTTCTTCGGAAGAATTTGAAGAGAGTTCCACTTCTACAAAGAGAAGAAAACTAATAGCAATTCAAGAAACTTATACGGATACCGAAATACAAGAAGCATTCTTACATGTGTTAAGAAGCTCTGGAAGAAAAAATGTTGCAAATAACATTAAAAATCTTTTGTCTACACCTGTTACAGATGTAGAAAACGATACTTCAATCATACCATTCACTGCAGAGGAAGCATTAGCTTGGTTTGAAGAAGCCAAGTTAACAAAGTCTCAGTACCATCTAATTCATATCCAGTCACAATATAGAAATGCAGATATATTTCCTCCATATAAGCATTTATCAGAAGTTAAGAAGCAGTGTTGCCCTGATAAGATGATAATTACAGAAAAAGGAGTGAGAGTTCCTACTCAAAATATAATTGACCACACTGTAACACGTTTATTTCAAGATCCTACTATCAATGTGCCAGAGATGAATCGAAAACGTGCTTGCCCTTTAACAATACATGTTAAATACGGTTGTGATGGTACTTCAGGGCTTGAAGCACGTAAGCAAAAACTAGAAAATCCAGATATTTCCGATGAATCCATATTTACTGTGTCTATGGTACCAATATAATTATGCCTTGAAGACGGTAAAAATACTGTGCTTTGGAAAAATCCCCATCCATCGTCAACAATGTATTGCAGATTAATGCAATTTGATTGTCATCCTGAAACGAAAGAACACACCACCTCTGTGGTATCAATAATCAAGGACGAGATTAAAAATTTGAAACCAACAAGGGTTGTAACTAATACTGGGGTTCTTAAAGTAAAAGCAGTCATGCACTTGACAATGGTTGACGGTAGCCTAGCGAAATGAACAATTTAAATAAATTAAAAGGAAAAGTAGAGAATATACAGAATTTTGAGTTTGGACTTTCTACGCTTCATGCGTGGATTCGCTTTTTGGATTGCGCTCTTCATGTGTCTTATCGTCTCGATTTCTGCAAGTGGACTGCGACTACAAAAGAGAACAAAGATCTAATGGCAAGAGCTAAAAAGCGAATTCATGATGCATTTCGAGAAAAAACAGGTCTTATAATAGATGTTCCTAAGCAGGGTTCAGGAAATTCGAATGATGGGAATACTGCTAGACGATTTTTCTCTGATCCTGAACTAGCTTCTGAGATTACAGGGTTCGATAAGGAATTACTTACAAGATTTGCTTACATTTTACAAAAATTATCAAGTGGTACAACCACTGATTTAGACGAATTTGAAAAGTATACAAACGAAACAGCAGAACATTTTGTGAAACTTTATCCGTGGTATTACATGCCAGCCACTGTACATAAAATACTCATGCATGGATCAAAAGTTATGAAATGTTTTCACCTTCCAATTGGCCAGTACTCTGAAGAGGCAGCTGAAGCCCGCAATAAGGACTTGAAACGATTTCGGAAGTTTCATACTAGAAAAATTTCCAGAAAAGCTGCAAATGAAGATTTAAGTCGTAAATTGCTTATTAGTTCAGATCCCCTAATAGCATTTTATCGACAAATCTTACGCAATAACAAGGCGTTTGATGACGAATAGTTAAAAAATATTATATTTATTTATTTATTAATTGAAATCGTGAAAGTAGTTGATACTTTTAAAACTTACTTTAGACTTATAAAAAATATCCCGAAAACCTCTAAATAACAAACTTTAAGCGAATTGGATTGATTTTTAAAACGTCGTCCGCCATATTGGATCCGCCGTTTTGAATTTTGAAAAATTGATAACGGATTCGTAATCAGCGACCCCAAAAACCCCCGAGTAACAAATTCCAAGCAAATTGGATTGATTTTTAAAACGTCGTCCGCCATATTGGATCCGCCATTTTGAATTTTGAAAAACTGATAACGGATTTGTAATCAGCGACCCCGAAAACCCCCGAGTACACAATTTCATCAAAATCTAACAAAGCCTTTGTCGACATTAACAATTTGTTGTAACCTTAATTATTTGTTAACATAATTTGTTTATAAAATTTAAATTTTCACTTTTGTCATTTTTTTACATTTAAGGGAGTACTCTAGGTGTGTTTCTAAATAGTTTTTAGCACGCATTATTTAATTATAGACGCTGGAGATAACATTTTCTTAAAAATTGCTACTTTTGTTCAACTTTGCAATAAACAAATTAATATAAACAAATAAAAATTCAAAAATCGGGCTCGACAAATCTCTTTGAAATTTTATACTCTTTCATTGAAGATAAAGAAAAGTAAAATCGGTTCAAAAATGAAGGCTCTAGACGGTTTTGAACAGTAAATTCCAGTTTGGTCCCACTGTGCAGCCGCGCGCCCTGTTGTCCCTAAGTTGGATCTGCTTGCTTACAGATCAGGCAGTCAGCTTGGTTTAACAAGCCAAAGAACATCTCGGGCTATATCCCTCCGACTGCTCCAGATACCATCGTCTTCGTCCTCCAAGATAGGTAGCTGGAGAACGTTCTTGAAATTTTAGCATTGGTCCCCCCATGAAAATCGAAGAAACTAACTTTTACTTTCCTCTAGCCAAGATCGTCTTATGATTTGTCACGGTTCTCTGTTGAGTCTCTGACACGATAAAATTCTAGACATCTAGTACTATAACGTGACAGATTGATTCTGACACGTTATTTGTTCTCTCACTAACTCTCGAACGAATTTAAGAGGAAAATTATTGTTATTATTTGCTCCTCTCTTAGGAGCGGGCGAATTATTAGAATTTCCATGCTTTTCCGGTGTCGATTTGGTTAGAAAACAAATTACTAAAAATGTTTATTTTTTGTTACTTTTATCACACTATGCCGTCCAATGCATGGTCAGGTGATCCACAAAAATTTGCCTGCGTCGCGCCAGTTTTCGCCTAGAGCGCGGCCAAGGGATGTACAACGAGGGCGTCGAGCGGATGAGATACCCGCTCTTTGAGACTCTCTTGGCGAAAAGCAAGGGGACCAAATCACACAGCAAAGGACATCTATAGTAATCAAAAATAAGTTTGATTGCTAATCACCGATTAGAAGGAAGGGTGACTCAAGGGGAAACAAGGGAGAAGGCACATGACGAGTCCCGAATTATCGCCACCATCTTTCTTCCTGGTGAAGCCTTCGTCTTAAGTAGTCGTAGATTTAAGTGCACGCGTTTTTGTTTTAAGTTTTAACTGCCCTGATTGCGGATTTTTAAAAGTATTATTTGTAAAATTAGTGCTGAAAATTATTGGTGATTGCCACGGCGAGTCGTCGTTCTAATGGTAAGCATCTCGTTATTATTTTAATTGTGTATTAAAGATTTAGAATCGCCATGTGCTTCTGCCTGACTCAGGTCGGATCCTGTTTATTTAGACTAATTTATAAAGTAGACTTTCTCCTTTTAAAGCGATCTCGAGATGAGTAGTGAATATTTGAATATCAAAGTAACCTCCCTCTGAGGATTTCACAACTGTTCTTTATTAAAATAATTTAGTATTTTTGTAAACTATTATATTAAATTTTCCTAAACCTTTTTTTTAATAAATATTATTAATGTTCCTTTTTAACTAAAAACAGAGTATTAATTTATTTCGAGGCCAAATTTTACCTTTCCTCAAGAGGGCAAGAAGTTTTCCAGGAAGCATGGCAAGAGTTCCAAAAATTTGTTCGTTCGACGAATCACACCCGTCTCCGCACCAAATGAGCTAGCTGGTGGCATTTAACGAAAGTAAAATATCAAATTGTCGATAGATTTGATGCGACAATAATTAAATTTATTTAAGTATCCGAGAAGTACGAGTAAAGTCTCAAATTTTGCAACTTTCGACCTTCCTGTAAAATAATGCCGGAAATACGTTGAGAAGCCAAAATTATAACAAGGTCTTATTTTAAAAAAGACCATTAAGGTCTTTGACCCTCATGACAAAATGTATGAAGGTCTCGATGGTTCGACAATCTTCAATAGAGCAAGTCATAAGCAGGATCATTTTCTTCGTTGTAACTTTGCGGTTTCCACCGGCGAACATGACCTGCCTATCCGCGTCCCAACGCTTACAACTGAAGAGTGTGTGTTCTAAGTCGTTCACTGGAAACTTGCATTGCACACACTCCGGGCTGTCAATATTTTTGAATCGCTCAGGACATGACCCTATGCACCCATGCCCTGTGAGAGATTGAGTCATATAGTACGACACTACGCCTTGCTTTCTATTAATCCAGATGGCGAGTGTTGGAATCAGCCGATACGTCCATCTTGCCGATACATCATGTCTTCTCCCCGCTCCATCTATCTTGCCATCTATCGACTAGTCTGCTTCTCGCATTTTGGCGAATTTGGAACTTGGAGGGTCTATTATCTTCTGTATAGACAAAAGAATTGTTCTTCTTGAAAAGGAGGAAAATTTCCTCCCTTCCTTACGCTAAAAGATCTGACTGCGGGACTCTGTCAAGGACCTGAGCAGCACACGTCGGCACTGTTCAATAGGCCGAAATGATATGTTTCGTAAAATTTTTCTGCGCTGACAGTATCCTTCTACAGATGGTCTTGCTTCTATCATTTAGCAGGGTCGGAGCCCACACTGATGCAGCTTTGACAGGGCAACACTCGCCACCAGTTTTTTTTTTTGACTCAGAAGGCCCACCAATATTTGGCATTACACAAGCTAATTTTGCCGCACACTGTTCGACCTTCTGGCAATGCCACCGTTATGTGGTGTTTTAAATTCAGGAATTTATCCAGCTCCACTCCTAAGCATTTTATATGTTTCCTCCACTGGACCTCGAATCCGTCTAACTGGATACCAGGGGGTGTATAACAACGTCTGTCTGTGACTAGCAGCGCTTCGGTATTTTCCAGGGCCGTTTGGAGTCCTTTGTCCTCCAGCTAGCGATTTGCCCGTCTTAGACTTTCGTTTATCAATACCCCCAGGGCTTTTGCAGTTTCGGCAGTACACACGATCAACGCGTCGTCCGCAAAGCCGATGATCACCGCGCCTTTGCATCTGTTACTTCAGAATGCAGGTGTCACCCTCGTATATAACCCACCTGTCGGTAAGATAATTATCCATTATCCGCAACAGGTAGGGCGGTATTCCTTTGTTTTTCATCAACTGGGTAAGATCTTTCCATTGCGCTGTGTTAAACGCGTTCCGTATGACAATGGCTACCAACGCACAGTGGGCCAGATTGCAAAAAACCTGGCCAAAACCCCTAGATGTGCCTAAAACTGGCAAATATTTCTTATTCAGGGGTTTTTGGGGTCGCTGATTGCAAATCCAATGTCATTTTTTCAAAATTCAAAATGGCGGATCTAAAATGACGGAAATACAAAAAAAATAACGGATTTTCTCGTCTTTTCTCTTATAAATGCGAGTAGATTTATCCTTATCTGTAACATAATAAAAAATTAATATAAATTTTTGTTATTTAATATTCCAATATTAAGCAACTAAAAGTCCCTAATTTTAAAAATCTAAAAGTTTTTCTTTTTACCTTAAGGGCGTTTCATGGAGAATGACGTCACTAGTATGAACAAAATTGGTCCGTAAACTTTCTTTTAAAATAATAACTTTTTTGACAACAAACTGTATAGAATTACTGAGACTATTATTAAGAAGGTCCCTCTGACCAAAATTTGTTTAAATTTTACGTTAAAATTAACTGTTTTAATTTTCCGAAAATCAGCAATTTTTTAAAAATTAACTTTAAGACAAAAGTTAAACAAACTTGGGTCAGAGAGACCTTAATGATATTTTCAGTAATTCTATATGGTTTGGTGTCAAAATATTTAGTTTATTAACATAAATTTTACGGACAAATTTTGCTTATACCAGTGACGTCATTCTCCATCACATGAGCTTAACCTAACAAAAGTATAATGATTACTTGTTATTGTCTACATAATTTCTGAACACCCTGTATATACAGTACCGTGGGGAATTGTCAGTCCACCTATTTTTTAAGGTTTGAAAAACGTCTTTAAACGTACAACGTATAATTATTAAAATTTTTCTGTGTTTATTTCCTTAAAGAAGTTAAAATTTTGAGGAAAATAAGGCCTGAGTGAAGTGATTTAGTTAATTTTTCATTGAAATATGTTAAAAAATGTGGAATTTTTAATGTTTTACAAAAATTGAAATTACTCTTGAAATAATGAAGGTTTTTTAAGGCTCTTATGCTTGTTTTAAAGGGAATTTACTAGAGAATAACCACGTGATTATAGAGGTTATGTAAGAAGCACTCAAGAGAATATCAAAGAAAAACACTTTAAAATAGTCACATTACATAAATCACATTAAGGAGGGATATTCATCCACCGATAGAACAAGCACAGAATCAAACCAAAACACTAATTTCTACTATAACTATTCATTAATACTGACTAAAGTTACAAAGCACGTGACTTACTCAGGCCGTCATCTTTTTTTTTGTTTTAAGCGAAGTAAATATTATTTTAAATATAAGAAATTTTTATCTTTAACATATTATTTTTTTGTTTTAAACACAAAAATTTTTTATTGTAAACACAAAATATGTTTTGTCATAGTTTAATGTTTGTTTCTTGCTTTATATAAAGCATTCTTTGTAGTTTGATATTACTTTAAGTGTTAATTTACCATCTGTGCAAAACCGAACAAAACTACACTTCTCATTAGCTGCGCACAATTGTGAAAATGTGGGGCTATGAATTAGTCAAGAAAAAGAGACAAAAAAAGCAATATGTTTAGTAAACTCATTTAAGCACAAAAGTTTTAACCACTTCAAATATAACTCAACTTTTTGATAAAATAATATCATTCCCACACTCAAGTAATCACTTTTATAAAAACAAAACTACGATTGCAAATATATTTGTTTCCAAAAAATCGATAAACACGCATAATCACTGGAAACAACGCGCACATGTTCTACCGGAAGAGTAAACTAACGTGAAAACAGTGATGCCATATTGCATGCGCAAAGGCCTCTGCGCATTCAATATGTTTAAATCAAACATAAAATATATTTATTTCAAATCTAAAGACTTCAAACACAAATTTTGTTTAATTTTAACAAAATTTAGTTTTTAATCAAAAAAACAGAATATCACCTTTAAACATAAAATATATTACAATTAAAACTTCTGATATCTCTGATACATTAGAATTAAACTTAAAAATATTATTTATCCAATCAAAATCATCCAAATAAATACTTATATTTAAATGAAGAAAATATTTTTCTCAGTCTAGGTAAAGTTTTTTTTTGACAGACTAGGAGATGGAAATTACTTAAGAGTCACCTAGAAACGATATCATCTGATAACCTAACATCACTAACTCCTAAAAACCGCCCCAAATTAATATTTTCATTGCTCATCATTTTAATATACTCTAATGGAACTAAAGGTATAATTTGCAGATTGACTGGCAAAGTAACTGGCGTCTGCCATTTTCGATCCGCTATTTTGAATTTCTAGAAAAAAAGCTCAAAATCATAAACAGCTACCTGAAAAAGCCACGAAGAATATCTTTTAAGCAAATTTAATCGATTTTTAATTTTTGTGTCCGACATTATGGATCTTTCATTTTTAATTTTCAAAAAGGAAGATCAAATTCATAGTCAGCAACCCCAAAAACCCTTAAATAATTAATTTCAAGCAAATCCGATAGATTTTTACATTTTTGTCAGATATTTTGGATCCGCTATTTTGAATTTTGAAAAACCAACATTAGA
Organism: Ganaspis brasiliensis; assembly: GCA_037103525.1. Classification (NCBI taxonomy): domain Eukaryota; kingdom Metazoa; phylum Arthropoda; class Insecta; order Hymenoptera; family Figitidae; genus Ganaspis; species Ganaspis brasiliensis. Next base: position 355,873 of record JAZKLR010000223.1, on the reverse strand, counting down.
TTTGCATTCAGCGATCGCAAAAACTGTTAATTAAAGAGTTTGAGGGCAAGTTGGTTTTTTTTAGACTACTAATACATGAAGTTATTTTAAAATTTTTGAATTAAACGCCATTTTTTCGACATATTGGCATCGCCATTTTTAATTTTTAAAAAACGCCATACGGCATTCAAAAGTAGACAATCTTACAAATATTTTGAGCTATATAACTTTAAAATCGGTCAAGACCATTTTTGGACTTCCTTGTTGACGCGGAACGTCCTAGACATATAGTAATATATACAATAAATAATATATAGTGAAGTGAAGTAAAGTGAAAGTAAAGTGAATGTGAAGTGAAGTGTAAGTGAAGGGAAAGTGAAGTGAAAGTGAAGTTACAGAATAACACAGATTTTTTGTATACTACAGAAGACTAAACAAAATTTCTAAGATGGATGCTTATCCAGTTTCCAGAATAGATTTCATTTTGGATCAACTCAAGGGTGGAAGATATATTTCAACATTTGATCTCAAGAATGACTATTTGTAGTTTTAGCGCTCACCGATGGAAGCAGACCACTTACTGCTTTTACTGTACCAGGATTGGAACTTTATGCTATTTTGACTGCATTCCGCGCCTGCAAAGTTCCAGAGGCTTCTGGATCAGGTTATCACTCCAGAACTAGCTCCAAAAGTTTTTGCGCAAATAGATGACATAGTAATCGACACAGAAGGTTTTGAAGAACATTTAAGAGTACTAGAAGAAGTTTTCCGGAGAATTACAGAGGCTAAGCTTCGACCGAATCCTGATAAATGTTCTTTTGCAAGATCTCAACTGAAGTCTCTAGGTCATGTTGTAGATAAAAATGGATTGCATCCAGATCCTGAGAAGATTGCAGCCATCACCAAATTATCAGCACCAACTACGATTAAAGAGTAAAGACATTTTTTAGGAATGATTTCATGGTATAGAAGATTCGTGGAAAATGTATTAAAACTAGTTACACCTTTAACCTTATTATTGAAGAAAGAAACTAAATGAACCTGTGGAGAGGATCAACAACGTGCTTTTCAAGAAACCAAAGAACGGCTTACCAATGCACTAGTACTGGCTTGACGATAAGAAATTTTTTTTACAAACCGATGCTAGTCTCGAAAGCCTTGGAGTAGTTATTACTCAAGGTGAAGAAGAAACGAAAGTTGCAATAACTTACGCCATCAGAACATTAAATCCAGCTGAGAAGAATTATTCTGTCACGGAATTAGAATGCCTAGCAGTAAAATGGGGCAATTGGAAATTCAAACATTATCTGGAAGGTTACCAGTTTACAGTCATCACGAATCATCAATCATTAACATGGCTAGAACATATTGAGACGCTATCTAGAAGACTTGCTCGTTCAATAATGGAATTATCACAGTGGGATTTTGTAGTAAAATACCGAAAAGGCATCGAAAACCGATTACCTGACTACTTATCACGATGTCATTTACCTGTACTACAAATCGATGCAAGAAAATGTAAATGGTACACTCGCTTATTATCATCAGTTTAACATAATGTAACAGCGTATCCTGATTACCAGATAATAAATGGTAAATTATATCCAAATATTCTTCATACTTTGGATTTCAACGATGTTTCACCAGAAGATCAATGGAAGCTCTGCATCCCGACCGAAGAAAAAAAGAAGATTTTTGAACAAGTATATAATGTGCCTACGTTCGGACACCTTAGAATTGCCAAAACAATGTCTAGATTTTCTCAACATTATTTTTGGCCTGGAATGAATCGAGACGCAGCAGAATATGTGAGGAATTGTCTCAACTAGCGGCATCAAAAACCCACAGATACAAAATTTTTAGAAAACCCATTAATTTTTTAAAAATTCCTCCGCCATATTGGATCTGCCATTTTGCATTTTCACAAACTGACTTTAGATTCGTAATCTGCGTCCTCAAAACCCCCAGATACAAAATTTTACGAATAACCATGAATTTTTCAAAAATTGGTTTGGCATATTGGATCCGCCATTTTGAATTTTCATAAACTGACTTCAGATTCGTAATCTGCGTTCTCAAAAACCCCTAGATACAAAATTTTACGGAAAACCATTCATTTTTTAAAAATTGGTTTGCCATATTGGATCCGCTATTTTGGATTTTCACAAACTGACTTCAGATTAGTGATCAGCGACCCCGAGAACTTACCAGACTAGTAAAAATTTGGATACAGCTGTAAGGATTTTAAAAAATTGAACCGAATATAAACATTGGTTCCAATCACGGGAGCATATCAAAACTTTTTGCTTTTGAAAATTAATGTAGAAGGTTTGAGCTCTCTTTTAAACCCTATTTGAGATGTTTATCACGTCGCGTTAATTTTTGCAGCTGTTTGAAAACTGCCAAAAATGCCATCTTTTGACACTTTAAGCTGGAACTAGGGATATAAGATAAAAAAGTTTAACATCATTATGTATATACTTTTGTACGAAAAAGCCCGCTCAGGAAACTAATTTTTAAAAATTACTAATTTTCAAAAGCTTTAAGAATTTCTGCTGCTTTCCAGCATTTGGCCGCCAATTGGGCTATAGGCTAAAAAAATTCAAAAAAAAGTTTGATAAAAGTTTTTTAAGAGAAAGCTCTGGCAGCGAAGTAATTTCTGGTAAATATCAATTTTCAAAAGTTTTATGATTTTCTGCTGCTTTCCAGCATTGAGCCGCCAATTGGACTATGGGCTAAAAAAGTTCAAATTATTGATAAAAGTGTTTAAGAGAAAGCTCTGGCAGCGAAGAAATTTCTGGTAAATATCAATTTTCAAAAGTTGTAGGATTTTCTGCTGCTTTTCAGCATTGGGCCGCCAATTGGGCTATAGGCTAAAAAAGTTCAAAAAAAAGTTTGATAAAAGTTTTTTAAGAGAAAGCTCTGGCCGCGAAGTAATTTCTGGTAAATATCAATTTTCAAAAGTTTTATGATTTTCTGCTGCTTTCCAGCATTGGGCCGCCAGCCAATTGGGCTATGTGCTAAAAAAGTTTAAAAAAATTATTGTTAAAAGTTTTTTAAGGGAAAGCTTAGGCAGCAAAGTAATTTCTAGTAAATATCAATTTTCAAAAGTTTTATGATTTTCTGCTGCTTTCCAGCATTGGGCCGCCAATTGGGCTATGGGCCAAAATAGTTCAAAAAAATGATTGATAAAAGAGGTATTCTCAGAGCAAAAAGCCACCCTAAAAAAAAAGTTACCTAATGTTTTGGTCAATGAAATGTAGTGAAAAAACAAAAATTTTAAGTGGGTTCTTAGGTCTGTGTAATGCGTGGTTGCCATGTTATCAGGGGCCCAATTTTTTTGCAGAGTAATTTTCAACTGCCAATAACTTTTAACCGGATAAATGGATTTAAAAGTCTTATGGGTGTTTTTTGTGCAGAATTTCCTAAACTTTCAAATAAAATTACTCATTATTTTTATAATTTTATTTTTGACAAGAAAAATGCAAAAAAATGTTTGTTTTTTAATTTTTGACCAACACTCCCCCCTATGAACTTTTTCATAGCTACCTAGAAATGATCCTTATTTTATAAGCTTTTCAACCCCCTAAATGCCATTTTGGGAGAGCAAGATTTGTAGAAGCTATAGGTGAATGTGTGTTACAGTACACCTTACAAATTTGCATCCAGTTTTCTTTTATATAGTCTTAAATGATTTTAATGTTACCAACTTTCTATACTTGAATAAAAAAGTGAAAAAATAGTATATATTGTTTTTTCTACAACAAAAAAAACGATTTGTAAGGTGTACTGTAGCACTCATTCACCTATAGCTTCTACGAATCTTGCTCTCCCAAAATGGCATTTAGGGGGTTGAAAAGCTAATAAAATAAAGATCATTTCTAGGTAGCTATGAAAAAGTTCCTAGGGGGGAGTGTTGGTCAAAAATTAAAAAACAAACATTTTTTTGCATTTTTCTTGTCAAAAATAAAATTATAAAAATAATGAGTAATTTTATTTGAAAGTTTAGGAAATTCTGCACAAAAAACACCCATAAGATTTTTAAATCAAATTATCTGGTTAAAAGTTATTAGCAGTTGAAAATTACGCTGCAATAAAATTGGGCCCCTGATAACATGGCAACCACGCATTACACAGACCTAAGAACCCTGACAGAGGCGCTGGATGCCGCCGGCGCGTAAAAACGTCCAAAAACATCCAAAAACATCCAAACTGGATGCGGGCAAATAAACGATTAAAAAAACAATAAATGTTAAAAAAAATGATTGGGGATGATGAAGTGGGCCTCACTGAACATATAAAAAACAATTTCATGACAAAATTAATTGTTATTAATTATGGAAATATGTAAAAATGTGTGATAGTTTGGTTGTGCAAAAAACACTGACAATAAAGTTTCTCTGATTGAAAATAAACATTAGATTCATAGGCAAATTAAAAAAATATATTACCCCTACTGTTTGTTTACAATTTCCAATTGTTTAAACAAATTGTTTAAACAAATTATTTAAAAAAAATATTTTTTAAAACATATTGATATGAATCAATTGTATGAGAAAATTTGAGAACAGTGTGTAGAAAATCTATTTTTTAAACGCTGTACTTTGTTTGTAAAATTGTTATAAACAAATAACAGTTATTTATTTATAACGATTTTATGAACAAAATACAACATATACAAAAAATTGATACATACAAAATCTTTATCATTTTTCTCGCAGAATTGATTGGCAAACAAATTTTAAAAAAAAAAAGAATTTTTAATTTTATTAATAATTCCCTGGCAAAAATGTGGGCTATAGCGTGGACTCAATTGAGTCCGCCTTAGGTCCACTTTATGGAATTTGCTAGAAAACAAGTGGAAAATCAAAAAAATGATTTCCCAAATAAATTATTATAATAAAACTCATATTTTTAAAGCGATTTAGTAAGATATAAAAAGAAAAATAATTAATTTGCGGCTAAAAACATTAGAAAAATCCAAAATTTAAATAAAAATGATCAATTATTTATTTCTTATCATTATTGAAAGAATAATTATTTCATTTCTTAAGAACGAAATGTTACAATTAATTAAATTAAATTTGAAAGTAAACTAATTAAATCCAAAAAAATAAAATAAAATAAAAATATTTAACTACCGCCAAACTAACAATTAAAAAAAAAAAAAACTTCAATTACACAAAAAATAAAATTGAGATATAAGAATAACAAAAATTAAAATGTACGACAGTAGCAGACAGGAGCACAAAAATAAATTTGCACACAAAAATCTAATAAAAATCTAAAATAGTTGCTCATTCATAGAAATATAGAATTTAATTATTTAAATTAATAACAAAAATTATCAAACGCTGAAAACCACCCTAAATGATAACACTCGGAAAAAATTTAAAAGAATAAATATCAATTTGCGCAAAAAATTCTAAAAAATATCTAAAATGGTCAAACATACTCTGAAATATTAATTTTGTCCGTTTATTATACATATGGGTACTTTCTTGCAAAATTCTGCCTCGCCAAAAAAATTTAGCAAAATACACTAAAAATTTTTCAGCCAAAAATCACTTCTTTTTCATGTTTCTAGATCTAATTTCAAACTTTTTCATCTATTAACGAACAAAATTAAACAAAAATTAAAGAACTTACTTACTTTCTACTTGTCAAAAAATAAAAATTCTATCCATTTTTGCCTCGCCAGAAAAATTTGGCAAAATGCACAAAAAAATTTTCAGACAAATATAAATTATTTTCCATATTTCTAGATCTAATTTCAAACTTTTTCATCTATTAACGAACAAAATTAAAAAAAATTGACGAACTGCGCGTTACTTTCATCTAGTAAAAAAATGAAAATTCAATCATTTTTTTTTTCATTTTTTGACTAGTTGAAAGTAACGCGCAGTCCTTTAATTTTTATTCAATTTTGTTCGTTAATAGATAAAAAAGTTTGAAATCAAATCTAGAAATATGAAAAATAAATGATATTTGTCTCAAAATTTTTTTGTGTATTTTGCCAAATTTTTCTGGCGAGGCAAAAATTGATTGAATTTTCATTTTTTGACAAGTTGACAGTAACGCGCACTTCTTAAATTTTTGTTCAATTTTGTTTGTTAATATATGAAATTGTTTAAAATTAGATCTAGAAATATGGAAAATAATTGATATTTGTCTGAAAATTTGTTTGTGCATTTTGCCAAATTTTTCTGGCGAGGCAAAAATTGATTGAATTTTCATTTTTTGACTAGGTGAAAGAAACGCGCAGACCTTTAATTTTTATTCAATTTTGTTCGTTAATAGATAAAAAAGTTTGAAATCAGATCTAGAAATGTGGAAAATAATTTATATTTGTCTGAAAATTTTTTTGTGTATTTTGCCAAATTTTTCTGGCGAGGCAAAAATTGATTGAATTTTCATTTTTTGACTAGTTGAAAGTAACGCGCAGTCCTTTAATTTTTATTCAATTTTGTTCGTTAATAGATAAAAAAGTTTGAAATCAAATCTAGAAATATGAAAAATAAATGATATTTGTCTGAAAATTTTTTTGTGTATTTTGCCAAATTTTTCTGGCGAGGCAAAAATTGATTGAATTTTCATTTTTTGACTAGTTGAAAGTAACGCGCAGTCCTTTAATTTTTATTCAGTTTTGTTCGTTAATAGATAAAAAAGTTTGATATCAGATCTAAAAATATGGAAAACAATTGATATTTGTCTGAAAATTTTTTTGTGCATTTTGCCAAATTTTTCTGGCGAGGCAAAAATTGATTGAATTTTCATTTTTTGACTAGTTGAAAGTAACGCGCAGTCCTTTAATTTTTATTTAATTTTGTTCGTTAATAAATAAAAAAGTTTGAAATCAGATATAGAAATATGAAAAATGAATGATATTTGTCTGAAAATTTTTTTGTGCATTTTGCCAAATTTTTCTGGCGATGCAAAAATTGATTAAATTTTCATTTTTTGACAAGCTGAAAGTAACGCGCAGTCCTTCAATTTTTGTTTAATTTTTTTCGATAATAGATAAAAAAGTTTGAAATCAGATCTAGAAATATGGAAAACAATTGATATTTATCTGAAATTTTTTTTGTGCATTTTGCCAAATTTTTCTGGCGAGGTAAAAATTTATTGAATTTTCATTTTTTGACAAGTTGAAAGTAACGCGCAGCTCTTTAACTTTTGTTCAATTTTGTTTGTTAATAGATGAAATTGTTTGAAATTAGATCTAGAAATATGGAAAATAATTTATATTTGTCTGAAAATTTTTTTGTGCATTTTACCAAATTTTTCTGGCGATGCAAAAATTGATTAAATTTTCATTTTTTGACAAGTTGAAAATAACGCGCAGTCCTTCAATTTTTGTTCAATTTTGTTCGATAATAGATGAAAAAGTTTGAAATCAGATCTAGAAATATGAAAAATAATTGATATTTGTCTGAAAATTTTTTTGTGCATTTTGCCAAATTTTTCTGGCGAGGCAAAAATTGATTGAATTTTCATTTTTTGTCAAGATGAAAGTAACGCGCAGTCCTTTAATTTTTATTCAATTTTGTTCGTTAATAGATAAAAAAGTTTGAAATCAGATCTAGAAATATGAAAAATAAATGATATTTGTCTGAAAATTTTTTTGTGTATTTTGCCAAATTTTTCTGGCGAGGCAAAAATTGATTAAATTTTCATTTTTTGACAAGTTGACAGTAACGCGCACTTCTTTAATTTTTGTTCAATTTTGTTTGTTAATATATGAAATTGTTTAAAATTAGATCTAGAAATATAGAAAATAATTGATATTTGTCTGAAAATTTGTTTGTGCATTTTGCCAAATTTTTCTGGCGAGGCAAAAATTGATTGTATTTTCATTTTTTGACAAGTTGAAAGTAACGCGCAGTCCTTTAATTTTTGTTCAATTTTGTTTGATAATAGATGAAAAAGTTTGAAATCAGATCTAGAAATATGAAAAATAATTGATATTTGTCTGAAAATTTGTTTGTGCATTTTGCCAAATTTTTCTGGCGAGGCAAAAATTGATTGAATTTTCATTTTTTGACTAGTTGAAAGTAACGCGCAGACCTTTAATTTTTATTCAATTTTGTTCGTTAATAGATAAAAAAGTTTGAAATCAGATCTAGAAATGTGGAAAATAATTTATATTTGTCTGAAAATTTTTTTGTGTATTTTGCCAAATTTTTCTGGCGAGGCAAAAATTGATTGAATTTTCATTTTTTGACAAGTTGAAAGTAACGCGCAGTTCTTAAATTTTTCTTCAATTTTGTTTGTTAATATATGAAATTGTTTGAAATTAGATCTAGAAATATGGAAAATAATTTATATTTGTCTCAAAATTTTTTTGTGTATTTTGCCAAATTTTTCTGGCGAGGCAAAAATTGATTGAATTTTCATTTTTTGACAAGTTGAAAGTAACGCGCAGTTCTTAAATTTTTCTTCAATTTTGTTTGTTAATATATGAAATTGTTTGAAATTAGATCTAGAAATATGGAAAATAATTTATATTTGTCTCAAAATTTTTTTGTGTATTTTGCCAAATTTTTCTGGCGATGCAAAAATTGATTAAATTTTCATTTTTTGACAAGTTGAAAATAACGCGCAGTCCTTCAATTTTTGTTCAATTTTGTTCGATAATAGATGAAAAAGTTCGAAATCAGATCTAGAAATATGAAAAATAATTGATATTTGTCTGAAAATTTTTTTGTGCATTTTGCCAAATTTTTCTGGCGAGGCAAAAATTGATTGAATTTTCATTTTTTGACAAGTTAACAGTAACGCGCACTTCTTAAATTTTTGTTCAATTTTGTTTGTTAATATATGAAATTGTTTAAAATTAGATCTAGAAATATGGAAAATAATTGATATTTGTCTGAAAATTTGTTTGTGCATTTTGCCAAATTTTTCTGGCGAGGCAAAAATTGATTGAATTTTCATTTTTTGACAAGTTGAAAGTAACGCGCAGTCCTTTAATTTTTGTTCAATTTTGTTCGATAATAGATGAAAAAGTTTGAAATCAGATCTAGAAATATGAAAAATAATTGATATTTGTCTGAAAATTTTTTTGTGCATTTTGCCAAATTTTTCTGGCGAGGCTAAAATTGATTGAATTTTCATTTCTTGACTAGTTGAAAGTAACGCGCAGACCTTTAATTTTTATTTAATTTTGTTCGTTAATAGATAAAAAAGTTTGAACTCAGATCTAGAAATGTGGAAAATAATTTATATTTGTCTGAAAATTTTTTTGTGTATTTTGCCAAATTTTTCTGGCGAGGCAAAAATTGATTGAATTTTCATTTTTTGACAAGTTGAAAGTAACGCGCAGTTCTTAAATTTTTCTTCAATTTTGTTTGTTAATATATGAAATTGTTTGAAATTAGATCTAGAAATATGGAAAATAATTTATATTTGTCTCAAAATTTTTTTGTGTATTTTGCCAAATTTTTCTGGCGAGGCAAAAATTGATTGAATTTTCATTTTTTGACTAGTTGAAAGTAACGCGCAGTCCTTTAATTTTTATTCAGTTTTGTTCGTTAATAGATAAAAAAGTTTGAAATCAGATCTAGAAATATGAAAAATGAATGATATTTGTCTTAAAATTTTTTTGTGTATTTTGCCAAATTTTTCTGGCGTGGCAAAAATTGATTGAATTTTCATTTTTTGACAAGTTGAAAGTAACGCGCAGTTCTTTAACTTTTGTTCAATTTTGTTTGTTAATAGATGAAATTGTTTAAAATTAGATCTAGAAATATGGAAAATAATTTATATTTGTCTGAAAATTTTTTTGTGCATTTTGCCAAATTTTTCTGGCGAGGCAAAAATTGATTGAATTTTCATTTTTTGACTAGTTGAAAGTAACGCGCAGTCCTTTAACTTTTGTTCAATTTTGTTTGTTAATAGATGAAATTGTTTAAAATTAGATCTAGAAATATGGAAAATAATTTATATTTGTCTGAAAATTTTTTTGTGCATTTTGCCAAATTTTTCTGGCGAGGCAAAAATTGATTGAATTTTCATTTTTTGACTAGTTGAAAGTAACGCGCAGTCCTTTAATTTTTATTTAATTTTGTTCGTTAATAGATAAAAAAGTTTAAAAACAGATCTAGAAATATAAAAATGAATGATATTTGTCTGAAAATTTTTTTGTGCATTTTGCCAAAATTTTCTGGCGATGCAAAAATTGATTAAATTTTCATTTTTTGACAAGTTGAAAATAACGCGCAGTCCTTCAATTTTTGTTCAATTTTGTTCGATAATAGATGAAAAAGTTCGAAATCAGATCTAGAAATATGAAAAATAATTGATATTTGTCTGAAAATTTTTTTGTGCATTTTGCCAAATTTTTCTGGCGAGGCAAAAATTGATTGAATTTTCATTTTTTGACAAGTTGACAGTAACGCGCACTTCTTAAATTTTTGTTCAATTTTGTTTGTTAATATATGAAATTGTTTAAAATTAGATCTAGAAATATGGAAAATAATTGATATTTGTCTGAAAATTTGTTTGTGCATTTTGCCAAATTTTTCTGGCGAGGCAAAAATTGATTGAATTTTCATTTTTTAACAAGTTGAAAGTAACGCGCAGTCCTTTAATTTTTGTTCAATTTTGTTCGATAATAGATGAAAAAGTTTGAAATCAGATCTAGAAATATGAAAAATAATTGATATTTGTCTGAAAATTTTTTTGTGCATTTTGCCAAATTTTTCTGGCGAGGCAAAAATTGATTGAATTTTCATTTCTTGACTAGTTGAAAGTAACGCGCAGACCTTTAATTTTTATTCAATTTTGTTCGTTAATAGATAAAAAAGTTTGAACTCAGATCTAGAAATGTGGAAAATAATTTATATTTGTCTGAAAATTTTTTTGTGTATTTTGCCAAATTTTTCTGGCGAGGCAAAAATTGATTGAATTTTCATTTTTTGACAAGTTGAAAGTAACGCGCAGTTCTTAAATTTTTCTTCAATTTTGTTTGTTAATATATGAAATTGTTTGAAATTAGATCTAGAAATATGGAAAATAATTGATATTTGTCTGAAAATTTGTTTGTGCATTTTGCCAAATTTTTCTGGCGAGGCAAAAATTGATTGAATTTTCATTTTTTGTCAAGTTGAAAGTAACGCGCAGTCCTGTTAATTTTTGTTCAATTTTTTTCGTTAATAGATGAAATAGTTTAAAATTATATCTAGAAATATGGAAAATAATTTATATTTGTCTGAAAATTTTTTTGTGTATTTTGCCAAATTTTTCTGGCGAGGCAAAAATTGATTGAATTTTCATTTTTTGACTAGTTGAAAGTAACGCGCAGACCTTTAATTTTTATTCAATTTTGTTCGTTAATAGATAAAAAAGTTTGAAATCAGATCTAGAAAAATGAAAAATAATTGATATTTGTCTGAAAATTTGTTTGTGCATTTTGCCAAATTTTTCTGGCGAGGCAAAAATTGATTGAATTTTCATTTTTTGACAAGTTGAAAGTAACGCGCAGTTCTTTAATTTTTTTTCAATTTTGTTTGTTAATATATGAAATAGTTTAAAAACAGATCTAGAAATATAAAAATGAATGATATTTGTCTGAAAATTTTTTTGTGCATTTTGCCAAATTTTTCTGGCGATGCAAAAATTGATTAAATTTTCATTTTTTGACAAGTTGAAAATAACGCGCAGTCCTTCAATTTTTGTTCAATTTTGTTCGATAATAGATGAAAAAGTTCGAAATCAGATCTAGAAATATGAAAAATAATTGATATTTGTCTGAAAATTTTTTTGTGCATTTTGCCAAATTTTTCTGGCGAGGCAAAAATTGATTGAATTTTTATTTTTTGACAAGTTGACAGTAACGCGCACTTCTTAAATTTTTGTTCAATTTTGTTTGTTAATATATGAAATTGTTTAAAATTAGATCTAGAAATATGGAAAATAATTGATATTTGTCTGAAAATTTGTTTGTGCATTTTGCCAAATTTTTCTGGCGAGGCAAAAATTGATTGAATTTTCATTTTTTGACAAGTTGAAAGTAACGCGCAGTCCTTTAATTTTTGTTCAATTTTGTTCGATAATAGATGAAAAAGTTTAAAATCAGATCTAGAAATATGAAAAATAATTGATATTTGTCTGAAAATTTTTTTGTGCATTTTGCCAAATTTTTCTGGCGAGGCAAAAATTGATTGAATTTTCATTTCTTGACTAGTTGAAAGTAACGCGCAGACCTTTAATTTTTATTCAATTTTGTTCGTTAATAGATAAAAAAGTTTGAACTCAGATCTAGAAATGTGAAAAATAATTTATATTTGTCTGAAAATTTTTTTGTGTATTTTGCCAAATTTTTCTGGCGAGGCAAAAATTGATTGAATTTTCATTTTTTGACAAGTTGAAAGTAACGCGCAGTTCTTAAATTTTTCTTCAATTTTGTTTGTTAATATATGAAATTGTTTGAACTCAGATCTAGAAATGTGAAAAATAATTTATATTTGTCTGAAAATTTTTTTGTGTATTTTGCCAAATTTTTCTGGCGAGGCAAAAATTGATTGAATTTTCATTTTTTAACAAGTTGAAAGTAACGCGCAGTCCTTTAATTTTTGTTCAATTTTGTTCGATAATAGATGAAAAAGTTTGAAATCAGATCTAGAAATATGAAAAATAATTGATATTTGTCTGAAAAATTTTTTGTGCATTTTGCCAAATTTTTCTGGCGAGGCAAAAATTGATTGAATTTTCATTTCTTGACTAGTTGAAAGTAACGCGCAGACCTTTAATTTTTATTCAATTTTGTTCGTTAATAGATAAAAAAGTTTGAACTCAGATCTAGAAATGTGGAAAATAATTTATATTTGTCTGAAAATTTTTTTGTGTATTTTGCCAAATTTTTCTGGCGAGGCAAAAATTGATTGAATTTTCATTTTTTGACAAGTTGAAAGTAACGCGCAGTTCTTAAATTTTTCTTCAATTTTGTTTGTTAATATATGAAATTGTTTGAAATTAGATCTAGAAATATGGAAAATAATTGATATATGTCTGAAAATTTGTTTGTGCATTTTGCCAAATTTTTCTGGCGAGGCAAAAATTGATTGAATTTTCATTTTTTGTCAAGTTGAAAGTAACGCGCAGTCCTGTTAATTTTTGTTCAATTTTTTTCGTTAATAGATGAAATAGTTTAAAATTATATCTAGAAATATGGAAAATAATTTATATTTGTCTGAAAATTTTTTTGTGTATTTTGCCAAATTTTTCTGGCGAGGCAAAAATTGATTGAATTTTCATTTTTTGACTAGTTGAAAGTAACGCGCAGACCTTTAATTTTTATTCAATTTTGTTCGTTAATAGATAAAAAAGTTTGAAATCAGATCTAGAAAAATGAAAAATAATTGATATTTGTCTGAAAATTTGTTTGTGCATTTTGCCAAATTTTTCTGGCGAGGCAAAAATTGATTGAATTTTCATTTTTTGACAAGTTGAAAGTAACGCGCAGTTCTTTAATTTTTTTTCAATTTTGTTTGTTAATATATGAAATAGTTTAAAAACAGATCTAGAAATATAAAAATGAATGATATTTGTCTGAAAATTTTTTTGTGCATTTTGCCAAATTTTTCTGGCGATGCAAAAATTGATTAAATTTTCATTTTTTGACAAGTTGAAAATAACGCGCAGTCCTTCAATTTTTGTTCAATTTTGTTCGATAATAGATGAAAAAGTTCGAAATCAGATCTAGAAATATGAAAAATAATTGATATTTGTCTGAAAATTTTTTTGTGCATTTTGCCAAATTTTTCTGGCGAGGCAAAAATTGATTGAATTTTTATTTTTTGACAAGTTGACAGTAACGCGCACTTCTTAAATTTTTGTTCAATTTTGTTTGTTAATATATGAAATTGTTTAAAATTAGATCTAGAAATATGGAAAATAATTGATATTTGTCTGAAAATTTGTTTGTGCATTTTGCCAAATTTTTCTGGCGAGGCAAAAATTGATTGAATTTTCATTTTTTGACAAGTTGAAAGTAACGCGCAGTCCTTTAATTTTTGTTCAATTTTGTTCGATAATAGATGAAAAAGTTTAAAATCAGATCTAGAAATATGAAAAATAATTGATATTTGTCTGAAAATTTTTTTGTGCATTTTGCCAAATTTTTCTGGCGAGGCAAAAATTGATTGAATTTTCATTTCTTGACTAGTTGAAAGTAACGCGCAGACCTTTAATTTTTATTCAATTTTGTTCGTTAATAGATAAAAAAGTTTGAACTCAGATCTAGAAATGTGAAAAATAATTTATATTTGTCTGAAAATTTTTTTGTGTATTTTGCCAAATTTTTCTGGCGAGGCAAAAATTGATTGAATTTTCATTTTTTGACAAGTTGAAAGTAACGCGCAGTTCTTAAATTTTTCTTCAATTTTGTTTGTTAATATATGAAATTGTTTGAAATTAGATCTAGAAATATGGAAAATAATTGATATTTGTCTGAAAATTTGTTTGTGCATTTTGCCAAAATTTTCTGGCGAGGCAAAAATTGATTGAATTTTCATTTTTTGTCAAGTTGAAAGTAACGCGCAGTCCTGTTAATTTTTGTTCAATTTTTTTCGTTAATAGATGAAATAGTTTAAAATTATATCTAGAAATATGGAAAATAATTTATATTTGTCTGAAAATTTTTTTGTGTATTTTGCCAAATTTTTCTGGCGAGGCAAAAATTGATTGAATTTTCATTTTTTGACTAGTTGAAAGTAACGCGCAGACCTTTAATTTTTATTCAATTTTGTTCGTTAATAGATAAAAAAGTTTGAAATCAGATCTAGAAAAATGAAAAATAATTGATATTTGTCTGAAAATTTGTTTGTGCATTTTGCCAAATTTTTCTGGCGAGGCAAAAATTGATTGAATTTTCATTTTTTGACAAGTTGAAAGTAACGCGCAGTTCTTTAATTTTTCTTCAATTTTGTTTGTTAATATATGAAATAGTTTAAAATTATATCTAGAAATATGGAAAATAATTTATATTTGTTTGAAAATTTTTTTGTGTATTTTGCCAAATTTTTCTGGCGAGGCAAAAATTGATTGAATTTTCATTTTTTGACAAGTTGAAAGTAACGCGCAGTCCTGTTAATTTTTGTTCAATTTTGTTCGTTAATAGTTGAAATAGTTTAAAATTATATCTAGAAATATAGAAAATAATTTATATTTGTCTGAAAATTTTTTTGTGTATTTTGTTAAATTTTTCTGGCGAGGCAAAAATTGATTGAATTTTCATTTTTTGACTAGTTGAATGTAACGCGCAGTCCTTTAATTTTTATTCAATTTTGTTCGTTAATAGATTAAAAAGTTTGAAATCAGATCTAGAAATATGGAAAATAATTTATATTTGTCTGAAAATTTTTTTGTGTATTTTGCCAAATTTTTCTAGCGAGGCAAAAATTGATTGAATTTTAATTTTTTGACTAGTTGAAAGTAACGCGCAGACCTTTAATTTTTATTTAATTTTGTTCGTTAATAGATAAAAAAGTTTCAAATCAGATCTAGAAAAATGGAAAATAATTGATATTTGTCTGAAAATTTGTTTGTGCATTTTGCCAAATTTTTCTGGCGAGGCAAAAATTGATTGAATTTTCATTTTTTGACAAGTTGAAAGTAACGCGCAGTTCTTTAATTTTTCTTCAATTTTGTTTGTTAATATATGAAATTGTTTAAAATTAGATCTAGAAATATGGAAAATAATTGATATTTGTCTGGAAATTTGTTTGTGCATTTTGCCAAATTTTTTTGGCGAGGCAAAAATTGATTGAATTTTCATTTTTTGTCAAGTTGAAAGTACCGCACAGTGCTGTTAATTTTTGTTCAATTTTGTTCGTTAATAGTTGAAATAGTTTAAAATTATATCTAGAAATATGGAAAATAATTTATATTTGTTTGAAAATTTTTTTGTGTATTTTGCCAAATTTTTCTGGCGAGGCAAAAATTGATTGAATTTTCATTTTTTGACTAGATGAATGAAACGCGCAGTCCTTTAATTTTTATTCAATTCTGTTCGTTAATAGATAAAAAAGTTTGAAATCAGATCTAGAAATATGAAAAATAAATGATATTTGTCTGAAAATTTTTTTGTGTATTTTGCCAAATTTTTCTAGCGAGACAAAAATTGATTGAATTTTAATTTTTTGACTAGTTGAAAGTAACGCGCAGACCTTTAATTTTTGTTCAATTTTGTTCGTTAATAGATAAAAAAGTTTGAAATCAGATCTAGAAAAATGGAAAATAATTGATATTTGTCTGAAAATTTGTTTGTGCATTTTGCCAAATTTTTCTGGCGAGGCAAAAATTGATTGAATTTTCATTTTTTGACAAGTTGAAAGTAACGCGCAGTTCTTTAATTTTTCTTCAATTTTGTTTGTTAATATATGAAATAGTTTAAAATTATATCTAGAAATATGGAAAATAATTTATATTTGTCTGAAAATTTTTTTGTGTATTTTGCCAAATTTTTCTGGCGAGGCAAAAATTGATTGAATTTTCATTTTTTGACTAGTTGAATGTAACGCGCAGTCCTTTAATTTTTATTCAATTTTGTTCGTTAATAGATAAAAAAGTTTGAAATCAGATCTAGAAATAGGGAAAATAATTTATATTTGTCTGAAAATTTTTTTGTGTATTTTGCCAAATTTTTCTAGCGAGACAAAAATTGATTGAATTTTAATTTTTTGACTAGTTGAAAGTAACGCGCAGACCTTTAATTTTTGTTCAATTTTGTTCGTTAATAGATAAAAAAGTTTGAAATCAGATCTAGAAATATGGAAAATAATTGATATTTGTCTGAAAATTTGTTTGTGCATTTTGCCAAATTTTTCTGGCGAGGCAAAAATTTATTGAATTTTCATTTTTTGTCAAGTTGAAAGTAACGCGCAGTCCTGTTAATTTTTGTTCAATTTTGTTCGTTAATAGTTGAAATAGTTTAAAATTATATCTAGAAATATGGAAAATAATTTATATTTGTTTGAAAATTTTTTTGTGTATTTTGCCAAATTTTTCTGGCGAGGCAAAAATTGATTGAATTTTCATTTTTTGACAAGTTGAAAGTAACGCGCAGTTCTTTAATTTTTCTTCAATTTTGTTTGTTAATATATGAAATGGTTTGAATTTAGATCTATAAATATGGAAAATAATTGATATTTGTCTAAAAATTTGTTTGTGCATTTTGCCAAATTTTTCTGGCGAGGCAAAAATTGATTGAATTTTCATTTTTTGACAAGGTGAAAGTAACGCGCAGTCCTTTAATTTTTATTCAATTTTGTTCTTTAATAGATAAAAAAGTTTGAAATCAGATCTAGAAATATGAAAAATAAATGATATTTGTCTGAAAATTTTTTTGTGTATTTTGCCAAATTTTTCTGGCGAGGCAAAAATTGATTGAATTTTCATTTTTTGACAAGTTGAAAGTAACGCGCAGTTCTTTAAATTTTCTTCAATTTTGTTTGTTAATATATGAAATTGTTTGAAATTAGATCTAGAAATATGGAAAATAATTGATATTTGTCTAAAAATTTGTTTGTGCATTTTGCCAAATTTTTCTGGCGAGGCAAAAATTGATTGAATTTTCATTTTTTGACAAGTTGAAAGTAACGCGCAGTCCTTCAATTTTTGTTCAATTTATTTCGTTAATAGATGAAATAGTTTATAATTATATCTAGAAATATGGAAAATAATTAATATTTGTCTAAAAATTTGTTTGTGCATTTTGCCAAATTTTTCTGGCGAGGCAAAAATTGATTGAATTTTCATTTTTTGACTAGTTGAATGTAACGCGCAGTCCTTCAATTTTTATTCAATTTTGTTCGTTAATAGATAAAAAAGTTTGAAATCAGATTTAGAAATATAAGAAATAAATGATATTTGTCTGAAAATTTTTTTGTGTATTTTGCCAAATTTTTCTGGCGAGGCAAAAATTGATTGAATTTTCTTTTTTTGACAAGTTGAAAGTGACGCGCAGTTCTTTAATTTTTCTTCAATTTTGTTTGTTAATATATGAAATTGTTTGAAATTAGATCTAGAAATATGGAAAATAATTGATATTTGTCTGAAAATTTGTTTGTGCATTTTGCCAAATTTTTCTTGCTAGGCAAAAATTGATTGAATTTTCATTTTTTGACTAGGTGAAAGTAACGCGCAGTCCTTTAATTTTTATTCAATTTTGTTCGTTAATAGATAGAAAAGTTTGAAATCAGATCTAGAAATATGAAAAATAAATGATATTTGTCTGAAAATTTTTTTGTGTATTTTGCCAAATTTTTCTGGCGAGGCAACAATTGATTGAATTTTCATTTTTTGTCAAGATGAAAGTAACGCGCAGTCCTTCAATTTTTGTTCAATTTATTTCGTTAATAGATGAAATAGTTTATAATTATATCTAAAAATATAGAAAATAATTTATATTTGTCTGAAAATTTTTTTGTGTATTTTGCCAAATTTTTCTGGCGAGGCAAAAATTGATTGAATTTTCATTTTTTGACTAGTTGAATGTAACGCGCAGTCCTTTAATTTTTATTCAATTTTGTTCGTTAATAGATAAAAAAGTTTGAAATCAGATCTAGAAATATGGAAAATAATTTATATTTGTCTGAAAATTTTTTTGTGTATTTTGCCAAATTTTTCTAGCGAGGCAAAAATTGATTGAATTTTCATTTTTTGACTAGTTGAAAGTAACGCGCAGACCTTTGATTTTTATTCAATTTTGTTCGTTAATATATGAAATTGTTTAAAATTAGATCTAGAAATATGGAAAATAATTTATATTTGTCTGAAAATTTTTTTGAGTATTTTGCCAAATTTTTCTGGCGAGGCAAAAATTGATTGAATTTTCATTTTTTGTCAAGTTGAAAGTACCGCACAGTGCTGTTAATTTTTGTTCAATTTTGTTCGTTAATAGTTGAAATAGTTTAAAATTATATCTAGAAATATGGAAAATAATTTATATTTGTTTGAAAATTTTTTTGTGTATTTTGCCAAATTTTTCTGGCGAGGCAAAAATTAATTGAATTTTCATTTTTTGACTAGGTGAAAGTAACGCGCAGTCCTTTAATTTTAATTCAATTTTGTTCGTTAATAGATGAAATAGTTTAAAATTATATCTAGAAATAGGGAAAATAATTTATATTTGTCTGAAAATTTTTTTGTGTATTTTGCCAAATTTTTCTAGCGAGACAAAAATTAATTGAATTTTAATTTTTTGACTAGTTGAAAGTAACGCGCAGACCTTTAATTTTTATTCAATTTTGTTCGTTAATAGATAAAAAAGTTTGAAATCAGATCTAGAAAAATGGAAAATAATTGATATTTGTCTGAAAATTTGTTTGTGCATTTTGCCAAATTTTTCTGGCGAGGCAAAAATTGATTGAATTTTCATTTTTTGACAAGTTGAAAGTAACGCGCAGTTCTTTAATTTTTCTTCAATTTTGTTTGTTAATATATGAAATAGTTTAAAATTATATCTAGAAATATGGAAAATAATTTATATTTGTCTGAAAATTTTTTTGTGTATTTTGCCAAATTTTTCTGGCGAGGCAAAAATTGATTGAATTTTCATTTTTTGACTAGTTGAATGTAACGCGCAGTCCTTTAATTTTTATTCAATTTTGTTCGTTAATAGATAAAAAAGTTTGAAATCAGATCTAGAAAAATGGAAAATAATTGATATTTGTCTGAAAATTTGTTTGTGCATTTTGCCAAATTTTTCTGGCGAGGCAAAAATTTATTGAATTTTCATTTTTTGTCAAGTTGAAAGTAACGCGCAGTCCTGTTAATTTTTGTTCAATTTTGTTCGTTAATAGTTGAAATAGTTTAAAATTATATCTAGAAATATGGAAAATAATTTATATTTGTTTGAAAATTTTTTTGTGTATTTTGCCAAATTTTTCTGGCGAGGCAAAAATTGATTGAATTTTCATTTTTTGACAAGTTGAAAGTAACGCGCAGTTCTTTAATTTTTCTTCAATTTTGTTTGTTAATATATGAAATTGTTTCAAATTAGATCTAGAAATATGGAAAAAAATTGATATTTGTCTGAAAATTTGTTTGTGCATTTTGCCAAATTTTTCTGGCGAGGCAAAAATTGATTGAATTTTCATTTTTTGACTAGTTGAATGAAACGCGCAGTCCTTTAATTTTTATTCAATTCTGTTCGTTAATAGATAAAAAAGTTTGAAATCAGATCTAGAAATATGAAAAATAAATGAAATTTGTCTGAAAATTTTTTTGTGTATTTTGCCAAATTTTTCTGGCGAGGCAAAAATTGATTGAATTTTCATTTTTTGACAAGTTGAAAGTAACGCGCAGTTCTTTAATTTTTCTTCAATTTTGTTTGTTAATATATGCAATTGTTTGAATTTAGATCTATAAATATGGAAAATAATTGATATTTGTCTAAAAATTTGTTTGTGCATTTTCCAAATTTTTCTGGCGAGGCAAAAATTGATTGAATTTTCATTTTTTGACTAGTTGAATGTAACGCGCAGTCTTTAAATTTTTTTTCAATTTATTTCGTTAATAGATGAAATAGTTTAAAATTATATCTAGAAATATGGAAAATAATTTATATTTGTCTGAAAATTTTTTTGTGTATTTTGCCAAATTTTTCTGGCGAGGCAAAAATTGATTGAATTTTCATTTTTTGACTAGTTGAATGAAACGCGCAGTCCTTCAATTTTTGTTCAATTTATTTCGTTAATAGATGAAATAGTTTAAAATTATATCTAGAAATATGGAAAATAATTTATATTTGTCTGAAAATTTTTTTGTGTATTTTGCCAAATTTTTCTGGCGAGGCAAAAATTGATTAAATTTTCATTTTTTGACAAGTTGAAAGTAACGCGCAGTTCTTTAATTTTTCTTCAATTTTGTTTGTTAATATATGAAATTGTTTCAAATTAGATCTTGAAATATGGAAAATAATTGATATTTGTCTGAAAATTTGTTTGTGCATTTTGCCAAATTTTTCTGGCGAGGCAAAAGTTTATTGAATTTTCATTTTTTGTCAAGTTGAAAGTAACGCGCAGTCCTGTTAATTTTTGTTCAATTTTTTTCGTTAATAGATGAAATAGTTTAAAATTTTATCTAGAAATATGAAAAATAATTTATATTTGTCTGAAAATTTTTTTGTGTATTTTGCCAAATTTTTTTGGCGAGGCAAAAATTGATTGAATTTTCATTTTTTGACTAGTTGAAAGTAACGCGCAGACCTTTAATTTTTATTCAATTTTGTTCGTTAATAGATAAAAAAGTTTGAAATCAGATCTAGAAAAATGGAAAATAATTTATATTTGTCTGAAAATTTTTTTGTGTATTTTGCCAAATTTTTCTGGCGAGGCAAAAATTGATTGAATTTTCATTTTTTGACAAGTTGAAAGTAACGCGCAGTTCTTTAATTTTTCTTTAATTTTGTTTGTTAATATATGAAATTGTTTGAAATTAGATCTAGAAATATGGAAAATAATTGATATTTGTCGGAAAATTTGTTTGTGCATTTTGCCAAATTTTTCTGGCGAGGCAAAAATTGATTGAATTTTCATTTTTTGACAAGTTGAAAGTAACGCGCAGTTCTTTAATTTTTCTTCAATTTTGTTTGTTAATATATGCAATTGTTTGAATTTAGATCTATAAATATGGAAAATAATTGATATTTGTCTAAAAATTTGTTTGTGCATTTTGCCAAATTTTTCTGGCGAGGCAAAAATTGATTGAATTTTCATTTTTTGACTAGTTGAATGTAACGCGCAGTCCTTTAATTTTTATTCAATTTTGTTCGTTAATAGATAAAAAAGTTTGAAATCAGATCTAGAAATATAGAAAATAATTTATATTTGTCTGAAAATTTTTTTGTATATTTTGCCAAATTTTTCTAGCGAGGCAAAAATTGATTGAATTTTCATTTTTTGACTAGTTGAAAGTAACGCGCAGACCTTTAATTTTTATTCAATTTTGTTCGTTAATAGATAAAAAAGTTTGAAATCAGATCTAGAAAAATGGAAAATAATTTATATTTGTCTGAAAATTTTTTGTGTATTTTGCCAAATTTTTCTGGCGAGGCAAAAATTGATGAATTTTCATTTTTTGACAAGTTGAAAGTAACGCGCAGTCCTTTAATTTTTCTTCAATTTTGTTTGTTAATATATGAAATTGTTTGAAATTAGATCTAGAAATATGGAAAATAATTGATATTTGTCTGAAAATTTGTTTGTGCATTTTGCTAAATTTTTCTGGCGAGGCAAAAATTGATTGAATTTTCATTTTTTGACTAGGTGAAAGTAACGCGCAGTCCTTTAATTTTTATTCAATTTTGTTGGTTAATAGATAAAAAAGTTTGAAATCAGATCTAGAAATATGAAAAATAAATGATATTTGTCTGAAAATTTTTTTGTGTATTTTGCCAAATTTTTCTGGCGAGGCAACAATTGATTGAATTTTCATTTTTTGTCAAGATGAAAGTAACGCGCAGTCCTTCAATTTTTGTTCAATTTATTTCGTTAATAGATGAAATAGTTTAAAATTATATCTAGAAATATGGAAAATAATTTATATTTGTCTGAAAATTTTTTTGTGTATTTTGCCAAATTTTTCTGGCGAGGCAAAAATTGATTGAATTTTCATTTTTTGACAAGTTGAAAGTAACGCGCAGTTCTTTAATTTTTCTTCAATTTTGTTTGTTAATATATGAAATTGTTTGAAATTAGATCTAGAAATATGGAAAATAATTGATATTTGTCTGAAAATTTGTTTGTGCATTTTGCCAAATTTTTCTGGCGAGGCAAAAATTGATTGAATTTTCATTTTTTGACAAGTTGAAAGTAACGCGCAGTTCTTTAATTTTTCTTCAATTTTGTTTGTTAATATATGAAATTGTTTGAAATTAGATCTAGAAATATGGAAAATAATTGATATTTGTCTGAAAATTTGTTTGTGCATTTTGCCAAATTTTTCTGGCGAGGCAAAAATTGATTGAATTTTCATTTTTTGACAAGTTGAAAGTAACGCGCAGTTCTTTAATTTTTCTTCAATTTTGTTTGTTAATATATGAAATTGTTTGAAATTAGATCTAGAAATATGAAAAATAATTGATATTTGTCTGAAAATTTGTTTGTGCATTTTGCCAAATTTTTCTGGCGAGGCAAAAATTGATTGAATTTTCATTTTTTGACTAGGTGAAAGTAACGCGCAGTCCTTTAATTTTTATTCAATTTTGTTCGTTAATAGATAAAAAAGTTTGAACTCAGATCTAGAAATATGAAAAATAAATGATATTTGTCTGAAAATTTTTTTGTGTATTTTGCCAAATTTTTCTGGCGAGGCAACAATTGATTGAATTTTCATTTTTTGTCAAGATGAAAGTAACGCGCAGTCCTTCAATTTTTGTTCAATTTATTTCGTTAATAGATGAAATAGTTTAACATTATATCTAGAAATATGCAAAATAATTTATATTTGTCTGAAAATTTTTTTGTGTATTTTGCCAAATTTTTCTGGCGAGGCAAAAATTGATTGAATTTTCATTTTTTGACTAGTTGAATGTAGCGCGCAGTCCTTTAATTTTTCTTCAATTTTGTTTGTTAATATATGAAATTGTTTGAAATTAGATCTAGAAATATGGAAAATAATTGATATTTGTCTGAAAATTTGTTTGTGCATTTTGCCAAATTTTTCTGGCGAGGCAAAAATTGATTGAATTTTCATTTTTTGACTAGGTGAAAGTAACGCGCAGTCCTTTAATTTTTATTCAATTTTGTTCGTTAATCGATAAAAAAGTTTGAAATCAGATCTAGAAATATGAAAAATAAATGATATTTGTCTGAAAATTTTTTTGTGTATTTTGCCAAATTTTTCTGGCGAGGCAACAATTGATTGAATTTTCATTTTTTGTCAAGATGAAAGTAACGCGCAGTCCTTCAATTTTTGTTCAATTTATTTCGTTAATAGATGAAATAGTTTAAAATTATATCTAGAAATATGGAAAATAATTTATATTTGTCTGAAAATTTTTTTGTGTATTTTGCCAAATTTTTCTGGCGAGGCAAAAATTGATTGAATTTTCATTTTTTGACTAGTTGAATGTAGCGCGCAGTCCTTTAATTTTTATTCAATTTTGTTCGTTAATAGATAAAAAAGTTTGAAATCAGATCTAGAAATATGGAAAATAATTTATATTTGTCTGAAAATTTTTTTGTGTATTTTGCCAATTTTTTCTGGCGAGGCAAAAATTGATTGAATTTTCATTTTTTGACAAGTTGAATGTAACGCGCAGTTCTTTAATTTTTCTTCAATTTTGTTTGTTAATATATGAAATTGTTTGAAATTAGATCTAGAAATATGGAAAATAATTGATATTTGTCTGAAAATTTGTTTGTGCATTTTGCCAAATTTTTCTGGCGAGGCAAAAATTGATTGAATTTTCATTTTTTGACAAGTTGAAAGTAACGCGCAGTTCTTTAATTTTTCTTCAATTTTGTTTGTTAATATATGAAATTGTTTGAAATTAGATCTAGAAATATGGAAAATAATTGATATTTGTCTGAAAATTTGTTTGTGCATTTTGCCAAATTTTTCTGGCGAGGCAAAAATTGATTGAATTTTCATTTTTTGACAAGTTGAAAGTAACGCGCAGTTCTTTAATTTTTATTCAATTTTGTTTGTTAATATATGCAATTGTTTGAATTTAGATCTATAAATATGGAAAATAATTGATATTTGTCTAAAAATTTGTTTGTGCATTTTCCAAATTTTTCTGGCGAGGCAAAAATT
Organism: Ganaspis brasiliensis; assembly: GCA_037103525.1. NCBI lineage: Eukaryota > Metazoa > Arthropoda > Insecta > Hymenoptera > Figitidae > Ganaspis > Ganaspis brasiliensis. The sequence goes on along the minus strand of JAZKLR010000223.1, from coordinate 331,129 downwards.
GATTGAATTTTCATTTTTTGACTAGTTGAATGTAACGCGCAGTCCTTCAATTTTTGTTCAATTTATTTTGTTAATAGATGAAATAGTTTAAAATTATATCTAGAAATATGGAAAATAATTTATATTTGTCTGAAAATTTTTTGGTGTATTTTGCCAAATTTTTCTGGCGAGGCAAAAATTGATTGAATTTTCATTTTTTGACTAGTTGAATGAAACGCGCAGTCCTTTAATTTTTATTCAATTCTGTTCGTTAATAGATAAAAAAGTTTGAAATCAGATCTAGAAATATGAAAAATAAATTATATTTGTCTGAAAATTTTTTTGTGTATTTTGCCAAATTTTTCTGGCGAGGCAAAAATTGATTGAATTTTCATTTTTAGTCAAGTTGAAAGTACCGCGCAGTCCTGTTAATTTTTGTTCAATTTTGTTCGTTAATAGTTGAAATAGTTTAAAATTATATCTAGAAATATGGAAAATAATTTATATTTGTTTGAAAATTTTTTTGTGTATTTTGCCAAATTTTTCTGGCTAGGCAAAAATTGATTGAATTTTCATTTTTTGACAAGTTGAAAGTAACGCGCAGTTCTTTAATTTTTCTTCAATTTTGTTTGTTAATATATGAAATTGTTTGAAATTAGATCTAGAAATATGGAAAATAATTGATATTTGTCTGAAAATTTGTTTGTGCATTTTGCCAAATTTTTCTGGCGAGGCAAAAATTGATTGAATTTTCATTTTTTGACAAGTTGAAAGTAATGCGCAGTTCTTTAATTTTTCTTCAATTTTGTTTGTTAATATATGCAATTGTTTGAATTTAGATCTATAAATATGGAAAATAATTGATATTTGTCTAAAAATTTGTTTGTGCATTTTCCAAATTTTTCTGGCGAGGCAAAAATTGATTGAATTTTCATTTTTTGACTAGTTGAATGTAACGCGCAGTCCTTCAATTTTTGTTCAATTTATTTCGTTAATAGATGAAATAGTTTAAAATTATATCTAGAAATATGAAAAATAAATGATATTTGTCTGAAAATTTTTTTGTGTATTTTGCCAAATTTTTCTGGCGAGGCAAAAATTAATTGAATTTTCATTTTTTGACTAGTTGAATGAAACGCGCAGTCCTTTAATTTTTATTCAATTCTGTTCGTTAATAGATAAAAAAGTTTGAAATCAGATCTAGAAATATGAAAAATAAATGATATTTGTCTGAAAATTTTTTTGTGTATTTTGCCAAATTTTTCTGGCGAGGCAAAAATTGATTGAATTTTCATTTTTTGTCAAGATGAAAGTAACGCGCAGTCCTTCAATTTTTGTTCAATTTATTTCGTTAATAGATGAAATAGTTTAAAATTATATCTAGAAATATGGAAAATAATTTATATTTGTCTGAAAATTTTTTTGTGTATTTTGCCAAATTTTTCTGGCGAGGCAAAAATTGATTGAATTTTCATTTTTTGACTAGATGAATGAAACGCGCAGTCCTTTAATTTTTATTCAATTCTGTTCGTTAATAGATAAAAAAGTTTGAAATCAGATCTAGAAATATGAAAAATAAATGATATTTGTCTGAAAATTTTTTTGTGTATTTTGCCAAATTTTTCTGGCGAGGCAAAAATTGATTGAATTTTCATTTTTTGACAAGTTGAAAGTAACGCGCAGTTCTTTAATTTTTCTTCAATTTTGTTCGTTAATAGATAAAAAAGTTTGAAATCAGATCTAGAAATATGAAAAATAAATGATATTTGTCTGAAAATTTTTTTGTGTATTTTGCCAAATTTTTCTGGCGAGGCAAAAATTGATTGAATTTTCATTTTTTGACTAGGTGAAAGTAACGCGCAGTCCTTTAATTTTTATTCAATTTTGTTCGTTAATAGATAAAAAAGTTTGAAATCAGATCTAGAAATATGAAAAATAAATGATATTTGTCTGAAAATTTTTTTGTGTATTTTGCCAAATTTTTCTGGCGCGGCAAAAATTGATTGAATTTTCATTTTTAGTCAAGTTGAAAGTACCGCGCAGTCCTGTTCATTTTTGTTCAATTTTGTTCGTTAATAGTTGAAATAGTTTAAAATTATATCTAGAAATATGGAAAATAATTTATATTTGTTTGAAAATTTTTTTGTGTATTTTGCCAAATTTTTCTGGCGAGGCAAATATTGATTGAATTTTCATTTTTTGACAAGTTGAAAGTAACGCGCAGTTCTTTAATTTTTCTTCAATTTTGTTTGTTAATATATGCAATTGTTTGAAATTAGATCTAGAAATATGAAAAATAATTGATCTTTGTCTGAAAATTTTTTTGTGCATTTTGCCAAATTTTTCTGGCGAGGCAAAAATTGATTGAATTTTCATTTTTTGACTAGTTGAATGAAACGCGCAGTCCTTTAATTTTTATTCAATTCTGTTCGTTAATAGATAAAAAAGTTTGAAATCAGATCTAGAAATATGAAAAATAAATGATATTTGTCTGAAAATTTTTTTGTGTATTTTGCCAAATTTTTCTGGCGAGGCAAAAATTGATTGAATTTTCATTTTTTGTCAAGATGAAAGTAACGCGCAGTCCTTCAATTTTTGTTCAATTTATTTCGTTAATAGATGAAATAGTTTAAAATTATATCTAGAAATATGGAAAATAATTTATATTTGTCTGAAAATTTTTTTGTGTATTTTGCCAAATTTTTCTGGCGAGGCAAAAATTGATTGAATTTTCATTTTTTGACTAGATGAATGAAACGCGCAGTCCTTTAATTTTTATTCAATTCTGTTCGTTAATAGATAAAAAAGTTTGAAATCAGATCTAGAAATATGAAAAATAAATGATATTTGTCTGAAAATTTTTTTGTGTATTTTGCCAAATTTTTCTGGCGAGGCAAAAATTGATTGAATTTTCATTTTTTGACAAGTTGAAAGTAACGCGCAGTTCTTTAATTTTTCTTCAATTTTGTTCGTTAATGGATAAAAAAGTTTGAAATCAGATCTAGAAATATGAAAAATAAATGATATTTGTCTGAAATTTTTTTTGTGTATTTTGCCAAATTTTTCTGGCGAGGCAAAAATTGATTGAATTTTCATTTTTTGACTAGGTGAAAGTAACGCGCAGTCCATTAATTTTTATTCAATTTTGTTCGTTAATAGATAAAAAAGTTTGAAATCAGATCTAGAAATATGAAAAATAAATGATATTTGTCTGAAAATTTTTTTGTGTATTTTGCCAAATTTTTCTGGCGCGGCAAAAATTGATTGAATTTTCATTTTTAGTCAAGTTGAAAGTACCGCGCAGTCCTGTTCATTTTTGTTCAATTTTGTTCGTTAATAGTTGAAATAGTTTAAAATTATATCTAGAAATATGGAAAATAATTTATATTTGTTTGAAAATTTTTTTGTGTATTTTGCCAAATTTTTCTGGCGAGGCAAAAATTGATTGAATTTTCATTTTTTGACTAGATGAATGAAACGCGCAGTCCTTTAATTTTTATTCAATTCTGTTCGTTAATAGATAAAAAAGTTTGAAATCAGATCTAGAAATATGAAAAATAAATGATATTTGTCTGAAAATTTTTTTGTGTATTTTGCCAAATTTTTCTGGCGAGGCAAAAATTGATTGAATTTTCATTTTTTGACAAGTTGAAAGTAACGCGCAGTTCTTTAATTTTTCTTCAATTTTGTTCGTTAATGGATAAAAAAGTTTGAAATCAGATCTAGAAATATGAAAAATAAATGATATTTGTCTGAAATTTTTTTTGTGTATTTTGCCAAATTTTTCTGGCGAGGCAAAAATTGATTGAATTTTCATTTTTTGACTAGGTGAAAGTAACGCGCAGTCCTTTAATTTTTATTCAATTTTGTTCGTTAATAGATAAAAAAGTTTGAAATCAGATCTAGAAATATAGAAAATAATTTATATTTGTCTGAAAATTTTTTTGTATATTTTGCCAAATTTTTCTAGCGAGGCAAAAATTGATTGAATTTTCATTTTTTGACTAGTTGAAAGTAACGCGCAGACCTTTAATTTTTATTCAATTTTGTTCGTTAATAGATAAAAAAGTTTGAAATCAGATCTAGAAAAATGGAAAATAATTTATATTTGTCTGAAAATTTTTTTGTGTATTTTGCCAAATTTTTCTGGCGAGGCAAAAATTGATTGAATTTTCATTTTTTGACAAGTTGAAAGTAACGCGCAGTTCTTTAATTTTTCTTTAATTTTGTTTGTTAATATATGAAATTGTTTGAAATTAGATCTAGAAATATGGAAAATAATTGATATTTGTCTGAAAATTTGTTTGTGCATTTTGCCAAATTTTTCTGGCGATGCAAAAATTGATTGAATTTTCATTTTTTGACTAGGTGAAAGTAACGCGCAGTCCTTTAATTTTTATTTAATTTTGTTCGTTAATAGATAAAAAAGTTTGAAATCAGATCTAGAAATATGAAAAATAAATGATATTTGTCTGAAAATTTTTTTGTGTATTTTGCCAAATTTTTCTGGCGAGGCAACAATTGATTGAATTTTCATTTTTTGTCAAGATGAAAGTAACGCGCAGTCCTTCAATTTTTGTTCAATTTATTTCGTTAATAGATGAAATAGTTTAAAATTATATCTAGAAATATGGAAAATAATTTATATTTGTCTGAAAATTTTTTTGTGTATTTTGCCAAATTTTCCTGGCGAGGCAAAAATTGATTGAATTTTCATTTTTTGACTAGTTGAATGTAACGCGCAGTCCTTTAATTTTTATTCAATTTTGTTCGGTAATAGATAAAAAAGTTTGAAATCAGATCTAGAAGTATGGAAAATAATTTATATTTGTCTGAAAATTTTTTTGTGTATTTTGCCAAATTTTTCTAGCGAGGCAAAAATTGATTGAATTTTCATTTTTTGACCAGTTGAAAGTAACGCGCAGACCTTTAATTTTTATTCAATTTTGTTCGTTAATAGATAAAAAAGTTTGAAATCAGATCTAGAAAAATGGAAAATAATTTATATTTGTCTGAAAATTTTTTTGTGTATTTTGCCAAATTTTTCTGGCGAGGCAAAAATTGATTGAATTTTCATTTTTTGACAAGTTGAAAGTAACGCGCAGTTCTTTAATTTTTCTTCAATTTTGTTTGTTAATATATGAAATTGTTTGAAATTAGATCTAGAAATATGGAAAATAATTGATATTTGTCTGAAAATTTGTTTGTGCATTTTGCCAAATTTTTCTGGCGAGGCAAAAATTGATTGAATTTTCATTTTTTGACTAGTTGAATGAAACGCGCAGTCCTTTAATTTTTATTCAATTCTGTTCGTTAATAGATAAAAAAGTTTGAAATCAGATCTAGAAATATGAAAAATAAATGATATTTGTCTGAAAATTTTTTTGTGTATTTTGCCAAATTTTTCTGGCGAGGCAAAAATTGATTGAATTTTCATTTTTTGACAAGTTAAAAGTAACGCGCAGTTCTTTAATTTTTGTTTAATTTTGTTTGTTAATATATGAAATTGTTTGAAATTAGATCTAGAAATATGGAAAATAATTGATATTTGTCTGAAAATTTGTTTGTGCATTTTGCAAAATTTTTTTGGCAAGGCAAAAATTGATTGAATTTTCATTTTTTGTCAAGTTGAAAGTACCGCGCAGTCCTGTTAATTTTTGTTCAATTTTGTTCGTTAATAGTTGAAATAGTTTAAAATTATATCTAGAAATATGGAAAATAATTTATATTTGTTTGAAAATTTTTTTGTGTATTTTGCCAAATTTTTCTGGCGAGGCAAAAATTGATTGAATTTTCATTTTTTGACAAGTTGAAAGTAACGCGCAGTTCTTTAATTTTTCTTCAATTTTGTTTGTTAATATATGAAATTATTTGAAATTCGATCTAGAAATATGGAAAATAATTGATATTTGTCTGAAAATTTGTTTGTGCATTTTGCCAAATTTTTCTGGCGAGGCAAAAATTGATTGAATTTTCATTTTTTGTCAAGTTGAAAGTAACGCGCAGTCCTGTTAATTTTTGTTCAATTTTTTTCGTTAATAGATGAAATAGTTTAAAATTATATCTAGAAATATGGAAAATAATTTATATTGGTCTGAAAATTTTTTTGTGTATTTTGCCAAATTTTTCTGGCGAGGCAAAAATTGATTGAATTTTCATTTTTTGACTAGTTGAAAGTAACGCGCAGACCTTTAATTTTTCTTCAATTTTGTTCGTTAATAGATAAAAAAGTTTGAAATCAGATCTAGAAAAATAGAAAATAATTTATATTTGTCTAAAAATTTTTTTGTGTATTTTGCCAAATTTTTCTGGCGAGGCAAAAATTGATTGAATTTTCATTTTTTGACAAGTTGAAAGTAACGCGCAGTTCTTTAATTTTTCTGCAATTTTGTTTGTTAATATATGAAATTGTTTGAAATTAGATCTAGAAATATGGAAAATAATTGATATTTGTCTGAAAATTTGTTTGTGCATTTTGCCAAATTTTTCTGGCGAGGCAAAAATTGATTGAATTTTCATTTTTTGACAAGTTGAAAGTAACGCGCAGTTCTTTAATTTTTCTTCAATTTTGTTTGTTAATATATGAAATTGTTTGAAATTAGATCTAGAAATATGAAAAATAAATGATATTTGTCTGAAATTTTTTTTGTGTATTTTGCCAAATTTTTCTGGCGAGGCAAAAATTGATTGAATTTTCATTTTTTGACTAGGTGAAAGTAACGCGCAGTCCTTTAATTTTTATTCAATTTTGTTCGTTAATAGATAAAAAAGTTTGAAATCAGATCTAGAAATATAGAAAATAATTTATATTTGTCTGAAAATTTTTTTGTATATTTTGCCAAATTTTTCTAGCGAGGCAAAAATTGATTGAATTTTCATTTTTTGACTAGTTGAAAGTAACGCGCAGACCTTTAATTTTTATTCAATTTTGTTCGTTAATAGATAAAAAAGTTTGAAATCAGATCTAGAAAAATGGAAAATAATTTATATTTGTCTGAAAATTTTTTTGTGTATTTTGCCAAATTTTTCTGGCGAGGCAAAAATTGATTGAATTTTCATTTTTTGACAAGTTGAAAGTAACGCGCAGTTCTTTAATTTTTCTTTAATTTTGTTTGTTAATATATGAAATTGTTTGAAATTAGATCTAGAAATATGGAAAATAATTGATATTTGTCTGAAAATTTGTTTGTGCATTTTGCCAAATTTTTCTGGCGATGCAAAAATTGATTGGATTTTCATTTTTTGACTAGGTGAAAGTAACGCGCAGTCCTTTAATTTTTATTCAATTTTGTTCGTTAATAGATAAAAAAGTTTGAAATCAGATCTAGAAATATGAAAAATAAATGATATTTGTCTGAAAATTTTTTTGTGTATTTTGCCAAATTTTTCTGGCGAGGCAACAATTGATTGAATTTTCATTTTTTGTCAAGATGAAAGTAACGCGCAGTCCTTCAATTTTTGTTCAATTTATTTCGTTAATAGATGAAATAGTTTAAAATTATATCTAGAAATATGGAAAATAATTTATATTTGTCTGAAAATTTTTTTGTGTATTTTGCCAAATTTTTCTGGCGAGGCAAAAATTGATTGAATTTTCATTTTTTGACTAGTTGAATGTAACGCGCAGTCCTTTAATTTTTATTCAATTTTGTTCGGTAATAGATAAAAAAGTTTGAAATCAGATCTAGAAGTATGGAAAATAATTTATATTTGTCTGAAAATTTTTTTGTGTATTTTGCCAAATTTTTCTAGCGAGGCAAAAATTGATTGAATTTTCATTTTTTGACCAGTTGAAAGTAACGCGCAGACCTTTAATTTTTATTCAATTTTGTTCGTTAATAGATAAAAAAGTTTGAAATCAGATCTAGAAAAATGGAAAATAATTTATATTTGTCTGAAAATTTTTTTGTGTATTTTGCCAAATTTTTCTGGCGAGGCAAAAATTGATTGAATTTTCATTTTTTGACAAGTTGAAAGTAACGCGCAGTTCTTTAATTTTTCTTCAATTTTGTTTGTTAATATATGAAATTGTTTGAAATTAGATCTAGAAATATGGAAAATAATTGATATTTGTCTGAAAATTTGTTTGTGCATTTTGCCAAATTTTTCTGGCGAGGCAAAAATTGATTGAATTTTCATTTTTTGACTAGGTGAATGTAACGCGCAGTCCTTTAATTTTTATTCAATTTTGTTCGTTAATAGATAAAAAAGTTTGAAATCAGATCTAGAAATATGAAAAATAAATGATATTTGTCTAAAAATTTTTTTGTGTATTTTGCCAAATTTTTCTGGCGAGGCAAAAATTGATTGAATTTTCATTTTTTGTCAAGATGAAAGTAACGCGCAGTCCTTCAATTTTTTTTCAATTTATTTCGTTAATAGATGAAATAGTTTAAAATTATATCTAGAAATATGGAAAATAATTTATATTTGTCTGAAAATTTTTTTGTGTATTTTGCCAAATTTTTCTGGCGAGGCAAAAATTGATTGAATTTTCATTTTTTGACTAGTTGAATGAAACGCGCAGTCCTTTAATTTTTATTCAATTCTGTTCGTTAATAGATAAAAAAGTTTGAAATCAGATCTAGAAATATGAAAAATAAATGATATTTGTCTGAAAATTTTTTTGTGTATTTTGCCAAATTTTTCTGGCGAGGCAAAAATTGATTGAATTTTCATTTTTTGACAAGTTAAAAGTAACGCGCAGTTCTTTAATTTTTGTTTAATTTTGTTTGTTAATATATGAAATTGTTTGAAATTAGATCTAGAAATATGGAAAATAATTGATATTTGTCTGAAAATTTGTTTGTGCATTTTGCAAAATTTTTTTGGCAAGGCAAAAATTGATTGAATTTTCATTTTTTGTCAAGTTGAAAGTACCGCGCAGTCCTGTTAATTTTTGTTTAATTTTGTTCGTTAATAGTTGAAATAGTTTAAAATTATATCTAGAAATATGGAAAATAATTTATATTTGTTTGAAAATTTTTTTGTGTATTTTGCCAAATTTTTCTGGCGAGGCAAAAATTGATTGAATTTTCATTTTTTGACAAGTTGAAAGTAACGCGCAGTTCTTTAATTTTTCTTCAATTTTGTTTGTTAATATATGAAATTATTTGAAATTCGATCTAGAAATATGGAAAATAATTGATATTTGTCTGAAAATTTGTTTGTGCATTTTGCCAAATTTTTCTGGCGAGGCAAAAATTGATTGAATTTTCATTTTTTGTCAAGTTGAAAGTAACGCGCAGTCCTGTTAATTTTTGTTCAATTTTTTTCGTTAATAGATGAAATAGTTTAAAATTATATCTAGAAATATGGAAAATAATTTATATTTGTCTGAAAATTTTTTTGTGTATTTTGCCAAATTTTTCTGGCGAGGCAAAAATTGATTGAATTTTCATTTTTTGACTAGTTGAAAGTAACGCGCAGACCTTTAATTTTTCTTCAATTTTGTTCGTTAATAGATAAAAAAGTTTGAAATCAGATCTAGAAAAATAGAAAATAATTTATATTTGTCTAAAAATTTTTTTGTGTATTTTGCCAAATTTTTCTGGCGAGGCAAAAATTGATTGAATTTTCATTTTTTGACAAGTTGAAAGTAACGCGCAGTTCTTTAATTTTTCTTCAATTTTGTTTGTTAATATATGAAATTGTTTGAAATTAGATCTAGAAATATGGAAAATAATTGATATTTGTCTGAAAATTTGTTTGTGCATTTTGCCAAATTTTTCTGGCGAGGCAAAAATTGATTGAATTTTCATTTTTTGACAAGTTGAAAGTAACGCGCAGTTCTTTAATTTTTCTTCAATTTTGTTTGTTAATATATGAAATTGTTTGAAATTAGATCTAGAAATATGGAAAATAATTTATATTTGTCTGAAAATTTGTTTGTGTATTTTGCCAACTTTTTCTGGCGAGGCAAAAATTGATTGAATTTTCATTTTTTAGACTAGTTGAAAGTAACGCGCAGTCTTTCAATTTTTGTTCAATTTATTTCGTTAATAGATAAAAAAGTTTGAAATTAGATCTACAAATATAGAAAACAATTGATATTCGTCCTAAAATTTTTTTGTGCATTTTGCAAATTTTTCTGTAGAGGCAAAAGTCGATTAAATTTTCATTTTTTGACAAGTTGAAAGTAACGCGCAGTCCTTTAATTTTTGTTTAATTATGTTCGTTAATAGATGAAATAGTTTAAATTTATATCTAGAAATATGGAAAATAATTTATATTTGTCTGAAAATTTGATTGTGTATTTTGACAAATTTTTATGGCGAGGCAAAAATTGATTGAATTTTTTTTTTTGACTAGGTGAATGTAACGCGCAGTCCTTTAATTTTTATTCAATTTTGTTCGTTAATAGATAAAAAAGTTTGAAATCAGATCTAGAAGTATGGAAAATAATTTATATTTGTCTGAAAATTTTTTTGTGTATTTTGCCAAATTTTTCTAGCGAGGCAAAAATTGATTGAATTTTCATTTTTTGACTAGTTGAAAGTAACGCGCAGACCTTTAATTTTTATTCAATTTTGTTCGTTAATAGATAAAAAAGTTTGAAATCAGATTTAGAAAAATGGAAAATAATTTATATTTGTCTGAAAATTTTTTTGTGTATTTTGCCAAATTTTTCTGGCGAGGCAAAAATTGATTGAATTTTCATTTTTTGACAAGTTGAAAGTAACGCGCAGTTCTTTAATTTTTCTTCAATTTTGTTTGTTAATATATGAAATTGTTTGAAATTAGATCTAGAAATATGGAAAATAATTGATATTTGTCTGAAAATTTGTTTGTGCATTTTGCCAAATTTTTCTGGCGAGGCAAAAATTGATTGAATTTTCATTTTTTGACTAGGTGAATGTAACGCGCAGTCCTTTAATTTTTATTCAATTTTGTTCGTTAATAGATAAAAAAGTTTGAAATCAGATCTAGAAATATGAAAAATAAATGATATTTGTCTAAAAATTTTTTTGTGTATTTTGCCAAATTTTTCTGGCGAGGCAAAAATTGATTGAATTTTCATTTTTTGTCAAGATGAAAGTAACGCGCAGTCCTTCAATTTTTTTTCAATTTATTTCGTTAATAGATGAAATAGTTTAAAATTATATCTAGAAATATGGAAAATAATTTATATTTGTCTGAAAATTTTTTTGTGTATTTTGCCAAATTTTTCTGGCGAGGCAAAAATTGATTGAATTTTCATTTTTTGACTAGTTGAAAGTAACGCGCAGACCTTTAATTTTTCTTCAATTTTGTTCGTTAATAGATAAAAAAGTTTGAAATCAGATCTAGAAAAATAGAAAATAATTTATATTTGTCTAAAAATTTTTTTGTGTATTTTGCCAAATTTTTCTGGCGAGGCAAAAATTGATTGAATTTTCATTTTTTGACAAGTTGAAAGTAACGCGCAGTTCTTTAATTTTTCTTCAATTTTGTTTGTTAATATATGAAATTGTTTGAAATTAGATCTAGAAATATGGAAAATAATTGATATTTGTCTGAAAATTTGTTTGTGCATTTTGCCAAATTTTTCTGGCGAGGCAAAAATTGATTGAATTTTCATTTTTTGACAAGTTGAAAGTAACGCGCAGTTCTTTAATTTTTCTTTAATTTTGTTTGTTAATATATGAAATTGTTTGAAATTAGATCTAGAAATATGGAAAATAATTTATATTTGTCTGAAAATTTGTTTGTGTATTTTGCCAACTTTTTCTGGCGAGGCAAAAATTGATTGAATTTTCATTTTTTAGACTAGTTGAAAGTAACGCGCAGTCTTTCAATTTTTGTTCAATTTATTTCGTTAATAGATAAAAAAGTTTGAAATTAGATCTACAAATATGGAAAACAATTGATATTCGTCCTAAAATTTTTTTGTGCATTTTGCAAATTTTTCTGTAGAGGCAAAAGTCGATTAAATTTTCATTTTTTGACAAGTTGAAAGTAACGCGCAGTCCTTTAATTTTTGTTTAATTATGTTCGTTAATAGATGAAATAGTTTAAATTTATATCTAGAAATATGGAAAATAATTTATATTTGTCTGAAAATTTGATTGTGTATTTTGACAAATTTTTATGGCGAGGCAAAAATTGATTGAATTTTTTTTTTTGACTAGGTGAATGTAACGCGCAGTCCTTTAATTTTTATTCAATTTTGTTCGTTAATAGATAAAAAAGTTTGAAATCAGATCTAGAAGTATGGAAAATAATTTATATTTGTCTGAAAATTTTTTTGTGTATTTTGCCAAATTTTTCTAGCGAGGCAAAAATTGATTGAATTTTCATTTTTTGACTAGTTGAAAGTAACGCGCAGACCTTTAATTTTTATTCAATTTTGTTCGTTAATAGATAAAAAAGTTTGAAATCAGATTTAGAAAAATGGAAAATAATTTATATTTGTCTGAAAATTTTTTTGTGTATTTTGCCAAATTTTTCTGGCGAGGCAAAAATTGATTGAATTTTCATTTTTTGACAAGTTGAAAGTAACGCGCAGTTCTTTAATTTTTCTTCAATTTTGTTTGTTAATATATGAAATTGTTTGAAATTAGATCTAGAAATATGGAAAATAATTGATATTTGTCTGAAAATTTGTTTGTGCATTTTGCCAAATTTTTCTGGCGAGGCAAAAATTGATTGAATTTTCATTTTTTGACTAGGTGAATGTAACGCGCAGTCCTTTAATTTTTATTCAATTTTGTTCGTTAATAGATAAAAAAGTTTGAAATCAGATCTAGAAATATGAAAAATAAATGATATTTGTCTAAAAATTTTTTTGTGTATTTTGCCAAATTTTTCTGGCGAGGCAAAAATTGATTGAATTTTCATTTTTTGTCAAGATGAAAGTAACGCGCAGTCCTTCAATTTTTTTTCAATTTATTTCGTTAATAGATGAAATAGTTTAAAATTATATCTAGAAATATGGAAAATAATTTATATTTGTCTGAAAATTTTTTTGTGTATTTTGCCAAATTTTTCTGGCGAGGCAAAAATTGATTGAATTTTCATTTTTTGACTAGTTGAATGAAACGCGCAGTCCTTTAATTTTTATTCAATTCTGTTCGTTAATAGATAAAAAAGTTTGAAATCAGATCTAGAAATATGAAAAATAAATGATATTTGTCTGAAAATTTTTTTGTGTATTTTGCCAAATTTTTCTGGCGAGGCAAAAATTGATTGAATTTTCATTTTTTGACAAGTTAAAAGTAACGCGCAGTCCTGTTAATTTTTGTTCAATTTTTTTCGTTAATAGATGAAATAGTTTAAAATTATATCTAGAAATATGGAAAATAATTTATATTTGTCTGAAAATTTTTTTGTGTATTTTGCCAAATTTTTCTGGCGAGGCAAAAATTGATTGAATTTTCATTTTTTGACTAGTTGAAAGTAACGCGCAGACCTTTAATTTTTCTTCAATTTTGTTCGTTAATAGATAAAAAAGTTTGAAATCAGATCTAGAAAAATGGAAAATAATTTATATTTGTCTGAAAATTTTTTTGTGTATTTTGCCAAATTTTTCTGGCGAGGCAAAAATTGATTGAATTTTCATTTTTTGACAAGTTGAAAGTAACGCGCAGTTCTTTAATTTTTCTTTAATTTTGTTTGTTAATATATGAAATTGTTTGAAATTAGATCTAGAAATATGGAAAATAATTGATATTTGTCTGAAAATTTGTTTGTGCATTTTGCCAAATTTTTCTGGCGAGGCAAAAATTGATTGAATTTTCATTTTTTGACAAGTTGAAAGTAACGCGCAGTTCTTTAATTTTTCTTCAATTTTGTTTGTCAATATATGAAATTGTTTGAAATTAGATCTAGAAATATGGAAAATAATTTATATTTGTCTGAAAATTTGTTTGTGTATTTTGCCAACTTTTTCTGGCGAGGCAAAAATTGATTGAATTTTCATTTTTTAGACTAGTTGAAAGTAACGCGCAGTCTTTCAATTTTTGTTCAATTTATTTCGTTAATAGATAAAAAAGTTTGAAATTAGATCTACAAATATGGAAAACAATTGATATTCGTCCTAAAATTTTTTTGTGCATTTTGCAAATTTTTCTGTAGAGGCAAAAGTCGATTAAATTTTCATTTTTTGACAAGTTGAAAGTAACGCGCAGTCCTTTAATTTTTGTTTAATTATGTTCGTTAATAGATGAAATAGTTTAAATTTATATCTAGAAATATGGAAAATAATTTATATTTGTCTGAAAATTTGATTGTGTATTTTGACAAATTTTTATGGCGAGGCAAAAATTGATTGAATTTTTTTTTTTGACTAGGTGAATGTAACGCGCAGTCCTTTAATTTTTATTCAATTTTGTTCGTTAATAGATAAAAAAGTTTGAAATCAGATCTAGAAGTATGGAAAATAATTTATATTTGTCTGAAAATTTTTTTGTGTATTTTGCCAAATTTTTCTAGCGAGGCAAAAATTGATTGAATTTTCATTTTTTGACTAGTTGAAAGTAACGCGCAGACCTTTAATTTTTATTCAATTTTGTTCGTTAATAGATAAAAAAGTTTGAAATCAGATTTAGAAAAATGGAAAATAATTTATATTTGTCTGAAAATTTTTTTGTGTATTTTGCCAAATTTTTCTGGCGAGGCAAAAATTGATTGAATTTTCATTTTTTGACTAGTTGAAAGTAACGCGCAGACCTTTAATTTTTCTTCAATTTTGTTCGTTAATAGATTAAAAAGTTTGAAATCAGATCTAGAAAAATGAAAAATAATATATATTTGTCTGAAAATTTTTTTGTGTATTTTGCCAAATTTTTCTGGCGAGGCAAAAATTGATTGAATTTTCATTTTTTGACAAGTTGAAAGTAACGCGCAGTTCTTTAATTTTTCTTTAATTTTGTTTGTTAATATATGAAATTGTTTGAAATTAGATCTAGAAATATGGAAAATAATTGATATTTGTCTGAAAATTTGTTTGTGCATTTTGCCAAATTTTTCTGGCGATGCAAAAATTGATTGAATTTTCATTTTTTGACTAGGTGAAAGTAACGCGCAGTCCTTTAATTTTTATTCAATTTTGTTCGTTAATAGATAAAAAAGTTTGAAATCAGATCTAGAAATATGAAAAATAAATGATATTTGTCTGAAAATTTTTTTGTGTATTTTGCCAAATTTTTCTGGCGAGGCAACAATTGATTGAATTTTCATTTTTTGTCAAGATGAAAGTAACGCGCAGTCCTTCAATTTTTGTTCAATTTATTTCGTTAATAGATGAAATAGTTTAAAATTATATCTAGAAATATGGAAAATAATTTATATTTGTCTGAAAATTTTTTTGTGTATTTTGCCAAATTTTTCTGGCGAGGCAAAAATTGATTGAATTTTCATTTTTTGACTAGTTGAATGTAACGCGCAGTCCTTTAATTTTTATTCAATTTTGTTCGTTAATAGATAAAAAAGTTTGAAATCAGATCTAGAAGTATGGAAAATAATTTATATTTGTCTGAAAATTTTTTTGTGTATTTTGCCAAATTTTTCTAGCGAGGCAAAAATTGATTGAATTTTCATTTTTTGACCAGTTGAAAGTAACGCGCAGACCTTTAATTTTTATTCAATTTTGTTCGTTAATAGATAAAAAAGTTTGAAATCAGATCTAGAAAAATGGAAAATAATTTATATTTGTCTGAAAATTTTTTTGTGTATTTTGCCAAATTTTTCTGGCGAGGCAAAAATTGATTGAATTTTCATTTTTTGACAAGTTGAAAGTAACGCGCAGTTCTTTAATTTTTCTTCAATTTTGTTTGTTAATATATGAAATTGTTTGAAATTAGATCTAGAAATATGGAAAATAATTGATATTTGTCTGAAAATTTGTTTGTGCATTTTGCCAAATTTTTCTGGCGAGGCAAAAATTGATTGAATTTTCATTTTTTGACTAGGTGAATGTAACGCGCAGTCCTTTAATTTTTATTCAATTTTGTTCGTTAATAGATAAAAAAGTTTGAAATCAGATCTAGAAATATGAAAAATAAATGATATTTGTCTAAAAATTTTTTTGTGTATTTTGCCAAATTTTTCTGGCGAGGCAAAAATTGATTGAATTTTCATTTTTTGTCAAGATGAAAGTAACGCGCAGTCCTTCAATTTTTTTTCAATTTATTTCGTTAATAGATGAAATAGTTTAAAATTATATCTAGAAATATGGAAAATAATTTATATTTGTCTGAAAATTTTTTTGTGTATTTTGCCAAATTTTTCTGGCGAGGCAAAAATTGATTGAATTTTCATTTTTTGACTAGTTGAATGAAACGCGCAGTCCTTTAATTTTTATTCAATTCTGTTCGTTAATAGATAAAAAAGTTTGAAATCAGATCTAGAAATATGAAAAATAAATGATATTTGTCTGAAAATTTTTTTGTGTATTTTGCCAAATTTTTCTGGCGAGGCAAAAATTGATTGAATTTTCATTTTTTGACAAGTTAAAAGTAACGCGCAGTTCTTTAATTTTTGTTTAATTTTGTTTGTTAATATATGAAATTGTTTGAAATTAGATCTAGAAATATGGAAAATAATTGATATTTGTCTGAAAATTTGTTTGTGCATTTTGCAAAATTTTTTTGGCAAGGCAAAAATTGATTGAATTTTCATTTTTTGTCAAGTTGAAAGTACCGCGCAGTCCTGTTAATTTTTGTTCAATTTTGTTCGTTAATAGTTGAAATAGTTTAAAATTATATCTAGAAATATGGAAAATAATTTATATTTGTTTGAAAATTTTTTTGTGTATTTTGCCAAATTTTTCTGGCGAGGCAAAAATTGATTGAATTTTCATTTTTTGACAAGTTGAAAGTAACGCGCAGTTCTTTAATTTTTCTTCAATTTTGTTCGTTAATAGATAAAAAAGTTTGAAATCAGATCTAGAAAAATAGAAAATAATTGATATTTGTCTGAAAATTTGTTTGTGCATTTTGCCAAATTTTTCTGGCGAGGCAAAAATTGATTGAATTTTCATTTTTTGTCAAGTTGAAAGTAACGCGCAGTCCTGTTAATTTTTGTTCAATTTTTTTCGTTAATAGATGAAATAGTTTAAAATTATATCTAGAAATATGGAAAATAATTTATATTTGTCTGAAAATTTTTTTGTGTATTTTGCCAAATTTTTCTGGCGAGGCAAAAATTGATTGAATTTTCATTTTTTGACTAGTTGAAAGTAACGCGCAGACCTTTAATTTTTCTTCAATTTTGTTCGTTAATAGATAAAAAAGTTTGAAATCAGATCTAGAAAAATAGAAAATAATTTATATTTGTCTAAAAATTTTTTTGTGTATTTTGCCAAATTTTTCTGGCGAGGCAAAAATTGATTGAATTTTCATTTTTTGACAAGTTGAAAGTAACGCGCAGTTCTTTAATTTTTCTTCAATTTTGTTTGTTAATATATGAAATTGTTTGAAATTAGATCTAGAAATATGGAAAATAATTGATATTTGTCTGAAAATTTGTTTGTGCATTTTGCCAAATTTTTCTGGCGAGGCAAAAATTGATTGAATTTTCATTTTTTGACAAGTTGAAAGTAACGCGCAGTTCTTTAATTTTTCTTCAATTTTGTTTGTTAATATATGAAATTGTTTGAAATTAGATCTAGAAATATGGAAAATAATTTATATTTGTCTGAAAATTTGTTTGTGTATTTTGCCAACTTTTTCTGGCGAGGCAAAAATTGATTGAATTTTCATTTTTTAGACTAGTTGAAAGTAACGCGCAGTCTTTCAATTTTTGTTCAATTTATTTCGTTAATAGATAAAAAAGTTTGAAATTAGATCTACAAATATGGAAAACAATTGATATTCGTCCTAAAATTTTTTTGTGCATTTTGCAAATTTTTCTGTAGAGGCAAAAGTCGATTAAATTTTCATTTTTTGACAAGTTGAAAGTAACGCGCAGTCCTTTAATTTTTGTTTAATTATGTTCGTTAATAGATGAAATAGTTTAAATTTATATCTAGAAATATGGAAAATAATTTATATTTGTCTGAAAATTTGATTGTGTATTTTGACAAATTTTTATGGCGAGGCAAAAATTGATTGAATTTTTTTTTTTGACTAGGTGAATGTAACGCGCAGTCCTTTAATTTTTATTCAATTTTGTTCGTTAATAGATAAAAAAGTTTGAAATCAGATCTAGAAGTATGGAAAATAATTTATATTTGTCTGAAAATTTTTTTGTGTATTTTGCCAAATTTTTCTAGCGAGGCAAAAATTGATTGAATTTTCATTTTTTGACTAGTTGAAAGTAACGCGCAGACCTTTAATTTTTATTCAATTTTGTTCGTTAATAGATAAAAAAGTTTGAAATCAGATTTAGAAAAATGGAAAATAATTTATATTTGTCTGAAAATTTTTTTGTGTATTTTGCCAAATTTTTCTGGCGAGGCAAAAATTGATTGAATTTTCATTTTTTGACAAGTTGAAAGTAACGCGCAGTTCTTTAATTTTTCTTCAATTTTGTTTGTTAATATATGAAATTGTTTGAAATTAGATCTAGAAATATGGAGAATAATTGATATTTGTCTGAAAATTTGTTTGTGCATTTTGCCAAATTTTTCTGGCGAGGCAAAAATTGATTGAATTTTCATTTTTTGACTAGTTGAATGTAACGCGCAGTCCTTTAATTTTTATTCAATTTTGTTCGTTAATAGATAAAAAAGTTTGAAATCAGATCTAGAAATATGAAAAATAAATGATATTTGTCTAAAAATTTTTTTGTGTATTTTGCCAAATTTTTCTGGCGAGGCAAAAATTGATTGAATTTTCATTTTTTGTCAAGATGAAAGTAACGCGCAGTCCTTCAATTTTTTTTCAATTTATTTCGTTAATAGATGAAATAGTTTAAAATTATATCTAGAAATATGGAAAATAATTTATATTTGTCTGAAAATTTTTTTGTGTATTTTGCCAAATTTTTCTGGCGAGGCAAAAATTGATTGAATTTTCATTTTTTGACTAGTTGAATGAAACGCGCAGTCCTTTAATTTTTATTCAATTCTGTTCGTTAATAGATAAAAAAGTTTGAAATCAGATCTAGAAATATGAAAAATAAATGATATTTGTCTGAAAATTTTTTTGTGTATTTTGCCAAATTTTTCTGGCGAGGCAAAAATTGATTGAATTTTCATTTTTTGACAAGTTAAAAGTAACGCGCAGTCCTGTTAATTTTTGTTCAATTTTTTTCGTTAATAGATGAAATAGTTTAAAATTATATCTAGAAATATGGAAAATAATTTATATTTGTCTGAAAATTTTTTTGTGTATTTTGCCAAATTTTTCTGGCGAGGCAAAAATTGATTGAATTTTCATTTTTTGACTAGTTGAAAGTAACGCGCAGACCTTTAATTTTTCTTTAATTTTGTTCGTTAATAGATAAAAAAGTTTGAAATCAGATCTAGAAAAATGGAAAATAATTTATATTTGTCTGAAAATTTTTTTGTGTATTTTGCCAAATTTTTCTGGCGAGGCAAAAATTGATTGAATTTTCATTTTTTGACAAGTTGAAAGTAACGCGCAGTTCTTTAATTTTTCTTTAATTTTGTTTGTTAATATATGAAATTGTTTGAAATTAGATCTAGAAATATGGAAAATAATTGATATTTGTCTGAAAATTTGTTTGTGCATTTTGCCAAATTTTTCTGGCGAGGCAAAAATTGATTGAATTTTCATTTTTTGACAAGTTGAAAGTAACGCGCAGTTCTTTAATTTTTCTTCAATTTTGTTTGTCAATATATGAAATTGTTTAAAATTAGATCTAGAAATATGGAAAATAATTTATATTTGTCTGAAAATTTGTTTGTGTATTTTGCCAACTTTTTCTGGCGAGGCAAAAATTGATTGAATTTTCATTTTTTAGACTAGTTGAAAGTAACGCGCAGTCTTTCAATTTTTGTTTAATTTATTTCGTTAATAGATAAAAAAGTTTGAAATTAGATCTACAAATATGGAAAACAATTGATATTTGTCCTAAAATTTTTTTGTGCATTTTGCAAATTTTTCTGTAGAGGCAAAAGTCGATTAAATTTTCATTTTTTGACAAGTTGAAAGTAACGCGCAGTCCTTTAATTTTTGTTTAATTATGATCGTTAATAGATGAAATAGTTTAAATTTATATCTAGAAATATGGAAAATAATTTATATTTGTCTGAAAATTTGATTGTGTATTTTGACAAATTTTTATGGCGAGGCAAAAATTGATTGAATTTTTTTTTTTGACTAGGTGAATGTAACGCGCAGTCCTTTAATTTTTATTCAATTTTGTTCGTTAATAGATAAAAAAGTTTGAAATCAGATCTAGAAGTATGGAAAATAATTTATATTTGTCTGAAAATTTTTTTGTGTATTTTGCCAAATTTTTCTAGCGAGGCAAAAATTGATTGAATTTTCATTTTTTGACTAGTTGAAAGTAACGCGCAGACCTTTAATTTTTATTCAATTTTGTTCGTTAATAGATAAAAAAGTTTGAAATCAGATTTAGAAAAATGGAAAATAGTTTATATTTGTCTGAAAATTTTTTTGTGTATTTTGCCAAATTTTTCTGGCGAGGCAAAAATTGATTGAATTTTCATTTTTTGACTAGTTGAAAGTAACGCGCAGACCTTTAATTTTTCTTCAATTTTGTTCGTTAATAGATTAAAAAGTTTGAAATCAGATCTAGAAAAATGAAAAATAATATATATTTGTCTGAAAATTTTTTTGTGTATTTTGCCAAATTTTTCTGGCGAGGCAAAAATTGATTGAATTTTCATTTTTTGACAAGTTGAAAGTAACGCGCAGTTCTTTAATTTTTCTTCAATTTTGTTTGTTAATATATGAAAATGTTTGAAATTAGATCTAGAAATATGGAAAATAATTGATATTTGTCTGAAAATTTGTTTGTGCATTTTGCCAAATTTTTCTGGCGAGGCAAAAATTGATTGAATTTTCATTTTTTGACAAGTTGAAAGTAACGCGCAGTTCTTTAATTTTTCTTCAATTTTGTTTGTTAATATATGAAATTGTTTGAAATTAGATCTAGAAATATGGAAAATAATTTATATTTGTCTGAAAATTTGTTTGTGTATTTTGCCAACTTTTTCTGGCGAGGCAAAAATTGATTGATTTTTCATTTTTTGACTAGGTGAATGTAACGCGCAGTCCTTTAATTTTTATTCAATTTTGTTCGTTAATAGATAAAAAAGTTTGAAATTAGATCTACAAATATGGAAAACAATTGATATTCGTCCTAAAATTTTTTTGTGCATTTTGCAAATTTTTCTGGCGAGGCAAAAATTGATTGAATTTTCATTTTTTGACTAGTTGAATGAAACGCGCAGTCCTTTAATTTTTATTCAATTCTGTTCGTTAATAGATAAAAAAGTTTGAAATCAGATCTAGAAATATGAAAAATAAATGATATTTGTCTGAAAATTTTTTTGTGTATTTTGCCAAATTTTTCTGGCGAGGCAAAAATTGATTGAATTTTCATTTTTTGACAAGTTAAAAGTAACGCGCAGTCCTGTTAATTTTTGTTCAATTTTTTTCGGTAATAGATGAAATAGTTTAAAATTATATCTAGAAATATGGAAAATAATTTATATTTGTCTGAAAATTTTTTTGTGTATTTTGCCAAATTTTTCTGGCGAGGCAAAAATTGATTGAATTTTCATTTTTTGACTAGTTGAAAGTAACGCGCAGACCTTTAATTTTTCTTCAATTTTGTTCGTTAATAGATAAAAAAGTTTGAAATCAGATCTAGAAAAATGGAAAATAATTTATATTTGTCTGAAAATTTTTTTGTGTATTTTGCCAAATTTTTCTGGCGAGGCAAAAATTGATTGAATTTTCATTTTTTGACAAGTTGAAAGTAACGCGCAGTTCTTTAAATTTTCTTCAATTTTGTTTGTTAATATATGAAATTGTTTGAAATTAGATCTAGAAATATGGAAAATAATTGATATTTGTCTGAAAATTTGTTTGTGCATTTTGCCAAATTTTTCTGGCGAGGCAAAAATTGATTGAATTTTCATTTTTTGACTAGGTGAATGTAACGCGCAGTCCTTTAATTTTTATTCAATTTTGTTCGTTAATAGATAAAAAAGTTTGAAATCAGATTTAGAAAAATGGAAAATAATTTATATTTGTTTGAAAATTTTTTTGTGTATTTTGCCAAATTTTTCTGGCGAGGAAAAAACTGATTGAATTTTCATTTTTTGACAAGTTGAAAGTAACGCGCAGTTCTTTAATTTTTCTTCAATTTTGTTTGTTAATATATGAAATTGTTTGAAATTAGATCTAGAAATATGGAAAATAATTGATATTTGTCTGAAAATTTGTTTGTGCATTTTGCCAAATTTTTCTGGCGAGGCAAAAATTGATTGAATTTTCATTTTTTGACTAGGTGAATGTAACGCGCAGTCCTTTAATTTTTATTTAATTTTGTTCGTTAATAGATAAAAAAGTTTGAAATCAGATCTAGAAATATGAAAAATAAATGATATTTGTCTAAAAATTTTTTTGTGTATTTTGCCAAATTTTTCCGGCGAGGCAAAAATTGATTGAATTTTCATTTTTTGTCAAGATGAAAGTAACGCGCAGTCCTTCAATTTTTTTTCAATTTATTTCGTTAATAGACGAAATAGTTTAAAATTATATCTAGAAATATGGAAAATAATTTATATTTGTCTGAAAATTTTTTTGTGTATTTTGCCAAATTTTTCTGGCGAGGCAAAAATTGATTGAATTTTCATTTTTTGACTAGTTGAATGAAACGCGCAGTCCTTTAATTTTTATTCAATTCTGTTCGTTAATAGATAAAAAAGTTTGAAATCAGATCTAGAAATATGAAAAATAAATGATATTTGTCTGAAAATTTTTTTGTGTATTTTGCCAAATTTTTCTGGCGAGGCAAAAATTGATTGAATTTTCATTTTTTGACAAGTTAAAAGTAACGCGCAGTTCTTTAATTTTTGTTTAATTTTGTTTGTTAATATATGAAATTGTTTGAAATTAGATCTAGAAATATGGAAAATAATTGATATTTGTCTGAAAATTTGTTTGTGCATTTTGCAAAATTTTTTTGGCAAGGCAAAAATTGATTGAATTTTCATTTTTTGTCAAGTTGAAAGTACCGCGCAGTCCTGTTAATTTTTGTTTAATTTTGTTCGTTAATAGTTGAAATAGTTTAAAATTATATCTAGAAATATGGAAAATAATTTATATTTGTTTGAAAATTTTTTTGTGTATTTTGCCAAATTTTTCTGGCGAGGCAAAAATTGATTGAATTTTCATTTTTTGACAAGTTGAAAGTAACGCGCAGTTCTTTAATTTTTCTTCAATTTTGTTTGTTAATATATGAAATTATTTGAAATTAGATCTAGAAATATGGAAAATAATTGATATTTGTCTGAAAATTTGTTTGTGCATTTTGCCAAATTTTTCTGGCGAGGCAAAAATTGATTGAATTTTCATTTTTTGTCAAGTTGAAAGTAACGCGCAGTCCTGTTAATTTTTGTTCAATTTTTTTCGTTAATAGATGAAATAGTTTAAAATTATATCTAGAAATATGGAAAATAATTTATATTTGTCTGAAAATTTTTTTGTGTATTTTGCCAAATTTTTCTGGCGAGGCAAAAATTGATTGAATTTTCATTTTTTGACTAGTTGAAAGTAACGCGCAGACCTTTAATTTTTCTTCAATTTTGTTCGTTAATAGATAAAAAAGTTTGAAATCAGATCTAGAAAAATGGAAAATAATTTATATTTGTCTGAAAATTTTTTTGTGTATTTTGCCAAATTTTTCTGGCGAGGCAAAAATTGATTGAATTTTCATTTTTTGACTAGGTGAATGTAACGCGCAGTCCTTTAATTTTTATTCAATTTTGTTCGTTAATAGATAAAAAAGTTTGAAATTAGATCTACAAATATGGAAAACAATTGATATTCGTCCTAAAATTTTTTTGTGCATTTTGCAAATTTTTCTGGCGAGGCAAAAATTGATTGAATTTTCATTTTTTGACAAGTTGAAAGTAACGCGCAGTTCTTTAATTTTTCTTCAATTTTGTTTGTTAATATATGAAATTGTTTGGGCTTCCGTTTCCGGTACCGTACAGTAGTGCACGCGTTTGTGAAGGGTAAATTGTTTTTTGGAAAATTTGGTTATTATTAGTTAAGGGTGGGTAGTGGTGTGAGTGAAAAGTGATGTGCAAAGTAAGGTGAATGGTTAAAAAAAGAATGTAAGTAGAAAATAGAGTGAATGGGAAAGATAAAGAAGGTAAAAGGAAAGCGTGAATTGTGAGGTTAGGTGGAAAGAGTGGGGCGTGAGTGCGAGAGATAGAGTGAATGACGAGGAGAGCGAATGAACTGTAGGTAAGGTAGGAATTTAGAATGGCGAAATTTGACTCAAGTAGTATAAGCGGGAAAATATCGGAGATACGAAATATTATAGGCGAAATAAGAAAGGGAAAAGACGGGGAAATTATGAAGTGTCAGGACTGCATCGACTTACTTGAGTTTGTCAAGTTGTTGGTAAAAAGGTTCGATAAAGAATGGATAGAGGTGTGGGACAGAATAGAGATTGATAGGGACATAGAAGAAAAAAGAGATAAGCAGACGGAGGTAATAAAAAAGGAGATAGAAGGGATGGAAAGGAATTTAAAAAAGTGGGAGGAAAATTGGAAAATGGAAAAAGAAAATATGTGGAAGAGAATGAATAAGTTAGAGAAAGAAATATCGGATTGGAGTGAGGGAGATGGAAAGAATGAGAAGGGCGGATTGGAGGTTGTAGAGATAAGGGAAAAGGAAGAAAGTAGAGAGAAGAATGGAGAAGTAAGGGATCATAATTTAGAAAGGAAAATGAAAGAGTTAGCGAGTCAGGTTGAGTTGCTTGAAAGGGAAAAAAGAAAGCTGAACATCGTGATTAGAGGTTTGGAAGTAGGGTGTAGGGAAGGCAAAGAGGAAGTAGAAAGATTGCTTACAGGAATTGGGGCCAAAGTAAAAATTAAAAAGGTTACGGGAATTAGAGGAGTAGATCAGGGGACAATAAAATTGTGGATAGTGGAGTTGGAAAATGAGGAGGACAAATATGAAGTCATGAAATTAAGGGGAAGGTTGAGAGGGAGTGGGAAGAGGATAGATGAAGATAGAACATGGAGAGAGAGAAGGATAAGGTGGTTCTTGGAAGAGAAAGCGTGGACAGAAAGAAGAAAAGGGGGTGAGGTAAGGATGGGGAGAGATTGTGTCTGGGTGGATGGAATAAGATGGAAAGTGAGGGAAGAGACAGGAGAGGTTATAAAAGTGTGATTGTGTGTAGGTATAGAGTGCATGGGTATGTTAGGAATGGAAGAAAGTGTGGGGGTAAATGACGAAAGTGGAATAAATGGAGAAGTGAGAAAAAAGAGTGGATAGTAAGGAGTGAGTGAGAGAGTATAGTAAAAGGTAAAAGGGTGGTCGATAAAAGGGATAAAGACAGATTTGTCAAAAGGAACGGGAAATGGAAGCCCAGGCACATGGCGAATAATAGGTTAAAATTAGTTAAGATGGCGTTTAGATTTAAGTAGATTAAGATTGTAAAAAGTAGTTGTAAGAAATATATTGTATTAAAAATGTAAAGGAAGTGGAGCCCTCGAACCCGTTAAAGGGAGAGTAAATAAAGTATATATGAAATTGTTTGAAATTAGATCTAGAAATATGGAAAATAATTTATATTTGTCTGAAAATTTGTTTGTGTATTTTGCCAACTTTTTCTGGCGAGGCAAAAATTGATTGAATTTTTATTTTTTGACTAGGTGAATGTAACGCGCAGTCCTTTAATTTTTATTCAATTTTGTTCGTTAATAGATAAAAAAGTTTGAAATTAGATCTACAAATATGGAAAACAATTGATATTCGTCCTAAAATTTTTTTGTGCATTTTGCAAATTTTTCTGGCGAGGCAAAAATTGATTGAATTTTCATTTTTTGACAAGTTGAAAGTAACGCGCAGTTCTTTAATTTTTCTTCAATTTTGTTTGTTAATATATGAAATTGTTTGAAATTAGATCTAGAAATATGGAAAATAATTGATATTTGTCTGAAAATTTGTTTGTGCATTTTGCCAAATTTTTCTGGCGAGGCAAAAATTGATTGAATTTTTTTTTTTGACTAGGTGAATGTAACGCGCAGTCCTTTAATTTTTATTCAATTTTGTTCGTTAATAGATAAAAAAGTTTGAAATCAGATCTAGAAGTATGGAAAATAATTTATATTTGTCTGAAAATTTTTTTGTGTATTTTGCCAAATTTTTCTAGCGAGGCAAAAATTGATTGAATTTTCATTTTTTGACTAGTTGAAAGTAACGCGCAGACCTTTAATTTTTATTCAATTTTGTTCGTTAATAGATAAAAAAGTTTGAAATCAGATTTAGAAAAATGGAAAATAATTTATATTTGTCTGAAAATTTTTTTGTGTATTTTGCCAAATTTTTCTGGCGAGGCAAAAATTGATTGAATTTTCATTTTTTGACAAGTTGAAAGTAACGCGCAGTTCTTTAATTTTTCTTCAATTTTGTTTGTTAATATATGAAATTGTTTGAAATTAGATCTAGAAATATGGAAAATAATTGATATTTGTCTGAAAATTTGTTTGTGCATTTTGCCAAATTTTTCTGGCGAGGCAAAAATTGATTGAATTTTCATTTTTTGACTAGGTGAATGTAACGCGCAGTCCTTTAATTTTTATTCAATTTTGTTCGTTAATAGATAAAAAAGTTTGAAATCAGATCTAGAAATATGAAAAATAAATGATATTTGTCTAAAAATTTTTTTGTGTATTTTGCCAAATTTTTCTGGCGAGGCAAAAATTGATTGAATTTTCATTTTTTGTCAAGATGAAAGTAACGCGCAGTCCTTCAATTTTTTTTCAATTTATTTCGTTAAAAGATGAAATAGTTTAAAATTATATCTAGAAATATGGAAAATAATTTATATTTGTCTGAAAATTTTTTTGTGTATTTTGCCAAATTTTTCTGGCGAGGCAAAAATTGATTGAATTTTCATTTTTTGACTAGTTGAATGAAACGCGCAGTCCTTTAATTTTTATTCAATTCTGTTCGTTAATAGATAAAAAAGTTTGAAATCAGATCTAGAAATATGAAAAATAAATGATATTTGTCTGAAAATTTTTTTGTGTATTTTGCCAAATTTTTCTGGCGAGGCAAAAATTGATTGAATTTTCATTTTTTGACAAGTTAAAAGTAACGCGCAGTCCTGTTAATTTTTGTTCAATTTTTTTCGGTAATAGATGAAATAGTTTAAAATTATATCTAGAAATATGGAAAATAATTTATATTTGTCTGAAAATTTTTTTGTGTATTTTGCCAAATTTTTCTGGCGAGGCAAAAATTGATTGAATTTTCATTTTTTGACTAGTTGAAAGTAACGCGCAGACCTTTAATTTTTCTTTAATTTTGTTCGTTAATAGATAAAAAAGTTTGAAATCAGATCTAGAAAAATGGAAAATAATTTATATTTGTCTGAAAATTTTTTTGTGTATTTTGCCAAATTTTTCTGGCGAGGCAAAAATTGATTGAATTTTCATTTTTTGACAAGTTGAAAGTAACGCGCAGTTCTTTAAATTTTCTTCAATTTTGTTTGTTAATATATGAAATTGTTTGAAATTAGATCTAGAAATATGGAAAATAATTGATATTTGTCTGAAAATTTGTTTGTGCATTTTGCCAAATTTTTCTGGCGAGGCAAAAATTGATTGAATTTTCATTTTTTGACAAGTTGAAAGTAACGCGCAGTTCTTTAATTTTTCTTCAATTTTGTTTGTTAATATATGAAATTGTTTGAAATTAGATCTAGAAATATGGAAAATAATTTATATTTGTCTGAAAATTTGTTTGTGTATTTTGCCAATTTTTTCTGGCGAGGCAAAAATTGATTGAATTTTCATTTTTTAGACTAGTTGAAAGTGACGCGCAGTCTTTCAGTTTTTGTTCAATTTATTTCGTTAATAGATAAAAAAGTTTGAAATTAGATCTACAAATATGGAAAACAATTGATATTCGTCCTAAAATTTTTTTGTGCATTTTGCAAATTTTTCTGTAGAGGCAAAAGTCGATTAAATTTTCATTTTTTGACAAGTTGAAAGTAACGCGCAGTCCTTTAATTTTTGTTTAATTATGTTCGTTAATAGATGAAATAGTTTAAATTTATATCTAGAAATATGAAAAATAATTTATATTTGTCTGAAAATTTGATTGTGTATTTTGACAAATTTTTATGGCGAGGCAAAAATTGATTGAATTTTTTTTTTTGACTAGGTGAATGTAACGCGCAGTCCTTTAATTTTTATTCAATTTTGTTCGTTAATAGATAAAAAAGTTTGAAATCAGATCTAGAAGTATGGAAAATAATTTATATTTGTCTGAAAATTTTTTTGTGTATTTTGCCAAATTTTTCTAGCGAGGCAAAAATTGATTGAATTTTCATTTTTTGACTAGGTGAATGTAACGCGCAGTCCTTTAATTTTTATTCAATTTTGTTCGTTAATAGATAAAAAAGTTTGAAATCAGATTTAGAAAAATGGAAAATAATTTATATTTGTTTAAAAATTTTTTTGTGTATTTTGCCAAATTTTTCTGGCGAGGCAAAAATTGATTGAATTTTCATTTTTTGACAAGTTGAAAGTAACGCGCAGTTCTTTAATTTTTCTTCAATTTTGTTTGTTAATATATGAAATTGTTTGAAATTAGATCTAGAAATATGGAAAATAATTGATATTTGTCTGAAAATTTGTTTGTGCATTTTGCCAAATTTTTCTGGCGAGGCAAAAATTGATTGAATTTTCATTTTTTGACTAGGTGAATGTAACGCGCAGTCCTTTAATTTTTATTCAATTTTGTTCGTTAATAGATAAAAAAGTTTGAAATCAGATCTAGAAATATGAAAAATAAATGATATTTGTCTAAAAATTTTTTTGTGTATTTTGCCAAATTTTTCCGGCGAGGCAAAAATTGATTGAATTTTCATTTTTTGTCAAGATGAAAGTAACGCGCAGTCCTTCAATTTTTTTTCAATTTATTTCGTTAATAGATGAAATAGTTTAAAATTATGTCTATAAATATGGAAAATAATTTATATTTGTCTGAAAATTTTTTTGTGTATTTTGCCAAATTTTTCTGGCGAGGCAAAAATTGATTGAATTTTCATTTTTTGACTAGTTGAATAAAACGCGCAGTCCTTTAATTTTTATTCAATTCTGTTCGTTAATAGATAAAAAAGTTTGAAATCAGATCTAGAAATATGAAAAATAAATGATATTTGTCTGAAAATTTTTTTGTGTATTTTGCCAAATTTTTCTGGCGAGGCAAAAATTGATTGAATTTTCATTTTTTGACAAGTTAAAAGTAACGCGCAGTTCTTTAATTTTTGTTTAATTTTGTTTGTTAATATATGAAATTGTTTGAAATTAGATCTAGAAATATGGAAAATAATTGATATTTGTCTGAAAATTTGTTTGTGCATTTTGCAAAATTTTTTTGGCAAGGCAAAAATTGATTGAATTTTCATTTTTTGTCAAGTTGAAAGTACCGCGCAGTCCTGTTAATTTTTGTTTAATTTTGTTCGTTAATAGTTGAAATAGTTTAAAATTATATCTAGAAAT
The DNA here is from genome assembly GCA_037103525.1 of Ganaspis brasiliensis. NCBI lineage: Eukaryota > Metazoa > Arthropoda > Insecta > Hymenoptera > Figitidae > Ganaspis > Ganaspis brasiliensis. The sequence continues at coordinate 301,533 of JAZKLR010000223.1, read as the reverse complement.
ATGGAAAATAATTTATATTTGTTTGAAAATTTTTTTGTGTATTTTGCCAAATTTTTCTGGCGAGGCAAAAATTGATTGAATTTTCATTTTTTGACAAGTTGAAAGTAACGCGCAGTTCTTTAATTTTTCTTCAATTTTGTTTGTTAATATATGAAATTATTTGAAATTAGATCTAGAAATATGGAAAATAATTGATATTTGTCTGAAAATTTGTTTGTGCATTTTGCCAAATTTTTCTGGCGAGGCAAAAATTGATTGAATTTTCATTTTTTGTCAAGTTGAAAGTAACGCGCAGTCCTGTTAATTTTTGTTCAATTTTTTTCTTTAATAGATGAAATAGTTTAAAATTATATCTAGAAATATGGAAAATAATTTATATTTGTCTGAAAATTTTTTTGTGTATTTTGCCAAATTTTTCTGGCGAGGCAAAAATTGATTGAATTTTCATTTTTTGACTAGTTGAAAGTAACGCGCAGACCTTTAATTTTTCTTCAATTTTGTTCGTTAATAGATAAAAAAGTTTGAAATCAGATCTAGAAAAATGGAAAATAATTTATATTTGTCTGAAAATTTTTTTGTGTATTTTGCCAAATTTTTCTGGCGAGGCAAAAATTGATTGAATTTTCATTTTTTGACAAGTTGAAAGTAACGCGCAGTTCTTTAATTTTTCTTCAATTTTGTTTGTTAATATATGAAATTGTTTGAAATTAGATCTAGAAATATGAAAAATAATTGATATTTGTCTGAAAATTTGTTTGTGCATTTTGCCAAATTTTTCTGGCGAGGCAAAAATTGATTGAATTTTCATTTTTTGACAAGTTGAAAGTAACGCGCAGTTCTTTAATTTTTCTTCAATTTTGTTTGTTAATATATGAAATTGTTTGAAATTAGATCTAGAAATATGGAAAATAATTTATATTTGTCTGAAAATTTGTTTGTGTATTTTGCCAACTTTTTCTGGCGAGGCAAAAATTGATTGAATTTTCATTTTTTAGACTAGTTGAAAGTAACGCGCAGTCTTTCAATTTTTGTTCAATTTATTTCGTTAATAGATAAAAAAGTTTGAAATTAGATCTACAAATATGGAAAACAATTGATATTCGTCCTAAAATTTTTTTGTGCATTTTGCAAATTTTTCTGTAGAGGCAAAAGTCGATAAAATTTTCATTTTTTGACAAGTTGAAAGTAACGCGCAGTCCTTTAATTTTTGTTTAATTATGTTCGTTAATAGATGAAATAGTTTAAATTTATATCTAGAAATATGGAAAATAATTTATATTTGTCTGAAAATTTGATTGTGTATTTTGACAAATTTTTATGGCGAGGCAAAAAAATTGATTGAATTTTCATTTTTTGACAAGTTGAAAGTAACGCGCAGTTCTTTAATTTTTCTTCAATTTTGTTTGTTAATATATGAAATTGTTTGAAATTAGATCTAGAAATATGGAAAATAATTGATATTTGTCTGAAAATTTGTTTGTGCATTTTGCCAAATTTTTCTGGCGAGGCAAAAATTGATTGAATTTTCATTTTTTGACTAGGTGAATGTAACGCGCAGTCCTTTAATTTTTATTCAATCTTGTTCGTTAATAGATAAAAAAGTTTGAAATCAGATCTAGAAGTATGGAAAATTATTTATATTTGTCTGAAAATTTTTTTGTGTATTTTGCCAAATTTTTCTAGCGAGGCAAAAATTGATTGAATTTTCATTTTTTGACTAGTTGAAAGTAACGCGCAGACCTTTAATTTTTATTCAATTTTGTTCGTTAATAGATAAAAAAGTTTGAAATCAGATCTAGAAAAATGGAAAATAATTTATATTTGTCTCAAAATTTTTTTGTGTATTTTGCTAAATTTTTCTGGCGAGGCAAAAATTGATTGAATTTTCATTTTTTGACAAGTTGAAAGTAACGCGCAGTTCTTTACTTTTTCTTCAATTTTGTTTGTTAATATATGAAATTGTTTGAAATTAGATCTAGAAATATGGAAAATAATTGATATTTGTCTGAAAATTTGTTTGTGCATTTTGCCAAATTTTTCTGGCGAGGCAAAAATTGATTGAATTTTCATTTTTTGGCTAGGTGAATGTAACGCGCAGTCCTTTAATTTTTCTTCAATTTTGTTTGTTAATATATGAAATTGTTTGAAATTAGATCTAGAAATATGGAAAATAATTTATATTTGTCTGAAAATTTGTTTGTGTATTTTGCCAACTTTTTCTGGCGAGGCAAAAATTGATTGAATTTTCATTTTTTAGACTAGTTGAAAGTAACGCGCAGTCTTTCAATTTTTGTTCAATTTATTTCGTTAATAGATAAAAAAGTTTGAAATTAGATCTACAAATATGGAAAACAATTGATATTCGTCCTAAAATTTTTTTGTGCATTTTGCAAATTTTTCTGTAGAGGCAAAAGTCGATTAAATTTTCATTTTTTGACAAGTTGAAAGTAACGCGCAGTCCTTTAATTTTTGTTTAATTATGTTCGTTAATAGATGAAATAGTTTAAATTTATATCTAGAAATATGGAAAATAATTTATATTTGTCTGAAAATTTGATTGTGTATTTTGACAAATTTTTATGGCGAGGCAAAAAAATTGATTGAATTTTCATTTTTTGACAAGTTGAAAGTAACGCGCAGTTCTTTAATTTTTCTTCAATTTTGTTTGTTAATATATGAAATTGTTTGAAATTAGATCTAGAAATATGGAAAATAATTGATATTTGTCTGAAAATTTGTTTGTGCATTTTGCCAAATTTTTTTGGCGAGGCAAAAATTGATTGAATTTTCATTTTTTGTCAAGTTGAAAGTAACGCGCAGTCCTGTTAATTTTTGTTCAATATTGTTCGTTAATAGATGAAAAAGTTGGAATCAGATCTAGAAATATGGAAAAAAATTGATATTTATCTGAAAATTTGTTTGTGCATTTTGCCAAATTTTTCTGGCGAGGCAAAAATTGATTGAATTTTCATTTTTTGTCAAGTTGAAAGTAACGCGCACTCCTTTAATTTTTGTTCAATTTATTTCGATAATAGATAAAAAATTTTGAAATTAGATCTAGAAATATGGAAAACAATTGATATTCGTCCTAAAATTTTTTTGTGCATTTTCCAAATTTTTCTGGGGAAGCAAAAATTGATTGAATTTTCATTTTTTGACTAGTTGAAAGTAACGCGCAGTCCTTTAATTTTTATTCAATTTTGTTTGTTAATAGATAAAAAAGTTTGAAATCAGATCTAGAAATATAAGAAATAAATGATATTTGTCTAAAAATTTTTTTGTGTATTTTGCCAAATTTTTCTGGCGAGGCAAAAATTGATTGAATTTTCATTTTTTGACAAGTTGAAAGTAACGCGCAGTTCTCTAATTTTTGTTTAATTTTGTTTGTTAATATATGAAATTGTTTGAAATTAGATCTAGAAATTTAAAAAATAATTGATATTTGTCTGAAAATTTGTTTGTGCATTTTGCCAAATTTTTCTGGCGAGGCAAAAATTGATTGAATTTTCATTTTTTGTCAAGTTGAAAGTAACGCGCACTCCTTTAATTTTTGTTCAATTTATTTCGATAATAGATGAAAAATTTTGAAATTAGATCTAGAAATATGAAAAATAATTGATATTCGTCCTAAAATTTTTTTGTGCATTTTGCAAATTTTTCTGGGGAGGCAAAAATTGATTGAATTTTCATTTTTTGACTAGTTGAAAGTAACGCGCAGTCCTTTAATTTTTATTCAATTTTGTTTGTTAATATATAAAAAAGTTTGAAATCAGATCTAGAAATATAAGAAATAAATGATATTTGTCTAAAAAGTTTTTTGTGTATTTTGCCAAATTTTTCTGGCGAGGCAAAAATTGATTGAATTTTCATTTTTTACAAGTTGAAAGTAACGCGCAGTTCTCTAATTTTTGTTCAATTTTGTTTGTTAATATATGAAATTGTTTGAAATTAGATCTAGAAATATGAAAAATAATTGATCTTTGTCTGAAAATTTTTTTGTGCATTTTGCCAAATTTTTCTGGCGAGGTAAAAATTGATTAAATTTTCATTTCTTGACAAGTTGAAAATAACGCAAAGTCCTTCAATTTATGTTCAATTTTGTTCGTTAATAGATAAAAAAGTTTGAAATCAGATCTAGAAATATGGAAAATAATTGATATTTGTCTGAAACTTTTTTTGTGCATTTTGCCACATTTTTCTGGCGAGGCAAAAATTGATTGAATTTTCATTTTTTGACTAGTTGAAAGTAACGCGCAGTCCTTTAATTTTTATTTAATTTTGTTCGTTAATAGATAAAAAAGTTTGAAATCAGATCTTGAAATATAAAAAATAAATGATATTTGTCTGAAAATTTTTTTGTGCATTTTGCCAAAATTTTCTGGCGAGGTAAAAATTGATTGAATGTTTATTTTTTGTCAAGATGAAAGTAACGCGCAGTCCTTCAATTTTTGTTCAATTTTGTTTGTTAATATATGAAATTGTTTGAAATTAGATCTAGAAATATGGAAAATAATTGATTTTTGTCTGAAAATTTGTTTGTGTATTTTGCCAAATTTTTCTGGCGAGGCAAAAATTGATTGAATTTTCATTTTTTAACAAGTTGAAAGTAACGCGCAGTCTTTCAATTTTTGTTCAATTTATTTCGTTAATAGATTAAAAAGTTTGAAATTAGATTTAGAAATATGGAAAAGAATTGATATTCGTCTGAAAATTTTTTTGTGCATTTTGCAAATTTTTCTGGGGAGGCAAAAGTCGATTAAATTTTCATTTTTTGACAAGTTGAAAATAACGCGCAGTCCTTTAATTTTTGTTCAATTTTGTTCGTTAATAGATAAAAAAGTTTGAAATCAGATCTAGAAATATGGAAAATAATTTATATTTGTCTGAAATTTTTTTTGTGTTTTTTGCAAAATTTTTCTGGCGAGGCAAAAATTGATTGAATTTTCATTTTTTGACAAGTTGAAAGTAACGCGCAGTTCTTTAATTTTTCTTCAATTTTGTTTGTTAATATATAAAATTGTTTTAAATTAGATCTAGAAATATGGAAAATAATTGATATTTGTCTGAAAATTTGTTTGTGTATATTGCCAAATTTTTCTGGCAAGGCAAAAATTGATTGAATTTTCATTTTTTGTCAAGTTGAAAGTAACACGCAGTCCTTTAATTTTTGCTCAATTTTGTTCGTCAATAGATGAAATAGTTTAAAATTATATCTAGAAATATGGAAAATAATTTATATTTGTCTGAAAATATTTTTGTGTATTTTGCCAAATTTTTCTGGAGAGGCAAACATTGATTGAATTTTCATTTTTTGACTAGTTGAAAGTAACGCGCAGTCCTTTAATTTTTATTTAATTTTGTTCGTTAATAGATAAAAAAGTTTGAAATCAGATCTAGAAATATGGAACACAATTGATATTTGTCTGAAAATTTATTTGTGCATTTTGCAAATTTTTCTGGGGAGGCAAAAGTCGATTAAATTTTCATTTTTTGACAAGTTGAAAGTAACGCGCAGTCCTTTAATTTTTATTTAATTTTGTTCGTTAATAGATAAAAAGGTTTGAAATTAGATCTAGAAATATGGAAAATAATTGATTTTCGTCTGAAAATTTGTTTGTGCATTTTGCCAAATTTTTCTGGCGAGGCAAAAGTTGATTAAATTTTTTATTTTTTGACAAGCTGAAAGTAACGCGCAGTCCTTCAATTTTTGTTCAATTTTGTTCGATAATAGAAAAAAAAGTTTGAAATCAGATCTAGAAATATGAAAAATAAATGATCTTTGTCTGAAAATTTTTTTGTATATTTTGCCAAATTTTTCTGGCGAGGTAAAAATTGATTAAATTTTCATTTTTTGACAAGTTGAAAATAACGCTAAGTCCTTCAATTTATGTTCAATTTTGTTCGTTAATAGATGAAAAATTTTTAAATCAGATCTACAAATATGGAAAATATATATTTGTCTGAAAATTGTTTTGTGCATTTTGCCAAATTTTTCTGGCGAGGCAAAAATTGATTGAATTTTCATTTTTTGACAAGTTGAAAGTAACGCGCAGTTCTTTAACTTTTGTTCAATTTTGTTTGTTAATAGATGAAATTGTTTGAAATTAGATATAAAAATATAGAAAATAATTTGTATTTGTCTGAAAATTTTTTTGTGTATTTTGCCAAATTTTTCTGGCGAGGCAAAAATTGATTGAATTTTTATTTTTTGACTAGTTGAATGTAACGCGCAGTCCTTTAATTTTTATTCAATTTTGTTCGTTAATAGATAAAAAAGTTTAAAATCAGATCTAGAAATATGAAAAATAAATGATATTTGTCTGAAAATTTTTTTGGGTATTTTGCCAAATTTATCTGGCGAGGCAAAAATTGATTGAATTTTCATTTTTTGACAAGTTAAAAGTAACGCGCAGTTCTTTAATTTTTGTTCAATTTTGTTTGTTAATATATGAAATTGTTTGAAATTAGATCTAGAAATATGGAAAATAATTGATATTTGTCTGAAAATTTGTTTGTGCATTTTGCCAAATTTTTCTGTCGAGGCAAAAATTGATTGAATTTTCATTTTTTGTCAAGATGAAAGTAACGCGCAGTCCTTCAATTTTTGTTCAATTTTGTTCGTTATTAGATAAAAAAGTTTGAAATCAGATCTATAAATATGGAAAATATATATTTGTCTGAAAATTATTTTGTGCATTTTGCCAAATTTTTCTGGCGAGGCAAAAATTGATTAAATTTTTATTTTTTGACAAGTTGACAGTAACGCGCACTTCTTAAATTTTTGTTCAATTTTGTTTGTTAATATATGAAATTGTTTAAAATTAGATCTAGAAATATGAAAAATAATTGATATTTGTCTGAAAATTTGTTTGTGCATTTTGCCAAATTTTTCTGGCGAGGCAAATATTGATTGAGTTTTCATTTTTTGTCAAGATGAAAGTAACGCGCAGTCTTTCAATTTTTGTTCAATTTATTTCGTTAATAGATTAAAAAGTTTGAAATTAGATCTAGAAATATGGAAAAGAATTAATATTCGTCTGAAAATTTTTTTGTGCATTTTGCAAATTTTTCTGGGGAGGCAAAAGTCGATTAAATTTTCATTTTTTGACAAGTTGAAAGTAACGCGCAGTCCTTTAATTTTTGTTCAATTTTGTTCGTTAATAGATAAAAAAGTTTCAAATCAGATCTAGAAATATGGAAAATAATTTATATTTGTCTGAAAATTTTTTTGTGTTTTTTGCCAAATTTTTCTGGCGAGGCAAAAATTGATTGAATTTTCATTTTTTGACAAGTTGAAAGTAACGCGCTGTTCTTTAATTTTTCTTCAATTTTGTTTGTTAATATATAAAATTGTTTTAAATTAGATCTAGAAATATGGAAAATAATTGATATTAGTCTGAAAATTTGTTTGTGTATATTGCCAAATTTTTCTGGCAAGGCAAAAATTGATTGAATTTTCATTTTTCGTCAAGTTGAAAGTAACACGCAGTCCTTTAATTTTTGCTCAATTTTGTTCGTCAATAGATGAAATAGTTTAAAATTATATCTAGAAATATGGAAAATAATTTATATTTGTCTGAAAATTTTTTTGTGTATTTTGCCAAATTTTTCTGGAGAGGCAAAAATTGATTGAATTTTCATTTTTTGACTAGTTGAAAGTAACGCGCAGTCCTTTAATTTTTGTTCAATTTATTTCGTTAATAGATGAAATAGTTTAAAATTATATCTAGAAATACGGAAAATAATTTATATTTGTCTGAAAATTTTTTTGTGTATTTTGCCAAATTTTTCTGGCGAGGCAAAAATTGATTGAATTTTTATTTTTTGACTAGTTGAATGTAACGCGCAGTCCTCTAATTTTTATTCAATTTTGTTCGTTAATAGATAAAAAAGTTTGAAATCAGATCTAGAAATATGAAAAATAAATGATATTTGTCTGAAAATTTTTTTGTGTATTTTGCCAAATTTTTCTGGCGAGGCAAAAATTGATTGAATTTTCATTTTTTGACAAGTTAAAAGTAACGCGCAGTTCTATAATTTTTCTTCAATTTTGTTTGTTAATATATGAAATTGTTTGAAATTAGATCTAGAAATATGGAAAATAATTGATATTTGTCTGAAAATTTGTTTGTGCATTTTGCCAAATTTTTCTGTCGAGGCAAAAATTGATTGAATTTTCATTTTTTGTCAAGATGAAAACAACGCGCAGTCCTTCAATTTTTGTTCAATTTTGTTCGTTATTAGATAAAAAAGTTTGAAATCAGATCTACAAATATGGAAAATATATATTTGTCTGAAAATTTTTTTGTGCATTTTGCCAAATTTTTCTGGCGAGGCAAAAATTGATTAAATTTTTATTTTTTGACAAGTTGACAGTAACGCGCACTTCTTAAATTTTTGTTCAATTTTGTTTGTTAATATATGAAATTGTTTAAAATTAGATCTAGAAATATGAAAAATAATTGATATTTGCCTGAAAATTTGTTTGTGCATTTTGCCAAATTTTTCTGGCGAGGCAAAAATTGATTGAGTTTTCATTTTTTGTCAAGATGAAAGTAACGCGCAGTCTTTCAATTTTTGTTTAATTTATTTCGTTAATAGATTAAAAAGTTTGAAATTAGATCTAGAAATATGGAAAATAATTTATATTTGTCTGAAAATTTTTTTGTGTATTTTGCCAAATTTTTCTGGAGAGGCAAAAATTGATTGAATTTTCATTTTTTGACTAGTTGAAAGTAACGCGCAGTCCTTTAATTTTTGTTCAATTTATTTCGTTAATATATGAAATAGTTTAAAATTATATCTAGAAATACGGAAAATAATTTATATTTGTCTGAAAATTTTTTTGTGTATTTTGCCAAATTTTTCTGGCGAGGCAAAAATTGATTGAATTTTTATTTTTTGACTAGTTGAATGTAACGCGCAGTCCTCTAATTTTTATTCAATTTTGTTCGTTAATAGATAAAAAAGTTTGAAATCAGATCTAGAAATATGAAAAATAAATGATATTTGTCTGAAAATTTTTTTGTGTATTTTGCCAAATTTTTCTGGCGAGGCAAAAATTGATTGAATTTTCATTTTTTGACAAGTTAAAAGTAACGCGCAGTTCTATAATTTTTCTTCAATTTTGTTTGTTAATATATGAAATTGTTTGAAATTAGATCTAGAAATATGGAAAATAATTGATATTTGTCTGAAAATTTGTTTGTGCATTTTGCCAAATTTTTCTGTCGAGGCAAAAATTGATTGAATTTTCATTTTTTGTCAAGATGAAAACAACGCGCAGTCCTTCAATTTTTGTTCAATTTTGTTCGTTATTAGATAAAAAAGTTTGAAATCAGATCTACAAATATGGAAAATATATATTTGTCTGAAAATTTTTTTGTGCATTTTGCCAAATTTTTCTGGCGAGGCAAAAATTGATTAAATTTTTATTTTTTGACAAGTTGACAGTAACGCGCACTTCTTAAATTTTTGTTCAATTTTGTTTGTTAATATATGAAATTGTTTAAAATTAGATCTAGAAATATGAAAAATAATTGATATTTGCCTGAAAATTTGTTTGTGCATTTTGCCAAATTTTTCTGGCGAGGCAAAAATTGATTGAGTTTTCATTTTTTGTCAAGATGAAAGTAACGCGCAGTCTTTCAATTTTTGTTTAATTTATTTCGTTAATAGATTAAAAAGTTTGAAATTAGATCTAGAAATATGGAAAAGAATTGATATTCGTCTGAAAATTTTTTTGTGCATTTTGCAAATTTTTCTGGGGAGGCAAAAGTCGATTAAATTTTCATTTTTTGACAAGTTGAAAGTAACGCGCAGTCCTTTAATTTTTGTTCAATTTTGTTCGTTAATAGATAAAAAAGTTTGAAATCAGATCTAGAAATATGGAAAATAATTTATATTTGTCTGAAAATTTTTTTGTGTTTTTTGCCAAATTTTTCTGGCGAGGCAAAAATTGATTGAATTTTCATTTTTTAACAAGTTGAAAGTAACGCTCAGTTCTTTAATTTTTCTTCAATTTTGTTTGTTAATATATAAAATTGTTTAAAATTAGATCTAGAAATATGGAAAATAATTGATATTTGTCTGAAAATTTGTTTGTGTATTTTGCCAACTTTTTCTGGCGAGGCAAAAATTGATTGAATTTTCATTTTTTAGACTAGTTGAAAGTAACGCGCAGTCTTTCAATTTTTGTTTAATTTATTTCGTTAATAGATAAAAAAGTTTGAAATTAGATCTACAAATATGGAAAACAATTGATATTCGTCCTAAAATTTTTTTGTGCATTTTGCAAATTTTTCTGTAGAGGCAAAAGTCGATTAAATTTTCATTTTTTGACAAGTTGAAAGTAACGCGCAGTCCTTTAATTTTTGTTTAATTATGTTCGTTAATAGATGAAATAGTTTAAATTTATATCTAGAAATATGGAAAATAATTTATATTTGTCTGAAAATTTGATTGTGTATTTTGACAAATTTTTATGGCGAGGCAAAAATTGATTGAATTTTTTTTTTTGACTAGGTGAATGTAACGCGCAGTCCTTTAATTTTTATTCAATTTTGTTCGTTAATAGATAAAAAAGTTTGAAATCAGATCTAGAAGTATGGAAAATAATTTATATTTGTCTGAAAATTTTTTTGTGTATTTTGCCAAATTTTTCTAGCGAGGCAAAAATTGATTGAATTTTCATTTTTTGACTAGTTGAAAGTAACGCGCAGACCTTTAATTTTTATTCAATTTTGTTCGTTAATAGATAAAAAAGTTTGAAATCAGATTTAGAAAAATGGAAAATAATTTATATTTGTCTGAAAATTTTTTTGTGTATTTTGCCAAATTTTTCTGGCGAGGCAAAAATTGATTGAATTTTCATTTTTTGACTAGTTGAAAGTAACGCGCAGACCTTTAATTTTTCTTCAATTTTGTTCGTTAATAGATAAAAAAGTTTGAAATCAGATCTAGAAAAATGGAAAATAATTTATATTTGTCTGAAAATTTTTTTGTGTATTTTGCCAAATTTTTCTGGCGAGGCAAAAATTGATTGAATTTTCATTTTTTGACAAGTTGAAAGTAACGCGCAGTTCTTTAATTTTTCTTCAATTTTGTTTGTTAATATATGAAATTGTTTGAAATTAGATCTAGAAATATGGAAAATAATTTATATTTGTCTGAAAATTTGTTTGTGTATTTTGCCAACTTTTTCTGGCGAGGCAAAAATTGATTGAATTTTCATTTTTTGACTAGGTGAATGTAACGCGCAGTCCTTTAATTTTTATTCAATTTTGTTCGTTAATAGATAAAAAAGTTTGAAATTAGATCTACAAATATGGAAAACAATTGATATTCGTCCTAAAATTTTTTTGTGCATTTTGCAAATTTTTCTGGCGAGGCAAAAATTGATTGAATTTTCATTTTTTGACAAGTTGAAAGTAACGCGCAGTTCTTTAATTTTTCTTCAATTTTGTTTGTTAATATATGAAATTGTTTGAAATTAGATCTAGAAATATGGAAAATAATTGATATTTGTCTGAAAATTTGTTTGTGCATTTTGCCAAATTTTTCTGGCGAGGCAAAAATTGATTGAATTTTTTTTTTTGACTAGGTGAATGTAACGCGCAGTCCTTTAATTTTTATTCAATTTTGTTCGTTAATAGATAAAAAAGTTTGAAATCAGATCTAGAAGTATGGAAAATAATTTATATTTGTCTGAAAATTTTTTTGTGTATTTTGCCAAATTTTTCTAGCGAGGCAAAAATTGATTGAATTTTCATTTTTTGACTAGTTGAAAGTAACGCGCAGACCTTTAATTTTTATTCAATTTTGTTCGTTAATAGATAAAAAAGTTTGAAATCAGATTTAGAAAAATGGAAAATAATTTATATTTGTCTGAAAATTTTTTTGTGTATTTTGCCAAATTTTTCTGGCGAGGCAAAAATTGATTGAATTTTCATTTTTTGACAAGTTGAAAGTAACGCGCAGTTCTTTAATTTTTCTTCAATTTTGTTTGTTAATATATGAAATTGTTATAAATTAGATCTAGAAATATGGAAAATAATTGATATTTGTCTGAAAATTTGTTTGTGCATTTTGCCAAATTTTTCTGGCGAGGCAAAAATTGATTGAATTTTCATTTTTTGACTAGGTGAATGTAACGCGCAGTCCTTTAATTTTTATTCAATTTTGTTCGTTAATAGATAAAAAAGTTTGAAATTAAATCTAGAAATATGAAAAATAAATGATATTTGTCTAAAAATTTTTTTGTGTATTTTGCCAAATTTTTCTGGCGAGGCAAAAATTGATTGAATTTTCATTTTTTGTCAAGATGAAAGTAACGCGCAGTCCTTCAATTTTTTTTCAATTTATTTCGTTAATAGATGAAATAGTTTAAAATTATATCTAGAAATATGGAAAATAATTTATATTTGTCTGAAAATTTTTTTGTGTATTTTGCCAAATTTTTCTGGCGAGGCAAAAATTGATTGAATTTTCATTTTTTGACTAGTTGAATGAAACGCGCAGTCCTTTAATTTTTATTCAATTCTGTTCGTTAATAGATAAAAAAGTTTAAAATCAGATCTAGAAATATGAAAAATAAATGATATTTGTCTGAAAATTTTTTTGTGTATTTTGCCAAATTTTTCTGGCGAGGCAAAAATTGATTGAATTTTCATTTTTTGACAAGTTAAAAGTAACGCGCAGTCCTGTTAATTTTTGTTCAATTTTTTTCGGTAATAGATGAAATAGTTTAAAATTATATCTAGAAATATGGAAAATAATTTATATTTGTCTGAAAATTTTTTTGTGTATTTTGCCAAATTTTTCTGGCGAGGCAAAAATTGATTGAATTTTCATTTTTTGACTAGTTGAAAGTAACGCGCAGACCTTTAATTTTTCTTCAATTTTGTTCGTTAATAGATAAAAAAGTTTGAAATCAGATCTAGAAAAATGGAAAATAATTTATATTTGTCTGAAAATTTTTTTGTGTATTTTGCCAAATTTTTCTGGCGAGGCAAAAATTGATTGAATTTTCATTTTTTGACAAGTTGAAAGTAACGCGCAGTTCTTTAATTTTTCTTCAATTTTGTTTGTTAATATATGAAATTGTTTGAAATTAGATCTAGAAATATGGAAAATAATTGATATTTGTCTGAAAATTTGTTTGTGCATTTTGCCAAATTTTTCTGGCGAGGCAAAAATTGATTGAATTTTCATTTTTTGACTAGTTGAAAGTAACGCGCAGACCTTTAATTTTTCTTCAATTTTGTTCGTTAATAGATAAAAAAGTTTGAAATCAGATCTAGAAAAATGGAAAATAATTTATATTTGTCTGAAAATTTTTTTGTGTATTTTGCCAAATTTTTCTGGCGAGGCAAAAATTGATTGAATTTTCATTTTTTAGACTAGTTGAAAGTAACGCGCAGTCTTTCAGTTTTTGTTCAATTTATTTCGTTAATAGATAAAAAAGTTTGAAATTAGATCTACAAATATGGAAAACAATTGATATTCGTCCTAAAATTTTTTTGTGCATTTTGCAAATTTTTCTGTAGAGGCAAAAGTCGATTAAATTTTCATTTTTTGACAAGTTGAAAGTAACGCGCAGTCCTTTAATTTTTGTTTAATTATGTTCGTTAATAGATGAAATAGTTTAAATTTATATCTAGAAATATGGAAAATAATTTATATTTGTCTGAAAATTTGATTGTGTATTTTGACAAATTTTTATGGCGAGGCAAAAATTGATTGAATTTTTTTTTTTGACTAGGTGAATGTAACGCGCAGTCCTTTAATTTTTATTCAATTTTGTTCGTTAATAGATAAAAAAGTTTGAAATCAGATCAAGAAGTATGGAAAATAATTTATATTTGTCTGAAAATTTTTTTGTGTATTTTGCCAAATTTTTCTAGCGAGGCAAAAATTGATTGAATTTTCATTTTTTGACTAGTTGAAAGTAACGCGCAGACCTTTAATTTTTATTCAATTTTGTTTGTTAATAGATAAAAAAGTTTGAAATCAGATTTAGAAAAATGGAAAATAATTTATATTTGTTTGAAAATTTTTTTGTGTATTTTGCCAAATTTTTCTGGCGAGGCAAAAATTGATTGAATTTTCATTTTTTGACAAGTTGAAAGTAACGCGCAGTTCTTTAATTTTTCTTCAATTTTGTTTGTTAATATATGAAATTGTTTGAAATTAGATCTAGAAATATGGAAAATAATTTATATTTGTCTGAAAATTTTTTTGTGTATTTTGCCAAATTTTTCTGGCGAGGCAAAAATTGATTGAATTTTCATTTTTTGACTAGTTGAATGAAACGCGCAGTCCTTTAATTTTTATTCAATTCTGTTCGTTAATAGATAAAAAAGTTTGAAATCAGATCTAGAAATATGAAAAATTAATGATATTAGTCTGAAAATTTTTTGGTGTATTTTGCCAAATTTTTCTGGCGAGGCAAAAATTGATTGAATTTTCATTTTTTGACAAGTTAAAAGTAACGCGCAGTTCTTTAATTTTTGTTTAATTTTGTTTGTTAATATATGAAATTGTTTGAAATTAGATCTAGAAATATGGAAAATAATTGATATTTGTCTGAAAATTTGTTTGTGCATTTTGCAAAATTTTTTTGGCAAGGCAAAAATTGATTGAATTTTCATTTTTTGTCAAGTTGAAAGTACCGCGCAGTCCTGTTAATTTTTGTTTAATTTTGTTCGTTAATAGTTGAAATAGTTTAAAATTATATCTAGAAATATGGAAAATAATTTATATTTGTTTGAAAATTTTTTTGTGTATTTTGCCAAATTTTTCTGGCGAGGCAAAAATTGATTGAATTTTCATTTTTTGACAAGTTGAAAGTAACGCGCAGTTCTTTAATTTTTCTTCAATTTTGTTTGTTAATATATGAAATTATTTGAAATTAGATCTAGAAATATGAAAAATAATTGATATTTGTCTGAAAATTTGTTTGTGCATTTTGCCAAATTTTTCTGGCGAGGCAAAAATTGATTGAATTTTCATTTTTTGTCAAGTTGAAAGTAACGCGCAGTCCTGTTAATTTTTGTTCAATTTTTTTCGTTAATAGATGAAATAGTTTAAAATTATATCTAGAAATATGGAAAATAATTTATATTTGTCTGAAAATTTTTTTGTGTATTTTGCCAAATTTTTCTGGCGAGGCAAAAATTGATTGAATTTTCATTTTTTGACTAGTTGAAAGTAACGCGCAGACCTTTAATTTTTCTTCAATTTTGTTCGTTAATAGATAAAAAAGTTTGAAATCAGATCTAGAAAAATGGAAAATAATTTATATTTGTCTCAAAATTTTTTTGTGTATTTTGCCAAATTTTTCTGGCGAGGCAAAAATTGATTGAATTTTCATTTTTTGACAAGTTGAAAGTAACGCGCAGTTCTTTAATTTTTCTTCAATTTTGTTTGTTAATATATGAAATTGTTTGAAATTAGATCTAGAAATATGGAAAATAATTGATATTTGTCTGAAAACTTGTTTGTGCATTTTGCCAAATTTTTCTGGCGAGGCAAAAATTGATTGAATTTTCATTTTTTGACAAGTTGAAAGTAACGCGCAGTTCTTTAATTTTTCTTCAATTTTGTTTGTTAATATATGAAATTGTTTGAAATTAGATCTAGAAATATGGAAAATAATTTATATTTGTCTGAAAATTTGTTTGTGTATTTTGCCAACTTTTTCTGGCGAGGCAAAAATTGATTGAATTTTCATTTTTTAGACTAGTTGAAAGTAACGCGCAGTCTTTCAATTTTTGTTCAATTTATTTCGTTAATAGATAAAAAAGTTTGAAATAAGATCTACAAATATGGAAAACAATTGATATTCGTCCTAAAATTTTTTTGTGCATTTTGCAAATTTTTCTGTAGAGGCAAAAGTCGATTAAATTTTCATTTTTTGACAAGTTGAAAGTAACGCGCAGTCCTTTAATTTTTGTTTAATTATGTTCGTTAATAGATGAAATAGTTTAAATTTATATCTAGAAATATGGAAAATAATTTATATTTGTCTGAAAATTTGATTGTGTATTTTGACAAATTTTTATGGCGAGGCAAAAAAATTGATTGAATTTTCATTTTTTGACAAGTTGAAAGTAACGCGCAGTTCTTTAATTTTTCTTCAATTTTGTTTGTTAATATATGAAATTGTTTGAAATTAGATCTAGAAATATGGAAAATAATTGATATTTGTCTGAAAATTTGTTTGTGCATTTTGCCAAATTTTTCTGGCGAGGCAAAAATTGATTGAATTTTCATTTTTTGACTAGGTGAATGTAACGCGCAGTCCTTTAATTTTTATTCAATTTTGTTCGTTAATAGATAAAAAAGTTTGAAATCAGATCTAGAAGTATGGAAAATAATTTATATTTGTCTGAAAATTTTTTTGTGTATTTTGCCAAATTTTTCTAGCGAGGCAAAAATTGATTGAATTTTCATTTTTTGACTAGTTGAAAGTAACGCGCAGACCTTTAATTTTTATTCAATTTTGTTCGTTAATAGATAAAAAAGTTTGAAATCAGATCTAGAAAAATGGAAAATAATTTATATTTGTCTGAAAATTTTTTTGTGTATTTTGCCAAATTTTTCTGGCGAGGCAAAAATTGATTGAATTTTCATTTTTTGACTAGTTGAAAGTAACGCGCAGACCTTTAATTTTTCTTCAATTTTGTTCGTTAATAGATAAAAAAGTTTGAAATCAGATCTAGAAAAATGGAAAATAATTTATATTTGTCTCAAAATTTTTTTGTGTATTTTGACAAATTTTTCTGGCGAGGCAAAAATTGATTGAATTTTCATTTTTTGACAAGTTGAAAGTAACGCGCAGTTCTTTAATTTTTCTTCAATTTTGTTTGTTAATATATGAAATTGTTTGAAATTAGATCTAAAAATATGGAAAATAATTGATATTTGTCTGAAAACTTGTTTGTGCATTTTGCCAAATTTTTCTGGCGAGGCAAAAATTGATTGAATTTTCATTTTTTGACAAGTTGAAAGTAACGCGCAGTTCTTTAATTTTTCTTCAATTTTGTTTGTTAATATATGAAATTGTTTGAAATTAGATCTAGAAATATGGAAAATAATTGATATTTGTCTGAAAATTTGTTTGTGCATTTTGCCAAATTTTTCTGGCGAGGCAAAAATTGATTGAATTTTCATTTTTTGACTAGTTGAAAGTAACGCGCAGACCTTTAATTTTTCTTCAATTTTGTTCGTTAATAGATAAAAAAGTTTGAAATCAGATCTAGAAAAATGGAAAATAATTTATATTTGTCTGAAAATTTTTTTGTGTATTTTGCCAAATTTTTCTGGCGAGGCAAAAATTGATTGAATTTTCATTTTTTAGACTAGTTGAAAGTAACGCGCAGTCTTTCAGTTTTTGTTCAATTTATTTCGTTAATAGATAAAAAAGTTTGAAATTAGATCTACAAATATGGAAAACAATTGATATTCGTCCTAAAATTTTTTTGTGCATTTTGCAAATTTTTCTGTAGAGGCAAAAGTCGATTAAATTTTCATTTTTTGACAAGTTGAAAGTAACGCGCAGTCCTTTAATTTTTGTTTAATTATGTTCGTTAATAGATGAAATAGTTTAAATTTATATCTAGAAATATGGAAAATAATTTATATTTGTCTGAAAATTTGATTGTGTATTTTGACAAATTTTTATGGCGAGGCAAAAATTGATTGAATTTTTTTTTTTGACTAGGTGAAGGTAACGCGCAGTCCTTTAATTTTTATTCAATTTTGTTCGTTAATAGATAAAAAAGTTTGAAATCAGATCAAGAAGTATGGAAAATAATTTATATTTGTCTGAAAATTTTTTTGTGTATTTTGCCAAATTTTTCTAGCGAGGCAAAAATTGATTGAATTTTCATTTTTTGACTAGTTGAAAGTAACGCGCAGACCTTTAATTTTTATTCAATTTTGTTTGTTAATAGATAAAAAAGTTTGAAATCAGATTTAGAAAAATGGAAAATAATTTATATTTGTTTGAAAATTTTTTTGTGTATTTTGCCAAATTTTTCTGGCGAGGCAAAAATTGATTGAATTTTCATTTTTTGACAAGTTGAAAGTAACGCGCAGTTCTTTAATTTTTCTTCAATTTTGTTTGTTAATATATGAAATTGTTTGAAATTAGATCTAGAAATATGGAAAATAATTTATATTTGTCTGAAAATTTTTTTGTGTATTTTGCCAAATTTTTCTGGCGAGGCAAAAATTGATTGAATTTTCATTTTTTGACTAGTTGAATGAAACGCGCAGTCCTTTAATTTTTATTCAATTCTGTTCGTTAATAGATAAAAAAGTTTGAAATCAGATCTAGAAATATGAAAAATTAATGATATTTGTCTGAAAATTTTTTTGTGTATTTTGCCAAATTTTTCTGGCGAGGCAAAAATTGATTGAATTTTCATTTTTTGACAAGTTAAAAGTAACGCGCAGTTCTTTAATTTTTGTTTAATTTTGTTTGTTAATATATGAAATTGTTTGAAATTAGATCTAGAAATATGGAAAATAATTGATATTTGTCTGAAAATTTGTTTGTGCATTTTGCAAAATTTTTTTGGCAAGGCAAAAATTGATTGAATTTTCATTTTTTGTCAAGTTGAAAGTACCGCGCAGTCCTGTTAATTTTTGTTTAATTTTGTTCGTTAATAGTTGAAATAGTTTAAAATTATATCTAGAAATATGGAAAATAATTTATATTTGTTTGAAAATTTTTTTGTGTATTTTGCCAAATTTTTCTGGCGAGGCAAAAATTGATTGAATTTTCATTTTTTGACAAGTTGAAAGTAACGCGCAGTTCTTTAATTTTTCTTCAATTTTGTTTGTTAATATATGAAATTATTTGAAATTAGATCTAGAAATATGAAAAATAATTGATATTTGTCTGAAAATTTGTTTGTGCATTTTGCCAAATTTTTCTGGCGAGGCAAAAATTGATTGAATTTTCATTTTTTGTCAAGTTGAAAGTAACGCGCAGTCCTGTTAATTTTTGTTCAATTTTTTTCGTTAATAGATGAAATAGTTTAAAATTATATCTAGAAATATGGAAAATAATTTATATTTGTCTGAAAATTTTTTTGTGTATTTTGCCAAATTTTTCTGGCGAGGCAAAAATTGATTGAATTTTCATTTTTTGACTAGTTGAAAGTAACGCGCAGACCTTTAATTTTTCTTCAATTTTGTTCGTTAATAGATAAAAAAGTTTGAAATCAGATCTAGAAAAATGGAAAATAATTTATATTTGTCTCAAAATTTTTTTGTGTATTTTGCCAAATTTTTCTGGCGAGGCAAAAATTGATTGAATTTTCATTTTTTGACAAGTTGAAAGTAACGCGCAGTTCTTTAATTTTTCTTCAATTTTGTTTGTTAATATATGAAATTGTTTGAAATTAGATCTAGAAATATGGAAAATAATTGATATTTGTCTGAAAACTTGTTTGTGCATTTTGCCAAATTTTTCTGGCGAGGCAAAAATTGATTGAATTTTCATTTTTTGACAAGTTGAAAGTAACGCGCAGTTCTTTAATTTTTCTTCAATTTTGTTTGTTAATATATGAAATTGTTTGAAATTAGATCTAGAAATATGGAAAATAATTTATATTTGTCTGAAAATTTGTTTGTGTATTTTGCCAACTTTTTCTGGCGAGGCAAAAATTGATTGAATTTTCATTTTTTAGACTAGTTGAAAGTAACGCGCAGTCTTTCAATTTTTGTTCAATTTATTTCGTTAATAGATAAAAAAGTTTGAAATAAGATCTACAAATATGGAAAACAATTGATATTCGTCCTAAAATTTTTTTGTGCATTTTGCAAATTTTTCTGTAGAGGCAAAAGTCGATTAAATTTTCATTTTTTGACAAGTTGAAAGTAACGCGCAGTCCTTTAATTTTTGTTTAATTATGTTCGTTAATAGATGAAATAGTTTAAATTTATATCTAGAAATATGGAAAATAATTTATATTTGTCTGAAAATTTGATTGTGTATTTTGACAAATTTTTATGGCGAGGCAAAAAAATTGATTGAATTTTCATTTTTTGACAAGTTGAAAGTAACGCGCAGTTCTTTAATTTTTCTTCAATTTTGTTTGTTAATATATGAAATTGTTTGAAATTAGATCTAGAAATATGGAAAATAATTGATATTTGTCTGAAAATTTGTTTGTGCATTTTGCCAAATTTTTCTGGCGAGGCAAAAATTGATTGAATTTTCATTTTTTGACTAGGTGAATGTAACGCGCAGTCCTTTAATTTTTATTCAATTTTGTTCGTTAATAGATAAAAAAGTTTGAAATCAGATCTAGAAGTATGGAAAATAATTTATATTTGTCTGAAAATTTTTTTGTGTATTTTGCCAAATTTTTCTAGCGAGGCAAAAATTGATTGAATTTTCATTTTTTGACTAGTTGAAAGTAACGCGCAGACCTTTAATTTTTATTCAATTTTGTTCGTTAATAGATAAAAAAGTTTGAAATCAGATCTAGAAAAATGGAAAATAATTTATATTTGTCTGAAAATTTTTTTGTGTATTTTGCCAAATTTTTCTGGCGAGGCAAAAATTGATTGAATTTTCATTTTTTGACTAGTTGAAAGTAACGCGCAGACCTTTAATTTTTCTTCAATTTTGTTCGTTAATAGATAAAAAAGTTTGAAATCAGATCTAGAAAAATGGAAAATAATTTATATTTGTCTCAAAATTTTTTTGTGTATTTTGACAAATTTTTCTGGCGAGGCAAAAATTGATTGAATTTTCATTTTTTGACAAGTTGAAAGTAACGCGCAGTTCTTTAATTTTTCTTCAATTTTGTTTGTTAATATATGAAATTGTTTGAAATTAGATCTAAAAATATGGAAAATAATTGATATTTGTCTGAAAACTTGTTTGTGCATTTTGCCAAATTTTTCTGGCGAGGCAAAAATTGATTGAATTTTCATTTTTTGACAAGTTGAAAGTAACGCGCAGTTCTTTAATTTTTCTTCAATTTTGTTTGTTAATATATGAAATTGTTTGAAATTAGATCTAGAAATATGGAAAATAATTTATATTTGTCTGAAAATTTGTTTGTGTATTTTGCCAACTTTTTCTGGCGAGGCAAAAATTGATTGAATTTTCATTTTTTAGACTAGTTGAAAGTAACGCGCAGTCTTTCAATTTTTGTTCAATTTATTTCGTTAATAGATAAAAAAGTTTGAAATTAGATCTACAAATATGGAAAACAATTGATATTCGTCCTAAAATTTTTTTGTGCATTTTGCAAATTTTTCTGTAGAGGCAAAAGTCGATTAAATTTTCATTTTTTGACAAGTTGAAAGTAACGCGCAGTTCTTTAATTTTTCTTCAATTTTGTTTGTTAATATATGAAATTGTTTGAAATTAGATCTAGAAATATGGAAAATAATTTATATTTGTCTGAAAATTTGTTTGTGTATTTTGCCAACTTTTTCTGGCGAGGCAAAAATTGATTGAATTTTCATTTTTTAGACTAGTTGAAAGTAACGCGCAGTCTTTCAATTTTTGTTCAATTTATTTCGTTAATAGATAAAAAAGTTTGAAATTAGATCTAGAAATATGGAAAATAATTGATATTTGTCTGAAAATTTGTTTGTGCATTTTGCCAAATTTTTCTGGCGAGGCAAAAATTGATTGAATTTTCATTTTTTGACTAGGTGAATGTAACGCGCAGTCCTTTAATTTTTATTCAATTTTGTTCGTTAATAGATAAAAAGTTTGAAATCAGATCTAGAAGTATGGAAAATAATTTATATTTGTCTGAAAATTTTTTTGTGTATTTTGCCAAATTTTTCTAGCGAGGCAAAAATTGATTGAATTTTCATTTTTTGACTAGTTGAAAGTAACGCGCAGACCTTTAATTTTTATTCAATTTTGTTCGTTAATAGATAAAAAAGTTTGAAATCAGATCTAGAAAAATGGAAAATAATTTATATTTGTCTGAAAATTTTTTTGTGTATTTTGCCAAATTTTTCTGGCGAGGCAAAAATTGATTGAAATTTCATTTTTTGACAAGTTGAAAGTAACGCGCAGTTCTTTAATTTTTCTTCAATTTTGTTTGTTAATATATGAAATTGTTTGAAATTAGATCTAGAAATATGGAAAATAATTGATATTTGTCTGAAAATTTGTTTGTGCATTTTGCCAAATTTTTCTGGCGAGGCAAAAATTGATTGAATTTTCATTTTTTGACTAGGTGAATGTAACGCGCAGTCCTTTAATTTTTATTCAATTTTGTTCGTTAATAGATAAAAAAGTTTGAAATCACATCTAGAAATATGAAAAATAAATGATATTTGTCTAAAAATTTTTTTGTGTATTTTGCCAAATTTTTCTGGCGAGGCAAAAATTGATTGAATTTTCATTTTTTGTCAAGATGAAAGTAACGCGCAGTCCTTCAATTTTTTTTCAATTTATTTCGTTAATAGATGAAATAGTTTAAAATTATATCTAGAAATATGGAAAATAATTTATATTTGTCTGAAAATTTTTTTGTGTATTTTGCCAAATTTTTCTGGCGAGGCAAAAATTGATTGAATTTTCATTTTTTGACTAGTTGAATAAAACGCGCAGTCCTTTAATTTTTATTCAATTCTGTTCGTTAATAGATAAAAAAGTTTGAAATCAGATCTAGAAATATGAAAAATAAATGATATTTGTCTGAAAATTTTTTTGTGTATTTTGCCAAATTTTTCTGGCGAGGCAAAAATTGATTGAATTTTCATTTTTTGACAAGTTAAAAGTAACGCGCAGTTCTTTAATTTTTGTTTAATTTTGTTTGTTAATATATGAAATTGTTTGAAATTAGATCTAGAAATATGGAAAATAATTGATATTTGTCTGAAAATTTGTTTGTGCATTTTGCAAAATTTTTTTGGCAAGGCAAAAATTGATTGAATTTTCATTTTTTGTCAAGTTGAAAGTACCGCGCAGTCCTGTTAATTTTTGTTCAATTTTGTTCGTTAATAGTTGAAATAGTTTAAAATTATATCTAGAAATATGGAAAATAATTTATATTTGTTTGAAAATTTTTTTGTGTATTTTGCCAAATTTTTCTGGCGAGGCAAAAATTGATTGAATTTTCATTTTTTGACAAGTTGAAAGTAACGCGCAGTTCTTTAATTTTTCTTCAATTTTGTTTGTTAATATATGAAATTATTTGAAATTAGATCTAGAAATATGGAAAATAATTGATATTTGTCTGAAAATTTGTTTGTGCATTTTGCCAAATTTTTCTGGCGAGGCAAAAATTGATTGAATTTTCATTTTTTGTCAAGTTGAAAGTAACGCGCAGTCCTGTTAATTTTTGTTCAATTTTTTTCGTTAATAGATGAAATAGTTTAAAATTATATCTAGAAATATGGAAAATAATTTATATTTGTCTGAAAATTTTTTTGTGTATTTTGCCAAATTTTTCTGGCGAGGCAAAAATTGATTGAATTTTCATTTTTTGACTAGTTGAAAGTAACGCGCAGACCTTTAATTTTTCTTCAATTTTGTTCTTTAATAGATAAAAAAGTTTGAAATCAGATCTAGAAAAATGGAAAATAATTTATATTTGTCTGAAAATTTTTTTGTGTATTTTGCCAAATTTTTCTGGCGAGGCAAAAATTGATTGAATTTTCATTTTTTGACAAGTTGAAAGTAACGCGCAGTTCTTTAATTTTTCTTCAATTTTGTTTGTTAATATATGAAATTGTTTGAAATTAGATCTAGAAATATGGAAAATAATTGATATTTGTCTGAAAATTTGTTTGTGCATTTTGCCAAATTTTTCTGGCGAGGCAAAAATTGATTGAATTTTCATTTTTTTAACAAGTTGAAAGTAACGCGCAGTTCTTTAATTTTTCTTCAATTTTGTTTGTTAATATATGAAATTGTTTGAAATTAGATCTAGAAATATGGAAAATAATTTATATTTGTCTGAAAATTTGTTTGTGTATTTTGCCAACTTTTTCTGGCGAGGCAAAAATTGATTGAATTTTCATTTTTTAGACTAGTTGAAAGTAACGCGCAGTCTTTCAATTTTTGTTCAATTTATTTCGTTAATAGATAAAAAAGTTTGAAATTAGATCTACAAATATGGAAAACAATTGATATTCGTCCTAAAATTTTTTTGTGCATTTTGCAAATTTTTTTGTAGAGGCAAAAGTCGATTAAATTTTCATTTTTTGACAAGTTGAAAGTAACGCGCAGTCCTTTAATTTTTGTTTAATTATGTTCGTTAATAGATGAAATAGTTTAAATTTATATCTAGAAATATGGAAAATAATTTATATTTGTCTGAAAATTTGATTGTGTATTTTGACAAATTTTTATGGCGAGGCAAAAAAATTGATTGAATTTTCATTTTTTGACAAGTTGAAAGTAACGCGCAGTTCTTTAATTTTTCTTCAATTTTGTTTGTTAATATATGAAATTGTTTGAAATTAGATCTAGAAATATGGAAAATAATTGATATTTGTCTGAAAATTTGTTTGTGCATTTTGCCAAATTTTTTTGGCGAGGCAAAAATTGATTGAATTTTCATTTTTTGTCAAGTTGAAAGTAACGCGCAGTCCTGTTAATTTTTGTTCAATATTGTTCGTTAATAGATGAAAAAGTTGGAATCAGATCTAGAAATATGGAAAAAAATTGATATTTATCTGAAAATTTGTTTGTGCATTTTGCCAAATTTTTCTGGCGAGGCAAAAATTGATTGAATTTTCATTTTTTGTCAAGTTGAAAGTAACGCGCAGTCCTTTAATTTTTGTTCAATTTATTTCGATAATAGATAAAAAAGTTTGAAATTAGATCTAGAAATATGGAAAACAATTGATATTCGTCCTAAAATTTTTTTGTGCATTTTGCAAATTTTTCTGGGGAAGCAAAAATTGATTGAATTTTCATTTTTTGACTAGTTGAAAGTAACGCGCAGTCCTTTAATTTTTATTCAATTTTGTTTGTTAATAGATAAAAAAGTTTGAAATCAGATCTAGAAATATAAGAAATAAATGATATTTGTCTAAAAATTTTTTTGTGTATTTTGCCAAATTTTTCTGGCGAGGCAAAAATTGATTGAATTTTCATTTTTTGACAAGTTGAAAGTAACGCGCAGTTCTCTAATTTTTGTTCAATTTTGTTTGTTAATATATGAAATTGTTTGAAATTAGATCTAGAAATTTAAAAAATAATTGATATTTGTCTGAAAATTTGTTTGTGCATTTTGCCAAATTTTTCTGGCGAGGCAAAAATTGATTGAATTTTCATTTTTTGTCAAGTTGAAAGTAACGCGCACTCCTTTAATTTTTGTTCAATTTATTTCGATAATAGATAAAAAATTTTGAAATTAGATCTAGAAATATGAAAAATAATTGATATTCGTCCTAAAATTTTTTTGTGCATTTTGCAAATTTTTCTGGGGAGGCAAAAATTGATTAAATTTTCATTTTTTGACTAGTTGAAAGTAACGCGCAGTCCTTTAATTTTTATTCAATTTTGTTTGTTAATATATAAAAAAGTTTGAAATCAGATCTAGAAATATAAGAAATAAATGATATTTGTCTAAAAAGTTTTTTGTGTATTTTGCCAAATTTTTCTGGCGAGGCAAAAATTGATTGAATTTTCATTTTTTACAAGTTGAAAGTAACGCGCAGTTCTCTAATTTTTGTTCAATTTTGTTTGTTAATATATGAAATTGTTTGAAATTAGATCTAGAAATATGAAAAATAATTGATCTTTGTCTGAAAATTTTTTTGTGCATTTTGCCAAATTTTTCTGGCGAGGTAAAAATTGATTAAATTTTCATTTTTTGACAAGTTGAAAATAACGCAAAGTCCTTCAATTTATGTTCAATTTTGTTCGTTAATAGATAAAAAAGTTTGAAATCAGATCTAGAAATATGGAAAATAATTGATATTTGTCTGAAACTTTTTTTGTGCATTTTGCCACATTTTTCTGGCGAGGCAAAAATTGATTGAATTTTCATTTTTTGACTAGTTGAAAGTAACGCGCAGTCCTTTAATTTTTATTTAATTTTGTTCGTTAATAGATAAAAAAGTTTGAAATCAGATCTTGAAATATAAAAAATAAATGATATTTGTCTGAAAATTTTTTTGTGCATTTTGCCAAAATTTTCTGGCGAGGTAAAAATTGATTGAATGTTTATTTTTTGTCAAGATGAAAGTAACGCGCAGTCCTTCAATTTTTGTTCAATTTTGTTTGTTAATATATGAAATTGTTTGAAATTAGATCTAGAAATATGGAAAATAATTGATTTTTGTCTGAAAATTTGTTTGTGTATTTTGCCAAATTTTTCTGGCGAGGCAAAAATTGATTGAATTTTCATTTTTTAACAAGTTGAAAGTAACGCGCAGTCCTTTAATTTTTCTTCAATTTTGTTTGTTAATATATGAAATTGTTTGAAATTAGATCTAGAAATATGAAAAATAATTGATATTTGTCTGAAAATTTGTTTGTGCATTTTGCCAAATTTTTCTGTCGAGGCAAAAATTGATTGAATTTTCATTTTTTGTCAAGATGAAAGTAACGCGCAGTCCTTCAATTTTTGTTCAATTTTGTTCGTTATTAGATAAAAAAGTTTGAAATCAGATCTACAAATATGGAAAATATATATTTGTCTGAAAATTTTTTTGTGCATTTTGCCAAATTTTTCTGGCGAGGCAAAAATTGATTAAATTTTTATTTTTTGACAAGTTGACAGTAACGCGCACTTCTTAACTTTTTGTTCAATTTTGTTTGTTAATATATGAAATTGTTTAAAATTAGATCTAGAAATATGGAAAATAATTGATATTTGTCTGAAAATTTGTTTGTGCATTTTGCCAAATTTTTCTGTCGAGGCAAAAATTGATTGAATTTTCATTTTTTGTCAAGATGAAAGTAACGCGCAGTCCTTCAATTTTTGTTCAATTTTGTTCGTTATTAGATAAAAAAGTTGGAAATCAGATCTATAAATATGGAAAATATATATTTGTCTGAAAATTATTTTGTGCATTTTGCCAAATTTTTCTGGCGAGGCAAAAATTGATTAAATTTTTATTTTTTGACAAGTTGACAGTAACGCGCACTTCTTAAATTTTTGTTCAATTTTGTTTGTTAATATATGAAATTGTTTAAAATTAGATCTAGAAATATGAAAAATAATTGATATTTGTCTGAAAATTTGTTTGTGCATTTTGCCAAATTTTTCTGGCGAGGCAAATATTGATTGAGTTTTCATTTTTTGTCAAGATGAAAGTAACGCGCAGTCTTTCAATTTTTGTTCAATTTATTTCGTTAATAGATTAAAAAGTTTGAAATTAGATCTAGAAATATGGAAAAGAATTAATATTCGTCTGAAAATTTTTTTGTGCATTTTGCAAATTTTTCTGGGGAGGCAAAAGTCGATTAAATTTTCATTTTTTGACAAGTTGAAAGTAACGCGCAGTCCTTTAATTTTTGTTCAATTTTGTTCGTTAATAGATAAAAAAGTTTCAAATCAGATCTAGAAATATGGAAAATAATTTATATTTGTCTGAAAATTTTTTTGTGTTTTTTGCCAAATTTTTCTGGCGAGGCAAAAATTGATTGAATTTTCATTTTTTGACAAGTTGAAAGTAACGCGCAGTTCTTTAATTTTTCTTCAATTTTGTTTGTTAATATATAAAATTGTTTTAAATTAGATCTAGAAATATGGAAAATAATTGATATTAGTCTGAAAATTTGTTTGTGTATATTGCCAAATTTTTCTGGCAAGGCAAAAATTGATTGAATTTTCATTTTTTGTCAAGTTGAAAGTAACACGCAGTCCTTTAATTTTTGCTCAATTTTGTTCGTCAATAGATGAAATAGTTTAAAATTATATCTAGAAATATGGAAAATAATTTATATTTGTCTGAAAATTTTTTTTTGTGTATTTTGCCAAATTTTTCTGGAGAGGCAAAAATTGATTGAATTTTCATTTTTTGACTAGTTGAAAGTAACGCGCAGTCCTTTAATTTTTGTTCAATTTATTTCGTTAATAGATGAAATAGTTTAAAATTATATCTAGAAATACGGAAAATAATTTATATTTGTCTGAAAATTTTTTTGTGTATTTTGCCAAATTTTTCTGGCGAGGCAAAAATTGATTGAATTTTTATTTTTTGACTAGTTGAATGTAACGCGCAGTCCTCTAATTTTTATTCAATTTTGTTCGTTAATAGATAAAAAAGTTTGAAATCAGATCTAGAAATATGAAAAATAAATGATATTTGTCTGAAAATTTTTTTGTGTATTTTGCCAAATTTTTCTGGCGAGGCAAAAATTGATTGAATTTTCATTTTTTGACAAGTTAAAAGTAACGCGCAGTTCTATAATTTTTCTTCAATTTTGTTTGTTAATATATGAAATTGTTTGAAATTAGATCTAGAAATATGGAAAATAATTGATATTTGTCTGAAAATTTGTTTGTGCATTTTGCCAAATTTTTCTGTCGAGGCAAAAATTGATTGAATTTTCATTTTTTGTCAAGATGAAAACAACGCGCAGTCCTTCAATTTTTGTTCAATTTTGTTCGTTATTAGATAAAAAAGTTTGAAATCAGATCTACAAATATGGAAAATATATATTTGTCTGAAAATTTTTTTGTGCATTTTGCCAAATTTTTCTGGCGAGGCAAAAATTGATTAAATTTTTATTTTTTGACAAGTTGACAGTAACGCGCACTTCTTAAATTTTTGTTCAATTTTGTTTGTTAATATATGAAATTGTTTAAAATTAGATCTAGAAATATGAAAAATAATTGATATTTGCCTGAAAATTTGTTTGTGCATTTTGCCAAATTTTTCTGGCGAGGCAAAAATTGATTGAGTTTTCATTTTATGTCAAGATGAAAGTAACGCGCAGTCTTTCAATTTTTGTTTAATTTATTTCGTTAATAGATTAAAAAGTTTGAAATTAGATCTAGAAATATGGAAAAGAATTGATATTCGTCTGAAAATTTTTTTGTGCATTTTGCAAATTTTTCTGGGGAGGCAAAAGTCGATTAAATTTTCATTTTTTGACAAGTTGAAAGTAACGCGCAGTCCTTTAATTTTTGTTCAATTTTGTTCGTTAATAGATAAAAAAGTTTGAAATCAGATCTAGAAATATGGAAAATAATTTATATTTGTCTGAAAATTTTTTTGTGTTTTTTGCCAAATTTTTCTGGCGAGGCAAAAATTGATTGAATTTTCATTTTTTAACAAGTTGAAAGTAACGCTCAGTTCTTTAATTTTTCTTCAATTTTGTTTGTTAATATATAAAATTGTTTAAAATTAGATCTAGAAATATGGAAAATAATTGATATTTGTCTGAAAATTTGTTTGTGTATATTGCCAAATTTTTCTGGCAAGGCAAAAATTGATTGAATTTTCATTTTTTGTCAAGTTGAAAGTAACACGCAGTCCTTTAATTTTTGCTCAATTTTGTTCGTCAATAGATGAAATAGTTTAAAATTATATCTAGAAATATGGAAAATAATTTATATTTGTCTGAAAATTTTTTTGTGTATTTTGCCAAATTTTTCTGGAGAGGCAAAAATTGATTGAATTTTCATTTTTTGACTAGTTGAAAGTAACGCGCAGTCCTTTAATTTTTATTCAATTTTGTTCGTTAATAGATAAAAAAGTTTGAAATCAGATCTAGAAATATGGAACACAATTGATATTTGTCTGAAAATTTTTTTGTGCATTTTGCAAATTTTTCTGGGGAGGCAAAAGTCGATTAAATTTTCATTTTTTGACAAGTTGAAAGTAACGCGCAGTCCTTTAATTTTTATTTAATTTTGTTCGTTAATAGATAAAAAAGTTTGAAATCAGATCTAGAAATATAAAAAATAAATGATATTTGTCTGAAAATTTTTTTGTGCATTTTGCCAAAATTTTCTGGCGAGGTAAAAATTGATTGAATGTTTATTTTTTGTCAAGATGAAAGAAACGCGCAGTCCTTCAATTTTTGTTCAATTTTGTTTGTTAATATATGAAATTGTTTGAAATCAGATCTAGAAATATGAAAAAAAAATGATATTTGTCTGAAAATTTTTTTGTGTATTTTGCCAAATTTTTCTGTCGAGGCAAAAATTGATTGAATTTTCATTTTTTGACAAGTTAAAAGTAACGCGCAGTTTTTTAATTTTTGTTCAATTTTGTTTGTTCATATATGAAATTGTTTGAAATTAGATCTAGAAATATGGAAAATAATTGATATTTGTCTGAAAATTTGTTTGTGCATTTTGCCAAATTTTTCTGGCGAGGCAAAAATTGATTGAATTTTAATTTTTTGTCAAGATGAAAGTAACGCGCAGTCCTTCAATTTTTGTTCAATTTTGTTCGTTAATAGATAAAAAAGTTTGAAATCAGATCTACAAATATGGAAAATATATATTTGTCTGAAAATTTTTTTGTGCATTTTGCCAAATTTTTCTGGCGAGGCAAAAATTGATTGAATTTTCATTTTTTGACAAGTTGACAGTAACGCGCACTTCTTAAATTTTTGTTCAATTTTGTTTGTTAATATATGAAATTGTTTGAAATTAGATCTAGAAATATGGAAAATAATTGATATTTGTCTGAAAATTTGTTTGTGCATTTTGCCAAATTTTTCTGGCGAGGCAAAAATTGATTGAAATTTCATTTTTTGTCAAGTTGAAAGTAACGCGCAGTCCTGTTAATTTTTGTTCAATTTTTTTCGTTAATAAATAAAATAGTTTAAAATTATATCTAGAAATATGGAAAATAATTTATATTTGTCTGAAAATTTTTTTGTGTATTTTGCCAAATTTTTCTGGCGAGGCAAAAATTGATTGAATTTTCATTTTTTGACTAGTTGAAAGTAACGCGCAGAACTTTAATTTTTATTTAATTTTGTTCGTTAATAGATAAAAAAGTTTGAAATCAGATCTAGAAAAATGTAAAATAATTTATATTTGTCTAAAAATTTTTTTGTGTATTTTGCCAAATTTTTCTGGCGAGGCAAAAATTGATTGAATTTTCATTTTTTGACAAGTTGAAAGTAACGCGCAGTCCTTTAATTTTTATTCAATTTTGTTCGTTAATAGATAAAAAAGTTTGAAATTAGATTTAGAAATATGAAAAACAATTGATATTTGTCTGAAAATTTTTTTGTGCATTTTGCCAAGTTTTTATGTGGAGGCAAAAATTGATTGAATTTTCATTTTTTGACAAGTTAAAAGTAACGCGCAGTTCTTTAATTTTTGTTCAATTTTGTTTGTTAATATATGAAATTGTTTGAAATTAGATCTAGAAATATGGAAAATAATTGATATTTGTCTGAAAATTTGTTTGTGCATTTTGCCAAATTTTTCTGTCGAGGCAAAAATTGATTGAATTTTCATTTTTTGTCAAGATGAAAGTAACGCGCAGTCCTTCAATTTTTGTTCAATTTTGTTCGTTATTAGATAAAAAAGTTGGAAATCAGATCTATAAATATGGAAAATATATATTTGTCTGAAAATTATTTTGTGCATTTTGCCAAATTTTTCTGGCGAGGCAAAAATTGATTAAATTTTTATTTTTTGACAAGTTGACAGTAACGCGCACTTCTTAAATTTTTGTTCAATTTTGTTTGTTAATAGATTAAAAAGTTTGAAATTAGATCTAGAAATATGGAAAAGAATTAATATTCGTCTGAAAATTTTTTTGTGCATTTTGCAAATTTTTCTGGGGAGGCAAAAGTCGATTAAATTTTCATTTTTTGACAAGTTGAAAGTAACGCGCAGTCCTTTAATTTTTGTTCAATTTTGTTCGTTAATAGATAAAAAAGTTTCAAATCAGATCTAGAAATATGGAAAATAATTTATATTTGTCTGAAAATTTTTTTGTGTTTTTTGCCAAATTTTTCTGGCGAGGCAAAAATTGATTGAATTTTCATTTTTTGACAAGTTGAAAGTAACGCGCAGTTCTTTAATTTTTCTTCAATTTTGTTTGTTAATATATAAAATTGTTTTAAATTAGATCTAGAAATATGGAAAATAATTGATATTAGTCTGAAAATTTGTTTGTGTATATTGCCAAATTTTTCTGGCAAGGCAAAAATTGATTGAATTTTCATTTTTTGTCAAGTTGAAAGTAACACGCAGTCCTTTAATTTTTGCTCAATTTTGTTCGTCAATAGATGAAATAGTTTAAAATTATATCTAGAAATATGGAAAATAATTTATATTTGTCTGAAAATTTTTTTGTGTATTTTGCCAAATTTTTCTGGAGAGGCAAAAATTGATTGAATTTTCATTTTTTGACTAGTTGAAAGTAACGCGCAGTCCTTTAATTTTTGTTCAATTTATTTCGTTAATAGATGAAATAGTTTAAAATTATATCTAGAAATACGGAAAATAATTTATATTTGTCTGAAAATTTTTTTGTGTATTTTGCCAAATTTTTCTGGCGAGGCAAAAATTGATTGAATTTTTATTTTTTGACTAGTTGAATGTAACGCGCAGTCCTCTAATTTTTATTCAATTTTGTTCGTTAATAGATAAAAAAGTTTGAAATCAGATCTAGAAATATGAAAAATAAATGATATTTGTCTGAAAATTTTTTTGTGTATTTTGCCAAATTTTTCTGGCGAGGCAAAAATTGATTGAATTTTCATTTTTTGACAAGTTAAAAGTAACGCGCAGTTCTATAATTTTTCTTCAATTTTGTTTGTTAATATATGAAATTGTTTGAAATTAGATCTAGAAATATGGAAAATAATTGATATTTGTCTGAAAATTTGTTTGTGCATTTTGCCAAATTTTTCTGTCGAGGCAAAAATTGATTGAATTTTCATTTTTTGTCAAGATGAAAACAACGCGCAGTCCTTCAATTTTTGTTCAATTTTGTTCGTTATTAGATAAAAAAGTTTGAAATCAGATCTACAAATATGGAAAATATATATTTGTCTGAAAATTTTTTTGTGCATTTTGCCAAATTTTTCTGGCGAGGCAAAAATTGATTAAATTTTTATTTTTTGACAAGTTGACAGTAACGCGCACTTCTTAAATTTTTGTTCAATTTTGTTTGTTAATATATGAAATTGTTTAAAATAAGATCTAGAAATATGAAAAATAATTGATATTTGCCTGAAAATTTGTTTGTGCATTTTGCCAAATTTTTCTGGCGAGGCAAAAATTGATTGAGTTTTCATTTTTTGTCAAGATGAAAGTAACGCGCAGTCTTTCAATTTTTGTTTAATTTATTTCGTTAATAGATTAAAAAGTTTGAAATTAGATCTAGAAATATGGAAAAGAATTGATATTCGTCTGAAAATTTTTTTGTGCATTTTGCCAAATTTTTCTGGCGAGGCAAAAATTGATTGAATTTTCATTTTTTAACAAGTTGAAAGTAACGCTCAGTTCTTTAATTTTTCTTCAATTTTGTTTGTTAATATATAAAATTGTTTAAAATTAGATCTAGAAATATGGAAAATAATTGATATTTGTCTGAAAATTTGTTTGTGTATATTGCCAAATTTTTTTGGCAAGGCAAAAATTGATTGAATTTTCATTTTTTGTCAAGTTGAAAGTAACACGCAGTCCTTTAATTTTTGCTCAATTTTGTTCGTCAATAGATGAAATAGTTTAAAATTATATCTAGAAATATGGAAAATAATTTATATTTGTCTGAAAATTTTTTTGTGTATTTTGCCAAATTTTTCTGGAGAGGCAAAAATTGATTGAATTTTCATTTTTTGACTAGTTGAAAGTAACGCGCAGTCCTTTAATTTTTATTCAATTTTGTTCGTTAATAGATAAAAAAGTTTGAAATCAAATCTAGAAATATGGAACACAATTGATATTTGTCTGAAAATTTTTTTGTGCATTTTGCAAATTTTTCTGGGGAGGCAAAAGTCGATTAAATTTTCATTTTTTGACAAGTTGAAAGTAACGCGCAGTCCTTTAATTTTTATTTAATTTTGTTCGTTAATAGATAAAAAAGTTTGAAATCAGATCTAGAAATATGAAAAAAAAATGATATTTGTCTGAAAATTTTTTTGTGTATTTTGCCAAATTTTTCTGTCGAGGCAAAAATTGATTGAATTTTCATTTTTTGACAAGTTAAAAGTAACGCGCAGTTTTTTAATTTTTGTTCAATTTTGTTTGTTAATATATGAAATTGTTTGAAATTAGATCTAGAAATATGGAAAATAATTGATATTTGTCTGAAAATTTGTTTGTGCATTTTGCCAAATTTTTCTGGCGAGGCAAAAATTGATTGAATTTTAATTTTTTGTCAAGATGAAAGTAACGCGCAGTCCTTCAATTTTTGTTCAATTTTGTTCGTTAATAGATAAAAAAGTTTGAAATCAGATCTACAAATATGGAAAATATATATTTGTCTGAAAATTTTTTTGTGCATTTTGCCAAATTTTTCTGGCGAGGCAAAAATTGATTGAATTTTCATTTTTTGACAAGTTGACAGTAACGCGCACTTCTTAAATTTTTGTTCAATTTTGTTTGTTAATATATGAAATTGTTTGAAATTAGATCTAGAAATATGGAAAATAATTGATATTTGTCTGAAAATTTGTTTGTGCATTTTGCCAAATTTTTCTGGCGAGGCAAAAATTGATTGAAATTTCATTTTTTGTCAAGTTGAAAGTAACGCGCAGTCCTGTTAATTTTTGTTCAATTTTTTTCGTTAATAAATAAAATAGTTTAAAATTATATCTAGAAATATGGAAAATAATTTATATTTGTCTGAAAATTTTTTTGTGTATTTTGCCAAATTTTTCTGGCGAGGTAAAAATTGATTGAATGTTTATTTTTTGTCAAGATGAAAGTAACGCGCAGTCCTTCAATTTTTGTTCAATTTTGTTTGTTAATATATGAAATTGTTTGAAATTAGATCTAGAAATATGGAAAATAATTGATTTTTGTCTGAAAATTTGTTTGTGTATTTTGCCAAATTTTTCTGGCGAGGCAAAAATTGATTGAATTTTCATTTTTTAACAAGTTGAAAGTAACGCGCAGTCCTTTAATTTTTCTTCAATTTTGTTTGTTAATATATGAAATTGTTTGAAATTAGATCTAGAAATATGAAAAATAATTGATATTTGTCTGAAAATTTGTTTGTGCATTTTGCCAAATTTTTCTGTCGAGGCAAAAATTGATTGAATTTTCATTTTTTGTCAAGATGAAAGTCACGCGCAGTCCTTCAATTTTTGTTCAATTTTGTTCGTTATTAGATAAAAAAGTTTGAAATCAGATCTACAAATATGGAAAATATATATTTGTCTGAAAATTTTTTTGTGCATTTTGCCAAATTTTTCTGGCGAGGCAAAAATTGATTAAATTTTTATTTTTTGACAAGTTGACAGTAACGCGCACTTCTTAACTTTTTGTTCAATTTTGTTTGTTAATATATGAAATTGTTTAAAATTAGATCTAGAAATATGAAAAATAATTGATATTTGTCTGAAAATTTGTTTGTGCATTTTGCCAAATTTTTCTGGCGAGGCAAAAATTGATTGAATTTTTATTTTTTGACTAGTTGAATGTAACGCGCAGTCCTTTAATTTTTATTCAATTTTGTTCGTTAATAGATAAAAAAGTTTGAAATCAGATCTAGAAATATGAAAAATAAATGATATTTGTCTGAAAATTTTTTTGTGTATTTTGCCAAATTTAACTGGCGAGGCAAAAATTGATTGAATTTTCATTTTTTGACAAGTTAAAAGTAACGCGCAGTTCTTTAATTTTTGTTCAATTTTGTTTGTTAATATATGAAATTGTTTGAAATTAGATCTAGAAATATGGAAAATAATTGATATTTGTCTGAAAATTTGTTTGTGCATTTTGCAAATTTTTCTGGGGAGGCAAAAGTCGATTAAATTTTCATTTTTTGACAAGTTGAAAGTAACGCGCAGTCCTTTAATTTTTGTTCAATTTTGTTCGTTAATAGATAAAAAAGTTTCAAATCAGATCTAGAAATATGGAAAATAATTTATATTTGTCTGAAAATTTTTTTGTGTTTTTTGCCAAATTTTTCTGGCGAGGCAAAAATTGATTGAATTTTCATTTTTTGACAAGTTGAAAGTAACGCGCAGTTCTTTAATTTTTCTTCAATTTTGTTTGTTAATATATAAAATTGTTTTAAATTAGATCTAGAAATATGGAAAATAATTGATATTAGTCTGAAAATTTGTTTGTGTATATTGCCAAATTTTTCTGGCAAGGCAAAAATTGATTGAATTTTCATTTTTTGTCAAGTTGAAAGTAACACGCAGTCCTTTAATTTTTGCTCAATTTTGTTCGTCAATAGATGAAATAGTTTAAAATTATATCTAGAAATATGGAAAATAATTTATATTTGTCTGAAAATTTTTTTGTGTATTTTGCCAAATTTTTCTGGAGAGGCAAAAATTGATTGAATTTTCATTTTTTGACTAGTTGAAAGTAACGCGCAGTCCTTTAATTTTTGTTCAATTTATTTCGTTAATAGATGAAATAGTTTAAAATTATATCTAGAAATACGGAAAATAATTTATATTTGTCTGAAAATTTTTTTGTGTATTTTGCCAAATTTTTCTGGCGAGGCAAAAATTGATTGAATTTTTATTTTTTGACTAGTTGAATGTAACGCGCAGTCCTCTAATTTTTATTCAATTTTGTTCGTTAATAGATAAAAAAGTTTGAAATCAGATCTAGAAATATGAAAAATAAATGATATTTGTCTGAAAATTTTTTTGTGTATTTTGCCAAATTTTTCTGGCGAGGCAAAAATTGATTGAATTTTCATTTTTTGACAAGTTAAAAGTAACGCGCAGTTCTATAATTTTTCTTCAATTTTGTTTGTTAATATATGAAATTGTTTGAAATTAGATCTAGAAATATGGAAAATAATTGATATTTGTCTGAAAATTTGTTTGTGCATTTTGCCAAATTTTTCTGTCGAGGCAAAAATTGATTGAATTTTCATTTTTTGTCAAGATGAAAACAACGCGCAGTCCTTCAATTTTTGTTCAATTTTGTTCGTTATTAGATAAAAAAGTTTGAAATCAGATCTACAAATATGGAAAATATATATTTGTCTGAAAATTTTTTTGTGCATTTTGCCAAATTTTTCTGGCGAGGCAAAAATTGATTAAATTTTTATTTTTTGACAAGTTGACAGTAACGCGCACTTCTTAAATTTTTGTTCAATTTTGTTTGTTAATATATGAAATTGTTTAAAATTAGATCTAGAAATATGAAAAATAATTGATATTTGCCTGAAAATTTGTTTGTGCATTTTGCCAAATTTTTCTGGCGAGGCAAAAATTGATTGAGTTTTCATTTTTTGTCAAGATGAAAGTAACGCGCAGTCTTTCAATTTTTGTTTAATTTATTTCGTTAATAGATTAAAAAGTTTGAAATTAGATCTAGAAATATGGAAAAGAATTGATATTCGTCTGAAAATTTTTTTGTGCATTTTGCAAATTTTTCTGGGGAGGCAAAAGTCGATTAAATTTTCATTTTTTGACAAGTTGAAAGTAACGCGCAGTCCTTTAATTTTTGTTCAATTTTGTTCGTTAATAGATAAAAAAGTTTGAAATCAGATCTAGAAATATGGAAAATAATTTATATTTGTCTGAAAATTTTTTTGTGTTTTTTGCCAAATTTTTCTGGCGAGGCAAAAATTGATTGAATTTTCATTTTTTAACAAGTTAAAAGTAACGCTCAGTTCTTTAATTTTTCTTCAATTTTGTTTGTTAATATATAAAATTGTTTAAAATTAGATCTAGAAATATGGAAAATAATTGATATTTGTCTGAAAATTTGTTTGTGTATATTGCCAAATTTTTCTGGCAAGGCAAAAATTGATTGAATTTTCATTTTTTGTCAAGTTGAAAGTAACACGCAGTCCTTTAATTTTTGCTCAATTTTGTTCGTCAATAGATGAAATAGTTTAAAATTATATCTAGAAATATGGAAAATAATTTATATTTGTCTGAAAATTTTTTTGTGTATTTTGCCAAATTTTTCTGGAGAGGCAAAAATTGATTGAATTTTCATTTTTTGACTAGTTGAAAGTAACGCGCAGTCCTTTAATTTTTATTCAATTTTGTTCGTTAATAGATAAAAAAGTTTGAAATCAGATCTAGAAATATGGAACACAATTGATATTTGTCTGAAAATTTTTTTGTGCATTTTGCAAATTTTTCTGGGGAGGCAAAAGTCGATTAAATTTTCATTTTTTGACAAGTTGAAAGTAACGCGCAGTCCTTTAATTTTTATTTAATTTTGTTCGTTAATAGATAAAAAAGTTTGAAATCAGATCTAGAAATATAAAAAATAAATGATATTTGTCTGAAAATTTTTTTGTGCATTTTGCCAAAATTTTCTGGCGAGGTAAAAATTGATTGAATGTTTATTTTTTGTCAAGATGAAAGAAACGCGCAGTCCTTCAATTTTTGTTCAATTTTGTTTGTTAATATATGAAATTGTTTGAAATCAGATCTAGAAATATGAAAAAAAAATGATATTTGTCTGAAAATTTTTTTGTGTATTTTGCCAAATTTTTCTGTCGAGGCAAAAATTGATTGAATTTTCATTTTTTGACAAGTTAAAAGTAACGCGCAGTTTTTTAATTTTTGTTCAATTTTGTTTGTTAATATATGAAATTGTTTGAAATTAGATCTAGAAATATGGAAAATAATTGATATTTGTCTGAAAATTTGTTTGTGCATTTTGCCAAATTTTTCTGGCGAGGCAAAAATTGATTGAATTTTAATTTTTTGTCAAGATGAAAGTAACGCACAGTCCTTCAATTTTTGTTCAATTTTGTTCGTTAATAGATAAAAAAGTTTGAAATCAGATCTACAAATATGGAAAATATATATTTGTCTGAAAATTTTTTTGTGCATTTTGCCAAATTTTTCTGGCGAGGCAAAAATTGATTGAATTTTCATTTTTTGACAAGTTGACAGTAACGCGCACTTCTTAAATTTTTGTTCAATTTTGTTTGTTAATATATGAAATTGTTTGAAATTAGATCTAGAAATATGGAAAATAATTGATATTTGTCTGAAAATTTGTTTGTGCATTTTGCCAAATTTTTCTGGCGAGGCAAAAATTGATTGAAATTTCATTTTTTGTCAAGTTGAAAGTAACGCGCAGTCCTGTTAATTTTTGTTCAATTTTTTTCGTTAATAAATAAAATAGTTTAAAATTATATCTAGAAATATGGAAAATAATTTATATTTGTCTGAAAATTTTTTTGTGTATTTTGCCAAATTTTTCTGGCGAGGCAAAAATTGATTGAATTTTCATTTTTTGACTAGTTGAAAGTAACGCGCAGAACTTTAATTTTTATTTAATTTTGTTCGTTAATAGATAAAAAAGTTTGAAATCAGATCTAGAAAAATGTAAAATAATTTATATTTGTCTAAAAATTTTTTTGTGTATTTTGCCAAATTTTTCTGGCGAGGCAAAAATTGATTGAATTTTCATTTTTTGACAAGTTGAAAGTAACGCGCAGTCCTTTAATTTTTATTCAATTTTGTTCGTTAATAGATAAAAAAGTTTGAAATTAGATTTAGAAATATGAAAAACAATTGATATTTGTCTGAAAATTTTTTTGTGCATTTTGCCAAGTTTTTATGTGGAGGCAAAAATTGATTGAATTTTCATTTTTTGACAAGTTAAAAGTAACGCGCAGTTCTTTAATTTTTGTTCAATTTTGTTTGTTAATATATGAAATTGTTTGAAATTAGATCTAGAAATATGGAAAATAATTGATATTTGTCTGAAAATTTGTTTGTGCATTTTGCCAAATTTTTCTGTCGAGGCAAAAATTGATTGAATTTTCATTTTTTGTCAAGATGAAAGTAACGCGCAGTCCTTCAATTTTTGTTCAATTTTGTTCGTTATTAGATAAAAAAGTTGGAAATCAGATCTATAAATATGGAAAATATATATTTGTCTGAAAATTATTTTGTGCATTTTGCCAAATTTTTCTGGCGAGGCAAAAATTGATTAAATTTTTATTTTTTGACAAGTTGACAGTAACGCGCACTTCTTAAATTTTTGTTCAATTTTGTTTGTTAATAGATTAAAAAGTTTGAAATTAGATCTAGAAATATGGAAAAGAATTAATATTCGTCTGAAAATTTTTTTGTGCATTTTGCAAATTTTTCTGGGGAGGCAAAAGTCGATTAAATTTTCATTTTTTGACAAGTTGAAAGTAACGCGCAGTCCTTTAATTTTTGTTTAATTTTGTTCGTTAATAGATAAAAAAGTTTCAAATCAGATCTAGAAATATGGAAAATAATTTATATTTGTCTGAAAATTTTTTTGTGTTTTTTGCCAAATTTTTCTGGCGAGGCAAAAATTGATTGAATTTTCATTTTTTGACAAGTTGAAAGTAACGCGCAGTTCTTTAATTTTTCTTCAATTTTGTTTGTTAATATATAAAATTGTTTTAAATTAGATCTAGAAATATGGAAAATAATTGATATTAGTCTGAAAATTTGTTTGTGTATATTGCCAAATTTTTCTGGCAAGGCAAAAATTGATTGAATTTTCATTTTTTGTCAAGTTGAAAGTAACACGCAGTCCTTTAATTTTTGCTCAATTTTGTTCGTCAATAGATGAAATA
Source organism: Ganaspis brasiliensis (assembly GCA_037103525.1). Taxonomy (NCBI): domain Eukaryota; kingdom Metazoa; phylum Arthropoda; class Insecta; order Hymenoptera; family Figitidae; genus Ganaspis; species Ganaspis brasiliensis. Next base: position 260,919 of record JAZKLR010000223.1, on the reverse strand, counting down.
GTTTAAAATTATATCTAGAAATATGGAAAATAATTTATATTTGTCTGAAAATTTTTTTGTGTATTTTGCCAAATTTTTCTGGAGAGGCAAAAATTGATTGAATTTTCATTTTTTGACTAGTTGAAAGTAACGCGCAGTCCTTTAATTTTTGTTCAATTTATTTCGTTAATAGATGAAATAGTTTAAAATTATATCTAGAAATACGGAAAATAATTTATATTTGTCTGAAAATTTTTTTGTGTATTTTGCCAAATTTTTCTGGCGAGGCAAAAATTGATTGAATTTTTATTTTTTGACTAGTTGAATGTAACGCGCAGTCCTCTAATTTTTATTCAATTTTGTTCGTTAATAGATAAAAAAGTTTGAAATCAGATCTAGAAATATGAAAAATAAATGATATTTGTCTGAAAATTTTTTTGTGTATTTTGCCAAATTTTTCTGGCGAGGCAAAAATTGATTGAATTTTCATTTTTTGACAAGTTAAAAGTAACGCGCAGTTCTATAATTTTTCTTCAATTTTGTTTGTTAATATATGAAATTGTTTGAAATTAGATCTAGAAATATGGAAAATAATTGATATTTGTCTGAAAATTTGTTTGTGCATTTTGCCAAATTTTTCTGTCGAGGCAAAAATTGATTGAATTTTCATTTTTTGTCAAGATGAAAACAACGCGCAGTCCTTCAATTTTTGTTCAATTTTGTTCGTTATTAGATAAAAAAGTTTGAAATCAGATCTACAAATATGGAAAATATATATTTGTCTGAAAATTTTTTTGTGCATTTTGCCAAATTTTTCTGGCGAGGCAAAAATTGATTAAATTTTTATTTTTTGACAAGTTGACAGTAACGCGCACTTCTTAAATTTTTGTTCAATTTTGTTTGTTAATATATGAAATTGTTTAAAATTAGATCTAGAAATATGAAAAATAATTGATATTTGCCTGAAAATTTGTTTGTGCATTTTGCCAAATTTTTCTGGCGAGGCAAAAATTGATTGAGTTTTCATTTTTTGTCAAGATGAAAGTAACGCGCAGTCTTTCAATTTTTGTTTAATTTATTTCGTTAATAGATTAAAAAGTTTGAAATTAGATCTAGAAATATGGAAAAGAATTGATATTCGTCTGAAAATTTTTTTGTGCATTTTGCCAAATTTTTCTGGCGAGGCAAAAATTGATTGAATTTTCATTTTTTAACAAGTTAAAAGTAACGCTCAGTTCTTTAATTTTTCTTCAATTATGTTTGTTAATATATAAAATTGTTTAAAATTAGATCTAGAAATATGGAAAATAATTGATATTTGTCTGAAAATTTGTTTGTGTATATTGCCAAATTTTTTTGGCAAGGCAAAAATTGATTGAATTTTCATTTTTTGTCAAGTTGAAAGTAACACGCAGTCCTTTAATTTTTGCTCAATTTTGTTCGTCAATAGATGAAATAGTTTAAAATTATATCTAGAAATATGGAAAATAATTTATATTTGTCTGAAAATTTTTTTGTGTATTTTGCCAAATTTTTCTGGAGAGGCAAAAATTGATTGAATTTTCATTTTTTGACTAGTTGAAAGTAACGCGCAGTCCTTTAATTTTTATTCAATTTTGTTCGTTAATAGATAAAAAAGTTTGAAATCAGATCTAGAAATATGGAACACAATTGATATTTGTCTGAAAATTTTTTTGTGCATTTTGCAAATTTTTCTGGGGAGGCAAAAGTCGATTAAATTTTCATTTTTTGACAAGTTGAAAGTAACGCGCAGTCCTTTAATTTTTATTTAATTTTGTTCGTTAATAGATAAAAAAGTTTGAAATCAGATCTAGAAATATAAAAAATAAATGATATTTGTCTGAAAATTTTTTTGTGCATTTTGCCAAAATTTTCTGGCGAGGTAAAAATTGATTGAATGTTTATTTTTTGTCAAGATGAAAGAAACGCGCAGTCCTTCAATTTTTGTTCAATTTTGTTTGTTAATATATGAAATTGTTTGAAATCAGATCTAGAAATATGAAAAAAAAATGATATTTGTCTGAAAATTTTTTTGTGTATTTTGCCAAATTTTTCTGTCGAGGCAAAAATTGATTGAATTTTCATTTTTTGACAAGTTAAAAGTAACGCGCAGTTTTTTAATTTTTGTTCAATTTTGTTTGTTAATATATGAAATTGTTTGAAATTAGATCTAGAAATATGGAAAATAATTGATATTTGTCTGAAAATTTGTTTGTGCATTTTGCCAAATTTTTCTGGCGAGGCAAAAATTGATTGAATTTTAATTTTTTGTCAAGATGAAAGTAACGCGCAGTCCTTCAATTTTTGTTCAATTTTGTTCGTTAATAGATAAAAAAGTTTGAAATCAGATCTACAAATATGGAAAATATATATTTGTCTGAAAATTTTTTTGTGCATTTTGCCAAATTTTTCTGGCGAGGCAAAAATTGATTGAATTTTCATTTTTTGACAAGTTGACAGTAACGCGCACTTCTTAAATTTTTGTTCAATTTTGTTTGTTAATATATGAAATTGTTTGAAATTAGATCTAGAAATATGGAAAATAATTGATATTTGTCTGAAAATTTGTTTGTGCATTTTGCCAAATTTTTCTGGCGAGGCAAAAATTGATTGAAATTTCATTTTTTGTCAAGTTGAAAGTAACGCGCAGTCCTGTTAATTTTTGTTCAATTTTTTTCGTTAATAAATAAAATAGTTTAAAATTATATCTAGAAATATGGAAAATAATTTATATTTGTCTGAAAATTTTTTTGTGTATTTTGCCAAATTTTTCTGGCGAGGCAAAAATTGATTGAATTTTCATTTTTTGACTAGTTGAAAGTAACGCGCAGAACTTTAATTTTTATTTAATTTTGTTCGTTAATAGATAAAAAAGTTTGAAATCAGATCTAGAAAAATGTAAAATAATTTATATTTGTCTAAAAATTTTTTTGTGTATTTTGCCAAATTTTTCTGGCGAGGCAAAAATTGATTGAATTTTCATTTTTTGACAAGTTGAAAGTAACGCGCAGTCCTTTAATTTTTATTCAATTTTGTTCGTTAATAGATAAAAAAGTTTGAAATTAGATTTAGAAATATGAAAAACAATTGATATTTGTCTGAAAATTTTTTTGTGCATTTTGCCAAGTTTTTATGTGGAGGCAAAAATTGATTGAATTTTCATTTTTTGACAAGTTGAAAGTAACGCGCAGTCCTTCAATTTTTGTTCAATTTTGTTTGTTAATATATGAAATTGTTTGAAATTAGATCTAGAAATATGGAAAATAATTGATTTTTGTCTGAAAATTTGTTTGTGCATTTTGCCAAATTTTCTGGCGAGGCAAAAATTGATTGAATTTTCATTTTTTGTCAAGATGAAAGTAACGCGCAGTCCTTCAATTTTTGTTCAATTTTGTTCGTTAATAGATAAAAAAGTTTGAAATCAGATATAGAAATATGAAAAATAATTGATATTTGTCTGAAAATTTTTTTGTGCATTTTGCCAAATTTTTCTGTGGAGTCAAAAATTGATTGAATTTTCATTTTTTGACAAGTTAAAAGTAACGCGCAGTTCTTTAATTTTTCTTCAATTTTGTTTGTTAATATATAAAATTGTTTGAAATTAGATCTAGAAATATGGAAAATAATTGATATTTGTCTGAAAATTTGTTTGTGCATTTTGACAAATTTTTCTGGCGAGGCAAAAATTGATTGAATTTTCATTTTTTGTCAAGTTGAAAGTAACGCGCAGTCCTGTTAATTTTTGTTCAATTTTGTTCGTTAATAGATGAAATAGTTTAAAATTATATCTAGAAATATGGAAAATAATTTATATTTGCCTGAAAATTTTTTTGAGTATTTTGCCAAATTTTTCTGGCGAGGCAAAAATTGATTGAATTTTCATTTTTTGACTAGTTGAAAGTAACGCGTAGACCTTTAATTTTTATTCAATTTTGTTCGCTAATAGATAAAAAAGTTTGAAATCAGATCTAGAAAAATGGAAAATAACTTATATTTGCCTGAAAATTTTTTTGAGTATTTTGCCAAATTTTTCTGGCGAGGCAAAAATTGATTGAATTTTCATTTTTTGACTAGTTGAAAGTAACGCGTAGACCTTTAATTTTTATTCAATTTTGTTCGCTAATAGATAAAAAAGTTTGAAATCAGATCTAGAAAAATGGAAAATAACTTATATTTGTCTGAAAATTTTTTTGTGTATTTTGCCAAATTTTTCTGGCGAGGCAAAAATTGATTGAATTTTCATTTTTTGACAAGTTGAAAGTAACGCGCAGTTCTTTAATTTTTCTTCAATTTTGTTTGTTAATATATGAAATTGTTTGAAATTAGATCTAGAAATATAGAAAATAATTGATATTTGTCTGAAAATTTGTTTGTGCATTTTGCCAAATTTTTCTGTCGAGGCAAAAATTGATTGAATTTTCATTTTTTGTCAAGATGAAAGTAACGCGCAGTCCTTCAATTTTTGTTCAATTTATTTCGTTAATAGATGAAATAGTTTAAAATTATATCTTTTTTTTTTTTTTTTTTTTTTGCGTAGGATGTGAAAACCTGCCTTCAGGTACCCTGTAGCCCGTACTACAGGGTTATGCGGGGGTGGCGATGTTCTGCCGACCCGCTAAAAACACACCCTTATTTGGGGACCTTAGGACCACTCCCGGCTAGCACTTTTCGCGCGTATCGCCATCGGGAGTAGTCTTATATCCCCTCTTCTGTCGCCGAAGCGACTTTCTCCCTTATTCTACGGGACCTCCATTCTTTGTCGACCATCGAGATCTTTGACCCTCATAACATAATGTATGAAGGTCTCGATGGTTCGCCAATCCTCGGGAGAGCGAGTCATAAGCGGGATCATGTTCTCCGGTGTAACCTTGCGATTAACACCGGTAAACATAACTCGCCTCTCCGCGTCCCAACGCTTACAGCTGAAGAGTGTGTGCTCTGGGTCGTCCACTGGGAACTTGCAGTACACACACTCCGAGCTATCAACCTTTTTAAATCGCTCCAGATAGGAGCCGAAACACCCGTGCCCTGTGAGAGCTTGGGTTAAATAGTAGGAAACCACTCCGTGTTTCCTACTTATCCAGGTGGCGAGTGTAGGTATCAGCCGATACGTCCATCGGCCTGTCTCCTCCCCGCTCCATCGTTCTTGCCATCTGTCGACGAGTCTGCTTCTCGCATCTCGGCGAATTTGGTCCTTGCTGGGTCTATTATCTTCCGTATATGCGGAAGAATTTCTCTTCTTGAAAAGGAGGAAAACTTCCTCCCTTTCTTGTGCCAAAAGATCTGCCGGCGGGACGCTGGCAAGGACCTGAGCAGCACACGTCGGCACTGTCCGATAGGCCGAAATAATACGTTTCGTAATAGTTCTCTGCGCGGACAGCACCCTTCTACAGATGGTATTGCTTCTGTCGTTTCGCAGGGTCAGAGCCCATACAGGTGCTGCATATAGCAGCTTTGAAAGGGCAACACTCGCCACCAGTCTCCTCTTTGCTTCAGAAGGCCCACCAATGTTCGGCATTAGACGAGCTAAACTTGCCGAACACTGTCCGGCCTTCTGACATGCCACGGCTATATGGTGTTTAAAATTCAAAAATTTGTCTAGTTCGACACCTAAATATTTAATATGATTCCTCCATTGGACCTCGAATCCGTCTATCTGAATACCAGGGGTTGTATAACCACGTCTGTCTGTGACTAGCAGCGCTTCGGTCTTTTCCAGAGCCATTTGAAGGCCTCTGGCCTCCAGCCAGCTCTTTGCCCGTCTCAGACATTCGTTCACCAATACGCCCAGGGCTTCTACAGTTTCGGCAGTGCATACGATCAACGCGTCGTCCGCGAAGCCGATGATCACCGCGCCTTTAGGTAGACCCATTCGCAAGAAGTCGTCATACGAGACATTCCATACGAATGGTCCTATCCTCGAGCCTTGAGGGGCACCTCTCTGCATCTCCTCTTTCAGAGTGCAGGTGTCACCCTCGTATATTACCCACCTGTCGCTAAGATAATTATCCATTATCCGCAACAGGTAGGGCGGTATTCCTTTGTTTCTCATCGACTTGATGAGATCTTCCCATCGCGCGGTATTAAACGCGTTGCGTATATCGATGGCTACCAACGCGCAGAAGCCCTTTTTCTTCCCTGGTCCCAATTTGTTTTTTCCTTCTCTGGCTAGGTCTACCGCCTTCTGAATGGCGTCTACTGTGGACAGGCCTTTGCGGAAACCAAATTGGTTGTCAGACAGACTATTCTCTCCGGTCAAGTGAGATTGCATTCTCTGCAGAACCATGTCCTCTAGAAGCTTACCCATCGTATCTAACAGGCATATAGGCCTGTAGGATGCGACTTTATCTAGAGGTTTGTCTCCTTTCCTTAGGAGGACCAGCCTCTGTCTTTTCCAGTCGCGGAAAAACTCTCCTCTCTTCAGGCAGTTGTTATAGCAGTCTAGGAGAATCTGAGGTGAAGCAACGATCACTTCCTTAAGGATCTCGTTGCTTATCCCATCTAATCCCGGCGCTTTGCCTGGCTTTAACCTACTGCCTGCTTTTTGTAATTCTGTAAGAGTGAAGAGTTCTTCCTCACCGACATGACAGTTACTCCAGTCCTTCCTAGGCCATGGCTCTGCTGGAGGAAACAAGGCCTTTATGATTTGCCGGACCCAATCGGGATTGTCTAGACCGGGAGTCTTTTGCCTCGATAACAATTTCTTGTTAACGATTTTATAAGCCAGACCCCATGGGTCATTTTCGACGTCACCGATTAGGTTCTTCCAGCTCTTTCTTTTTGCAGCGCGTATCTCCTTCCTGAGGATTCTCTTGGCCTCTGTATATGCCTCCTTTAGCAGAGGATCTCCGTTTGAACGGTCATATCTCCTTCTTGCTTTGAGGCATGCCTTTCGCAAAGAGGCCAATTCCTCTGACCACCAGTATACATTTCTTCTTCTTGGTGTTGTGCTTCTACAACGCGGCATAGACGCGTCGCATGCGGTGACAATCATATTTTTCACCGTCCGCACTTCCCCTTCGAGATTGTTCGGCCTCTTCACCCATCCCAGATCCTCCATGAGGCGGGATTCTTCCAGGGACCGGCCGAACTTCTCCTTGTCGATTTTCTTAATATTCCACTTTGGGCCATTCTCACGGAGAACTCCGTGGTTCCTGGCCCGCAGCGTGTCTCCCCTTGAGACTGAAAACTCGATATACTGGTGGTCACTGTGGGTATAATCCTCCAGGACGCGCCAATCTTCAATCCTTTTTTGCAGGGGGCTCGTTGCGATCGTTAGATCGATGATCGAACCCTGCCCGTTTCTCCTAAAGGTCCAAGACCTCCCCTGGTTCGCAACCATCAGGTTGTTCCTGGAGATCATTTCTCCGACCAAGATTCCTCTTTTATCGAGCCTTGTCTCCCTCCATTCTGGCGACTTAGCATTAAAGTCACCTGTAATGAGGGTATCCAACTTGGATTCTCTAAGGCTCATTTCGAGGTCGTATATCTGATCTTCGAAGGCTGACAGTTTGTCGTTGGGTGAGAAATAACAGCTATACATACGTATTCCTGCCATTTCCACCCACACGAAGCCACTGCTCGTCTCCAGGAACTTATCTGCCCGTAACTCGGAATTGCAGATCTGAATGGCTGCTCTTCCAGATTTATCTTGATACCAGGGAACAGGATCGCTCTTTCTGTTCTGTTCAGTGCAGAACAAGACATCGATCTTCCTTTCCCTGGCTGTCTGCATCAGGAGGTCTTGGGCCTCCTTACACTTATGCAGATTGATCTGCAGAAGCTTTAGGCTTTTGCCTGTTTAAGCTTCTGCAATTCTGCCTTATATACCGGACAGGAAGTGCTGCCGGCCCAGTGCTTTTTCTCTGTTCTGCCCAGATCTTCGCAAGTGATGCACTTGGGCTCCTGCACTGTACAAGCCTTGGCCTGATGACCTGCACCGCCGCATCTCCGACAGTTTTTAATTCTGTCGGGGCCCTTGCAAGCGCGGGTCGGATGACCGTATGCCATACATCTTTGGCACCTAGTGGCCTCTAAGTGCTCGCGAATTGGAGCGTTAATCCAGCCAACCCGGATTTTTCCGGCCTTTAGCACAGTACTAAACTCTGCCTCCGGCAGGCGTACCAGCGCCAGCATTGATCCGCGGAATCGCGAAACAATGCTGACCGATCGCTCCGAGTTGGCACAGCCGAGTTTTTCGTTCAGGGCCACAGCAACATCCTCCTTGGAGGTGGCTTCATCGAGGTCCCTGATCTCCAAAGTCCTCTTGTTTACGAGAGCCGTGACTGTGGCCTTCTCTTGAAGTGCCTCAGTCAACGCTCCCGCAAACTGGGACGTGTTACCTCCTTTTTTGAGGACAATGAGAAACTCGTTATTGAGTGTTCTCCGTGTCCTCAAAACCTCTGCCCCTGAGTCTTCTGGCTTCAGGGTCTTCTTCAGGTCTTTCAGGATCTCGGCGTAGGAATTGGGATCCTTCGCCGAAATCCTGACGGCCTCTGTTTGCCGAAGCCTTTGAGCAGGAGCTTTTTCTTTCCGAGCCTTCTCGGCTTGCTTCCTCTCTTTATTCGCTTTGTAGCGCATGCGAGCCTCTTTCTTTTTGGCCTTGTAACGCTCAAAGCCTTCTTCATCTTTTCCATCTGGGGGCTGTGGAGGCTGAATTTCAGAGGGTCCAGCGGCCATTTCTGCTCCTAAAAGGACCTGCGCACAGGTCCTCTGAGACTGATGGCCTTCGGCATTCTTGGCTGCCTCGCCAGTCTTAGAGGGCGTGTCTGACTTCGTCAGGGGAAGCGTACGCCTTGGTAAGGGGGCCCTTCTCTTGGTTTCCCTTGTAGATAACGTAGGTGAATTATCACCTTCGTTACGGGGCCGCTTCTTATCTTCGCTCTGCTTTTCCAAGCTCGCACTCAACGAGGCCGCCTTTGCAGACGTTGGGGCCTGCACTTCAATAAACCGCAAATTTCTGCGGATTATATCGAAGGCTGCCTCAAGAGCTTTAATTGCCTCTTGGACCTCCTTTTTAATATTCTTTCGTTTCCCAATGCCCTTCCTTATCGTGTCGAAGAACTCAGGAATGTCCTCCAATTGTTGGGCGACGTTTTCCTTAAAGAGTTCTTGCTCACCAGTCCGAGCAGTCTTGGAAAGACCGACGTGACCAGAAGTAGATGGCAGAGCCTCTACCCGGTCTTCATTTACCTCCATATCCTCAACTAAGTTTTCCGTTTCATGTTCCATGCTAAAAAAGTTTACCAGCGCCTCGTGCGTAAAGTGGCGGGCCGCCTTGATTGGGAACGGGTACACCCTCGGATACTGCGATCCTACCCCAGATCCCTGAGGCCCAATCAGCTGCTTAGCCGTTCCCGGAATACACGGACGGAACGGACTCGCCAGTAACAATGCAGGTTCCGATCCCTTACATCCATTACGCACTCGCCGATCAATCCCGAAGGGGCTGGCTCCTGGCACCCTACCGCAGGTCCACCTCGGCAGAGCTACGCTCACATCAGACTCGTACATGTCGCGGTTGGAAACGCCGTGACAGGACTTATCACTCCCAATGTACTGCCTGTAGGGTGCCGATTTATATCTAGAATTATATCTAGAAATATGGAAAATAATTTATATTTGTCTGAAAATTTTTTTGTGTATTTTGCCAAATTTTTCTGGCGAGGCAAAAATTGATTGAATTTTTATTTTTTGACTAGTTGAATGTAACGCGCAGTCCTTTAATTTTTATTCAATTTTGTTCGTTAATAGATAAAAAAGTTTGATATCAGATCTAGAAATATGAAAAATAAATGATATTTGTCTGAAAATTTTTTTGTGTATTTTGTAAAATTTTTCTGGCGAGGCAAAAATTGATTGAATTTTCATTTTTTGACAAGTTAAAAGTAACGCGCAGTTCTTTAATTTTTGTTCAATTTTGTTTGTTAATATATGAAAATGTTTGAAATTAGATCTAGAAATATGGAAAATAATTGATATTTGTCTGAAAATTTGTTTGTGCATTTTGCCAAATTTTTCTGTCGAGGCAAAAATTGATTGAATTTTCATTTTTTGTCAAGATGAAAGTAACGCGCAGTCCTTCAATTTTTGTTCAATTTTGTTCGTTATTAGATAAAAAAGTTTGAAATCAGATCCACAAATATGGAAAATATATATTTGTCTGAAAATTTTTTTGTGCATTTTGCCAAATTTTTCTGGCGAGGCAAAAATTGATTGAATTTTTATTTTTTGACAAGTTGACAGTAACGCGCACTTCTTAAATTTTTGTTCAATTTTGTTTGTTAATATATGAAATTGTTTAAAATTAGATCTAGAAATATGGAAAATAATTTATATTTGTCTGAAAATTTTTTTGTGTATTTTGCCAAATTTTTCTGGCGAGGCAAAAATTGATTGAATTTTCATTTTTTGTCAAGATGAAAGTAACGAGCTGTCCTTAAATTTTTGTTCAATTTTGTTCGTTAATAGATAAAAAAGTTTGAAATCAGATATAGAAATATGAAAAATAATTTATATTTGTCTGAAAATTTTTTTGTCCATTTTGCCAAATTTTTCTGTGGAGGCAAAAGTCGATTAAATTTTCATTTTTTGACAAGTTGAAAGTAACGGGCAGTCCTTTAATTATTGTTCAATTGTGTTCGATAATAGATGAAAAAGTTTGAAATCAGATCTAGAAATATGAAAAATAATTAATATTTGTCTGAAAATTTTTTTGTGCATTTTGCCAAATTTTTCTGGCAAGGCAAAAATTGATTGAATTTTCATTTTTTGACAAGTTGAAAGTAACGCGCAGTTCTTTAACTTTTGTTCAATTTTGTTTGTTAATAGATGAAATTGTTTGAAATTAGATCTAGAAATATGAAAAGTAATTGATATTTGTCTGAAAATTTTTTTGTGCATTTTGCCAAATTTTACTGGGGAGGCAAAAGTTGATTAAATTTTCATTTTTTGACAAGCTGAAAGTAACGCGCAGTCCTTCAATTTTTGTTCAATTTTGTTCGATAATAGAAAAAAAAAGTTTGAAATCAGATCTAGAAATATGAAAAATAATTGATCTTTGTCTAAAAATTTTTTTGTGCATTTTGCCAAATTTTTCTGGCGAGGCAAAAATTGATTGAATTTTCATTTTTTGACAAGTTGAAAGTAACGCGCAGTTCTTTAACTTTTGTTAAATTTTGTTTGTTAATAGATGAAATTGTTTGAAATTAGATATAAAAATATGGAAAATAATTTGTATTTGTCTGAAAATTTTTTTGTCCATTTTACCAAATTTTTCTGGCGATGCAAAAATTGATTGAATTTTCATTTTTTGACAAGTTGAATGTACCGCGCAGATCTATAATTTTTGTTCAATTTTGTTCGTTAATAGATGAAATAGTTTAAAATTATATCTAGAAATATGGAAAATAATTAATATTTGTCTGAAAATTTTTTTGTGTATTTTGCTAAATTTTTCTGGCGAGGCAAAAATTGATTAAATTTTCATTTTTTGACAAGTTGAAAATAACGCGAAGTCCTTCAATTTATGTTTAATTTTGTTCGTTAATAGATAAAAAAGTTTGAAATCAGATCTAGAAATATGGAAAATAATTTATATTTGTCTGAAAATTTTTTTGTGCATTTTGCCAAATTTTTCTGGCGAGGCAAAAATTGATTGAATTTTCATTTTTTGTCAAGATGAAAGTAACGCGCAGTCCTTCAATTTTTGTTCAATTTATTTCGTTAATAGATAAAAAAGTTTGAAATTAGATCTAGAAATATGGAAAACAATTGATATTCGTCTAAAAATTTTTTTGTGCATTTTGCAAATTTTTCTGGGAAGGCAAAAGTCGATTAAATTTTCATTTTTTGACAAGTTGAAAGTAACGCGCAGTCCTTTAATTTTTGTTCAATTTTGTTCGTTAATAGATGAAATAGTTTAAATTTATATCTAGAAATATGCAAAATAATTTATATTTGTCTGAAAATTTTTTTTTGTATTTTGCCAAATTTTTCTGGCGAGGCAAAAATTGATTGAATTTTCATTTTTTGACAAGTTGAAAGTAACGCGCAGTTCTTTAATTTTTCTTCAATTTTGTTTGTTAATATATGAAATTGTTTAAAATTAGATCTAGAAATATGGAAAATAATTGATATTTGTCTGAAAATTTGTTTGTGCATTTTGCCAAATTTTTCTGGCGAGGCAAAAATTGATTGCATTTTCATTTTTTGGCAAGATGAAAGTAACGCGCAGTCTTTCAATTTTTGTTCAATTTATTTCGTTAATAGATTAAAAAGTTTGAAATTAGATATAGAAATATGAAAAATAATTTATATTTGTCTGAAAATTTTTTTGTCCATTTTGCCAAATTTTTCTGTGGAGGCAAAAGTCGATTAAATTTTCATTTTTTGAGAAGTTGAAAGTAACGGGCAGTCCTTTAATTATTGTTCAATTGTGTTCGATAATAGATGAAAAAGTTTGAAATCAGATCTAGAAATATGAAAAATAATTAATATTTGTCTGAAAATTTTTTTGTGCATTTTGCCAAATTTTTCTGGCAAGGCAAAAATTGATTGAATTTTCATTTTTTGACAAGTTGAAAGTAACGCCCAGTTCTTTAACTTTTGTTCAATTTTGTTTGTTAATAGATGAAATTGTTTGAAATTAGATCTAGAAAATAGGAAAAGTAATTGATATTTGTCTGAAAATTTTTTTGTGCATTTTACCAAATTTTTCTGGCGATGCAAAAATTGATTGAATTTTCATTTTTTGACAAGTTGAATGTACCGCGCAGATCTATAATTTTTGTTCAATTTTGTTCGTTAATAGATGAAATAGTTTAAAATTATATCTAGAAATATGGAAAATAATTTATATTTGTCTGAAAATTTTTTTGTGTATTTTGCCAAATTTTTCTGGCGAGGCAAAAATTGATTGAATTTTCCTTTTTTGACTAGTTGAAAGTAACGAGCAGTCCTTTAATTTTTATTCAATTTTGTTCGTTAATAGATAAAAAAGTTTGAAATCAGATCTACAAATATGGAAAATATATATTTGTCTGAAAATTTTTTTGTGCATTTTGCCAAATTTTTCTGGCGAGGCAAAAATTGATTGAATTTTTATTTTTTGACAAGTTGACAGTAACGCGCACTTCTTAAATTTATGTTTAATTTTGTTTGTTAATATATGAAATTGTTTAAAATTAGATCTAGAAATATGGAAAATAATTGATATTTGTCTGAAAATTTGTTTGTGCATTTTGCCAAATTTTTCTGGCGAGGCAAAAATTGATTGAATTTTCATTTTTTGTCAAGATGAAAGTAACGCGCAGTCCTTCAATTTTTGTTCAATTTTGTTCGTTAATAGATAAAAAAGTTTGAAATCAAATCTAGAAATATGGAAAATAATTTATATTTGTCTGAAAATTTTTTTGTGTATTTTGCCAAATTTTTCTGGCGTGGCAAAAATGGATTGAATTTTCATTTTTTGACTAGTTGAAAGTAACGCGCAGTCCTTTAATTTTTATTCAATTTTGTTCGTTAATAGATAAAAAAGTTTGAAATCAAATCTAGAAATATGGAAAATAATTTATATTTGTCTGAAAATTTTTTTGTGTATTTTGCCAAATTTTTCTGGCGTGGCAAAAATGGATTGAATTTTCATTTTTTGACTAGTTGAAAGTAACGCGCAGTCCTTTAATATTTATTCAATTTTGTTCGTTAATAGAAAAAAAATGTTTGAAATTAGATCTAGAAATATGGAAAACAATTGATATTTGTCTGAAAATTTGTTTGTGCATTTTGCCAAATTTTTCTGGCGTGGCAAAAATGGATTGAATTTTCATTTTTTGTCAAGATGAAAGTAACGCGCAGTCCTTCAATTTTTGTTCAATTTTGTTCGTTAGTAGATAAAAAAGTTTGAAATCAAATCTAGAAATATAGAAAATAATTTATATTTGTCTGAAAATTTTTTTGTGTATTTTGCTAATTTTTTCTGGCGAGGCAAACATTGATTGAATTTTCATTTTTTGCCTTGTTGAAAGTAACGCGCAGTCCTTTAATTTTTATTCAATTTTGTTCGTTAATAGATAAAAAAGTTTGAAATCAGATCTAGAAATATGGAAAACAATTGATATTTGTCTAAAAATTTTTTGTGCATTTTGCCAAATTTTTCTGGCGAGGCAAAAATTGATTGAATTTTCATTTTTTGACAAGTTGAATGTACGGCGCAGTTCTATAATTTTTGTTCAATTTTGTTCGTTAATAGATGATATAGTTTAAAATTATATCTAGAAATTAAGAAAATAATTAATATTTGTCTGAAAATTTTTTTGTGCATTTTGCCAAATTTTTCTGGCGAGGCAAAAATTGATTGAATTTTCATTTTTTGACAAGTTGACAGTAACGCGCAGTTCTTAAATTTTTGTTCAATTTTGTTTGTTAATATATGAAATTGTTTAAAATTAGATCTAGAAATATGGAAAATAATTGATATTTGTCTGAAAATTTTTTTGTGCATTTTGCCAAATTTTTCTGGCGAGGCAAAAATTGATTAAATTTTCATTTTTTGACAAGTTGAAAGTAACGCGCAGTCCTTGAATTATTGTTCAATATTGTTCGTTAATAGATGAAAAAGTTTGAAATCAGATCTAGAAATATAGAAAATAATTTATATTTGTCTAAAAATTTTTTTGTGCATTTTATTAAATTTTTCTGGCGAGGCAAAAATTGATTGAATTTTCATTTTTTGACAAGTTGAAAGTACTGCACAGTTCTTTAATTTTTGTTCAATTTTCTTCGTTAATAAATGAAATAGTTTAAAATTATATCTAGAAATATGGAAAATAATTTATATTTGTCTGAAAATTATTTTGTGTCTTTTGCCAAATTTTTCTGGCGAGGAAAAAATTGATTGAATTTTCATTTTTTGACTAGTTGAAAGTAACGCGCAGTCCTTTAATTTTTATTCAATTATGTTTGTTAATAGATAAAAAAGTTTGAAATCTGATCTAGAAATATGAAAAATAAATGATATTTGTCTTAAAATTTTTTTGTGTTTTTTGCTAAATTTTTCTGGCGAGGCAAAAATTGATTGAATTTTCATTTTTTGACTAGTTGAAAGTAACGCGCAGTCCTTCAATTATTGTTCAATTTTATTCGTTAATAGATGAAAAAGTTTGAAATCAGATCTAGAAATATGGAAAATAATTGATATTTGTCTGAAAATTTTTTTGTGCATTTTACCAAATTTTTCTGGCGAGGCAAAAATTGATTGAATTTTCATTTTTTGACTAGTTGAAAGTAACGCGCAGTCCTTTAATTTTTATTCAATTTTGTTCGTTAATAGATGAAAAAGTTTGAAATGAGATCTTGAAATATGTAAAATAGTTAATATTTGTCTGACAATTTTTTTGTGTATTTTGCCAAATTTTTCTGGCGAGGCAAAAATAGATTGAATTTTCATTTTTTCACAAGTTGAAAGTAACGCGCAGTCCTTTAATTTTTGTTCAATTTTGTTCGTTAATAGATGAAAAAGTTTATAATTAGATCTAGAAATATGAAAAATTATTGATATTTGACTGAACAATTTTTAGTGTATTTTGCCAAATATTTCTGGCGAGGCAAAAATGAATTGAATTTTTATTTTTTGACAAGTAGAAAGTAAGTAAGTAAGTAAGTTCTTTAATTTTTGTTCAATTTTGTTCGTTAATAGATAAAAAAGATTGAAATTAGATCTAGAAACATGAAAAAGAAGTGATTTTTGGCTGAAAAATTTTTAGTGTATTTTGCTAAATTTTTCTGGCGAGGCAAAATTTTGCAAGAAAGTACCCATATGTATAATAAACGGACAAAATTAATATTTCAGAGTATGTTTTACCATTTTAGATATGTTTTAGAATTTTTTGCGTAAATTGATATTTTTTCTTTTAAATTTTTTCCTAGTGTTATCATTTAGGGTGGTTTTCAGCGTTTGATAATTTTTGTTATTAATTTAAATAATTAAATTCTATATTTCTATGAATGAGCAACTATTTTAGATTTTTATTGGATATTTGTGTGAAAATTTATTTTTGTGCCCCTGTCTGCTACTGTCGTACATTTTAATTTTTGTTATTTTTATATCTCAATTTTATTTTTTGTGTAATTGAAGTGTTATTTGTTTAATTGTTAGTTTGGCGGTAGTTAAATATTTTTATTTTATTTTATTTTTTTGGATTTAATTAGTTTACTTTCAAATTTAATTTAATTAATTGTAACATTTCGTTCTTAAGAAATGAAATAATTATTCTTTCAATAATGATAAGAAATAAATAATTGATCATTTTTATTTAAATTTTGGATTTTTCTAATGTTTTTAGCCGCAAATTAATTATTTTTCTTTTTATATCTTACTAAATCGCTTTAAAAAGATGAGTTTTATTATAATAATTTGTTTGGGAAATCATTTTTTTGATTTTCCACTTGTTTTCTAGCAAATTCCATAAAGTGGACCTAAGGCGGACTCAATTGAGTCCACGCTATGGCCCACATTTTTGCCAGGGAATTATTAATAAAATTAAAAATTCTTTTTTTTTTTAAAATTTGTTTGCCAATCAATTCTGCGAGAAAAATGATAAAGATTTTGTATGTATCAATTTTTTGTATATGTTGTATTTTGTTCATAAAATCGTTATAAATAAATAACTGTTATTTGTTTATAACAATTTTACAAACAAAGTACAGCGTTTAAAAAATAGATTTTCTACACACTGTTCTCAAATTTTCTCATACAATTGATTCATATCAATATGTTTTAAAAAATATTTTTTTTAAATAATTTGTTTAAACAATTTGTTTAAACAATTGGAAATTGTAAACAAACAGTAGGGGTAATATATTTTTTTAATTTGCTTATGAATCTAATGTTTATTTTCAATCAGAGAAACTTTATTGTCAGTGTTTTTTGCACAACCAAACTATCACACATTTTTACATATTTCCATAATTAATAACAATTAATTTTGTCATGAAATTGTTTTTTATATGTTCAGTGAGGCCCACTTCATCATCCCCAATCATTTTTTTTAACATTTATTGTTTTTTTAATCGTTTATTTGCCCGCATCCAGTTTGGATGTTTTTGGACGTTTTTACGCGCCGGCGGCATCCAGCGCCTCTGTCAGGGTACCCACTTAAAATTTTTGTTTTTTGACTACATATCATTGATCAAAACATTAGGCAACTTTTTTTTTAGGGTTGCTTTTTGCTCAGAGAATGCCTCAAAAGTTTTTTAAGATAATGCTCTGTCAGAAAAGTATTTTCTCCTATTTATGATATTTCGAAAGTTTTTTGATTTTTTGCTAAGCACCAGTATTGGGCCAAAATTTGGGTAATGGGCTAAAAAAATTCAAAAATATTATTGGAAAAAGTTCTTCAAGAGAAAGCTCTGGCAGAAAATTAGTATCTCCGATTTTTTAGTTTTTGAATGTTTAATGATTTTCTGCTAGGCACAGGCATTGGGCCGCGACTTAGGGGAATGGGCTAAAAAATTGAAAATTTTTAAATTTTAATTTTGTTGCCCATAGCGGAAGTCCTAGCTTAATGCTGGTCTTTAGCTGAAAATTATGAAACTTTTGAAAATTAATAAATAGGAGAAAATACTTTTTAGTCAGAGGTTTTTTTTATAAAATTTTATGTATATTTATTTTGAAGTTTTGTATCCTATATTCCTAGTTCCTTGTAGTGGTGAAGAGTAACTGAAGCTCATAATCATTTTGAAAAATATAATTTTTGATAATTTTAAGTGCAAAAACAAATAAAGTTCTGGTCTCGAAATTATTATTTTCAATATGTAAGTACAAAAACAAAAGAACTTCTGGCCGCTAGCTCAGGCCGACAGTTTCTGCGTCATTATTTTCAACTTATTCACATTCCACTTAACAGCACCAAAGGTATAGAGAAGTAAAGGAATGGCTAATGTATTTGAAGCCTGTATTTTGTTCTTCCCAGACAATTCGGAAGACCAAATTTCTTCTGAGAAGCCCACGATAATTTGTTTGGAGATGATCTTTAAGCCCACACAAATCGTGAGTCTCCGACTCTGGAATTCCAAGATATGTGTAAGTCTCTGCAGCACCAACATGTTGAATGGTGTTGCCACCAATGAGTTGAATGTCCTTAGAGTTCCTCGGAATGTCAGATGTTTCATGTCTTCCTTTAATCAGGTGGGTGATGGCACATTTATTCAATCCAAAATCCATTCCTATGACTCTGGAATACTCGGCCACTGCAAAAACCAAAATTCTAAGCGCATCCTTACTGGATGAATAGAGCTTAATATCGTACATATAGAATAGATGGTTGGTCTTACAGACTCTATTTCTTGGTTTGCCACATATGTATCCAAAGTGTTTTTCTCGAAGTGCAATAGACAGAGGTAAGAGGGAGACACAAAAAAGTAAAGTAGCCTTGGAAAACTCCTTTTCTAATCGAGATGATGTTAATCATCACCTGCTGTTTGGTAGATGTTATAACAAACCATGTCCTCCACTTAAGCATTAGATCTTATAAGCATCTCACGATGTTCGGATGTACATTTAAACATTCAAGGAACTTGATGATCAGCTCGTGACTTGTAGAGTCGAATGCTTTGCGGTAATCAACCCAAGCCATTGACAGGTTACATCGATAAATTATCGAATATTGGGTAACACACCTATCTATTAATAGGTTCTCCTACAACCTGACATGCCTCTTTTACATCCTTGTTGTTCACTTGCTGCACTCCAGACTGGTTCTGTAGATGACAATATGCTCTCCTTGAGGGTCTTAGTAAATAGCTTGTAGCAGGTGTTAAGACAAGCAATTGGTTTGTAGTTTTTTGGATTGAATAAATCTCCTGATTTTGGTGGAAGCACCGTTCGTTCTTCCAACAACCACTGTGGTATTATGTGCTCCCCGTTGAGATAGGTAAAGAATATACGAGCCAAATGTTGGTGAGTTGAAGTAAACTTCTTCCACCATAGATTATTAATCTTATCTGGCTCAAGTGCTGAAAACTTCTTAGTTTTAGCAACTGTATTTCTTACCTTCTCTTCAGTAATTGGTCAACCCCCTGTCTGACACAGAAGCTGCGAAAGAGTGACAAGGATAACCCTTCATTGTTTACTGAATGGGATGTCCCATAGATGTTGCTCCAGAAAGTATCAATCTCTTCGCGACATGGAGACCTTTCAACGGTTGGTGATGGTACACTGAACAGGCGGGAAGGATTAGTAGCAAACATATTATTTTGCTCTATCCATTTCATCCTCCATTCTAAACGTTCCCTTATGACTACAAGATAACGTATCTTCTCAATCCAGTGTGTTTTGATGGCCTGCAACTTCGTCTTTTTTAGAGTCTGATACAATCTTTTAAGAGTTTGGCTATTTCCAAAACTCTTGGCTTCAACCTTCTATTTATTTCTAAATATGCAATCACACTCTGCAATTGAGAAGCATGTCGTCGAGCCAACCCGATCTTGATCTGCACTTGTTTAATTCGCTGGCAGGTCTTAGTAACGCGTTCCGCAACACATTTTCTGTTACTTTTGCGTATTTTTGGTTTCCCTCGATCTCATGTTTTTATCATAGTCCGCTGTCGTTGGTGTTTCACACAAAATTTGTATCTTCTCGGTAGGGTCTTCCTGTTCTTGGAGAAGAGCTTCATATCCCTTTTTTCTCAGAGAGGATACCTGATCTCTTATGTACTGAGGCGTCATTTTCGCGTATTGGGGGTACATATTGACCCATCGCGCATTTAACCTCTGCATGTATCCTCTTCTGTTAGGAAAACTATTTTGCCAACACAACAAAATGTTTCGACGAAGTTGGTCAGTCCATTTAAACCTTAATCGAGCTTGTCCCTGGTCGTTGCTTAGTCCTTGCCTGGGTTTTATTCTATTGCCACGACCAACTAAACCCTGATCTCCGTCCGAGAGAGACCTATTGCGGGTGGCACTGCGCGTAACAGTCGTCGTAACCGCACCTTCTTTGTGTAGGTGGTTAATCCAGCACAGAGTGGAAAATTGTTTCGGGTGCCCACTCCTACCTGACATGACATTGGTCCGCCCCGGGTATTTTAATTTCCTCGATACCTCCCATATCTGAAAGGATTTCCCCTATCCGCCACCTGGGGAGGCGCTCAATTGGGATGTCAGAAACCCCACCTTAGATTCCACTCAAACGCTTGGCCAAGTGGACCAAATATTTCCTTGGTGTTCGAAAGAGGGCATCTAGCCTGACCCAGCCGGCCAGGCAAGTCTGTGATATTTGGTAACGGACGTTACCATTTACCACAGAGATGTCGAGTGGTGCCTCGTAAAGGAAATAAACCCGCGACTTTCGCGTTATCAGCACAAATATTATTATTATTATCATTATTTTTTTTACAAAACAAGTTTAGGAGAGGAAACAATGCATTTACGCACTAGTTCGTGTGGGATTCGACCACGTGCTGCGGTAATACATCACTAAAACAACCTCTCACATTCTTGCTTTACTTACTCTAATCTGCTATTGCTCCATCCGTCCTGGTGGGTAAGCATGCGAACCGCCAATGCATCGGCTCGATGCTCGCATCCCTCCCAAACAACCAAATACAAGAACAATTAGTTGGACCATGTAGCCTGCATACATTCTACTCAATTCAAACAGAAGGTATTGATATTTCGTCTGTTTCTCATCCTCCTTTTGAATGATGTTGCCCTCAGCAGGAGCCGAAAACTCTATCACAGAAATGATCTGACTTTTATGATCCTGGCGTACAATATCAGGCTTTGTAGCACTGATACGATGAGTGGTGGAAAAAGAAAATTTCCAGTAGATCTTACACTGGTCATTTTCCACAACGGACTCCTGATCCCCTTGGGCATACGGCAAGATGGGTTCCGTATCTATACCATATTGGTGCCGTATGTGATAATACAACACCTTAAGCGCAGCATTGTGTCTTTTTATGTATCTGCAACATGCATACCTCGGGCACGCACTTAGAATATGATAAGGTGTTTCCGGACATTAACGAGTTATTTTTTTTATTTATTTTTTTTACAAAACAAGTTTAGGAGAGGAAAAAATTCATTTACGCACTTGTTCGTGTTGGACTCGACTACGTGCTGTGGTAATACCTTACCAAAACAACCTCTCCCATTCTTGCGGTACTTGCTCCATCTGCTCCTGCTCCGTCCGTCCTGGACGGTAAGCAAGAGCGTGATCAGATAGGGGTGGGCACCCGAAACAATTGTCCACTCTGTGCTGGGTTAACCACCTACACAGAGAAAATGCGGTTACTACGACTGTAACGCGCAGTGCCACCCACAAATAGATCTCTCTCGGATGGAGATCTGGGTTCAGTTAGGAGTGTCAATAAGACAGAACCCAGGCGACGAACAGGCAATGACCCGGGACAAACTCGAGAGCGTTTCAAATGGACGGACTAACTTCAGAAGGACATCTTGTTATGTTGGCAAAACAGTTATCCAGACAGAAGAGGATATATACTGAGGCTGCATATGCGATGGGTCGAAATGTACCCCCTATATGCAGAAGTGACGACCCAGTATCTAAGAGACCAGGTATCCTTTCTGAGAAAAAGGGGACATGAGGTTTTTCTACGGGAAGAAGAACCTCCCTCAGAGAACATACAAGTTCTCGACACACGAACGCCAACGACCGAAGATGGGAACATGAGATCAAGAGAAACAAAAATTCATCTTAAAGCTTTCATAAAAATGGACAGAATTTTGTCTGAGGGAAATCAGGAACTCTCATTACTCCATGAAAATGTAGATCTCTGGACATTGAACTGTGCGGTGTATGATAAAGCAGTGTCCTTGCTTCGTGAAAGTAACAGTAAGGCTGTTTCAGAACGAGTGGCTAAGACCTGCGAACGAATCAAACAAGTACAGTTCAAGATAGGGGTCGCTCGACGACATGCTTCTCAATTACAGAGTGGGCTAGCGTATCTAGAATTGAATAAAAATTTTACACCAAGAGTTTTGGAAATTGCCAAAACTCTAAAAAGATTGCATCACACTTTGAAAAAATCGAAATTGCAGACCATCAAGCAACATTGGATTTAGAAGCTACGTTCTCTTGTAGTCATAAGAGAACGTTTAACGTGTTGTTTATTATTATTATTATTTATTTTTTTTTACAAAACAAGTTTAGAAGAGAAAAAAATGCCTTTACGCACTTTACCCATTTTTGCTTTACTTACTCCATCCGTTCCTGCTCCCTCCATCCTGGAAGGTTAGCAAGAGCGTGATCCACTTACTCGAGACGTTTTCCATGCTTCTTGCACTGTTATTATATATATAGGAATATGTATAGGAATCTTTTTTAATTGGCTCACAAATTAAGCTTTAATCCCTCCCAAACAGCTGGGGCCGAGAACTCAATTACACAAATGATATATCTTACTTTTATGATCCTGGAGAACTATATCAGGATTATTGGCACTGATACGATGAGTGGTGGAAAAAGAGAAGTTCCAGTAGATCTTACACTGGTCATTGTCCACTACGGACTCCTGATCCCCTTGGGCATACGGCAAGATGGGTTCCTGATCTATATCATATTGGTGCCGAAGGTGATAATACAACACCTTAAGCGCAGCATTGTGTCTTTCTATATATCTACAATACGCGTACTTCGGACACGAACTTAGAATATGACTAAGTGTCTTCGCATATTGTTTACATGCACGACAGATGTCATTGTCGACAGGTATATGCATCACATGACTGCGGTACACCAAAGTATTAATTACACCATCCTGACAGGCGAATAGAAATCCTTCAGTCTCCGATCTTAAACCAGCGGATCTACCGAACGAAAAGGTCAAACTAACTGACAACCCTACTTCATTTATGAGATTCTAGAATTGTTCGTGAACAGATTTGCTCTTATGTTCGTGTAATAGAAGCGCATGTTCTGCTTCCTTGACACGGTCCTTAAGCATCAATGGTGGTAACGATGCTAATCCATGTTGCACATTACTAGTGTCAAATGGGAGACAAAGTTCCTTCGCAGCTCTTTCCGCCGCACGATATAATATGATATAATATGATATAATATGATATATTATGATATAATATTATTATTATTATTAACGATTTTTGTCTAATAGGTTCTTAAGTATCCTGGCACTAGGCCTTTACTTGCGAATTTTTTTAATCTTATTTAGAACATCGTCTAATTTCAAAGAACAGAACAAACAAGACATAAATTCAGACGCTCCCTATTGTCAACCAAATATTGTTTAAATTTCCGGGACTTATAAGAAAAGACACTAGAGCTTGTTGTATTTTATCCAAAATATACAGGGCCGAAAGCAAAAACTGCAAATGTTATTTTCGTTCAAAACAAACAAACACAAAATCGTCATAGTACGTTACACTTGTAAGATTACAAGCGCATCGTGTGTAACATGGCGGTTCGACAAAATTGAGAGCGGGTCCGCACCGGATATTTCATTTCCCAGTACGACCATCTGGGTGTCATTCCTTATCCTCTCACACTCTTCCATAAGGGAGAAACCGACATTTTTATGCACGTGTTGTAGAAATAATATCAAAATACAGTAGAACCTCGATAAGTCGAACCTCGAAATGTCTAAAACCTCTATAACTCGAGAAAAATGTCTATTCCATTCCCTAGATGCTTAAGAACTTCTATAACTTATATTCGGGAACCTTTGTAACTCGAAGTAATTTTGATTTTCCTATAAAAATTTTTGGATGTATTTAAACCTCTATAACTTGAAGTTAGTACGTTTGGCATTTTAAATCTCTATATCTCTATGCTTTTGTTTTTTGCTACCTCTATATCTCGAAGCTAATAAGCCCTCTATAATTTAAAACCTTTTTAACTTGAAGTATTCAGAATTGAGCAGCAGAAACTGAAAGTGTATCCTGCTGCTGAAAATACTTTTTTGCTTCTAAACTTGGTAATGTTATAATTTTTAAATAGTCATAAAGAATAGACAAATGTTTGCTCTTTGTTCCGTCACTTTCATAGTCAGACATTTTTATTTTTAATACTTTCTTTAGTATCACAGTAATTTACAATATTTTCAATAAATTCGAAAATTTTTTCAAAAGTGTAAGGTGCCCCCTTTTTGGCTTGCTGGTTAAAACCCCTCCCCGTATTGTTTCATCATTCGCTCTAAAATTTATTTTTCATGAGTCTTTAATGTTTAGAAGACACGCTTATATAGAAAACAAATGACACTTTTGCGGATCCCGCAAAATATTATGCGGGATCCGCAAGTTATCACGGGATCACGTGGGATTGCAACCCCTAGTTGGGATCTAACAAGTTATAAATTGTATTATTGGTAAACTGCATTTCGTGAAATGTGACCCTGACGTCACGTGACCAACTTTACTTAGAATGTATTCAGGGGCGGCGCCAGTTGTGTAGATAGTGTGGAGTAGTCCACACACCAGATTTTTTCGTGTGTGGATTTCCACACACCATAATATGGATTAATATTTTTTTTAAAGTTTTCTATTATTAAAAGCAATGCTTATAGTTACAATCTGCGCAAAAAGTGTAGAAATGAAATGAAAAATTGTCTTGTGAAGAATAATAAAATTGATTAAGGTAATAGTTACATCAAAAACTTGAGTCTTTACCCCCCCCCCCCACCCTTCAAAAATCATCTGAACTCCACACACGATGTGGACCTCTTTCGCCGCCCCTGAATGTATTCCTCACATTTCATAATAAAATCAATTAAATCTTTATGAAATCAAATAAAACTATATATGTACTTCGAAAAAGCATAACCAAAAGCATCGAAAAAACTCACCCAAATAAATTAAGACTTAAAAAATAATGATAAAAAAACTTAAAAATCCGGAAATCGTTTTTTTTTCTGGCACCTGTCAAAACATTTAACCGCCTCTGATTCCATGATCTAAAACTTAACAAAAGTCCGTTAACATAAGTTGAATGTTAAGTACTATTTACAGTACCGCTATCTCCTTCTTAAGTTGAGTTCCTAGTGTCAAATCGCTAGTGAACATGTTTACATCGTGACTGGCAGACCGGAATTACCCCGGTCTCCCCTTCCGTCAAATGGGGAAACTTCGGACAGGTGGGATAACTCCGAACAATTTAAATCTGCTGATTATTATTATCTTCAAAACTTAAAACACTGGATCAAATAGTTTTATTAATTGTTTTTAATGAATAAACATTGTATTTATGTGTTCTACTTTTAATAGAAAAGCAATATGAAGTTAATATAAGGAAAATTTTAAGTGTCAGGAGTTACCTCACCTACCCGAAGTTACCACATTTAACGGTACTATATTTAATTTATTAAACATATAAATTACATCTTTTATTGACTTATTTACAGATTGTACTGAATTTGAATAACCCACAAATACTCATGAGGTTTGGTTCCTTTTTTCTTGGACAAATTATACATTTATTTTTTAACAGCCTTCCGGGTCAAATGTTAATTGATGAGAGTTCCAGAGTCTTTCAATATTGGTAAGATATTTTGATCGTAAAATATACGTAAACATTAAAATTCATAATATCAAAAAGAGAAAATAGACGAATTGTTACTTGGATATTCTTAAATATAAGAATATAAATATAAATATATGAATCTCAATCATTTTAATCCAAACGAATGTCGTTTTTGTCCATCAATAAATGTATTCCAATCATACTCATACATTTGTACACACTTAAATGAAATTTAATTCTTGCTCACATTTTAAATCTTTTAAAATGATAAAAAGTGATATCAATTTGATCCAGTTTAATGCTGTCTAGAAATTTTGAAAAATGAAATCATTTGAATTCTTACTCGAACGCAAACATTGTTAGCATTTTAATTTTTTGGATTGAAATGGATTAAACTATTACAAAAATGCCTGATTTCTTAATCGTTTTAGTCCATTGTTTTACCTTTTTCGGGATATCATTTCATTTCTTTTCAATTCACACCTTGTTACCTGGAAGAATATGACTGAATATATAGGAATATCTTTGATTATCTAAGAATATTAGCTAATATTTAAAAGAAATCTTTGATGTACTCGAAGATATTTTTCTTGAATATTTTGTAACCGTTCTCTCTCTAACACACGCAACTCATAGCGACAATGCGTGCGAGAGAGAAAAGTTATTGTGAAACAAACTGACTTACCACAATGGCCGATGTCCGATCTCGACTCGCAAGCCTTACGCTTTCAGCTTGCGAGACTCCCGCGAAGCCCGTTTAAATTTTTAACTGCGCCAGGCGGAAAATTCCACCCGGGCTCTTCCGAGATTGAGATCCCCTGGCCACGGTACCAACCGGCTAGCTCTTATCCCACGGCGTGCACCTTCTCGCGGACGAGTGAGAGAGATAGAGATAATCGGGTACAATTTGAGAACACAAGACACTCACGCTTTATTTCGGGTGAACACAGTAAAACAACCCGAGTTAGTTCAATTAACTTTAATGAAATAATCACTAATAACGAAAAGCACGATTTACAAGCATTAAATTAAAAGAAAACAACTGAACACCGTGGCTCAGCACAGCCGCGACCGCGCACAATGATGCTCTTCGAGCTACCGATTCCGAATTTGAGAGAAGGACTAACCTTGGAGCCGTTGCAGGATTTCGCGAGGACCTGGCATCTCTCCCTTTTTTGCTTCTATCTGCGACAACTCCACAAACTTTAATAGATCGGCCTCGAGAAATCTCACGCTGTCAGACACTGTTTTCTCTTCGACTTCTCAGTACACAATGAGCTCTCCAGGGCCCGGCGCACGCAACGTTGGTTCATGCGCTTGCCGGTTGGTGGCCCTGGTTTGCTGTTTAGTCCCGTCCGCTGCTGGCCCCAAGTGGCCACTTTCGGGACTAACTGTTATTTTGCCGTCTGCTTGGCCAGATGTCAACAATGTTCGATCAGCTGGCCAACGATCGCGACATCGATCGTCCGGATCCTCTACGTCGACCTCTTCGTCGTGGTTCGGGTGTCGGGTAGTGTAGTGTTTGTGCCGATCGGTTCGCGGACTGTGCTTTGCGTCGGTAATTTACAAATACTAGTGAAAGAAGCCGTTATTTTTACATCGTGTTTTCGAGAAACAAAACAGACGATTTACAAAATATCAAGAGTTAGTTAGTTTACATAAGATCACGTCGGCAAACAAATGCCAATTTGTGTAGAGTGCGTACTGAGAGTGTTTCGCGGATTTAATTCTTTTAAGTTTCCGTATGCCCGGCGATCAGGTGAGGTTAGCTTCGCCGAAATCCCGGAGGTTTGTTTTCCAAGGTGTGTTTTCTCAAAAACCACGTTACAATTTCCTCATGTTACTCACAAAATGTTAAATTAAGAAAAAAATTAATAATAATAATTAATTATTTAGAATTTTCATTTTATAGAAAACTTCAAATGTAGAATGTTCATTTGTCAGAAATTCCAAATGACCGAAGAACCATCCGGTAGACATATTTCGGCGCGAATTTTCAAATTGACCATTCAGAAAATATGAAAAATTTCCCATTGGTCAATTTTAAAATTCGCGCTAAAATATTTCTGTCGGATGCTTTATCGGCCATATGCAATTTCTGACAAATGAACATTTTACCTTTTAAGTTTTCTATCAAATGTCAATTCGTTCTAACCCTATTGGAAATTCCCACAAAGGTCCCTGAAAGGTTTCCTCGTAGGGACCTACGTAGATTCCTACAGTAGAGTACCCTACTAAAAAATCCGGACTAATTCAGTACGAATTCCAGACAAAAAAGTCCGGTCTTATCTGGAATTAATCCGAAATAACACAAAAAATTTGATCTGAAATTCATCCGGACAAGTCCGAATCTTGTCCAACAATTGATTTCGAAATTATTTAAAATCAAAGTAATGTCCGTTTTTTGTCCGGCCACGTCCGAAAACTGTCCATCACAAAATTTAAAATCCGCTTTGAGTCTGGTTTTAACTGGAATTAGTCCGGCAGTCGATTCAGAAATTATTTTCGTTAGAGAGAAGTCCATTTTTAGTACGGACACGTCCGGAAACAGTCCGGCACAAAAATCACAACCCGTTTCAAGTCTGGTTTTATCTGGAATTAGTCTGGCAGTCAATTCCAAAATTATTAATAATCTAAGTGAAATCCGATACTAGTCTGTTCACATCCGGCAGTTGTCCGGCATAAATTTTAAATCCGTTTTAAGTCTGGTTTTATCTGGAATTAGTCTGGAAGTCCATTTAGAAATTATTTTTAGTAAAATTGAAGTTCGTTTTTAGACTGGTCAAGTCCGGCAACTGTCCGGCCCAAAATTCACAATCGGCTTTAACTCTGGTTTTGTCTAGAATTAGTCAAGCAGTCAATACCGAAATTATTTATAGTCTAAGTGAAATCCGATTCTAGTCTGTTTACATCCGGAACTCGTCCAGCATAAATTTTAAATCCGGTTTAAGTCTGGTTTTATCTGGAATTAGTCCGGCAGTCAATTCAGAAATTATTTATAGTCTGAGTGAGATCCGATTCTAGTCCTTTCACATCTGGCAGTTGTCCGGCGTCAATTTTAAACCCGTTTTAAGTCTGGTTTTATCTAGAATTAGTCCGGCTGTCAATTCCGAAATTATTTATAGTCATCCTGTTTTCCCTTCCCCGTTGGCTCACCTCCGGATTCCGGTGATTTTGGAGATTTATTGATTTAGAAATTTTTTTAGAACATGCGGAACATTCAATTATATTTTATATGCGATTTTTCTGTTTTTTAATTCAGACTGAAAGCAGTAAAATATTTGCAAAAGCATTTATTTTCTATTAGTATCAAGTTGATCTAATTAAAGGAAATTAGGAATGTAAATTGTTTTTATAATTCGCTAATGTTTTTTAGATGGTGACATCGAAAAAGATTTGCAATGCATCTTAAAAAAATAGAAAATTTTATTGCTTTTAATTATAGGAAGTCAGAAAATAGTTGCATTAAAAGTAATTTAATTTCTGAATGATTTTCTATTACTTTCTCTTCAAAAGAACAATTTAATGAGGTAACCGTTAAAAATAAAATAATAGAAACTAATTCAAAATCTGAATTATTTATAATGCACTATTTTTGGACCTCCTAATTGAAAGCAATAGAATTTCCAATTTATCTGAAATCCATTGACAACCGTTTTAGTTGTCTTCATCGAAGAAATATTTTTGCATTAAAATCAATTAAGATTTTAAATTTTCGTCACTTAAATTGGCTCTCTGCATTTTCTAAGAACATCTTCATCTTTTTAACCATTTTCCATTTCTCCCTTTTTATCGGAATACGGAAAAGGTCTAACATATCTTTTACAATCCAGAAAGAGTCAAGTGAATGGCAAGGAGTCCGGTGAAGTTTGGGTATAATCCAGTACTCGTTTTTAAATCCAGAAAGAGTCCTGTTTAGTGCAAAAATATTCCTGCATTCTTTTTGCGATCCGGAAAGAAGCCAGACAAATACTGTTTTTATCCGTCACATGTTTTTAAATCTAGATTATAGTACGATTTATTAAGAAAATAGGAAACACTTTTTTTAAAACAATTTTTTCTTGAGGACGTTTAGCCATGTCGTGATGTGTCGTTTTAATGAAAATGATAATAAATAAAAGTAACATTTAGACAAAAAAAACAGATTACAAAAAACGGATTTCAGTTTGACTATTACACTGAGAGAAATAGATGGTAAGAACTTTACTATCTTTGATAGTAGAGAGGTTATGTTACACTCTACCATCAGAGATGCTATCAGATGCTAACCCGTACCATCCAGATGCTATCCTGTACCATATAAATTTTGTCCGTATATTTAAGATCAACTATGGTATCTGATACCATCTAGATAGTACCTTGTAGCATCTATTTCTCTCAGTGTAATAATTTGGGAATTGACTGCCGTACAATTTTCGGATGTGAACGGACGAAAAACGGATTTTAGTTAGACTATAAGTAAATTCGGAATTAAGTACCGGATAAATTTCAGACTAAACCAGACTTAAAGCGGATTGTGAAATTTGTACCTGACAGTTTCCGGACGAGACCGGACTAAAAACGGACTTCACTTTAACTAAAAATAATATCTAAATGGATTGTCGGACTAATTCCAGATAAAACCTGACTTAAAATGGATTATAAAGTTTGTGCCGGATAGTTGCGGAACTTGACCGGTCTTAAAACGGTTTTCACTTAGACTACAAATAGATTCCGAATCAATTTTTTAATTGCAGTAAAACCCTCATATATCGGATTATAAAATTTTCTGTAAATTAAAGAAAATTGAATACTTTATCTTTAAAAGTTTAAAAGTTACGACCTTCAAAAATAATTTTTTAGAATATAATTTCTTAACAAGAAAATAATTTTTTAGTTTTTGGAAAATAAAGTATTTTCTATGCATCTAAAGTTACTACTGTTAAATATAAATTGAAAGTGTTCAAATTCTAAGCAAATTTAAAAAAAGCTTTCTATCTCTATTAGGACTAAACTTATGGTCTTCTGAAAATTACCATTTTTATTTACTTTTAATCAATATCTCATTTTGTAAGTGGAACATGATGCCCATGATGTGAGGTTACATAGTGTTTTATGTGCTATATGTAAAAGAGACTTATATTGATCTTTGCAAAACGATTTTAAAATATCGTTCGGCTACCAAATTTTTCAAACCTAAGACCTCTAAGAAGAACGAGATCCAGTAGTAAAAGTATCTGTAATTGCCATATCTGTCAACTGACTAGAAGTTCGACAACAGAAAATTTTACAAAAATTGTTACACGAAGGCGAAAGAGTGTTATATTTCGAATAAACAAAACGCAAGTAATTTAGTGAGTCTTAAAGTCTTTAAGTATTTAAGTCTGCTCCATTACTATGTTTTCAGAAAACCGTCCACGGTAGCACCAGTTGTCGAAAAACGCTGCAGTTACTGTTTTTCATTGATTGCTCGAGGACTTGCTCATAAATATAATTTGACAACTCGCTTAGAAAACTTGACTAAGTGTATAGAAGAAGCGGGTCAAAAAGTTGAAGAGCAAGTTACGTCCTCACTATTAAAAAGGAAGTTATGCAAAGAAGATGGAAAGAACTCACAAATTTCACTAACTTAATCTCGTGGTGGTCAGCCGCTTCAGAACACTGTCGGACAGAATGCAGCTAAAAATATATTGAGAGAATCCGTTCTTTCGGTGGAAGATGTCCTGAGAATTAAAAACAATTTTCATTTGAGCCAGAATAAAACAATTGGAAGCGCTGCAGCTATTCGAGTGGGTACAAATAACAGAAAGATTGTTGAACCTTATATTAAAAAAAAATTATCGTTACGAATTCATTCTGTTGATCAATATTTCGATACCAGAAAGTTCGATTTTGTCAAACTCAAGTCTAATGAGGTCTGTGAAGAGGTTCAAATCGTTGCACTGATCTAGAGAGTTTCATTCAAAACATTGAAGAAAAGGGACAAGAATCTGAATATCATTTAAAATTCGGAATTGATGGTGGAGGAGGCTTCCTAAAAGACTGCCTTTCTATCTAAAGTACTGAAAAGCAGGAAAAAATGGGTGAGTGTCGTCAAAAGTATGGTGAAGGAATTTCTGCTAAATGCCTGAAAGATTCTGGTGTCAAGATATTACTTGTGTTAGCATTAGCCCAATGTACTGAGGAAAATGACCACAATGTATCCCTGCTGTGGTCTGCAATGCAAATTAATAACTTTCCCTAATAGGAAATTGCCAAGGCTCACGATCAGCTAAATATTGGTCCAATATTGGCATTAATATTGGGCCAAGGCTGGCAGTGTAGAAACCAATGCCAAGCCTCGTAATACAATATTCGACCAATATTGAACCAATATTGCAGATATCAGTTTCTTTCGAAAAAAAAATTGGGTCACGACAAATATTACGGTTTTAGGGGTTGCTGATTACGAATCTAAAGTCGAATTTCCTAAATTCAAAATGGCTGACTCAATATGGCGGACGAATTTTAAAAAAACTATGAAAATCGCTAAAAACTTGCTACTTGGGAGTTTTTGGGGTCACTGATTACGAATCTAAAGTCCGATTTCCCAAATTCAAAATGGTGGACCCAATATGGCGGACAAATTTTTAAAAAAATTAAGATATTCGCTTGAAACTTGTTACTCGGGGGTTTTTGGGGTCACTGATAACAAATATGAACTCAGATTTTCAAGATGCAAAATGGCAGACTCAATACGGCGGAAAAGTTTTTTAAAAAAAGATGGAAATCGCTTGAAACTTGTTACTCGGGGATTTTTTGGGTCACTGATAACGAATCTAGTTATGCTATGCTGGGCCTGGGCCAGTTACCGACTGTCGGTAATGCAGATTTATACTTTATTGACCGCGAAAAGCCGTGTTTCTACCGGGGTTATCATGTTACGATCAGTCGGTAATACAGATTTCTACTTGGCATGCAGTAAATATTAGTGTTTTTCATGGTGTTTGTTTGGTAAAACAGAACACCCTACAGAAGCACTAATTTCTTCCTGGCGATCAAGTAGAAATCTGCATTACCGACTGATGGTAACGCATTGTCTTGTAAAAATGCGACATTTGGTGGTCAGTATGGTAGAAATCTGCATTACCGACAGTCGGTAAGTGGTGCAGGATCAACATATCATGATTATTAAATTTCTAATGATTTTAATGAACTTTTAAAAATTTGTCATCCATGTTGGGTCCGCCATTTTGAATTTTGAAAATCATTCATTATAGTGACCTAAAAAAACCCCCGCGTAACAAGTTTCAAGCGATTTTCATCATTTTTTAAATAATTTGTCCGCCATATTGAGTCCACCATTTTGAATTTTAAAAATATGAGTTTAGATTCGTTATCAGTGACCCTAAAAACCCCCAAGTAACAATATTTAAGCGATTTTCATAATTTTTTTAAAAATTCGTCAGCCATATTGAGTCCGCCATTTTGAATTTTGAAAATCTGAGTTTAGATTCGTTATCATTGACCCCAAAAACCCCAGAGTAACAAGTTTCAAGCGATTTGCATTATTTTCGTCAGCCATATTGAGTCCGCCATTTTAAATTTTGAAAATTTGAGTTTAAATTCGTTATCAGTGACCGCAAAAACCCCCGAGTAACAAGTTTCAAGCGATTTTCATGGATTTTAAAAAATTCCTCCGCCATATTGGGTCCGCCATTTTGAATTTTGAAAATTAGGTTTTAGATTTCTTGTTAGTGACCCCTGAAACATTAAAATATGTCGTGATTCAATTTTATTTTTCGATAGAAACTGATATCTACAATGTCCAATTTTGTATTCCGTGGCTTGGCAGTCTTGGCATTGGTTTCTACACTCCCAATATTGGCCCAATATTGTACAACATTGGACCAATGTTGCGCCAATCGTATTTTTCCTATTCAAGGCATTATTGCCACGGATTCAAAATTTGCAAATATCTTAGTGGGGATAATGTCACACAGCAGTTTATACCCATATACTTGGTGTTACGCACTAAAAGGGAAACTAAATGAACGTAGAATGTATAGAATACTAGGTAACTCAATAAAAAATTACATAGATTGGTGAGCAGCAGGATCTGGAAAGGAAGCAGCCAAAAAGTATTATAATTGCAATTGCATTATAATTGCCGTCATATTCTCCACTTTTTACTTCACAAGAAGACAAAACGTTTCTCCAAATAATCCCACCACCTGAATTGCATTTACTATTGGAAGTTGTAAATACCTTATTTTCCAAATTATTGACTGAATTTGAAACTGATGCTATGAATTGGGCAAAGTCATGCAACGTGCAACGTGAAATAACGCCTGGAAGTCCTAGATTTAAGAGAAATTCTTGTAAACAACTGCTAGAAAAATTGAATTTATTACGTGCAAGTAGTAATACAAAATGCTTGAAATATGTGAAGGCATTTGAGGATTTTAGAGCTGATGTAAACGCGTATTTTGGTCACCATTTGGATCCTGGTTTTGAGAAACAGATTGAAAATTTTAAACAGAGCTATTTAGATCAAGACATATCGGTGACTCCTAAAGTACATGCCGTCTTTTACCACGTACCTGATTTCTGCAATGAAATGTAAAGTGGCCTCGGATTCATTAGTGAACAGGCAATGGAGTCTGTATATTCTGATTTCGAGCAAGTGTGGACCAAATACAAAGTTTCGAATGAACATAGCGAATATGAAAAGCGACTGTTATGGGCCGTATGCGAATACAATAGTCTTAATCCATTCTAAATTTGAAAAAGATTTTTGTAAAAGGTTCATTAAAAGATTTCTAATTCTCTGACTCCTGTCTTTCAATTCGGTTTAATTCTCTAGATACAACAGACAAATTCGCTTTTGATTTTTATCATGTGTCTTTGCATGATCCTTCCACATTTTTTAAAACTTATATAACAGAACGACGAATTTTGATACTAATATTAATTAAGAACAAAACACCCAAAATATCTTAAAATAAAATCGTTACCCTTACTAACGATTATTTTTTAAAAAATTGGTAATTTAAAACTAAATAAAACTTACAAAATGAGATATTGATTAAAAGAAAATAAAAATGGTAATTTTCAGAATACTATAAGTTTAGTCCTAATCGAGATAGAGAGCTTTTTTTTAATTTGCTCAGAATTCAAACACCTTCAATTTTTCTTTAACAGTAGTAACTTTAGATGCATAGAAAATACTTTATTTTTAAAAAACTAAAAAATTATTGTCTTGTTAAGAAATTATATTCTAAAAAATTATTTTAGAAGGTCGTAACTTTTAAACTTTTAAAGATAAAGTATTCAATTTTCTTTAATTTACAGAGAATTTTATAAGCTTTAGTTTTTGTATAGAACATTTTCAGTTTACATGTACTGGAACAGAGTAATATGCAAAAAACTAAATTATAAACAGATTTTTTATGGTTTTCCATGAGTTTCTATGGGTATTAGTTGTCGCAAGAAAGTCAGTACCAAGAGCCTTTTTTCTACTGCAGATTTAAACAACTTAATTTAATGAAATGCTTACTTTAATTTATTTTCTTACAAATAAGCTGACTAATATTTAAAAAAAAATTAGTTTTTTCAAAAACGGCTAGAGCGATTTTTATCTTTTTCAGCTCAAAATGATCGTGAGGCATCCCAGAAACAAAGTCAAGAAAAAACCAGGAGGTACAAGCATGTTTGGGTTAAACTTAATTCAAACCCACCGTGCAGATTAATCATTTTATCATTATTAAAATAATTTAAAAAAATTAAAGATCTCAAGTTTGTTCAAAATTTTGTTCCAATTTTTTAAAAACAAAAGCCATAGCCAGTCCCCCACAGCATCCCCTCCAAGTGGCAAGTCTCCACAGGGAATCTCCTCCAACAGAAGATTATTTGGAAAAGTGGCAGTCTTGGGCAAGTCTACCCAGGGCATCTTCTCCCACATAAAAATTTTTAGATAAGTGGCAGTCTTAGGCAAGTCTCCCCAGGGCATCTCTACCCACATGAGAATGAAATGAAAAGTGTCAGTCTTGCGCAAGTCTACCCACGGAATCTCTTCCCACATGAAAATGCATGAAAAAGTGGCAGTCTTGAGCAAGACTTCCTAGAGCATCTGATACATGAAAATGTATAGACAAGTGGCACTCTTTGGCAAGTCACCCTAGGTCATCTCCTCCCACATGAGATTCTACGGAAAAGTGGCAGTCTTAAGCAAGTCTCCCCAGTCGTGGGACAGTCTTCCCAGGGCATCTCCTCCTACATGAGATTATATGGACAAGTGACAGTCTTGAGAAAGTCTTACCAGGGCATCTCCTCCCAAATGAGAAAGTACAGTCAATGTCAGTTAAGTAACCATCCGATAAGTCGTACTTCTCCTCTTTCTTTGGTGACACACATTTTCACTCACACGGATCCAATACCCTCTCTGTGAATTTTTATATTTTTGCGACTGCGTGAACAAACTTCAGATTGTTTTTAAATATCGAAACTGTTATTGAACACCGTTGAAAATTTTGTGTATTTGTGTAACAATCGGCCCTTGTTAAATTTTTTGTGCAAAAATTTCACGAACTTCGCGTGTTGATTTAATATCTGTCATCCAATTCTAGAACAAAACCTCAAATTTCTTAGTAATAACACTGTAATTTACATTTAATTGTTTGTTGTAAAACGTAAATTTCATTTTGAAAAAAGGTAAAGTTCAATACTAATTAAATAATATTGAGTCCTTAACTCAACACGATTATATATTTACTTCTGCCAAGCAGACGATGATTTTGGTCTAGAAAATTTGCTAAAAGACAAAAAAAAGATATTTAGAATAATTTTAACATTAAATTTGTGCTTCTGATAATACAAATAATTTTAACACAAAAAATAGTAATAAAATTTAACTGCATTTTAAAAAGAATCATTGAAATTATAGCCAAAAATTAGAATCTAACTGATTTCAATTAAAAAAATAAAATATGTTAATATGATTAATTATTTCAATGACCTATTTTGTATTTACAAAATTGTATAATTTTTATACTCTCCCGTCTCACATACGAATCGAAATAAAAAATGTAAAAAGAAACTTCAATACCTCGTTTAAATCACAAACTATAAACTATTATGTTCAAATAGCTAAATTCCTAAACAAGAAAATGTTGAAATTCTTTGAAAATAAACGAATATTTTTAGATGATATTATAGACAAAAATGATAATTTAATAGACGTAACAACATCGTAACTTAAATGTCATTTAAACTATTATTAATTTCGCGACAAAATTAAAGCACATGTGCAAATGAATATACCTCTTCGTGAAGTCATTCGTTAAGTATGCAATTTTCTACCCATACAGCCCCGAACTATGCGACTAATCGGACTTTGACTGCGTGGACAAGTGGCAAACTTGAGCAAGTCTTTCCAGGGCATCTCCTCCCACATGAGAATGCATTGAAAAGTCGCAGTCTTGAGCAAGTCACCCCAGGGCATCTCCTCCCACATGAGATTATATTATAAAAAGGCAGTCTTGGGCAAGTCTTACCACTCCATCTCCTCCTACATAAAAATGTATGGACAAGTGGCAGTCTTGAGCAAGTCTTTCCCGGGCATATTCTCCCACATGGAATTATATGGAAAAGTGTCAGTCTTAGGCAAGACTTTCCCGGGCATCTCCTCTCACATGAGAATGTGTGGACAAGTGTCAGTCTTAATCAAGTTTCCCGAGGGCATTTCCATGGCTGCCTCTTGTTAATAGATTCTTACGTGGGAAGAGATGCCATATGGAGACTTGCCAAAGACTGACACTTATACATACATTCTTATGTAAGTGTAGATGGCTATGGGAGACTTACTCAAGAAGGCCACATGTCTATACACTTTCATGTAGAAGGAAATGCCCTTGGGAGAGTTGCCGAAGACTACTACTTGTCCATACATTTACATGTGGAAGGAGATGCTCTGGGGAGACTTGCCTAAGACTGCCACTTGTCCATAGACTCTCATGTAGAAGAAGATGCCCTGGAGAGAATTGACCAAGACTGCTATTTGTCAATACATTTTCATGTGGGACGAAATTTTCTGGGAAGACTTGTCCAAGACCGTCACATGTCTATACATTCTCATGTTGGAGAAGATGCCCTGGGGAGACTTACTCAAGACTGCCACTTTTCTATACAATCTTATGTAGGAGGAGATGCTCTGAGGAGACTTGCCCAAGACTACCACTTTTCCATATAATCTTACGTGGGTGATTTCCTGGGGAGACTTGGCCATGACTGCTACTGGTCCATACATTCTCATGTGGGAAGAGATGCCCTAGGAAGACTTGCCCAAGACTGACACTTCTCTATACACTCTCATGTGGGAGAAGATGCACTAGGGAGGTTTGCCCAAGACTGCCTCTTGTTCATACATTTTCGTGTAGGAGGAGATGCCCTGGGGAGATTTGTCCAAGACTGATACTTGTCTATACATTTTTATATGGGAGAAGATGCATTGGGGAAACTTGCACAAGGCTGCCACTTTCCCATACATTCTCATGTGGTGGAGAAGATGCCCTGGGGAGACTTGACCAAGACTGCCACATGTCCATACATTTTTATTTTTGAATAGATGACCTGGGAAGACTTGCCCATGGTTGCCACTTTGAAGGTTGAATGTTTGGTGTGGGCGTGGCAGTAGGTTTAACGGTGTTTGGAAGATGTCCCGTGCATGGAGACTTGCCCCTGGGAGGAGATGCTGTAGAAAGACTTTCCTTGGATGAACTTGTTTTGGGGAGACTGGACCGTTGTAGGCTTGTGATAACCCTAACTTTAATTTTATTGAGCTTTAAAAAAGAGTTAAATATTATTTTCAAAGTAGTGTTAATATTTGAAAAAAATTAGTTAAACATAATTTTTAGCACTTTTTTATAGCAACAAAATTTGAAGTTTCATCACTTGTGCCACTTTATTAGCATAAATATTAGCATATAGAGCCTGATGATGATAACGAACCAATGTCATCGAAACGTCGTTCTGACTGTTTTTTGTTCTTATTTATTTGCCTTCCTTTGATCGAACCTACTTTCTCACAAAATAAGCATTTCGGAAGGGAATCTACTTTCAATTAAAAATTTACTAATTTATTTTGTCTTTTACGATTGAGAAACGTCAGCATTAAAATCACGTGAGAGCATTTTTGTTCACAGGTTTTATCATTCTTTAGATTCTTGGAACAAACACAGGACATAGTCCGATGTAAAAATTATGTCATAGAATTATGTCTTAGAAAGAAAGAAAATTTGTCTGACGAAATCCGAAGACAACCCGGCAGAAAACATTAATACTTAATTTGTTCAAAATAATTTGAAATTTTAGGCCGGACTCTTTTAGGATTCTACCAGATTTTCCGTTTTTTTCTGCAAATGTGTCGATTTACGGTGAAAGTGGACTTAGCTACAAAACATACGATTTTAAACTTTTATTATGAATCGATAGAATTTAAGTTGTTCTGTCACATACTTGTCACAGAACTTGTTTATCACTATTAGTTTTTGTGTTATCAGCTATGAAACATAGGCACAACCTAAGAATAACATAAGCAGACTCAACTTCAAACGCCCGTCCTTTCAAATTCGTTTCTTGCAGCTAAGGTCCCTTTCACCGTGAATCGACACATATGATTTTCACATTGATTATTTGATTTTGGATTATTTTTAACAAATTCCGGATTTTTATCTACCGCTTGACTATTTTTAACTTATTTCGGGCAAATTCGTTATTATTATTTACCGCTGAACTATTTTTGGATTCCACTGGACATATCCTCTTTTTTATTCAGAATAGTACATTGTGCACCAGGCATCGAAAGCAGCTGGTTTCCGACAAGTGCAAAGTTTGCTGCTCGAGCGAATCAAGTGCAGAAATCTGCACGAAGACGGAAAATGCACTTTTTTCTTTGGACGCATGAGAAATGTTACTTTTCTTGCAGGTGTTACACAAATAAATTTCACTTCTGACATTTTTCCATTTTTTCTTAGATATGACTTTTTTCGGAATGATTTTGGATCACTCCGGACTGATTTCAGATTATTTCGGACAAATTACGGTTCGGTTTATTTCGGACAAATTCCGGATTATTATTTACTGCCGGACTATTTTAGGATTCTACCGGACAAATTTCCGTTTTTTCTAAGATATAGTTTTTACTGCGGACTGATTTTGGGTTATTCAAAAGACATATTCCAAAGGACAAATTTACCCTTTTTTTAGATTCGATTTTTACTTCGGACTGATATCGTATTATTCCGAATAAATTCCGGGTTCTTATTTACTTCCAGACTATTTTCTGATTCCACCGGACGAATGTCCTTTTTTGTTAAATATTTGTTTTTGCACTCTTACAATTAGTACCAAGCGTATCGCGTATGCGAGGTTAGATATATAATCCTACAAGTCAAGAATAAAATAATAAAAAAATTATAAACAATTATTTAAATTGAACATTAATAATGTGTAAATAATAATTAAAACAGAATGTTCTTCTGTCAGTAAAAAACAAACAAAAATTGAATAAGACAATTTCAATTTTTTTTATTTGCTCGAATAAATTACAATAAACAATAATCATAATGTCAATTATTTTAATATTTCCTTAATAGACCAATTTTCGTTTCTACCTGATAAATTCCAAACAAAGTTCGGACTGTAATCGGACAAAACCGGATTTATTTTGTACGACAAATACCGGACAATACCCAGTTAAAAATTCCTACGTAGGATCCCACGTAGGATCCTACGTGGTATCCTTTATAGTATCCCATATAGTATCCCATATAGTATCCCACATGGTTTCCCATAAAGGATCCTTAGAACAAGGGAACTTGTATACGATCCTTATGGGATACTGTACCAAGATCCTCCGTGGGATCCTATTCTATAGGATCCTATATGGGAACCTTGACAGGATCCTATCGCCAAATTTTTGTTGTTGAAATTATCAGGATATGGGATCCCACGTGTGTACCTATATAGGATCCTACATATAAATCAGGTAATTTATTAGGTAGGGTTCCCTTATGGGATCCCATGTATATTCCCATACAGGATCCTACACATCGCAAAGGTTAGCAGGTGGGGTTCCTTTACAGGATCCTTCAAGCGCCAGAGGTTAGCAGGTGGGGTTCCTGTGTGGGATCCCATATATGTTCATGTACAGGATCCTTCATGTCCCAGAGGTTTACAGGAGGGGTTCCCGTACGGGATCCTACGTGTGTTCCTGTACAGGATCCTTCATGTCCCAGAGTTTAGAAGGTGGGGTACCTATACGGGATCCTATATGTGTTCCTATACAGGATCCTATACAGTATGGAGGTCAGCAGGTGGGGTTCCCGTACGAGATCCTGCGTGTGTTTCTGTACAGGATCCATCATGTCCCAGAGTTTAGAAGGTGGGGTTCCTGTACGGGATCCTATATGTGTTCCTATACAGGATCCTACACAGTATAGAGGTCAGCAGGTGGGGTTTCTGTACGAGATCTTACGTGTGTTCCTGTACAGGATCCTTCATGTCCCAGAGGTTAGCAGGTAGGGTTCCCGTACGGGATCCTACGTGTGATCCTGTACAGGATCCTTCATGTTCTAGAGGTTAGCAGGTAGGGTTCCCGTACGAGATCCTACGTGTGTTCCTGTACAGGATCCTTCATGTTTCAGAGGTGAGCAGGTGGGGTTCCCGTACGAGATCCTACGTGTGTTCCTGTAGAGGATCCTTCATGTTCCAGAGGTTAGCAGGTAGGGTTCCCGTACGAGATCCTACGTGTGTTCCTGTAGAGGATCCTTCATGTTCCAGAGGTTAGCAGGTAGGGTTCCCGTACGTGATCTCACGTGTGTTTCTATACACGATCCTACAAAGCCTACATGTTAGAAGGTCAGGTTCCTGTATAGGATCTCACGTGTGTTCCTGTACGTGATCCTGCTCGTACCAGAGGTTAGCAGGTGGTGTTCCCTTACGGGATCTTACTAAAGTCATATATCTAAATGACGCGGCGTATATTGCCATGTGAGGAGTTGTATCCTCACTAATTTCCTGGTCTGCGTGGACTCACTCTTCTTATAATCTTTACGCCTTAAGTTAACAGTGAGAGACACTGATAATAGCACTGCCATGCGGCAAGTATATTAACTAAACAATGGGTTCTTATATGGGATCCTTTATGATTTCCTATAAGTCATTTAAGGGCTAAAAGCGTCTTTTTACCATATAGGAAATCATAAAGGATCCCATATAAGAACCCATTGTTTAGTTAATATACTCGCCGCATGGCAGTGCTATTATCAGTGTCTCTCACTGTTAACTTAAGGCGTAAAGATTATAAGAAGAGTGAGTCCACGCAGACCAGGAAATTAGTGAGGATACAACTCCTCACATGTCAATATACGCCGCGTCATATAGATATATGACTTTAATAAGATCCCGTAAGGAAACACCACCTGCTAAACTCTGGTACGAGCAGGATCCCGTACAGGAACACACGTGAGATCCCATACAGGAACCTCACCTGCTAACACCTAGGCTTTGTAGGATCGTGTATAGAAACACACGTGAGATCACGTACGGGAACCCTACCTGCTAACCTCTGGAACATGAAGGATCCTCTACAGGAACACACGTAGGATCTCGTACGGGAACCCCACCTGCTAACCTCTGGAACATGAAGGATCCTGTACAGGAACACACGTAGGATCCCGTACGGGAACCCTACCAGCTAACCTCTGGGACATGAAGGATCCTGTACAGGAACACACGTAGGATCTCGTACGGGAACCCTACCTGCTCACCTCTGGGACATGAAGGATCCTGTATAGGAACACATATAGGATCCCGTACAGGAACCCCACCTTCTAAACTCTGGGACATGAAGGATCCTGTACAGGAACACACGTAGGATCCCGTACAGGAACCCCTCCTGTAAACCTCTGGGACATGAAGGATCCTGTACATGAACATATATGGGATCCCACACGGGAACCCCACCTGCTAACCTCTGGCACATGAAGGATCCTGTAAAGGAACACACGTAGGATCCCGTACGGGAACCCTACCTGCTAACCTCTGGGACATGAAGGATCCTGTACAGGAACACACGTAGGATCTCTTACGGGAACCCTACCTGCTAACCTTTGGAACATGAAGGACCCTGTGCAGGAACACACGTAGGATCTCGTACGGGAACCCCACCTGCAAACCTCTGGAACATGAAGGATCCTGTACAGGAACACACGTAGGATCCCGTACGGGAACCCTACCTGCTAACCTCTGGGACATGAAGGATCCTGTACAGGAACACACGTAGGATCTCGTACGGGAAACCTACCTGCTAACCTCTGGAACATGAAGGATCCTGTACAGGAACACACGTAGGATCTCGTACGGGAACCCCACCTGCTAACCTCTGGAACATTAAGGATCCTGTATAGGAACACATATAGGATCCCGTACAGGAACCCCACCTTCTAAACTCTGGGACATAAAGGATCCTGTACAGGAATACACGTAGGATCCCGTACGGGAACCCCTCCTGTAAACCTCTGGGACATGAAGGATCCTGTACATGAACATATATGGGATCCCACACGGGAACCCCACCTGCTAACCTCTGGCACATGAAGGATCCTGTAAAGGAACCCCACCTGCTAACCTTTGCGATGTGTAGGATCCTGTATGGGAACACACATGGGATCCCATAAGGGAACCCTACCTGATAAGTTACCTGATTTATATGTAGGATCCTATATAGGTACACACGTGGGATCCCATATCCTGATAATTACAAAAAAAAAATTTGGCGATAGGATCCTGTCAAGGTTCCCATATAGGATCCTATAGTATAGGATCCCACGGAGGATCTTGGTACAGTATCCCTTAAGGATCGTATACAAGTTCCCTTGTTTTAAGGATCCTTTATGGGAAACCATGTGGGATACTATATGGGATACTATATGGGATACTATAAAGGATACCACGTAGGATCCTACGTGGGATCCTACGTAGGAATTTTTAACTGGGTAATCCAGAAATTTCAAGCAGACCCAATGGAAAATTCAGAAGCATCTAGAGAGTTTATAGATAACCATTTTGAAGCTTTTAATTTATTCCCACAACTATCTGTAAGCTTGTCTTATGATTTTTTCAATTTTGCTCGCTCACTATTTGTTGCTTGCTTGTTCATTATTTACTAAAGCTTCCTGAGGACTTGTTTTCTTTGCAAGTGACAACCTTCAAATTATATCCTTTGTTTACATACTGTCAAATGCAAGGTTAAT
Source organism: Ganaspis brasiliensis (assembly GCA_037103525.1). NCBI lineage: Eukaryota > Metazoa > Arthropoda > Insecta > Hymenoptera > Figitidae > Ganaspis > Ganaspis brasiliensis. The sequence goes on along the minus strand of JAZKLR010000223.1, from coordinate 217,155 downwards.
TAAAAATGGTTATATGGATTTTTTTGCAAATTGTTGAGTGGACAGAAGCTTCAAAATCGCTGATTATTATAAAAAACTAACACTACACAAATTGAAGAGCAAATTTCAAAACGCTGCTTCAAATTGTGACATCATTTTACTGGTGATTAGAAGCAATAAAAAAATACCTTATTTCCTTTTTATATAAACATTTTTAATTTTATAGCATCTTAATCGACAGAACTTTAATTTAAACTTTACTAAAGTTTTTCGAGGTAGAGTCGTAAGAACGAAAAATATTCTTTTGCTGTCTGTTCAATACTTTGCAAAAAATCTTATGTAAATTAACTAACCTCTGCTATTTTTGACAAAGTATATAAACCAATATTCTTATAAAGAGAAATATGTTTCCTAAACAGTTCATTAAGAATATTTTGTGAAATTAAATTGCTACAGGTCTGTCGCAAATAGTTAAACAGTGTGCAATTTAATTGTATAAATACAAACAAACAAAAATTTTGTAATTTTCTTTTTATATGCTGTTTTTCAATGCAAAACTTAAAATATTACTATTTATTTAAAATTTTAATTATGAAATTCCTTTTTTTAACTTAAAATCTGTAATAAAATTTATTACAGATCAATAAACTTTTATTTAGATAATATTATTAATAAACATAAAAAGTAAGGTTGGATTTATGTTACATTTTACTTTGTGGTTGATTCGTGAAACCTACTATAAAATTCTGTGGACTTTTTTTTAACTTAGTCAAAGCTATCTGATGACTTTAAATGCAGTGTTAGAAATGTTTCATTTTCCTAATGTGTAGACTTCTGCAGGAAGGGAAAACTCGACCTTAACATGCTTCTTGAAAGCTTGTCACAGCTACCTGTGTGTTATCTTACAATTCTCTAATGGTTATCTTAACGCCTCAATAACACTTTTTAGACAACTCCACGGAATGTAGGATTTTTTATTGGGGAGGCAGCTTTTGTTTTTGTCACCAAACTGTAGCAGACGCGAGGCCCCATAGAGAGCGAGAACCTATGAAACACGCGTGAAGCCCTAGGCGGTCGCCCACTTCGCCTACCTGTAGGTACGCCACTGACGAATATGTAATTTAGAAGTATCTAAAACGTCAAGCTTTTGGGAAAAATTGAATTCAAAACTTATAAATATTGATTTTTCTCGTTTTTTTCAATTTCAAACAACACAACGTGCTTCTGACTTTAAAGTAGGCATCAATTAAAGCTTGTAAAATGCACTACATTGTCCATATTGTTTAATACAAAAAAGTTAATAAACAGAGGTTAAAAAAAAACGTTGTTACGTACTTTTTAGGCCTTATAGACACATAATAGATATATATACAGAAAATTAAAAAAAATTATTTTTTTATCACTTGAGCTTGTAGTGCATTCTACAAGCTTTAACTTAAGCGTAATCGGAAGTCTGTAGCACCTCGCATCACTAAGTTATCCGTCAGAAAATTTAAAAAAATAAAAAAAAAACATTTTTATGCGTTTACTTCAATTTTTCTCATAAATTTGATGTCCTAGGGAATTTTAAATTACAGATTCGAATTCGGGAGGAATAAATAAATGAAAAAACATTATGCAATTAAAATAAAAAAAATTATCTCTAAATTTACAGGCTTACTTCAAATTTTTTTTTCCTCGCTTGTAATCGTCAAGATTTTCAATTTTCCAGAAATAATCTAAATCGACTCATTTTCATTTAAAGACTGTAAATTTTTGTTCTTAAGTAAATGTTCAGATGTATGTGTATGTGTGTGTGTGTATACATATAGCGTTTTTTGTCGCCAGGATATCTCGTAAACGTTGAATGAATTTTAATAAAATTTTGATGACTTATTAAGCTCATGAATATCTAAATTAGGACACAGGGATTTATAAAAATACCCTATCAAGTTTTTTGAGCACCTTTTTTTATCGAAAAAAATTGTTTTTTGACAAAAATTTTTTCCATGCTAAAAATACAACTTAATGAATACAAAAATCATATTCCTTACCACAAAACGAATCGACTGATCTTTATAACTTTTATAATTGATCAAAATTTCGTAAAATAATTCATGTTGTTTCATTTTTTTGCATTTAAAATTATTTTTTCAATAAATTCTCCAATTTAATTTTATATTATTAATTTATATCTCATAGATATAAATTATGGCCATTGGTCTTACGTTAAATTTTTTTTTAAAAATCTGTTACTTCGTGTGTGAGGAATTGGCCATCTATAGAAACTATTTGTACCTGAGGCTCCTATGAAAAAAAATCTATTTTTTTCCGGCCCATCCTATTGTTGGGGTTCCTGTTTCTTCCGATAAAAAATGCGAAAAGTGTGAAATAAATCGCTTTTTTGTACCACAAGAATTACCGCAAGAATTCGCCGATGAATCCGAATCCGAAGTCAGAATTGCTAGATTGGATCAATTTTTTGAGATAAACTAAAAAAAACGGTTTTTTCGTGTTTTTCGGTAGTTTTTTGCAATTTTCTCAAAAATTTTAGCCAAATTGGTTATTCTGACTTCGGATTCAAATTCATTAAAGAAAAATACGTAGAAAAACACTAGCATAGTGTCTCAAACAAAAATTTTTTTTTTGAGTTTAATTGGTGTTTTTTTTCATCTTTTTTAAAATACTTTTTAAAATTTGAGCCAATCTGCTAATTCTAACTTTAGATTCATATTCGTCAGAGAAAAATACATAAGAATACATTAGTGCAGTGTCCTGGCTACAAAAAATTTTTTTTGGCTTCCTTTGGTGTTCTTAAAATTTTTTGAGATTTTTTTTTTTGAGATTACCTTAAAAAAATTCAGCCAATCTAGCAGTTTTGACTTTGGATTCAGATTCATTGGAAAAAATTACGTAAGAATACACTAGTGTAGTGTCTCGGACCAAAAAGTTTTTTTTTTCTGTGTGCCTGTGTTATCTATCAATTGTGAAATATCGTTCTTATCTAAAAAAAACTATACTGAAGTTTTACAACTTTATTTTACCTTTGTTAACATGTAACCATAGAATATCAGCATATGCTATGGTATGACCACATATGGGTCTCGACTAAACGGGTTTTTACATTTTAAAAAAAATTATTTTTTACTTTTTGTTTTTTGCGTTAATTTTATTCATAAATATACTTAAAAGCAAACAATATCCTTTTTAAAATCTGAAATCAGTTAATTAGAACCAAAGTTACATAATTTTAAAAAAAAATGGAAAGATTTTCAAAATTCCATATTTCAGTTAATTTTAACAATTTTGAAAAAATATTTGGTGGAGTTGTTTATCACTACTAAAGTGATGAAGAAAAACATTCAAATCCCATTCGGTTACGAAAATTAGTGTGATGAACTGAGATGGAATCCACCATGTATTACCTTAAAATTTCTTTAATCTCTTTTATCTCATATTTATTTATATATGAAAAACATTTTCTTAACTTTATTTCAAGAGCTGGATGGCCGAAAGGTACAAGGCGTACACTTTCTTTTACTTAGATAGGTTCGAAACTGGTGTGAGGCAAATTTTTTTTAAATATTATATATAATGCAAAATAATGTTGTAATATTACCTCAGTATCACTGTAATATTACCCCGTAATATTACTTATATTTACAATATCCCAGTATAAACACTAAACAGGGTTATTGAGAAAGCGTTTTGGCTAATTGAACAAGCCGTCTACTCAACTGTCCAAACGACATTTGGACAATTGGGCTGGTTGCTCATTGCTCAATCCTCTAGTGCATTTTGCCCAATTACCCAAAAGGTATTTCGAGCTTAAAACTAGGAAAAAGCAACTTGACTGTTGAGAAAACATTGAGGAACGTTAAATAATGGATAAATGCGAAAAATAGATAATAAAAATACCTATATTATTAAGAATAAACAGCATTTCAGAAAAGTCGTGATTTACTGACACACAGGAAGCAAAACATCAGACTAGCATAATAAACTTCAGCCAATAAAAATTTTGTCTCTAGCGGTAGAGTAACATTTGCCGTGAGAAAGCCAGGGGCGAATTCAGGCAAAGTTTTCGGAAGGGGCGATATATGAGATAGAAAGAGATAGCGCCATATTGTTCTCTCTCTCTCTCTCTCTCTCTCTCTCTCTCTCTCTCTTATACAAATATAAGATTCACGGGGGAGGGGGGGGGGCGATTGCTCCCAGTGCTCCTCACGTAGATCCGCCACTGGAGAGAGCCAGCCCAATTTTGCAAATGTCGTTTGGACAGTTGAGCAGACGGCTTGTTCAATTAGCCAAAACGCTTGCTCAATAATTCTCTTTTTACTGGAATGATATCACTGTGATATTCACGTTATATTACTAGCTGCTTGGAAAGGTATAGTGGAGTGAAATAAGCGGAGCGATTGTAATTTCTTTGATATTAAAAAACAAAATATTATTTTTAATTTATTTTCTAAATTTTTACAAATTACACTGACACATAAAAAAAATGTTTTATGGCCGAGACACTGCACTAGTGTACTACGTATTTTTCTCCGTTGATTCCGAATCCAAAGTCAGAATTGTTAGATTAACTAAATTTTTTGAGATAATTTCAAAAAAAATTTCAATTTCAAAATTTTAATTTTTTTCATTTTTAAGCAGTTTTTGAAAATTATTTCGAAAATTTTAGCCAATTTAGTTACTCTGACTTAGGATTCGGATTCAGCGGGAAAAAATACGTAACAATACACTAGTAGTGTCTCGGCCAGTAGTAGTGCCTGTGTTATTTATAAATAATATTTAACTATTTTTTATAGTAAATAAATATAATCACTCCTTTCGTGCAATAATATTAATTATTATAAATCAAAATTTGCTAATTAAATTTATCCGTGTTTTTAAGATCGAGAAACGCCAAAAGTGAAATCAGGTGCCCGTACCCCACACAGCACAATTCTTTGCCTGAAGTTTGAGCGAAGTTGGCACTGCATACTTCGCAAGTTTGCATTTGACATTTGTGAAAACTTGACCTAACCAACAAAATGTCCGCTTGTGCAGAAAGCTTGACTGGACAACTTGCGGAAAGTATAACCTGCCCAGTGGGCAAAAAAAAACAAAAGACGTCCTTAAGACGTTGGTTGGTAATTGAAAACTTTCCTCACAAGTTTCAGGTAAGGTTCTAGAAAAGTTCGAATTAAAGGTAAAAAAATTTTTTTTTCTTGATTGAATGAATTTGTAACACAGTATTGTGACCCCTGTAGGAGATTTAAAAAAATCTATTGCGCAGCCTTAGCTATCACAGAAATCAACTGCGCAAGGCCAAAAGTTGAAATTTGCAATGAAAGTTTCCAGCAAGTTTCAAACATCAAACTTTTTCACAAGCAGACATTTTGTTGGTTAGATCAAGTTTTAATAAATATCAAGTGCCTACTTGCGAAGTTTGCAGGCCAACTTCACACAAACTTCAGGCAAGGAATTGTGCTATGTGGGACAGCATCAGATATTTCCTGCAACTTCCAATAAAAGGTTTACAATAGTACAATTTGCAGCTCAGGCAAGCTTGGTAGAAGGAGCAAAACTTTTTTAGAACCAAATGTTACTAGCCTATGTTGCCGCAATATTATAATTTAATGGCCGTGAAATATTACTAAAATATCAGTAAAATATTAAAAAATATATCCTGCAAAACTCAGGGTGTTTTTAACAAAAACTTAAAACTTTTTTTGGATCTTGTGATTGATAATATTTTCCACTGTAATGTTTTTGATAGATTAAAATTAAACTAGAATTGACACCAGAAAGTTAGTAAAGCCGTTACTTTACAGATAGCACTGTTTACATTCTACACTGAAAAAAAATATTTCAGTGGAACTGCGATAATTTATGGACAGATTGGCCATATTTTATTGCTGATTTAGGAACTACCATACAGTTTTGTGTTTTAGCCATACGACTGTGTGATGCAGCACTTGATATTCGTGAAACTGCGAGTGACATTTAAGGTTAGGTACAATCGACAGTGGGGCACCGATGCATTATAGGAAATTCATACTTATAGTTGTCAAACTTCTACATAACCTGTCAACCATAGTCTAATGTATAATCTGAACCGAGTATTTTTTTCAGTGTAGGCCGACTTGTTAACAAAATACGTTAGAAAAGTATAAACATTTACTTTTTTATCCTTTTTATTAGCCAAATTAGTTTTGCCAGTAAAATTTTTAAATTATACTTTAATTTTAGAGCTTAAGTAATAAATAAGGTGAAGAAGTGCATAGCTGTTGATTGTGATTCTAGTTATATCAGGAATATAAAACGAATTAAAAAATTCAATTTTTTCACGTTCGTAATAAAAAGGAAATTATAAAAAAATATCAAATTGCCATTCTTCCCGATGATATAAAAGTCAAAGCTGTGTTTGAGAAGCACTTTGATAAAAAGGATATTATATTATATTAACATTGTATGTGACGCTCTAGGATGAAAGGGACCTTAGCTTCAAGAAATGAATTTTGCGGGACGGGCGTTTGAAGTTAAGTCTGCCTATTTTATTATTGTTAGGTTGTGCCTATGTTTCATCGCCAATTACACAAAAACTAATAGACTGTGACGTGGTCTATTTTATAAACTCGACAAAAAAGTAGTTTCCCAACGGCGGCACCGACAAACTACTCGAATGGCAAATTAAAATATGTTCACACGATTGATTAACCGGTTTAGTTAATATTTCATTCGCGAATAATGGCCAGATCCGGACTCACCGATGCTCGAAATATTGTACAAAAAGAAACTTATATTATTTTGTATTGTGTACTATTTTGTACTTTAGTTGAGGGGCTGGATGCAATAAAGGGATATAGAAGACTTCCACGGTGGGGCTCGACGAAGTTCAACCCAAAGGTCTTATCACTAAAAGTTTTTTTAACAAAAATTTGTTCAGTGATGAAGTTAGAAGATTTCAAGCCTATAATGAAAATAATCTGTCGAGGGTTTTTAAAATTAAATCGATTTTTGTCGATTTTTTTAAGGTTAACCACTCTTACTTCAATAAAAATTGAGGTATTTAAATTTTCTTTTTTTAGATCTCTTCTTCCACGTCCCGTGAGCAATTTTCTTTAGTTAAAGACTTTTGTTTGTTTTTAATCGGCGTTAAACTTAAGAAAAATCACCAAAAAACGTGTTTTTTGGTGATTTTTGTGTTGTTTCTTAAAACAAATGAAGAAAAATGGTTTTCTAATCAAAAGTGTTTTAAAGCATGTACTTTTACTTTCAAAATAAAAAAAAATTATTAAATTTGCTGCAACTGTTCTAAAGTTACAGCATTTTTAAGCAGCAAAAACAAGGAATCAAAGGTGTTTCGAGGAGAACAAGTACATGTAGGTACTTAAATACGCTACGGGGTGTAAATATTTTGATATATTGGAAAAGTTCATTACAAATAAAGTAAAATAAAAAAAAATTCTTTCAGAAATCTGTTACTGTCTCACAGATATTCTTAAATGTATGTAAGTTTCCGCAAGTTTCTATTTACGAAATAATCTTTTGATTGTTTTTATAATCGGTAAATTATATATATTGAAAGAGCAAACTTTTTTATATTTAAATCAAATTGTAACAAAACATATAACATTTAGAACGGAAATGTTATTGTTTTACAGACATTAAAACGAATGCAAACCGTTGAACTCATAAAGAGCTCGTAGAAGTCTTTGTGGATAATCGGGGTGGTTTTTCTGCACATTGTATTTTTTCCAGGTATTTTGGAAGTCAGAATGTACAGATTCCGATGCCTGTTTGATTTAAATATAAAAAAGTTTGCTCTTTCAGTAAATATAACTTACAGATTATAAAAACAATCAAAAGATTATTTCGTAAATAGAAACTTGCGGAAACTTACATGCATTTAAGAATATCTCTGAGACAGTAACAGATTTCTGAAAGAATTTTTTTTTTTATTTTACTTTATATGTAATGAACTTTTCCAATATATCAAAATATTTACACCCCGTAGCGTATTTAAGTACCTACATGTACTTGTTCTCCTCGAAACACCTTTGACTCCTTGTTTTTGCTGTTTAAAAATGCTGTAACTTTAGAACAGTTGCAGCAAATTTAATAATTTTTTTTTATTTTGAAGGTAAAAGTACGTGCTTTAAAATACTTTTAATTAGAAAACCATTTTTCTTCATTTATTTTAAGAAACAACACAAAAATCACCAAAAACACGTTTTTTGGTGATTTTTCTTAAATTTAACGCCGATTAAAAACAAACAAAAGTCTTTAACTAAAGAAAATTGCTCAAGGGACGTGGAAGAAGAGATCTAAAAAAAGAAAATTTAAATACCTTAATTTTTATTGAAATAAGAGCGGTTAACCTTTAAAAAATCGACAAAAATCGATTTCATTTTAAAAACCCTCGACAGATTATTTTCATTATAGGCTTGAAATCTTCTAACTTCATCACTGAACAAATTTTTGTAAAAAAACTTTTAGTGATAAGACCTTTGGGTTGAACTTCGTCGAGCCCCACCGTGCTTCCGAAGTCCCCCGTTTCTGCCGGAGACTCGCTGTACGCGAGGCCAACAAAAGTAGCGCGTATCCTTTTACTGCATCCAGCCCCTCAATTATTGCTGATTAAAATTGTTATATTTTGTTTATTTTTCATTTGCACTATCTATGTAAAATGATAAAACATTCACAACAAAGAAAGAGTTGTGATTTAAAAAGACAATTTCGACGCCCCCGTTAATAACATGTTTATTAAAAAGCCAATAAAATAAAATGTTAATTTAAAAAACAGTCAATAATCATTTTTATTAATAATTTTGTAAGATATGATTTGTATTCAATTGTTTCTTTAATTAAATGTCTGTTGAAGTTGTGTGCCATAGAATGTTAATTGGGCCGAACGTACACTATAATGTTTATTTAATCAAATATATGCAAAAACATTCTATTTCAATCTTCAATACATTAAATTTACAAATTTACAATTCAATGAATTAAATTTATCTACTGAAATTTCTTTTTTTTTAAACTTTGTCATTTCATTAAAATTTAATATAATTTTTCAAAAGTTAAACATATTCTTTTTTGAGAAATATTTTTTTTTCCATTAAAAAATTGTACTTAAAGTGAATTTTATCTAAATTGTAATATATTTTAATAAATTTGAAATAAAAAATTATTATGTGTCGTGTAACAATAACAATAATAATGATGATAATAACAATAATAATAATAAAAATATAAGTTCATACTTTTTGCTTACCTATATATTTTAAAGTTCATGACTTAACCCTCTAACGCTTGCGGGACGTATATGTCCCACTTGCAAAAACGCCTGTACCTTTCTTGAATATCAATATTTTTTAATGTAGTTTAGCTTATTTTCTTCAGTATGAATGCTAGTATCTAGAAAAAAATACAAGTGACCGAATTCATTTCAAATCAGGCAGGCTAGACTTGTTCGGGACTAAAAGTAATTTTTGCCTTTAAAATGTCGTTTTATAAAGAATTTTAGACGACATGTATTTTTTTATTTTGCTGAAAATTTTTTTTTTTTTTGAAGTTATAAGGATTTTAAGTTTAAAAGTCGGAAACTTCGTTTCTACAAAATTTAGGGGGAAAAATCTTTAAAGTGTTGGAACTTTATAAGTAATTAAGATAATTTATTTTTGCATCAAAAAGGGCTTTTGTTCGTCTTTCCAAATCCATTGGAAAAATTAAAAAATATTAAAAAATAACAAAATGGCGGTCATTTTACTAAAAAAATTAAAATTGAATTTACTCAAAAACCCCACCTTTTTTTTTGCTCAAAATTTTTTTGGGAATTGTGGTCATAGGGAGGAATATTTTCCATGAGAATTTAACTTGTGCCCGATTATGGTACAAGAGAAAAAAATTTTTTTTAGTTTTTTAAAGCGAAACATGATTTTTCTCAAGAAATACACTAGATATAAAAAAATTTCTTAAATAAAAGTTGTTTGTCTTTAAAAAATCTAAAATAATGTCTTCTGTAATTTTTCTTTTTTTTACGTTTTTTCAGTGAATTTTGAAAAAAATCGATAAAACTCTCTGTTGTTAAACTCTTTTGAACTTTAAACAAAAATAATGATGACATTTCCATGCAAAAATCATGTAACTATTACCTTTGGTTTTTTAAAAAGTAATATATAACTCATTAACGTCTCAATATTTATACTCGCTATTACTTTATTGAACCCCAAAAATTGTCAACAATTGTAACTTTAGTGACACCAAAGATAATTAACTATTTATATGTTACTGTGGAAGAAAAAATTTTTAAATCAAAAAAATATTGATACCGACATTAAAAACGCAAGAAATATGAGCGTTTAATCAATTTTTTTCATAATTAACTGCAAAAACGCAAAATAGAGAAAAATGACACAAGACATTATTTTAGATTTTTTAAAGACAAACATCTTTTAATCAAGAAATTTTTTCATATCTAGTGTATTTCTTGAGAAAAATGATGTTTCGCTTTAAAAAACTAAAAAAATTTTTTTCTCTTGTACCATAATCGGGCACAAGTTAAATTCTCATGGAAAATATTCCTCCCTATGACCACAATTCCCAAAAAAATTTTGAGCAAAAAAAGGTGGGGTTTTTGAGTAAATTCAATTTTAAGTTTTTTAGTAAAATGACCGCCATTTTGTTATTTTTTAATATTTTTTAATTTTTCAAATGTATTTGGAAAGACCGATTTGAAATGAATTCGGTTAAGTAATGAAAAAAAAATTATTATATTATAAATAAATAACAAAATGTTTATGCAAATCTCAGAAATCGTGAAAAAAAATCAGTTAGCTCCCAGACGGACATCAAAGTCAAAAAAAAATTTTGGGACACAGAATTTAAAAGTTTTTGAACTACTTCATACGAATCTGGTCCCAAACTTAAAAAATTCAAGATGGCGTATCCTAGATGGCGCTTCAAACATAAAAAAAATAACTTGTGATTCCCAAATAGTAACAATAATTATAAATAAGTGACACATGTTTATAAGGGTTTTCGGAGTCGCTGATTACGAATATAATGTCAAATTGACAATTTGAGAATTGACAGCTGTCAATTCAGTTGTCAACTTTTGTAAAAAGTAATTAATTTTGACGAAAATGACAGTATAAAGGTTTTCGGGGTCGCTGATTACGAATATAATGTAAAATTGACAATTTGACAATTAATAGCTGTCAATTCAATTGTCAACTTTTCTAAAAAGTGATTATTTTTTACTAAAATGACAGTAAAAGGGATTTCGAGGTCGCTGATTACAAATATGATGTCAAATTGACAATTTGACAATTGACAAGCTGTCAATTCAATTGTCAACTTTTCTAAAAAGTGATTATTTTTGACAAAAATGACACTATGAGGAATTTCGGGGTCGCTGACTACAAATATAATGTCAAATTGACAATTTGACAATTGACAGCTGTCAATTCAGTTGTCATCTTTTCTAAAAAGTGATTATTTTTGACGAAAATGACAGTATAAAGGTTTTCAGGGTCGCTCATTACAAATATGATGTCAAATTAACAATTTGACAATTGACAGCTGTCAATTCAGTTGTCAACTTTTGTAAAAAGTAATTAATTTCTGACGAAAATGACAGTATAAAGGTTTTCGGGGTCGCTGATTACGAATATAATGTCAAATTGACAATTTGACAATTAATAGCTGTCAATTCAATTGTCAAATTTTCTAAAAAGTGATTATTTTTTACAAAAATGACAGTATAAGGGATTTCGAGGTCGCTGATTACAAATATGATGTCAAATTGACAATTTGACAATTGACAGCTGTCAATTCTGTTGTTAACTTTACTTAAGTCATTATTTTTGAAAAAAATGACAGTATAAGGGTTTTTGTGATCGCTGATTACGAATATGATGTGAATTTGTCAGCTAACAGCTATCACATAATTCAAATCAGCCCAGATTGTAACAAGCAAAAAAAAAAGTTTACGCTTTGTACAACCTGTCTTTTTGTCTGTCGCTGAGTGATTTGTCGCTCGCAGATTTTTTGAATTTTAGACGAAAGTTGATAAATCCAGTCTTGACTAAATTTATGAATACATACAAGTATTATAAATACATTTCATAAAAAGTTTCTATTAAAGTTACATATCTTTCATAAAGATAATTTGTTTTGTTGCATTTTTCTACAATTTGTAAAATACCTATATATAACATGAAATGTCCTTTTATAAGTTGATATTCAATTTCCTTCATGAAAAGAAGGAAAAAATAATCATTAAAAATGTTCTTTTATGCTCTTACCCTACATGTGCTTTGACAGCTGTCAAATTGTCAAATTGACATCATATTTGTAGTCAGCGTCACCGAAACCGATATTACTGTCATTTTCGTCAAAAATAATTACTTTTTAGAAAAGTTGACAACTGAACTGGCAGCTATCAATTGGAAAATTGCCAATTTGACATCATATTTGTAATCAGCGACCCCAAAATCCCTTACACTGTCAGTTTTATTTAAAAAACAATCACTTTTTAGAAAAGTTGACAACTGAATTGGCAGCTATCAATTGTCAAATTGTCAAATTGACATCATATTTATAGTCAGCGTCCCCGAAACCGATATTACTGTCATTTTCGTCAAAAATAATTACTTTTTGGAAAAGGTGACAACTAAATTGACAGCCGTCAATTGCCAAATTGTCAATTTGACATCATATTTGTAATCAGCGACCCCGAAAACCCTTATACTGTCATTTTTGTCAAAAATAATCACTTTAGTAAACTTGGAAACGCAATTGACGGCTGTCAATTGTCAAATTGTCAATTTCACATCATATTCGTAACCTGTGTCCCCGAAAACCGTTATACTGTCATTTTCTAAAAAAATAATCACTTTTTAGAAAAGTTGACAACTGAATTGACAGCTGTCAACTGTCAAATTTTCAATTTGACATTATATTCGTAATCAGCGACCCCGAAAACCCTTATAAACATGTGTCACTTATTTATAATTATTGTTACTACTTGGGAAACCCAAGTTATGTTTTTTATGTTTGAGGCGCCATCTTGATTACGCCATTTTGAAGTTTTCAATTTTGGGACCAGATTCGTATTCAGTAGTTCAAAAACTTTTAAACTCTGTGTCTTAAAATTTTTTTTGACTTTGATGTCCGTCTGGGAGCTAACTGATTTTTTTCATGATTTTTGCGATTTGCATAAACATTTGGTTATTTATTAATAATAAAAATTTTTTTTTCATTACTTGTATTTTTTTATAGATACTGGCATCCATACTGAAGAAAATAAGCTCAACCGCATTAAAAAATATTCAAGAAAGTTACAGGCATTTTTGCAAGTGGGACATATATGTCCCGCAGGCGTTAAAGGGTTTTTTCACGCGGCTCGCCACAGAGCTGCGTGTTCGTACTACTTGGCGCTGTCTGCGCTGTATCGGGCGTACCACGCCATCTTCTGTCGATGCGTGCGTCAGGATGCGCGGTTGACCAGCAAATACTTTTCCTAGCCACGCTTTTGACAGTTTCATAATAAGACGAAAGTGTAACTTAACCTCAAAGTTAAGGTTATTTAATTTAAACTTCAAACAATTTGATCAACAAAAATAATACAGTCAAGTGCTATTGTGAGGTTCGTCACAAAACTTAAAAAGATTCCAAATTGTATAAACTGTAAAAAATATATTATTTTTTTAAAGACACAAAAAAACACATAAATTTTATCATACAATCAGTGTTTGCTTATTTTTCAAATCAAAATACAATCATCAAATAGAACTCTAAACTTTTTATTTAGAACATAATTTTAGAAATATTATAAATTGTACAATTAGTAGCTATTCTGATAATGTTTAATATTTAACTCATGAACTTTAAAATATATAGGTAAGCAAAAAGTATGAACTTACATTTTTATTATTATTATTGTTATTATCATCATTATTATTGTTATTGTTACACAACACATAATAATTTTTTATTTCAAATTTATTAAAATATATTACAATTTAGATAAAATTCACTTTGAATACAATTTTTTAATGGAAAAAAAAAATTTCTCAAAAAAGAATATGTTTAACTTTTGAAAAATTATAGTGAATTTTAATGAAATGACAAAGTTTAAAAAAAAAGAAATAAACATTATAGTGTACGTTCGGCCCAATTAACATTCTATGGCACACAACTTCAACAGACATTTAATTAAAGAAACAATTGAATACAAATCATATCTTACAAAATTATTAATAAAAATGATTTTCGACTCTTTTTTAAATTAACATTTTATTCCATTGTCTTTTTAATAAACATATTATCAACGGGGGGCGTCGAGTTGTATCACTGAGTAGCTGAAGCGGGACGACCTGTCTAGTGTTTCACGGTGGTACACCGATTTGTTTGCTTCGAAAAACCGCTAAAATGGATTACCAGATAGTGCTACAACAGCTAAGAGGTTGGTGAACAGCCTGTCTTCTCTGTGCTAGTTGTGTAAAACTCGTGTAATCACGAGTTCCGTAGTTAAAAATGGTAAGTTTCCTGACTACGTTGTGAAGCAAGGACGCCACCATCTTAATCACTCCGGCCGGCTGACCATTCGCCTTGAAGTGCGAATCCTCCCTCGATACTGCCCTTTCCAGGCATTTCTCAGTGCCACAAAACTTCGTTAAATAAATCCAGTTTAGTGTTTAAATTTAATTAATTTATTGTTTTATTAGTGCAGTGTTCGTACCTGTCAGCCCCCCTCTCCCATATCAACGAGAATCACGATCTTGAGACGGGACGTCAATTCAGACCTCGAGCTAGCCAGTCTGGATACGGTACCGTTTGTTGTGAAAACGGAGTCCGGGTAGATACTCGATCTACCTGGCGCCCAGAGAAAGGATCTCCATATAAAAATAAACGGACTTCGCATGGTGCTCTGGAGCCAATTTAAATAAAATTTTTAGGTAACTAAAATTTTCAAGTGGATTCTATTTCTATGTGATATTAGAAAGGAAATAAACGTAACATGGAAAAAATCCACTTGGCGCTTTTTTCGCAGCGAAAATAAGATTTTTTGCTTCCTTTTCAAACTTTGATCTATAGCTTCTTTTGAGAAATAATATTATCACCCTAGCAATGCATTTTAAGACAAAAGTTTCCAGTATATTTTGCAAGTAGTAAATGTCAGCTTTCAAAAAAAAGCTTGTTTGTGGTACTAAAATTATGTTTTTCTGGAAATTTAGAATTTAAATCGTAAAATTTGCAAGAGTTTTATCATTTTTCGACTTATAGTACTAATTTAGTCAAGAAAATGAATTATTAACAGCAACATTAAATTTGTCCTATAAGACATAAACTATCTGCATTATAAACAAAATCTCTTAAGGGGTTACTCGCAGTCATAACTTTCAAAAAATCGATTTTTTTACCATTTAATGAAAATACATAATCTAGAAAATGTATTTCCAAAGTTTGGAATCGATTCAATAAAAATTGAGGCAGTAAGCAAGTTTTTTGTCAAGTCGCGCAATAGATTTGTAACGAGTTGTAAGCTAAACTTAAAACTTTACACGCGTTTTTCTCAAAACCATGTTTTTAATATCGGGTTTTCTCGAAATTCAAAGTTTTGACTTTGACCTGCCGCCATTTCGTCAAATTTTTTTTTGTTATCAAATCGCTTCGATTAAGAACTAGAAAAACTAATAATTTATCGAAATCAATTTGATTTTTTTATTTGAGATGACTCTGTGAAGAAGAGTGTTCACCGCAAAACGCTTTTTGAGACCAAACCTTCGAGAAATTGCCGTTATCTTATAAAGTTTTAATAATTATTTAATAAAAATTACACGCAATATTAATAAAAATATGTACAATAGAATGCAAAAAGATTTATAAAGATTTACCTATTGGTTTAAACGAAAAAAAAATCTTAAAAATCATCGATTTTTTCGCTCTGTGACTGCGACCCTTAATGATCAATATTTTTTATTCAAGTTTTTTTACAATAAAATGTAATGTAACCCAACATAAAAGATAAAAATCCAAAAAAATACATTATTTTTCATATCACATGTGATATTGTAAAAAAACTTTATTAAAAAATATTAATCATTAAGAGATTTTGTTTATAATACAGATAGTTTATGTCTTTTAGAACAAATTTAATGTTGCTGTTAATAATTCATTTTCTTGACTAAATTGGTACTATAAGTCGAAAAATGATAAAACTCTTGCAAATTTTACGATTTCGCTAGAATAACTGTCATGGCCGATTGACTAGTCGTGCTTTCTTGCTCGCCTGTCTTTATTGCTAGTTTTTGCATACAATTCGCGGGTTTGCATTCGCATTTGTGGGTGCTGTGATCTAATAAACATCCGGGTGTGTTTGGCCATCATTTATTTTTTTTCTCTGCTGACTGACTGGATACTTATCAGAGTTTTTGTGTTGTTCTGTTTGAACACAGTAACTATTGTGAAATGGCTGTTTGCCCGGTGTGCTCGTTACAAATTCCGCGAGGTGATAATAGTGTTCCCTGTAAGAAATGTAAGGTGTTGTTTCATTTGGCTTGTGTCAATATTAACATTTCTAAGGCTAAATTTGAAAAAATTAAAAAAGGTTTAGAACAATATACTTGTTCTGACTGCAGAGACACCTCCAGTGATCCTGGTTCAACTAATAGGCAGGCTGGTTTTTCTGCCGGTACATTATTGAAGTCGTCTTCTCAATCTAGTCTCGCGTCTAACCCTACTGTCCTCTCACCTGAAACCTTGGAGGCTATCCGTGTGGCAGTCGAACAGGCGCAAAGTGATGGTTTTGAGCGATTTAAAAATGACATTAAGAAAATGTTTTCCGATTTTGAAAAAAAACAAAAGGAATTTAATACAGAACTCAATAACACTGTAGCTTCCTTAAAGGCCGACATTATTGAGAATTCCACAAAAATCATGTCGCTTCAGGCTCTTGTAGATGAACAAAAGAACTCTCTTGTACAAGCCGAAAAGAACGTTAAGGTTATCGAAGACAAAGTGTCCTTACTCGAGCGAAATCTTAATTATCAAGAACAATCATCTCTTCGAACTACTTTGGAGATACAGGGAGTGCCTCTAAAACCTAATGAGGATTTAAATAAATTATTTTGCAAAATTGTTAAGGCCCTTAATGTTTCTATTGGCCCTGAGGATATTTCCAACATTTACCGTATGGGAAAAGGTGACGGTAATTCTCCTCACCCCCCTTCCATAAGGGTGAAACTTCTTAAAGAAAACCTGAGGGATGTTATAATAGAGAAGCGTAAACTCACTTCTACCATCTCCACAACTAGTCTTGGCTGGTCCGAGTGTGAAAAACGTACTATCTATGTACGTGAACCTCTCTCCCCTCTCAACCGGAGAATCTATTCAGCGGCGCTAAGTCTAAGAAGAGAGCAGAAGATAAAATATCTTTGGACGTCTGGAGGAAGAATCTTCTGTCGGCGTGAGGATGGAGCTTTAAGACTGCCACTCGTCAGCTTTCAAGATGTTGACAAGCTTAAATAGCAATCACCTTCTCTGAGATCATCAACACTGCTTGTTTTTTTTAAATTTTTGGTTTGCTCTTTTCATTATCATCTATATTCTTTTTTATTTACACATTTAATTTACTTCTTTGTTTTTGTTACACATATTTTGAATTTTATTATTTGTTTAAACCTTTTGGTTGAGTTATTTTACGAATGCCGTACGCTTTCACAAGATATAACTTTCATTTTGTTCCTTCGCATCTCATGTTATTGCTATCTAAAATATTATTTAGACGCACAGTACCTGGTCTTTAACTTTAACTTAAACTCCAAACTTCTATTCTCTGGGAACCTTGTTCTGGTCAATCTTTTTCCCCTTATACTAAAATGGAGACACTGAGAATTTGTCATGTCAATGCCCAATCATTAACAGCTCATTTTTCTGAATTTAAAAATTTTTTTAGTTCCTGTTTCTATCATATCATTGCGGTGTCTGAGACTTGGCTCAATGACGATAAAGACTCAGATTCTTTTAAGCTCGATAACTTCATGCTCCTTCGCAACGACAGGGTGGGGAGAAGGGGGGGTGGAGTCTGCCTCTATGTGCACTCTAGTTTAAAGACTTCAATTGTTGCCTACAGTTCCATGAGTCCCTATCCTTCACCTGAATTCCTGTTAATTGAAGTTCGGTCTCAGATTGATAAAGCCCTAATGGGAGTTGTTTACAAACCCCCTAATGCTTCTTTTGGAAACATTTTTGAAACGTAAATTCATTCCCTCGCCTCTATCTATACCAGTATCATTATTACTGGAGATTTTAACACTAATATCAATATTGCTAATAATCCTACAAACTATCTGACTTCACTGCTTTATTCTACCGGTCTCTCTATAGTTTCTCATGCCTCTACACACCATACCCTTACTTCCAGCTCTAGAATAGATTTATTTATTGTAGATGACTTAGAAAAGGTTTCCCACTACTCTCAACGCTCTGTGTCCTTCTTATCCACGCATGACCTTATTGATATTAACTTTATATTCCATGGTGCCCAGAACCTTGACTCCCCTTGTAAACCTTTCCGAAACCTTAAAAACATTAATGAATCGGAACTCTTGCAGTTCCTCTCCGAGAGAAACTGGATGAGTGTATATACTGACACAGATTTGGACGGGAAAGTTAAGAAGTTAACTGATATCTTGCTATCAGCTTTTGATACCTTTGCTCCTTTGCATATCCCTCATGGCAGGAAGAAGACTCCTATTTGGTTCACTGATGAAATTAGGGCTCTTATTAAGGATCGGAACCGTCTGTACCGATTATATAAAAGATCAAAAAATTTAAATGTTCAAACTCAATACCGTAAGCTGAGAAATTTAGTACAAACAAAGATAAGAGCTGCTTCTCACAGGTATAATTACAATACTATTAATAAGGCAGGAAGCAACATATGGCCCACACTTAAGAAACTTAAGATTATTCCAACTAAAGCTAATTCTGCAGATCATAACTTTCCCATAAACTCATTCCTTAATCTTTTCACTATTGATCCGATATCCCCTCCATCTCCTTTGCTTCCCTCAAATACCGCTCTTCCTTTTGATGATTCTAATTTCTTTTTTAGTGATATTCCCCCTGAATCCTTAATCAAAATCCTCTCAGTAATTAAAACTAACGCTACCGGTCCCGATGGTATTTCTCTAAATATGATTAAACTTTCCCTTCCAATTATATTTCCCATTCTGCTTCATATTTATAACTACTCTCTCCAAGTGGGTGTATTTCCCAGGGTTTGAAAGGAAGCAACAATTAGACCGATCCTTAAAAAATCTAGTCCATTATCTGTGTCGGAATTTCGTCCGATCTCATTACTCAGCACTCTATCTAAACCTCTAGAAAAAATTGTCCATAAACAGCTGACCGAATTCCTTATTAACAATACTCTGCTAGATCCTTTTTAATCTGGTTTCCGTCCCAAACATAGTACTACTACAGCCTCTTTAAAATTTACTACGGATATTAAATTTGCCATGGAAGCCAAGGAAATCACTCTTGCAGTCTTCCTTGATTTCTCTAAGGCATTCGACTTAGTCGATCACAAATTATTGCTGAGGAAATTAAGTACTTTAAAATTGTCAAAATCTGTATTAAATTGGTTTAAGTCCTATTTGGAGTCACGTAAACATAGAGTGTCTAACGGTAAAGGAGAGCTCTCGGATTGGGCTAATACTAAGTGTGGTGTCCCCCAGGGCTCTTCACTAGCCCCTTTGCTATTTAACATATTCATTTCAGACCTTGGCAGCCAACTAGTTTACTGTAAATATCACAAATTCGCGGACGATTTTAAATTATATATCTCTGGGCTCCTATCCTCTCTGTCGACATTACTCACCAAATTGCAGTCAGATATGGATTTGATAGTAAGGTGGTCGAGGGAAAATGGACTTTTACTTAATCCTGCTAAAACTCAAGCTATTATATTTAACACACCTAAAAATTTTAACCTTGATGTCTTAAATGCTCCTAATCCATTACATTTGGGAGGGTCAGCAATTTTCTTTCAAGAGAAGGTAAAAGATCTTGGTATGATCCTTAATAGTTCACTGTCTTGGAAGGAGCATGTTTTTGAGATCAGTCGCAAATCATACGTTACTCTTAGGCAACTGTATAGAAACAGGGACTCCCTACCAACTTCTACTCGACTACTTCTCGTTAAGAGTCTTATCCTTCCTTATTTTGATTACAGATGTATTGTCTATGATGAAATCTCAGATCAATTTAATAATAAACTTGAGAGGACTCCTAATGCATGTATTCGATTTATCTATAAGATTTCTAGAGATGTGCATATCACTCCTTTTAGAACTCCTTTTAGAACACTCCTTTACTCGACTACTTCTCGTTAAGAGTCTTATCCTTCCTTATTTTGATTACGGATGTATTGTCTATGATGAAATCTCAGATCAATTTAATAATAAACTTGAGAGGACTCCTAATGCATGTATTCGATTTATCTATAAGATTTCTAGAGATGTGCATATCACTCCTTTTAGAATTAAAGCTGGACTATTAAATGTAGCAAAGAGGAGACAGTCTTTATGGGCAATCTCCTTTTCTCCGTTTTTCAGAACAGAGTTCCCGAGTATCTCTTTGAATCCTTTGAATTCAGATCAAATAATGATTTAGATTCCTGTAGGCTACGTGATAGACCCTCGACTTTAAAAGTACCTCACCATCGCACATGTAAATTCCAGCGTTCATTTATTGTTAGAGGTACTCGGCTATGGAACAAAATATCTCCTACTATTAGAGACGCTACTACCCAACAACTTTTTAAGACTCTTTTTTTCAAATTTCTATTTAACTGCGAAAGTACGATCTTCGAGATTACCTATTGGTAACCAGGTCTTGTAATTATCGGGACGTATATGTATATAAGCGTGGATGTGTGCATGTGTGTTGATATACATTCATATTTCTGTAAGCAAGTACATATATATACAAACTAGTCTATTAAGGCTTCGTGCATATTTTTGTATGCTACCTTTGTACTTATGTTCCATAAAGGGCTAAATAGCCCTAGGAACTTTATTATACTTAAATAAATAAATAAATAAATAAATTCTAAATTTCCAGAAAAACATAATTTTAGTACCACAAACATGCTTTTTTTTTGAAAGCTGACTTTTACTTGCAAAATATACTGGAAACTTTTGTCTTACAATGCATTGCTAGGGTGATAATATTATTTCTCAAAAGAAGCTATAGATCAAAGTTTGAAAATGAAGCAAAAAATCTTATTTTCGATACCAAAAAAAAGCGCTAAGTGGATTTTTTTCATTTTACGTTTATTTCCTTTCTAATATCACATAGAAATAGAATCCACTTGAAAATTTTATTTACCTAAAAATTTTATTTAAATTGGCTCCAGAGCACCGTGTTCGATGGTTATTCAAGGGCTCAGAGGGTGGAGTCCGTAAATTCAGTGTCGGTGCCGTCAACGTCGTTATTGTGAAATAAGTAAAGTTGTAAAATACCATTACAAGACATAAAAAAGTTTTCATTTCTGTATTTGAAAGAGCAACGCAAATTCTATCGATTCATAATAAAGATTCAAAATCAAATGTTTTGAATTTTTCAGGACAGACGTTTGAAAATGAACCTGCCTTTGTTATTGTGTGACGCCGGAATTTATTCTTATTATCACACATGTTAAAATTCTCGCGAATTTTCTTTATCTTTTAAATGTTTAATTTATTCGAACCTGGAATACCTTCCAATAGTTCGGAAAATCGGGCTTGTTTCATTCAACTCAGTCAAATCCCCTATCCACGGTATTTGGTATATAATGTTTTGAAATTCATTTTATATATTTCTTCGATAAATTTCAAATGAATAAAAACTTTTTTATTTTAGTAAATTATTAAACTTGGATGAAAATTGGAAATAGAAGGAACCTATTCTAAATTTCCCATAGGAGTTACAAACATAACACCGTGTAACAAAAAAATTGTCATGTCGTGTTTATTTCGAAATTCCTGCGTTTATTGAATCTCTAGGTACCAATGAACAAGAAAGTATAAAAAAAAAAATTTCAATTTATTCAGTTCCCTAAAAAGGAGGGTTAAAGTTTCAAAAAATGGCTTTTTCGGTACTTTTTGCAGTACTGTCAAAAGAATACGAGATGACATAAAAAGCTTTCATCTAGCTTAAAAGAAAGCTTAAACCTTCAACTTTAAGATCCAATACTAAGAAGTTATGTAACAATTGCGTGGAAGCTGTATTTTCTGTGAACCTTCTCACTCATCATCGACATTTTAGTCAATATAAGGGAGGAGAATTCCTAATGTCGGAAAGGATTCCTTTAATCGTAGTAGTTTGAAACTTTCTGTATGTGTGTTTTTGGTATCACTGATTACTAATTAAAGGTTAGATCAAAAAATTTCAAAATGGCGAATCCAATATGGCTGACGCATTTTCCAAGAATCGTTCAAATCGTCTCGAGACTTATTATTTGGGGGTTTTTAAAGTCGTTGAATTTGAATTCAGACATTAGATTTTAAAAATTAAAAATGGCCGATCCAATATGGCGGACAAATTTTCCAAAAATCGATAAAATCGACTCGAGACTAGTTACTAGGCGATTTTTAGGAATGATGAATTCGAATCGGAAATTAGATTTTAAAAATTCAAAATGGCAGATCAAATATGGCGAAAGAATTTTTAAAAAAGCATTCAAATCGGCTCGAGACTTGTTCTTCGAGGGTTTTTGGTGTCGCTGGTTTGGAAAGTGATTCCTTAGACTCGGGACTTGTTACTTGGGGGTTTTCGGGGTAGTTGAATTTGAATCTGACGTTAGATTTTGAAAATTGAAAATGGCGGATCCGATATGGCGGAAGAATTTTTCAAAAATTGTTTAAATCGACTTGAGTCTAGTTACTTGGGGGTTTTGGGATCGTTGAATTTGAATCTGACGTTAAATTTTGAAAATTCAAAATGGCAGATCCAGTATGGCGGAAGAATTTTCTAAAAATTGTTCAATTTGACTTGAGACTAGTTACTTGGGGGTTTTGGGATCGTTGAA
Source organism: Ganaspis brasiliensis (assembly GCA_037103525.1). Taxonomy (NCBI): domain Eukaryota; kingdom Metazoa; phylum Arthropoda; class Insecta; order Hymenoptera; family Figitidae; genus Ganaspis; species Ganaspis brasiliensis. The sequence continues at coordinate 194,120 of JAZKLR010000223.1, read as the reverse complement.
TTTAAATCTGAAATTAGATTCAAAAATTGTAATTGGCGGATTCAATATGGGGGCTGATTATTTTTAAAATCGTACTGATGCGCTTGAGACTTATTGCTTGGGTGTTTTTGGGGTCTCTAAATTCGAATATTTTATCAAATTTAAATCTAATTTCCGCTTTAGATTCAACAACCCCAAAAACCCTCGAATACTAAGTTTTAACCAAAATAAACGATTTTTGAAAGAATCAGCCGCCATATTGGATCCGACATTTAAAATTTTGTAACTTTAATTTTAGATTCAAAATCGCCGACTCTAAAAATTCCCAAGTAACAAGACTCGAGTCGATTTAAACGATTTTTGAAATTTTTTTCGCCATATTCGATTCTCCATTTTAAAATTTTTTAATCTAATTTCATATTTAAATTTATCGTCCCCAAAAACCCCCAAGAAACAAGTCTCCAGTTGATTTAAACGATTTTTGCAAAATTCGTCCGCCATATTGGATCGGTCATTTTTAATTTTTGAAATACAATTTCAGATTCAAATTCAACGATCCAAAAAACCACCAAGTAAAAAGTCTCGAATCGATTTGAACGATATTTAACAAATTCGTTCGCCATATTGCATCCGCCATTTTGAAATTTTTAAACATAACCTGTATTTAGTAATCAGCGAAATTAACACCTGGCTGCTTCTATTTCCCAACTTAAATTTCTATTACAATGCAGAACCGAAAATATAATAACAAAACACCTAGTGAATATAAACAATTCTTTAAAATCTATTTCTTTTCATAGTAAATTTTGTAAAAAACTTTTTATAACATTGATAAGTAACTATACCAAATAAATTTTAATTTTAGAAATTAAGGATATTAATATACACGTAACCTTTTTGAAAAAAAAATCTAAAAAACTTAAAAACTGCTTTAGAAAAATCTAATGTTGACAAAAGTATGATAAATTCTTTTTTAGAAAACAGTGATGATTATTTTCCTAATATCAAAAAATTGCAATATTATGTACATGATGAAAAGTTTAATAAATAATATTTCCTCTCTAACTAATAAAACTGTTAATGACATTGATAACTCAGATTGGTTTTATAATTTAAGTGACATTGAAATTCTCAAGGAGGTTATTGACATTGTTTCTTTGGGCCCTAATTATAGTTTTTCTACTAATTTTACAAAGTCGGATATTGTGAGTGTTGTTAAAAACATTAAATCGTCATTAAATTCTTTAGAATTTGATCAAAATGCAAAAAATAAAATTCGAGAAAAAATGGTTGGTAATGTTCAAACTTTTTTAAATAACACAACTTATACTCAAGACGAAAAAAAATTTGCAAAAAAACTTAAAAATCATAATGATTTGTTTTTTACTAACGCTGATAAAGGCAATAGAACCGTTTGCTAAGAAACCGCTAAAAAAATTACAAAACAACGTGGCTGAGTTTATGAAGAATTTAAACGATGATAATCTTCTATTTTTTAAATACCATAATAATGCACTTACCCAAATAGACAAATCATTACCTTTATTTTACGGTTTACAAAAATTCATAAAGAAAATGCTCCACTTAGACCAATAGTTTCATGTGTAAACTCACCGAATCATACGTTGGCAAAAGTATTGTACAATAAATTAAAAAACATCATTCCTCCTTCATCACATATCAACAATAGCTTTGAGTTAAAAGAAAAAAGAAAAAATTTCATTATTCCAATGGATCATGTACTCATGTCTCTGGACGTCAGTTCTCTGTTTACAAACGTTCCTCGAGACTTAGTCATACAGAGTCTTGATCGGAGATACATTATTGCTAATAAATGTGACATTCCTTATGGTGAGATCATTGATATAAAAAAATTTTTATTTGACAATACCTTTTTTAACCCATTAAGGACGGGATGTACAAAATTTTTTCAAGAAGTTTGATATTATTTTTCATTGGTAAAAGATAAAGAGAAAAATTTTGCAATAGTCATTTCTTATGGTCCAAGAATCGCTTTTTCAAGTTTTGCAATAAAAAATACTGTATGTTTATAAATAAACAAATTATAGTCCGTTTTTTAATAAAAAACACGATTTTTTTCGATTTTTTTTTATTTATGAATTTTTTTGGACCTTTTATCGTAGAGGAATATCTCTAGTGGTTATAAATAACGTGTCAAAAATAGATAAGCTAAAAGATAAAGCTATTTACAGAATTAAATTTCAAAATGGCGCCCACAAAATGGCGACTGAATTTTAATTTTTATTGAAAAATCATAGTCTTGTGTACAAAATCAGAAAACAATTTTTTATTTACATGAAACTAGGTACCTAAAGGTTTTTGGGGTCGCTAATTACGAATCTGAAGTCAGATTTTGAAAATTCAAAATGGCGGATCCAATATGGCGGACGAAGTTTTAAAAGTTATTCGATTCGCTAAAAACTTGTTACTCGGGGGTTTTGGGGTCGCTGATTATGAATCTAAAATCAGATTTAAAAAATTCAAAATGGCGGATCCCAGAGACCCTGAGTATATGGGGGATCCAATTTAAAGAATGAATTTTTTGAAATCGATCTGATTTTGTTTATTGTAATCACACGTTGTTATTATTATTTTTATGAACAAATAAAATAATATAAATAATTAGTTATAAACAGAACATATTTTTAATTACTTTATTGTTGCATTAATACTTATATTTTTCACAACTATATTTACCAAGGCAAATTACTTTTATAATTTCTTTTTAAACTACTAATTACAAAAGTAAATTTGCCTTGGTAAGTAGAACAAATAGTTATTTGAAAATAGTCTTAAATTGGCCGAAATTGGCAATTGTTTCTGATGGTATTTTAGAAATAGAATGCCCCAAATATTAATAGTTCTGAAAAATATAAGTATTAATGCAACAATAAAGTAATTTAAATTATGTTTTGTTTATAACTTATCATTAACATTATTGTATTTCTTCATAATAATAATAATATTATTCCCCTTGGTGATACTTTTTCTACTGCAATTTGAAATTAAGCGTGACATGATAATTTGTTTTTAAATTTTGTTTAAAATCAATTTCTTTTATTGCACTCTGCCAAGTCTGCAAAAAAGTAATTCTTATTAAAATTTAAATATTTTTAACAAAAAATAATTTTTGAAGGAGAAATTTAAAGAGCTTTAATGCTGATTAACACTTTTACAAGCTTATTAGATATTTTTAATCATAATGACTTTGGAAATTATCCGCCAAATAATGACTGCAGATTCTGCCGCTAGGGTGTGCCTTTCTCACAACAGACCTGACTACCTTTCTAGTACAAGTACTGCCTATTGCTCATACATTTTTTTTACCTAATCTAATTAGATATTATTATCGCAGGTTAGTATATTCTTTTTATCATCATATGACAGTTTAACCCTCCTCCCTACTGAAAAATCCTACATAGGATCCTACATAGGATCCTATATAGAATCCATATGGATTCCTATGAGAATCCACGTAGGATCCTATATAGGATCCTATATAGGTATTGTCCTATAGGAATCCATGTGGATTCTCATAGGAATCTATGTGAATTCCTATCGGTCGCCTATAGGACACGTCCTATATAGGATCCTATGTGGACTCTCCTATAGGAATACATGTAGGATCTCATATAGGATCCTACATAGGCGTCCCAAAAAAATTTTTGTACACCCCCCTACATAGGATCCTACGTAGGTTCCCATATAGGATCCTATATAGGATCTTTTATAGGCGCCCAAAAAAAATTATGAACACAGAATTAATTGTTTTTTTTTAACAACTTTATTCAAATATACATTAAGAACCATTATAAGGACGAAAAATATTTACTGCGCAGGCGTAAGTATTGTAGAATACGTAAAAGACGACTGCGCATGAGGAAGGGGTAGGAGGGTGTACAAAAAAATTTTGGGACGCCTATGCAGGATCCTATATGAGATCCTACATGTATTCCTATAGGAGAGTCCACATAGGATCCTATATAGGACTTGTCCTATAGGCGACCTATAGGAATCCACATAGATTCCTATGAGAATCCACATGGATTCCTATTGGACAATACTTATGTAGGATCCTATATAGGATTTTTCAGTAGGGCTGAGCACGAGTTTCTACCCAAAAAGTGGTTCCCAAATGCATACGTTTTTCTTAGATTTGGAATTTAATGTAACTAAGTATATTAAGGTTTTTGGAGTCGCTGATTACGAATATAATGTTAAATTAACTTTTTGACAGTTTACAGCTGTCAAATCAACTGTCAACTTTGTCAAGAAGCAATTTATTTTGCTGAAAGTGACAGTACAAGGGTTTTTGGGGGCGCTTATTACAAATATGATGTAAAATTGACATTTTGACAGTTAACAGCTGTCAAATGAAGTGTCAACATTGCTAAAAACCAATTTATTTTTATGAAAGAGACAATATAAGAGTTTTTGGGGGCGTTGATTACGAATATAATGTGAATCTGACATTTTGACAGTTGACAGCTGTCAAATAAACTGTCAACTTTGCCAAAAAGCAATTTATTTTGCTGAAACTGACAGTACAAGGATTTTTGGGGGCGCTGATTACGAATATGATGTCAAGTTGACATTTTGACTGTTGTCAAATAAGGTGTCAACTTTGCCAAAAAGGAATTTATTTTGACTACAATGACAGGATAATGGTTCTTGAGGTCTCTGATATCAAATATAATGTGAAATCGACACTTTGACAAATGACAACTGTCAAATTAACGTCAACTTTGTTGAAAAGTGAATTGTTTTTATAAAAAAGTCAGAAACAAGGTTGTCGTGTTCTAGCTGTCAAATAAACTGTCAATTATATAAAAAGATAATGAAATATCTTCGTTACTATGGCAGCTATCAACCATTTTATTCCTAATTCATTATCAGGAACCTTTCGATTTTTTTTATAATAATTTAAAAACAGAATCATTTTTTAGCAAAATTGAAAGTTGATGACAAGTTGTATTCAATTAGACATTAAATTCATAATCAGCGACCCCGAGAACCCTATAACTGACATCAAAGAAGATGAATTGTCAAATGAACTGTCAACTTTCTCAAAATGCAATTTATTTTTATGAAAATGAAAGATGAAGGGAATTTGTGATCGCAGATTACGAACATAATGTCAAATTGACATATTTACAGTTGACAGCTGTTAAATCAACTGTTAACTCTGACAAAAAGTAATATATGTTTAAGAAAATGACAGTTACAGGGTTTTCGGAGACGCTGATTAGAAATATAATGTCATAATTAATACAAACTGGTATCTAATTTCATCTTGCTAAAAACCTTGCTCAACTCTCAAAATGACAATTTCACATCATATTTCAAATCAGTGTCCCCAAAAACCCTTATACTGTCACTTTCAGCAAAATAAATTGCTTTTTGGCAAAGTTGACATTTTTTTTGACAGCTGTCAACTGTCAAAATGTCACCTTTATATCATATTCGTAACCAGCGCCCCTAAAAACCCTTGTACTGTTACTTTCAGCAAAATAAATTGCTTTTGGCAAAGTTGACATTAGATTTGACAGATGTCAACTGTCAAAATGCCAATTTGACATCATATTTGTAATCAGCGCCCCCAAATACCCTTATACTGTCACTTTCATCAAAATAAATTGCTTTTTGGCAAAGTTGATAGTTGATTTGACAGCTGTCAACTGTCAAAATGTCAATTTGACATCATATTCGTAATCAGCGCCCCCAAAAACCCTTATACTGTCACTTTCAACAAAATAAATTGCTTTTTCGCAAAGTTGACATCTTATTTGACAGCTGTCAACTGTCAAGATGTCAATTTTACATTATACTCGTAATCAGCAACCCCAATAACCCCTATATTCGGCTCTATGCTCAGGAGGGTTAAAAAATCTGACTTTAGATTTGTAATCAGCGACCCCCAAAAACTCCCGAGTAACAAGTTTCAACCGAATCCAATAACTTTTAAAAACTATGTCCGCCATATTGAATCCGCCATTTTCAATTTTTAAAATCTAACTTTAGATTCGTAATCTGCGACCTCAAAAACCCCCGAGTAACAAGTTTCAAGCGGATCCGATAACTTTTTAAAACTTCGTCCGCCATATTGGATACGCCATTTGAATTTTTAAAATCTGACTTCAGATTCGTAATCAGCGACCCCAAAAACCCCCGAGTAACAAGTTTCAAGCGAATCCAACAACTTTTCAAAACTTCGTCCGCCATATTAAATCCGCCATTTCGAATTTTTTAAATTTGATTTTAGATTCATAATCAGCGACCCCAAAAACCTTTAGCTACCAAGTTTTATGAAAATAGAAAATTGTTTTCTGATTTTGTACACAGGACTATGATTTTGCAATAAAAATTCAAATTTAGTCGCCATTTTGTGGGCGCCATTTTGAAATTAAATTTTGTAAATAGATCTATCTTTTAGCTTATTTATTTTTGACACGTTATTTATAACCACTAGAGATATTCCTTTAACATAAAGGGTCCAAAAAAATTCATGAATAAAAAAAAATCGTGTTTTTAATTAAAAAACGGACTGTAATTTGTTTATTTATAAACATACATTATTTTTTATTGCAAAACTTGAAAGAGCGATTCTTGGACCATATGAAATGACTATTGCAAAATTTTTCTCTTTATCTTTTACCAATGAAAAATAATATCAAACTTCTTGAAAAAGTTTTGTACATCCCGTCTTTAATAGTGTAATGATCGTTTTTTTTTTGTATTGCCAAAGGATTTGCTCGCCGGATGGAGTCCGGGTACCAAGTTTTAAAATACATCTTATTTTAACAAATATGGCGTGAAGCGCCATCTACGCTTAAATTTAACACTAAATCAAAGAGTTTCTGTGAATTGGATAGAGCAGGAATAGTCAGTAACAAAACAATAATTTAAACCTTCGTAAGTAAATATATTGTAACAAAAAGATAAAATGAATATAATACAAAATAAAATAATAAAGACTCGATATAATACTAAATAAAATAAAATAATAAATGACTCTATATAAAAGAAAAGAAACAAGGCAGCTACTAGAATATAAAACAAATATAAAACTATAAAAATATAAAAATACAAAATATAAAAGAAAACTACGATGAAGAGAGACTCGCTGGTCTCACTCTTGATCTCTTTCTCTCTCTTTCTCGCTCCAACCCTCCAGCTCATTTGCCGAACGTCCGAAAAATAATAAATAATATTCGGCCGATTAATTTCCCGACACTACAAATGAAAAAAAGCATACAAATAATTGTAAAATGACGCATGGTTTCCTATCTGGGTGGTTTCTAGAATACACCCCCTAGTTCCGCGACCAGGTGCGACTCCTGGGTGTGTACACGAATTAATTTGCATTAATCTAAAACTACGTCGACATTCCAATCGACGGCCTTACCCTACACGAAACTAAGATAGGAGAAGGGTACTAGGATGACATGAGAATAGTACGACCTGAGGAGCACCTCAAGGACGTCATCTCCTGTTGAACGAGGAGCACCTCTATTCAACAGGGTGGATTGTAGTGGATGGTGATCAGGATGGAAGTCGAGGGTGAACCTGGACTCGGGAGCACCCGCAGGCCATGGTACCTCTTCTTCTGGGAAATCATCGGAACTGGTGAAGGAAGAACACCTCTCTTCACCTACTCTTTTGATCGGGACATCTTCTTCTAGCCAGGAGGAGCACCTCACCAGCTAGAGAAGATAAGGGTGAAAATTGGCAGTGAGAACTACCGTAGAGCAGCTCGAGCAAGCCCGAAACTAGTCCACGGCAGAACTAACTAAAAAGTTCTGGCGAACGAGAATATATTATTGCTCGAGAGGCAAGCGGTGACGTTGCGCGGAGAGGGAAGCGAATCGACGCTGCAAGAGTGCGCCTTCGTTACTCCCGACTCGCTGAGCAGACTGTGCACTGGATTGTATATTCTGTATACTTTCCAGGCAAAATTAAATGAACTTGATTCCTCGCGCTAAAATCAATTTTAATTTTCAGCTATCGTTACAATAGGTTAAATTTGACAATAAATTCTACCACCAAATCCATGGTACACCAATGGGTTCCCCCATCTCCCCCCTTTTTTTGCAAACATATGTATAGAGGACTTGGAGGAATGTTGTTTAGAAACTTTAGAAAAAAAACATAATTGCAATATCCTTTTTTATTTTCGATAAGTGGATGACACTTTACTTTGCGTCCATAAAGATTGAATTGACACAGTTATCGGTGTCTTCAACAGTTATCATAAAAAAACTCCAATTTACCCATGAGTTAGAGATAGGCAAAAAAATAAATTTTCTTGATTTAACATTAATAAAGGAAAATAAGTGCCTTATAACCGTTTGGTATCAAAAACCTACCTCATCGGGCAGATTGTTAAATTTTTTATCCAACCATCCTCTTAACCAAAAACGTAATACTGTTTATAAACTCACAGATAGAGCGATCACTCTTTCACATAAAAGTTTTCTTCAGAAAAACATCAAATTAATAAAACAATTGTTAATAAATAATAATTATCCTCATAATTTTGTCAACGATTGCATTTCGAAAAGAATAAATTGTATTAAAAATAGGAAAAAAAATAATAATGAGAAAGCAGTAAGGGATTTCAAAAAATCTGTACATGCCCAAAAACCAAAATTTGTAATAAACAAGAAATCCTATTCTAAATGTAATTACAGTTTAAAGGAATATAATTTGATCACAATTCCAAAAGTTACAAAACCACTCAATAACTTTGTTAAACTAGGCAAAGACCCTATAAACAAATGGGACAAAAATGGTGTAGTTTATAAAATTTCTTATAAAAACTGCAGTGCTGTATACTATGGGAAAACGAAAAGAGCTCTACGAGAACGTATAAATGAACATGTAAAAAACAAAAAAGTAAATCAAGTCATTATCGAACACTATAAAAAACCAACATAATTTTGATTTTGATAACGTAAAAATCGCTGATGTTGAACAAGACTGGAAGAGACGCACTTTATCAGAGATGTTGTTTATCAACCATGACCCTAATAGTATAAATAAAAAATTAAATGTTAATAATAATTTAAGCAGTACTTATAAAAAACTTTTACAAAAAATAGTAATATAAGTTAAACTTCTTTTAGAATTTAAACTTTGAGCACAACTCTGATTGTCGTTATTTGTTTGTATCTGTTTATATTTTTATTTATATCTACTAAGAATTTTGACACCTTCACAGCGTATACTTTCAATATTTTCTCAGTCTAAATTGTACCTCGTCGAAATAAACAGGACTTGACAAATCACCTTGTGGTGATGAATCCCTTCTTAACTATCTCTTAAGGTAAAAGTTTATTTTCGGAAGTTATTTAGTGTTGTTTAGTTTTAAAAAATTATGTTATTTATATAAGCAAAATTGCTTTGATTACAGCCTGATGAGGTCAATGATTAATTGACGAAACGTTGCAACAAAAAATAAAATTTTTGTTTATAAAAGTGTTTAGTGTTTTTTACAATATTTTTAATTTAAAAACCTAACACATTCTTGCTCCAACTGATCGATTTTCTGCGCAAGTTAATACAAATGGAGAGCAATCAAACTTTATCTGGCTCAAAATTTTGTTGATAAACTAAGTGTATTAATCCATTTTAAATACCGTCAACTGGGGCTATTTTGTGCACAAAACCGCTCTTTTTTCACTCTATGCTTTGTTAAAATTCAGAATTTGAAAAAATAAAGAATTGAACTTTTCAGTTATGTTGTAGACATCCTTCTGAAGGTGTCCTATGAGTTAGCCGACAAGAAAAAATTTTTTGTCTGAGTTATAGAAACTCAAAGTTGTGCACAAAATAGCCCAACGGATGGGGCTATTTTGTGAATCAAAGTTTGTTTATTTATAAAGATGGGTAAAAAATTTTTTTACTGTTTTTACTGTATGAAGTAATTTTTCTAGATATTCTAAAGTGTAATAAATTAAAACAAAGTTAAAAATATTTTTTTTTGTAGTAATTGTTTAACTAATATGAAAGTAAAACTTTGAAGTTTTACAAAAATGGAGATTTACAAAAAAAGTTATTTTTTTAAGTAAATCTTACTTAATAAAACTTCTACTACTTTTCTTAAGTTATTTTAAGAAAAAATGTTACAAAATTAACTTGAAAAGCATGTAATTATTAAAGTTACATTTTTGAGGTTTTTAAGGCACAGTGTGTAAATTTTAAATTTTATGCTTATTTCTCGGTTTTTATAACAAAAATAAAACAAATATGTTCTAAAACTAAATTATAAAGTATTTTTTATTAACTACAAAACCAATTTTTGAAAAATAATTGATTTTAAAGGATGCACAAAATAACCCACCAAATTCTGATTTTTTAATTTGTTGCACTTTTTTCTTAAAATATGCAATAAAAAGTTAGCGCATCACGTATACACCATCACAACTAAATTGTCAACAAGTATTATTAATAGTTTTAAAAACACTTTTAAACTTCCGGAGATCTAAACAGAATTTTGAGACCTTTGAAAATTTTCAGCTCGATTTTCACGACTTTGCGATTTTTTTTCTGATTTGTGATAAAGAATTAAGTAATTTCATTTAGTACTCTCTGTAGTCTAAATATCAGAAAATATTTATACCAAATAGCAAACTTAAGCAACTATATATAAATATTTTATTCATTAAAAACCTCGCGTGCACAAAATAGCCCCATGGCGCACAAAATAGCCCCACTTGACGGTAACCATTTATATCAAAAATAACTATTCCAACCTCAAAATTATCTTATTATTAATAATTTATACTAATATATTTGTGAAATTCACATTTTAACAAATTTAGTCACAATTCTCATCATATTTTAAATGTATTGAAAAACCCAGGTCGTAAACAATTAAAATCTTTGTAAAAACTTGTTACATAACCTAAAATTTGCAATAAATACCAAATTTATTTAGAAAAACTTTGAATAACCTCATTTCATATTTTATTCAATAACTAGAGGTTCAATTTTTAATTATTATTTAGATTTAATCAACTTGGTGGTTAGAATACTAATAAACCATTAAAAATGGATTAATATTAATTATTTATTAGAATTGTTTAAATTTGTTACAACATTTTTAACATAGCTATTTTAATATTTTAAAATTTATGATTAAACGAACTTACCGTGAAGTTCGATCATAATTATATGAACGACTTGTTCGAAGATATCACTTGTAGTACCGCAACTTGTTGCCAGGTGACACCACTGTTTTAGAGATAGATCGAAAAAAGGTCGCCCTTCTATGTCTATCTCTTGGTATATATTCCCCGCGCTTTTCATTTAGTTTAGAGGCAAATTTAAAAAGCTATTACTATAATTGGGTATGGGATTGGGAGGGAAATATATCTTCGAACAAGTCGTTCATATAATTCTGATCGAACTTCACGGTAAGTTCGTTTAAGGTATTAGTCGCGTAAAATGATTTTCGTCAGATTTTTTTTAAACTTTGTATCTGTATTCATGACGTATTTATCTATGAAATGAGATCTATCCTATTAATTTTGACCACTTCTGAGCTTCAAAATATTAATTCAAAGTTTATACCTTTTACATGCAATAGCACAAAATGCATGTAAAAAATGTCTCTTATATTCAATTATAAAAAAACAAGTCGTCCGTTTTTCAAATAAAACTACTAAGTTACATATTGAGATAAAATAAATCCTTTAAAAAAAAATTAATTTTATTGACCACGCCGTATAAAAAATACAATAATTTAAAAATTCATAATTTTTCATTTTCACATGGTTTCATTGAAAAATGTCGAAAACGTGTGAGCAATACATCACGATAACTTATAGTACCTGACTCAAAATCGTTAAAATTACATATATTACATTAGAAGAGGTCACAAGGAAGCAAGTGAGTTGATATAAAAGTTAATTTTTTGTTCTTTTTATTTTGCGGGAGTTTTGCGGGAGCATTTACGCGACTAATACCTTAATCATAAATTATATTTCACTTCCTTGTTCGAAGATATCACTTGTAGAAGTTCAGAGTTAAATTTTCTAAAAATTGCTATTTGATATAAAGAACAAAAGGAACGTTTTTATTTTCCAACTCAGGAACTAAGATTATAACACAAATAACCTTAGAAACTAGTAATCACATATTAAGGTATTTTAATAAATCTAAGTATTTTAATGTTGTTATAAAATAGATAAGAAAACATGAAAATATAATATTTTTTATCTTAAGAGTATGAGAACACAGCTTTGGCGAAGTCATTTTTGTCAGTCATTTTAATTGGTCGATTATAAAATCGAGCGAACACGGAAGAATTTGTTGACCAACCAGCGGTCTCTTTGATTTGTTGAACATTTAAACCTTTGAGTAAAGCCTTCGACGTGGAAGCATGTCTAGTGCTTTGTGCTCTGAACTCCTCGTCAATTCCGGCTTCTTTTAAAACAGATTTGAGCCATCTACTGATGGTTTGGGAACCAACTTCCTGGTGAGGTGGTTTAAATGATAAAAGTAGATTGACTTTGTTGGCTCTATAATTCTTGGTCCTCGATATGTAAAGAGCAATTATATTTGCAATACAAAGATTTTGATTCTCAAAAGGTGGGAAAAAAGCGTACGGTTGTTGAACACCGGGTCTTGAAGTCTTAATTCTCTCTTTTACTTTGATTTCTACACCCTTATCGCTTACCTTAATCAAACTAAAATTTAATAAGGCCAAGTTTTGTATTCTAAAGGCCGAACCGATCGCCAGAAGCATCGTAAGTTTCAAAGTCAGCTTTTCGATATTTAATTGATCGGAGGATCCCCAGTCTTCGAGAGTTTTTAAGACAGCATCCACGTCCCACATAGAATTGTACCTGGGAGTTGAGGGTCTAAGGTGAAAAATTCCCTTAAAGAAACGATGCAACAGAGAGCTCTTGGAGATATCCTCAAAAATGATCAGCGAGATGGCAGATCTTAGAGTATTTAGCGTGCTGTACGACGCACCCTCTTGGAATTTTTTGGACAGGCAGGATAAAATTGATTTTTCATTACCTTGAAAAGGATCTAAACTCTGTATGTTGCAGAACTTCCACCAATATTTTAAACTCGTGTTGTACTGCTTCGCTGTACTTGATGTAATTGAATTAAGCATTATGTTAATTGTGCCCTCGTCCAATCCCTTTTTCTTGAAGGCCTCCCGGACACAATCCCGCACGCCAGGGAAAGGCTTTTCGCCAACGGGTGAATTGCTTTCCTGCAAGGTGAACATAGTAAATTATTTGACGGGTTAAAGACGAGCATTTCTGATATGAGAAGTCTCTTAAATTCGGGGAACCAAGGTTGGACAGTCCATAATGGAACTACCAAAATTCCTCTAGATCCCTCATCTCTAATTTTTTTCAAAATTCTTGAAATCAGTGAAAATGGAGGGAACGCGAACCATAAGTCGTTTCTCCAGTCAATGGTCATTGCGTTTATCGCAAAAGCGTCTGGGTCCCGCTCCCAAGAGCAATGTTTAGAACATTTGGCGTTAATACGCGATGCGAAAAGATCAATTGTGGGGAGTCCGAATTTGTCAACAAATTTTTTGAAAGCGTAATCTGATAATTCCCATTCCGTATCGGGATTACAAATTCTAGAACCCTCATCTGCTAAATTTTCTTTCGAAGCAACGTATTCCGCAAAGATCCAGATGCCCCTGCTTCTGCACCATTCCCATATTTGTCTAGTGATTTCATTTAATTCTTTAGATTTTGTGCCCCCCATTTTATTAATATAGGCTAAAGCTGTAACGTTGTCGATTCTAAGGAGTATCTGCTTGTTAAATGCTAAGGTTGCAAAGCATTTTAGGGCTAAGTAGGCGGCTTTAAGTTCTAGAAAATTTATGGGTTTGGTTCTTTCTATGTTGTTCCAAAGTCCTTGAGCTCTAAGTTCCCCATAAGTAGCGCCCCAACCTGTGCTAGATGCATCAGAAAAAATTTCTAGATCAAAGGAACTAGATCTAATTTTGTTTTTAGCAAAGGTGATTTGTGAATACCACCATTTTAAGTCCTTAATGGCTCCTTCCGAGAGAGTAATTAGTTTATTTGGATGAAAATCAAGTGCGATTAGTTCGTTTTGTTTTAATATTTCTAGGTCTTTATAATAGAGCCAGCTGTAAGCTATTGCCGGGCAGGCTGCAACTAAAACTCCTATACAATGTTCTAATTCCTGAAAGCTTACTTTCTTTTTAGACAAGAATCTAACTACTAAATCGCGAATTTTATTTCGTTTTTCCGAGGGAAGCTGTAGAGTCATTTCCTGAGAATCGATGATCATGCCGAGGAATTTACAAAATCTGGTTGGTTGGAGTTCGCTTTTCTCCCGATTTATTAAAAAACCTAGAAACTCTAATAACTCGATTACCTGGTGTGTAGAGTCAAAGCATTCCGAAATTGTTGAACCGAATATTAAATAGTCGTCCAGATACACGATAACTCTAATGCCCTTACTCCTTAACCAATTAACGATTGGTTTACTTATTTTTGTGAAAATGAACGGTGCCGAGGATAATCCGAATGGTAAGGCGTTAAATTGATATAGTTCATTTCTGTAGCAAAACCTAAGATATTTTTTATTACCCTCGTCTATTGTCACTGTCAGATAAGCGTCGGTCAAATCGAGTCTACACATGAAATCTCCCTTATTTACTAAGTTAATGGCCGTTCTTAGGTCCTCTATTTTAAAGTGCTCTTTTTTTACAAAGTTATTAAATTTTTTCAGGTTCAGAATAAATCTAGGAGACCCATCTGATTTTGAGGTTAGGAAATATGATGATAAAAATTGTTCCTCTGAATATTTGCATTTTTCAATTGCGCGTTTTGAGAGCAATTTCTCTATTTCTGAATCCAGATTCTTATTTGGTTCCATTTCAGGAGGGAGTCTAAATTGAATAACTTCCTGTTCTAAATCAATTTTGTAACCTCTTATAATATTTAAAACAAATGGGTCATCGGTCATCTTTGTCCAATTTAAATAAAAAATTTTAAGTCTAGCTGCCGAACTTACCGGTATTCCATCTACCGATGAGTCCGCTGCGGCTAGGATTGCGAGTAGTGTCCCTTGGCTGGGTAGGGACGTGGTCTGTTGGAATATTGCGTTGCTTGGGAGGTACTCGTTCTGTAAAAATTTCTTGAGCCCCCTCGACCTGCCTCCTTCCTGATCGAGTGGCTCTTCCAGTTTAAAGAATTTTTCCTGGGAGGTTGGGTAGGTTTCGGTTTGAGGTCCTTCGAGACCTTCTCCATTGCCTTTGATGCATCGATAACCCCTTTAAGGTTATCACCAAAAAGGTGAGTTGTTGGTTCAATAGCCTTAAGGATCTTCTGTACTCTATCTTCGTACTTGCCGACAAGAAATGCCTTTCTCGCTGTGATTAACGAGAAAAAGAGGTGGCTGAGTAATTTCATCAAGGCGGAAAGTTTTCCCAGAATGACATCCCTCTCTAAAGGTTCTTCCTAATCGTGAAGGATGCTGTCAAAGATTAAAGCTACGTTCAATAACGCAGCGCCCGTAAGGTTCTGATAGTCCTTGAAAAAATTATCTCTAGTAAGAGATTTTGGTAAGATGGCGACCTGTACCTCCTCGTTCAGAATTGGGGCCTCAAAATTAATTGATCCTTTTTTAGGTATGGCTGAGAGTAATTTTAGTTTTGCCTCCTTATCACCGAGTCCCTTTGCAAGCCAACCTTAATTCTGGTGGAAACTTCATCGCTTAATTTCAAAATATCAGAGGATTCACTAGTCGGATTTTCCCCAAGAAATTTTGCCGTCTCCTCCTCCCTGCTGGGCCCCTCTCCATCCTCGTTCAACTCCATGGCAAAATCCTCTAAATGAGGTTCTGTAAAGATAGGACTCTTTTAATAAAAGGAATTTTATTTCACTATGTTCTATACTTAAAACATTTAGAATCAGTGTAAGAGATTAAAACACCCTGTTCTTGACTTAATAATCAAGAATCGATGTGCGTTATGACACCTGGTTTCAACTCAATGTTTGAAACTCTGTCTAAAAACGGTTTTATTTGGGGTTAGGGCCACGTGTGGGATCTGAAACAGATAAAGGAAAAAGGAATTTATTTCTTACCTTCCTGAGCGACGACCAGTTCCCCATCTTCGAGTTTTTGCAACTGATCGAGAACAATATTCATCTGGCTTTCTATTCTGCTTAATTCCTCCTGGAAAAGGATCTTTTGTTCTTCTAAAAAACTCATTTTCTAAATTTCAAAGTAGCGTCAACCAGCGCCAAGAAACGAATGGAAAGCGCGGGGAATATATACCAAGAGATAGACATAGAAGGGCGACCTTTTTTCGATCTATCTCTAAAACAGTGGCGTCACCTGGCAACAAGTTGCGGTACTACAAGTGATATCTTCGAACAAGGAAGTGAAAAATAATCAATTCATTTTTCACTAAAATTCCATAAATTTATTAGGCTTATTGTCCTTTTTTGAGGTTATGATACTATTTATAGGTTAATTTATTTATTTTAAGGTTAAATTAATTATTCTGATTTTTAGGACATAAATTTACTTCTCTTAGTGATATCCAATTAGAATTTTTATTCTTTTATTAATTTTAGTAATTCTTTTCAGTATTATTTATATCAGCCTGATGACACCAATGCATTGAAATCAACGCATATGTTAAAAGTGGCCGATGGCGGCGCTGGAGGTACTCTGTGTAGGATTTAATTAAAATGCATGGAGAAACACACAAAAACTTCATTTTCGTTTATTAAAATTGATTTAATTGTACTATTTTTTACATGATATTAATCTTGGAACTTTCGAATTATTTTGCAACATAATTCAACTCAGAAAAGCGTATAATATTTTATTTATAATGAAAATTGTGTTAAGATTCCTGGCGGGAAATTTAAAATAAACATTTTAAAATTATTTTTTTGTACTTATAATTGATTATTTGATAATAATTTGCAATTTTAATAGCAATATGTTAAATAATTTCACTTTTGATATTTTATCGAATGTTCAAAATTTATTTTATTTGAATTTCCCGCCAGGAATCTGAACACAATTTTTATTATAAATAAAATATTACTCGCTTTTTTTAATTGAATTATGTTGCAAAATAATTCGAAAGTTTCAAGATTAATATCATGTAAAAAAAGTACAATTAAATCAATTTTAATAAGCGAAAATGAAGTTTTTGTGTGTTTTCCCATGCATTTTAATTAAATCCCACACAGAGTACCTCTAGCGCCGCCATCGGCCACTTTCAACATATGCGTTGATTTTCTTGGGATCCAATACAGGCCGTGTCACCTAGCTGATTTATATTAATGTCATGGTATAACATTACAATTGTTAAATAATTATTTTTGAAATTACTTTATAACTTTAGAATTTAGTATTTTCTAAGATAATTTTTCCTACTTATTTTAGCTTAAAGTACGTCAAACAGTAACATTAACATACTTTTAGCTAAATAATAATATTTTCCTTATAAAATAACAATTTATGAACTTTAGAATTTATCGTAACATTTAATTGTTCATCTTAGTTGTTTCCGAAAGTAACTTTCTAATTTTCCTAGTCAATCTCAAAATTAGTTATTTTCGTTGAGTGTCAATTATTATTTAACTAAATTTTAATCTATCTTTTTATAATTTATTTTAAATTCATCTTAATTTTAACGCAAAATATAATTACATTAAATACTTCTATAGAATTTAAAATATAATAGTATCACTATATTTTACTTTCGCTCAAGATAGCCATCTATAGTAGGGCATTTCCACGTGTGACACAAGGACATTTTCACGATATTTTTTACTATTTTACCCTACCTCCTAGCTTTCTCTGAATTTATCCCGCGAAGAAACGCATAATGTTCATGTTCTCATGCAGATTCCCGCGCAGTATCCTTTAATAAACAATTTTTGGATAATTTTTTTTTTTTTGATCTGGTAATCGATTAAAATTATATGTTATATTTGACGTAGAATTCCAGAAAATTAAAACCTACTGCGCAGCAGTAAGTATAATAGAATTAGAAACCAAGTTTGACCAGTGCGCATCATTTATTCAGTTCTGTGAAAAACTACACATGTTCCTATATAGGAACTTCCTTATTAGGCCTATAATAGAGTTTGCTTCTATAATCTGGTCTCCTTATCAGGATATTTATATCCATTAACTTAAACGTGTACAAAATCGGTTTTTGCGTTTTTTGTTGAGACAGACGGAGACTCCTTTTGATAGGTTTATCCATGAATAGTAAATACTCTGGGCTTAGACGGCTTTTTGACATTCCACTACTTAAAACTGTGTTTTTGTTTTCTGCCTTATTGTTTTCATTGGAAATAATCAATGATATTATTAAATGCCCTGAAATCTTATCCCTTTTGTATTTTATGTACCTTTTAAATTAACTAGAAATCCGTCTTTGCTCAGAGAGTCAGTGCTTATTAGAGTAGTCCAAAAATGCATGGGAAAACAAAATTTTTTTTTTTAATGCTCTTACCCCCTAGGATTGTTCTACATCGAAAACACATATACTCCTATTTTTTATTTTTTTATTTCTTAATATTTAGATGGGGCTCCAAGCGGTCAAAGTTTCCCATGCATTTTGCATGGGAAAAAAAGACTTTTTCGCTCGCTTTTTCGTAGAAATGGTACAGGACACTTGAAAATCAATATTTCTCAATCGCCCAACTCTGTTTCTCTTCAGGAGACTTCAAACAACAATGCTAAATTGTCTATTTAACAATTTTTTAATATTAACTATTTTTTATAGGGCCCCAAAAAACCCCATAAATTACAAAATTATGAAAAAATCGTTAACAAATATTTTTTACTATTTTTATGAGAGTTTTTTTTCTATATTTTGAATAAATAACATAAATATTGATTTTTAATCATTATTCCATGTAATTGCTAATTTGTTTAAACAAATTATATTGTTTATTTTCATGATTTGCACAAATTGAGCTACGGAGTTGCAACTTTTTCTTAATTTTGCAACTTATCAAGGCCATTGGAACCAAACACAAACAAAAAAATTAAAATAATAATTTTAACAATTTTTAAAACAAATTATATTGTTTATTTTCAAGATTTGCACAGATTGAGCTACAGAGTTGCAATTTTTTCTTCATTTTGCAATTTTTCGAGAACAGTGAAGCGATGTACTAACAACAAACAAAAAATAATAATCTCTACAATTGTTTAAACAAATTATATTGTTTACTATCAACTTTTTATTAAATAGAGATACAGAGATGCAACTTTTTTTCAATTTTGCAAATTTTGTAGGTTTATAAAAGCAAGTATTAGCAACAAAATTAGGAAACAAATGTTAACAATTGTTTAAACAATTTAATAATGTTTATTTCTATCTTTTCATTGAATAAAGCTAGAAAGACCAAAAAGTGTCAATCAATTTATAAACGAGGATTCAATGAACTTCTTTTTACGTTTTAGAATGTAAACTTCTTTTCTTTAGGAACATCCAGTGGCGGTTTTACAAGGGGGCGAATGGGGCGACCGCCCCCCGAGAATCTTATATTTGTATAAGAGAGAGAGAGAGAGAGAGAGAGAGATAGCACAATGGTGCTATCTCTTTCTATCCCATATATCGCCCCTCCCGAACACTTTGCCTAAAGCCGCCCCTGGAAACATCTATCACTATGGCATCAGAATGTCGATTATTACGCTTGTATAAAAATTGTAAATAGTCTAAAATTAATTAATGACAATGCAGACTCAAAATAACATAGTGTATTTTATCCTACTGGTAAAGAAAATATATTTTTTTCGTTTTTAATAGGAATTTTTGTTCAAAAAATGTAAATTTTTGTGCTTTTTCCTGATGAAACCGTCATTTTGAGGTTATGTTTAACTATTTTTGTAAAACACCAGACAAAATAAAAAAAAAAGACTTTATAACAAAAATTCTGATCTGTACTTTCAACGCAAAAATAGAATGGGCAGATGGGGTAGCTAATTTGACAAAGAATGTCCCTAATATATTTGTTTATAACAATAAATTGTTTAAATAATTTTACTATTTATTATTAATAGAAAAATTGCATTAATATTATGTAATCAGATAGAAAAATACCTTTCTTATTGCCTTTAATCTTAATAAATACTAAATATATGCCTCTTGTGCAATAACTTCTTTATAACAATCAGGGAAATTGTAAAATTTTATTTATTAAATAACATTTTCCTTTTTGAAAGTAAAGTTATTAATTTTATAAGATTTTGATCAAATATCACTAAGTGACGTAGATTAATCGTGTGAAATATTGAAAATTAGCGCTTTTATTACATTTAAACATTAATAAAAATGTTCACAAATTTTTTTTTTTTTTAAATCGGCTCCGAAATTTTTTTTAGAAATTTATTAAGCTTTAATTTAAAAAAAAATTGAATTTGGTCAAGAATTGGAGGCTCTGGACATTGTTGAACAGTAAATTCCAGGTTCATTCCACTGTGACCCAAAGGTTTCTCGGTGTAGAAACTATAGTTTTAACTGACTTTGAAGGAAAATATGTTCCAACGTTTTGAGTCATTATTCGAGAACCACTTAACATTTTTTAAGTTTCCTAGCTCAAATTAGAGTTTACAATTCAGGAAATAAGAATCTGGCACTAGATTTGCAAAATTCAAAATAGCGTATCCAAGATGGCGCCCGAAACACAGAAAAATTTATTTACGCCTCCTAAGTAGTAAAAATAATTACAAACAAGTGACGCATGTTTATAAGGGTTTTAGAGATCGCTGATCACGAATTTGATGTCAAATTGTCATTTTGATAGTTGTCAACTGTCAAATAAAGTGTCAACTTTGCAAAAAAAATTTATTTTTATAAAAATGACAGTTAAAGGGTTTTTGGGGTCGCTGATTACCAGTATGATGTCAAATTGACATTTTGACAGTTAACAGCTGTCAAATAAAGTGTCAACATTGCTGAAAACCAATTTATTTTTATGAAAGAGACAATATAAGAGTTTTTGGGGTTGCTAATTAGGAATATAATGTCAAATTGAGTACAACTTGATATCAACTTTTAAATTTGCTAAGTTTTTTTTATTTTATTCATTAAAATTATTTATTATTAAATTGGAAAAGTTTTATTTTCAATCTGATTGGCAAAAACATTAATAAAACTTTGAAACTTTCCTACGTGGGTTCCCATATGGGATCCTGTGTGCCAGGGAACTTTGGCACGAACCCTTGAGGGAACACTGTACATAGGATCCCATGTGTATGTGTTCCCTTACTGGTTCCTTAATCTAATAAACAATTTAAATAAATCTACAAAAATATTATTGTTAAGAAAATAATTCATTTGTCCGTAACTGTTGCACACCATATTTATAAGAACAAAAAAATCTACTGCGCAGCCGTAAGTGCTATAGAAAACTACTGCGCAGCATGTTAAGTTTTCAAAAATTTATTTGAAATCCTATGTGCATGGGATCCTATGTACAGTGTTCCCTCGAAAATTCGTGCCAAAGTTCCCTGGTACACAGGATTCCATATGGGAACCCATGTAGGAACACACGTGGGAACACATGCGAAATTTTTAACTGGGTTGAGTAAAAAAATTTTTTTATTCCACAGCCACAAAAATGGCGCTTTTAAATATCTGAAGAAAGACATTGGAAGTCGTTAGCCTAAAGCACAATAAATCGTAATCGCTAATCCTTAATTGTAAGAATGAGAGAAAGTAGGACAGACACATATCTCTGTCCTGCTTCCTCTCATTATTACGATTAAGGATTACGATTACGATTCATTGTGCGTTAGGCTGTTCATTTATTCTAACATATGGAAATCACGTCTATTTTTGTCCTAGAAAAAACTGAAGATCTGGCCCATGCTTTATTCCTAGGACAAAAATAGACGCCCATTATCATATGATCAAACAAATAAACGACATCCAATTCCTGTCATCAGGTATCTAAAAGCGCCTTGTTTGTGCCTTTGGAATAAAAAGTATCGTAAACAACACGGAAATAATGGCAGCCATTATGTCCTTGTTAGTAATATACTATGAAATCACATCTAGCCGGATTATTCAATTAAAATTGTCATGAGGCTGATATTTTCTGATACTTTTCACATCCACAGAATTTTATGAAATTAAAAATTATTGGGCAGTCCTATTTCCGGGTCCATAAACACGAAGATCTAAAGTCGAACATTTCAGGAACATTGAATTCAAATGTTAAGGCTACATTGTCAACTAAAATGTCTTTATATGTGGCCATTTTACTACTTTTACGAAGCTTCCTTGAACTGCGAATTGCAATATTGCGAACCATTTCTGCAAGGTTTAGGAATTGTTCAGGAGATATATGGTCCTGTGCGGGTGAGAACATTTTTTTACAGGCTCAATCAGCTTCAAGTATTTACAGTTTATAATACAAGTTTTATTGATCTTTATATTTCAGTTATCAATCTAATTGGACTGAAATGCCTATCAAATCTCAGAAACTTATACTGCTTATGATGCTAAGGAGTTTGCGAGAATGCAATATATCTGCTGGTAAAATTTACATAATATCAATGGAAAACTTCAGTAAAGTAAGAAACTACTATAATATCAGTAGAAACAACGCAACGCGAAACAACTAAACATAGAAATATAAATATATTTATGGCTATTGGTTAAATTCAATAAGCTTAGATTAAATTAATAAATCAAGAATAGGTATGGTGTTTTACAAGTTCCGCCCGTTAAACAGATTCACATTTGTATGATTTGGCTTTACATTGACAATGAAGAATATTTTAGGACAAATAACATTAGGTACATATTAAATTTATTAAAAAACAAAATAAAATAATTTCGGACACAAACTGTCAAACCAGAACTCTTATGTTTTCACTCGGTTGTCCGTCACCCAAAACCATAACCCCCCTCTCCAGCTGATAAACTATTCGAGATATAGAGTTGAAATTTGGTATACATGCGTGCTTTCGCGTGTAAATAACAAGGAAAATACAGTCGAACCTGGATAAGTGAAAACTCAAGGGACCGACAAAATATTCCAACTTAAAGAGGTTTCTCTCTTATCCAGTTTCCCACTTATCCAGGCTCAAGAAACATGTGTCTCACTTACAGAGGTAATTTTAAAATTGAATATACATCTACACTATAGTAATAAAATAAAGTTTAGACAGCATGAAAAATAAAAATAAATAAAATAAGCAATTATAACAGAAGTTTTATTTTACATGAAAGTCAGTTTAGTCTGTTTTCAAGCATACTTTATGGAAAAAACAAATAATAGTTACTTTAAAAAAGTAGTCATTTTTTATTGTTTTTTTTACATTGTTAAAATTAATACAATTTTCAAGGTCATGAATTTGTTCAATTATTTTATCATTTACTTTAGCTGATTTCTCGAAATATCTCTGTAAAGTTTCTAAAGCTTTTTCGGCTTCACTTTTTGTTATTTTTCTTCTGGTTCTTTGGATTTTGGCACCTTAAATTCTTCTGAGAGTACTTCTCGAGACTTGCCATTTTTAAATTCACAAATTATTTTTAATTTTTCACTTAATGACAAAGTATTGAACTTTTGTTTCCCAGTTAAAAATTTCGTATGTGTTCCTGTATGGGTTCCCGTATGTGATATCTTAAAGGTTCCTACATGGGTTCCCAAATGGGATCTTGTGTACCTGGGAACTTTGTCACGAACCTTCGAGGGAACACTGTACATAGGATCCCATGTGGGATCCCACATAGGATTTCAAATCAATTTTTGAAAACTTAACATGCTGCGCAGTAGTTTTCTATAGCACTTTTGCTTCAACTTACTGTGAGAAACGTATTTGATTTTGAAATGATAAACGATAACTAATTAGCCTTTAGCACACAAACAGAGAAACAAACAACCAGTTCTATGCAATAATAATTAAATATTATCTACTCAACTATACGTGTTTGCCTCTTTGTCTCTTGCCATAATTCTCAGTTACAGAGGTTTTTCACGGACGTGTCTCAGTTACAGAGGTAAATTTTGCATTAGACTGTAAAACATGATTCTCAGTTAAAGAGGTCATTGGATTTTCCCAGTTACATAGGTAAATACACGTAAAAATGAAGGTACCACAAAAATATTCTCAGTTATAGAGGTTTCTCACTTATAGAGGTTCCATTTAACCAGGTTCGACTGTATAGTGAACATCATTAAACGTGATGTTTATTGCGTTGTCAAAAAAAAACAAGATTTTTTTCAAAAAATGCATGAAAATTACTATTAACCTCATTCTTCCCTTATCCCACGAACTATTTGACCTAGAGTATTCAAATTTAGTTCATATATGTATTTTCGTGTGTAGATTACAGCAAAAATATAGCAAAAATGATTAGAATTGATCGTCATAGCGTTGTCAAAGAAAACTTTTTTTAAGACAAAACTCTCACTTGCCTTATTTTTTATTGCTATGTTTCGTCAATATTTCTTTGATTGGAAGCTATTTATGTGTAAAAAAAATACTTGCTTATTTACTTACATAAAAACCTACATATGCTTAGTAATTTCGTATTGTATCTAACACTGTGAAGTAATTTTTTTTCGCCTTACTAATGTAACGAGCTTTTGAAACTTTGTAAAGTAATTTTAAGTTACCTACACTGAAAAAAATACTATGATCAGATTAGACATTTGACTATGGTTGACAGGTTATGTAGGAGTTTGACATAATGCATCGGCCACTGTCGATTTTACCTAACCTTACAATTTCACACGCTGTTTCACAAATATTAAGTACTGCATCACACAGTCGTATGGCTAAAACACAAATATGTATGGCAGTTCCCAGAACAGCAATAAAATATTGCCAATCTGCCCATAATTATTGCGGTTCCACGGAAATATTTTTTTCAGTGTACGGAAGACCCTTTATAGAATCCTATAAATCCTATAAAATGCGTGTTTTACAGCAAAACTTAAAGAAAACTTTAAAGGCATTTACATTAGGGAATCACGCGATAGTTGTTATTTTTGTCTAAATTGTTCCTAATTTTAGTTTTATTTAATCTGAGTCCAATACGTCGTTCGATGAAATCAACAGGGTAGTCATTATTTTTTTAAAATCTTTTTATTCCAGTTAAATTATTAGCATGGAAATTTGTCTTGTGTTATCAATACTGCTGTGTCGACTAAGTCGAAAACAAAGTTTTTCTTTTGTTGTATCAGAAAATTCGACAATAACTAATTAATCGATCAGAAAAAGTGGACTTCTGATATCAATTAGTTACAATGTGGTTATAATATGTGCACTGAGAAAAAAATACTATTGAATCAATGACATCTGTCTTTGATTTATTCAATAGTGTCATTGCGGGCTGCCATTAGCATATGCTATTAAATCTAAAGCACTGCTTTTATGATTCTAAAGTGTCGCCTCTATTGAATCAAACCATGATTAGTTGCATTATCAGCAAATTGTTTTGAAATATATGTATCTGCTGTAGATTTAATAAAATAAGTTCTATTGTATCAATAAGTCATTCCTACAGAAGAATAGTGTATAATGTTACCCCTAAAGTAGCAGTTTGTTACATTACATACAAATGCTTTCAATTTGATAGCATGGTGCTATCAAATCGAAAGTATCTGACTTTGAAGCAATAACACCATACTTTTGGGAGATAAATATAATGAGTCAAAATGAATATTAATTCTCATTAACTGGTAACATCCTATCAGTTGTACGAAATCTTTGTATTTATTTATTATATTTTATATTTATTATTTATACTATTTTATAACATTTTGACATTATTTTTATACATATAACATACACATCTTAATTCTAACGCACAACTTATAAATTAAAATATTTGACGCTGAGAGGTCTCGAACGCGCGAGCCCTGGGCCTAAAGTCCGACGCTCTAACCACTATGCCATACGCTCGCTGGTAGCCGTTTCACGAACTGCCTATATAAGCTACAATCCAAGAGATGGGGGAAGAACATTGCCAAGACCTACGCGCAAATGTGCCAAATACAGTGCCTAAGGATTCAATAACATCTGCTATTGGCAGTCCGCAAATACGCCGTTTATTCGAAACGAAAGCATATGCTATCAAATCTAAAGCAGGGTGTTTACAATTCTACAGTTTCTTATATGATTCAAATACTCAAATATTTTTTTCAAAAATACCATGACAACATTTTAAGAGAACTATGTTAAATAAATATTAAAATATGCTATTGATTTAAGTAAATTAACAATTGAGTAGATAGCAGCGATTTGATAGCACCATGCTATTATTTCAAAAACTTCAGACTTTTGCTTTAAAGGTTTATGCTTATGAACTAATAAATCTGTCAATGAAGTAATGACATGGAATTCAATAGCATGAAGGTACTTGATTCAATAGCATTTTTTTCTCAGTGTGTTTTTTCTAATTCTATATAAGAAACGAGTACTGAAGGTGAGCGTTAAAAGTTAGCGGAAAAGCGTTAACAGTTAACGAAAAAGGATACTTTTATACCTGGTTTCTCGGTTAGAGAAAGAAGGTATTTGTTAAAACTAAACGGAAAAGGAAACTCACTGCTCATTATACAAATTACCTTGAAATTTTAAATTTATTTCTTAATACAAACAATTGACTACCTGCAGGGTCTCATTATCGTTCGAGCAAACCCTTGTATAATGAGGGTTAATGGCTTTAGAAAAAGAGAAAAAATTTTCGAGTTTTAATGAAAAGAGATAAACTAAATTAAATTCTGAAATTTTACCTCATGATTCAAATTTAAATTTTTATTTACAAATACGAACAATAGACTAAATAACCCCATCGTTTTTCGAGCCAACCCTTGCATAATGATGGTTATAATTGGTTTTGGAAAAGAAAAAAAATTTTCGAGCTTTAACGAAAAGAGAGATAAATACATTAGTGCGTGGTATAGAAGTGCATGGTAGTGAAAGTTATATTAATGAATAGAACTTGAGTGTGTATAATGTGGAAGTGAATAATGCTAATTATTGTGTATTTTTTATTAAGTGTTTATAATAGAAATGTGTTTAATGTGAAAGTGTATAGTATTAATATGCTTATTGTTTATTAAGAGTTTGTGTTGAACAGTTCTTAATACGGTCAACAAATAGTGTTTATTAAAGAAATGAACTGTAACTGTTAAATAAATAATAAAGTGACTCTAATAGTAAATATACAGTAAAAATTAAATGTGAAAAGTGAGAGTGTTTCAAATGAAAGTGTGTAAAAAGTGTTGACTAAAGTAACAATATAAAGATACTTTCATGACATGTAGGATAAAGAGGTGATTATGGAGTTAAATCGTGAGATAACATAGGGACAGCTATCTAGATGTTCAAGGTAATAACATCTAGATGTTAAGATTTAATATCCACATGTTAAAATTTAATATCTTAGACGTTAAACTTCAATATTTATATATTAAGGGTTACTGTCTTTTCTTAAACATCTAATCTTGTTAGATAAAATAAAAGCAATTAATAAGAATAAATCACATATTCAAATATTGTTTAGTGGGAATCGACTTTTGGGTCACTGGATTTGCACATGCTATGATGAAAATGAACTTTTTGTTTATGATAGTCTTAATAAAGGTTGTTTAAATGAAAATCAAAGAGAATATTTATGCAGGTTATATACATTTAAACGTGATGTAGTTTTTTTAAGAGTACAACAACAACCAAATTTTGTTGATTGTGGTGTATACGCGTTTGCGTTAGCTGTTTCTTTATATTTTAATATTAAACCTGAAAATGTTGTATATAATCATGCTTTCATGCGAACTCATTCGTATAAACTTGAAATTGGCAATATCGAATAAATAAAAAACAATAATTTACATGTGAGGAATGTAAAAGATGTGACACAGAAGAGAAAATTAGATTATCAAACTAATGACGGCTTTACAGAAATGAAAGGAGATAGTAGTAGTCCTTCATTACATACAAAAATAGGACAGAAAAAAGTTGGTAATATTCCTGACTAAGAAACTAAAAGAAGCAGTACTAAGTATGAAAAAATGTATTGTAAAAGACCTAAGTTAAAAGGAGAGATGGGAAAGAGAGACAAATAACAAATATGGAAAGTGTAAATAGTAACAGAAATATGAATGTTTCTAAGAAAAAACATGTGGAAAATGCGTTAAATTTTATTGAAGTAGTAAAAGAAGGTAATAATGATAAAATAGTAAAAACAATAATAGTAAGAAGATATTTTTTAGCAATTTTAATCAGAAAATGAGAAAAAGTAGAGCAGAATATCTGAAACAATATAGTAAAATGATAAAATTAAAACGAAAAAAATTGATAACAAAGGAACAGAAATATCAGTTATGGAAGATGTATGTTTAAGTAGTAAAACAGATTTAAATTTCTCTAAAAAAAAAAACACATAGATAGTGCTGTTAAAGACGAAAAGAAAGATAATAATTCTGACAAATTAATCATTTCTAGCGATTGTAATGAGACAATTAAAAAAAGTCGTGCAGAATATCAAAAAATGTTAAAAGTCAGTTAAAGTATCTTAAAAAAGTAGGAAGAGATCATAAGAATGAGAATTTACAAAGAATAGTGAGCCAGACAAAAATTCTTAATACCTCTAATCAGAAAATTAAAAAAAAGTAGAGCAGAATATAAAAAAAAGTTATCGTCAAAGATTGAAATTGAAACAGAAGATGTACCATAATAAGGATGAAAATAATGAAATACTATATTCAAAAGATATGCAGGAAAAAAATGTAAGGATTTGTGATGAGAAAATGAAAAAAAGTCACGCAAAATATCAAAAACAATAACGTTAAAGATTAAAATTAAAAAGAAACGTAATCGATGAGGGAAAAATAGATGTTTCGGAACATACAGGTAAAAAATTACCATGCAAGTGCGAGACGGACTCGCGCACAGAGGGTTCCGTACACGAACTTAAAATCGATTGAAAATTTTTTTTTCTATTATTTATTTTTAACGATTCATTTCAATTATTTATTAGATATTTATTGTTAGGATTATTTGAATAATAATAAATTAAAATCGTAATTTTTTAACTTTTATTAAAATTCAAGTATAAACTTAACTATTTTTATAAGATTAAATATTTCCAATTAAATACACTGAGCTTTTTTATATAATTTTGAATTTTAAAGACAAAAGTTTTTTTTTAATTTTTTTTTATTTTCAAACTTTTAAAGTAATTTAAACATAAAAATAAACATTTTGTACAAGAAAATAATCTGAAACTGTGGAATATTGTAGCTGTTTAGAAAGAAAAAGTGTTTTTCTGTAAAATTTCATTTTTTCTAAGAAAATGCTATGATAATAAATTTAAACCACAATTTTTATGGTTTTATAAATAATTCTGCATAAAATTACACATTTTTGCCAATTTCCAATCTTTCAGGATAAATACACTAAGCTCTAGCACAGGGGTATTTTGTCATTTTTCAATTTTTCATTAATAACTTTTGAAAACTAAGTCCAACAATGTTCGCTTTTTTCCCTGTAATCTACACGTAAAAATACCTAGGGATACCAAATTTCAAACCGCTAGGTCAAATGGTTTGGAAGATAAGGTAGGGTGGACACGTTCTTTAAAAAAAAAAGTTTTTCCTTGACAACGCTGTGACTATCAACTCCAATCATGTTCTCTATATTTTTCCTGTACTCTACTCGCGAAAATACATATGTGTATCAATTTTCAATACTCTAGGTCAAATAGTTTGGGAGATAAGGGGGGTGGGGGGTAAATAGACATTTTAATGCATTTTTTGAAAAAAATCTTGTTATTTTCTTGACAACGCTAAGAACATCACGTTCAATCATGTTCGCTATATTTTTCCTGTAATCTACACGTGAAAATATATACATATACATAAGCGTGATTATATATCTCGCTTGCCAGGACATCCAGCTTTCTGGCCGTGTGTCGTATACGAGTTTTCTTCAGCCCCAGCCGAAAGTACGTTAAAAAGTTGAAGAAAATGTGCAAAAAAAGCGTAGACAGTGGTTGATGGATGCTAACTTGCTGTCAGCCATATTTGTTTACTATTCTTACTTTTGTGGCCTGTGTTAGCGTGCTCTACTGAACACCTTGCAAAGCGTCTCGCAAAAGGTTCCTAGATCAGCTGAATTCTTGTTTGGAAATTCGATCTACCCGCCCGACTTTTGCAAAACCGAAGCGAAGCCGAGGATTTTGCTGGCGTGCATCAACAAAAGTAAAAATATATATAGAAAGGTAAGTATCTTATTAGTCATCTAGGTTTTTTATTTTTTCAAATGTTAATACTGAACAATGTTCAATATTTAATGTGTCAAAATATTAGAGACAATTATTATTTATTGTTTTGTTTCATTTTGACAGATGATTTAAAATATATTTTTACTTATTTTAAGTAATATAAAAATTTAGTGACTGATATGATACTTGCCTGGAAGGTTAAAATTAAGAATGAACAATGTTTTTATTCTTTTTTAGTAAATATTGTGTCGTTATTAAGCTAAACACAGTTCCTGTCAAAAATCACAATATAGGAACCATGATGAACTTTGTTATGATAACGAGCCACAAAATCTCGTATCCAATCGGAGCGCCCGACTGTTCGAGCACCCACACAGCACCAGAAATTCCCTGAATTTCCCCTGAATATTGGTCCACATTTCCCGAATATTCGAACCTAATATTCAGGGAAGTTTCGTGGAAGCATCAAAATGTCCGCCATAAAGAATATTGGACGCTAAATTTCCCTGAAAATGTATTTCTAATTTTCCGGGAATTTCCGCATCTAATATTCCTAGAATATTCAGGGAAAGTTAAAAAAAATTTCCAAAATTTTTTTGATCTGGTAATTGATAAAAATTGTATGTCATATTTGGCACCCGTAGGATTCTCGAACATTAAAAACTACTGCGCAGCCGTAAGTGTCACAGAAACCAAGTTCGACCATTGCGCATCATGTACAGAAGATTTACGAATACTGTGAATATTGAAGGAATATTAGATGCGGAACTTCCCTGAAAATTAGAAATACATTTTCAGGGAAATTTAGCGTCCAATATTCTTTATGGCGGACATTTTGATGCTTCCACGAAACTTCCCTGAATATTAGGTTCGAATATTCGGGAAATGTGGACCAATATTCAGGGGAAATTCAGGGGATTTCTGGTGCTGTGTGGGCAGAGAGCAAAAGTTGTTGTTCCTGGAGCGACGTTAGTCCAGGAAGAGCGTACTTTCGGTTAGGGGATGAAGAAAAATCGTTTTTCTTTTTTTTTGCAATTTCTTAAAGTATAAATATTTAGAAATGTGTCTGTAAATTTCTAAGTTGATCCGGTGAATAATAAATGAGATATACAGCACAATGCGGCGGCGCGTTAGGTCGCTCCAGATCTGCCAACACTTACACCTGATGCTCAACGGCTATTCCTCTTTTGTTTTACGCTTAAATTTACAGTTTTTGTACCTACCCTTCATAATTTTGAGGAAAGATAGAGTAATATGACAAGCAAAGGTCATTTCAAGTATTTGACAAAAAAGTACGTTGAAACTTTAAATGCGTTTTTCTCAAAATGACATTTTTAAAGTCGGTGATCACGATTACTCGAAAACCATTCAAACCGATTTACTTGAAATTTGGTATGCTTAGTTTACACATCCAAGCCGAGTTAGTGATCAAAGGATTTTTTTCTTAAAGCAAAACTTTTATTTTTATATCTGAAAATCGACCGTTTTTTTCAACGAAAATCATACTTTTGACTTTGACAGGTCGACATTTTGTCAAATTTTTTTTTTCAAATTCCTTGATCATTAACAGAATAATCTTATAATAAATATAAATCAATTTCATTTTTGCATTTCAGACAAAGCATACTTGCGGAATCCTGATCACCGCAAATCACCTTTTTTGTAAAGCGTAGCTTGAATGGCTCATATGTTTGAAAGTTTTGGTTGAAAAACACTTTTTTTTAAATTACAGTTTTTAACATGTATTTTTGACTAATGAATAGTATTCATCAAAAAATTTCATGGTTTTCTAGGAAAAAATTATAGAAAAAAGCACTTTTTTTAGTTACAACTGGTGTTCCCCCCTTAATTAATTTTCAATTAATAAAAATTTGCAAATTGATATACACGATGAATCAAAAATTACATCAATTTAAATTTACTGCAATGTCTTCTGATAATTAATTTTCTTTTTTATTATATTATGTGTTTCTTTTATTTTACATAATTATACATAAATGAAACATTATTTTAAGAAATAATAAAAGTTGCATTCTAAGAATGCGATTTGAGAATTTAGTTTCAGATTCAAATGTAAATTGTAATCTACTGTCATAAAAACTTAAAGGATTTAAAATTAGACTGACTTCGTCTTTATTGCCTCAAAAAGTGTATCATTAACATATTGACAGTAAAAAAGGGGGCAAAATTGTGTTTCTTTTTAAGAATTTTTTCAACAATGTTACGAACCGAAATAAAATAGCAATAATAACAATAATTAATTAACCGTTACTAAACAAATTAATAATTTATTATTAATTAATTTAGATATTAAGTTATCAACAATTAAAATTTATTTTCCTTTCGAGAGTCGTCGAAGGCTCCAAGCTGCCAAGATTCACAGAGAACTAACTTTATGAATCAAGTTTTATTTGTATGTGGGTGATCGTGCTTTATTTTAAAAATGCTGTCTGAATCGCGCGTAATTTTTCTTTTTGCAAATCTAAAGTTAATAACAATCATGAATAAGATCAAATCGACAGGACGTCCTTAGTGAATAACTGAGAAAGGTGATTTAAAAAAAATGAAACAAAACCACTACAACCAATTTCTTCTCTCAATCATATAAAAAATCATTGTCAAATTGTTTATTGGAACGAATTAGGTCCTTACACACTACCACATTAGACAGAGTAAGAAACGCTCTTACAAATAACGTCGAACTTCCATACAATGTGGGCCTGGGTTAATTGTTTTAAATCTTCAACTTGGTGAATAATTTCTAGGTTGTTTTTATAGCTTCGTAGTTCGACTAGTTTTTATATTGTGCGTAATTTGATGTTATAATGAACAAGTGAAGTTTTCATATTAACACAAAGCACAAACACTTGTCCGTTATGTCCGTATCGGGTTTTATAAGTTGAAACGATATTTCAAAAGTAAATTGAAATAAATAAAATAAAATATTAAAATAATAATAAATAATTAAAATAATAGTAATGGTGGGGAATAAAAAAATATTGAAGATTGTGGGGATCGATCCCTGGACGTTGGGATTTGTGGGACGGCGTGCTGTGCCAGTTGGTACGTTTTTTTTTTTTTTTTTTAATCATTTATTTATTAATTTTAACAATTCGTATACAATTTAGCGAATAAATAAAAGAAAACATACGCCTTTAACTATAACAAACAATTGTTACCTTAACGTAACATGGAGATCGAACGGACTATAGCAATAGTCTCTCGTCGATTGCGTTCACATCCTTTTTTTTGACATAATTCCATTCTTGCTTTAATTATTCTAAATTATCTATTTACTGAGTGAGCGTCAAATTTTTTTTTTTAACTAGGGAAAATCACCTAACGGTTACAAAACTAGTCTTAATCATAGAAAAACAAAAAAAAAAGTTAAGAGAGGTGGATACGACGGAATTGGCAGGAAGTAGAGATATAATAATACCTAAAGTCTCTGTTCTCCCTTTTTTTTTCTTTTCTTTTTCCCTTTTCGTTATAACAGTCATAACCTTACAGTTAGATTTCGCATTCATCCTTACATTCCTTTTCCCTTTTACAGTGCATTTTATACAAACTCTTTCATTCTTTTAGCCACCAATAAAGTTTTTTTCTCCTTTGCCAGCTAACACCTCTCGCTTTCAGTGCCATGCTTGTCGAATATCTTAGGTCCACGGATTGATTATCAACCAAATCTCGCATGCTATATTTTATCACTCTGTCCCTTGACCGCCGAAATACATGGTACAGTATTGGCACATTATCCCTATCTTGAATATAGTCAAATTTATCTAGATATGTGAAAGCCTCCACTGGGAGATAACCCTTATTTATTATATGCCTCAGTGCTACATCCGTCTTTCCAAATGGCAACGGTATCAGCGGGTTATCGTGGTTTTTGTTGGCCCTTTCGATATGATTTCGAATTAAGTCAACAATAAACACATCGATTCGTGTGATACCCGCCGCGTCGTATATCCTTTGGCTAGAGATGTGCGTCGTGAAGATTGTTGTAGGGTCTCTGTGCATATGCAGGCAAGCCCTTTAACAATTTCTTTCGAATATTCTTAATTTTTCCATTTGGGTTGGTGCTATACCGTACCAGATCTGGCAACCGTAGGACAGAATTGGTCTTATTAAGAGCGTGTAGCAAATTATTTTTACACGATGATTTAGTTTAGTGGAAAAAAATAGTTTTTTATTTGCAAAGAAAGCCTTTCTTGCTTTCTCCAAGGCAACCTCTATATGTTCGTTGTATTTCATTCTATCATCCATTAAGACCCCAATATATTTGACAACTCTTTTGTGTTCTATATCTTCCCCCTCCCTTACTTGTATTTTAAAATCCCTCCAATGAACTTTATACTTATTGCCCACACAGTCGACTAGCGGTCTGAAAAGTATGGTTTCACACTTCGCCACATTAACTCTTAGTCGCCACGCACCCATAAATCCACACACATTCGCAAATAGCATCTGGAGCTCTTTTTGGGCCTCAAATAAGCATCTGCAAATTATGTAGACTACTAGGTCGTCGGCAAAGCCCAAGCCCTTAATGCGGTTACTTTTGTTCATGCCATAGGCTCTTAGCAGATCGCATGTGTAGACATTAAACAAAAGTGGTGAATTTACTGCTCCCTGTTGGAGCCCGTCCTTTAACATATATATTGCACTGTTTGCATTTGCTGAAAGCGAGACTGAAATTCTTCTATCTTTGATAAGACTCTAGATAATTTTGATTAGGTGTTCCGGGCATTTTTTTTTTTTATTAACCTGAATATTAGTCCGTCCAGCCAGACAGAATCAAAGGCCTTTTCTACGTCTATCAGACAGGCGGCTGCGAATTTGTTTTCGCTCAATGCTTTACTTACATCCGACGTGAACCCAGTTATGGCATGCATTGTTGAGCTTTTTGGTCTAAAACCGAATTGTTCGTTTGGTATAATGTTATTCGCACTCGTGAAAAACGACAATTGTTTATTTATGATTATTTCGAATAGTTTTCCTAATTTTGGTAACAGACTTATTGGTCTGTAACTCGATACTAATTTTGGATTTTTATCTTTTTTTAAAATTGGTACCACTTTAGACAATTTCCATTTATTTCCATTTATCAGGGAAATATAAGTTGTTTAGTAAGTTGTTAAACAGTATCACTAGCTGTTTTACCAAACTATCCGGTAATTTTTTAAGTGCTATATTTGGTATTTTGTCATATCCCGATGACTTTTTATTATTTAATTTGTGTAATATTAATTTTAATGAAGCTATTGTGCAAAAGAAATTTGGATCAGTTTCGTATTTAGGCGTTGTCGCGCGATTGGTCGGGCTGAATCGCAATAGAGTTAAATGTTGGCTATTATTTAAATCATTTTTTGTAATAAATTCATTTGTTGTTTTGGCCACTATTCTTTCCAGTGCTGCACTGCTTGATTCATTTACATTATTGTTAATATCGGCAAAATATTTTGCGAACAAATTTGCCTTGTCGCTTAATTCAGCTATTTGGATGTTATCATTAATTTTTGGGTATTTATCGAAATCAATATTAGGGTTTTTGTATATATTTATGTCATTATACGGTATTTGTAAATTTGGTATATTAGTGTTACTATTCTTTCTAAATATCGCGTTGAGTTGGGGGAACATGTTTTCACTATTGTGGGGGTTTATTTTTTCTATTGCATTTAACCAATAGTTATTTACCGAGTTATTGAATTCGCGTTTCAGCTCATTATTTGTTTTCGCCATTAAATCTTTTAGGACTTTAAAATTTCTCTCATTCCTACCATTTCTTCTTTGTTCCCTATGAATTTCTGTTAAAATCCGACTTTTAGTTTTATGCAACTCTTTTATTTTACCGTTAACATATCTGTTTATTGAGTCTTGGATTTTGATTCGCGGCGTTGCATTATATAATTTTTCTGCTATAGTTGCGCTCATTTCATCTATGAACTTGTTTAGTTCGTCGTTTGGGATATTTTTATCCTCCACTAAGCAACAATTTACATCCGATAATTCATTTTTAAACTTGTTCCAATTTGTTTTTTTAAAATTGTAATAATTACTTTGTGGCGATAAGTTAAATGCTATTTCGTTAAAATTTTCTATTTTTATTTTCATGTATAACGCGTTGTGGTCACTAGCATATGGCAAGACTTTAATTTTTTATTTATGTTATTAACAATCTTTATCCTAACATCCCTTATCGTTAAATCTAAAAATGATCCGCTAGAGGGGAAAGTTGTGGTGACCGGTCCTGTAAGTATGGCCCTATACTGTATCGCGACATTTTTTGTCCAGTTTAGTAAGCTTATCCCTTTATTATTATGACTAGCATCTCCCCACTCCCTATGTTTCGCATTGAGATCCCCCACCAGTATATAGTAATGGTTTTTATTTTCCAATTTTAATTCGGTGAATATTTCATTTAAATCCTCTATAAAACCTTCCTTTTTATCTCCCGGCGAATACGCGCTTATTATAAACAGTTTATTATTTTTTTGATATTTTATTTTTATTATTGATACCTCCAATGTTTTCAATTTTGCATGACAGTTTAGTTTAATATGTTCGAATGCTATTTTGTTTCTCAACACTATTGCGGTTCCCCCTCCCTTGCCTTCGGGCCTGTCATCCCTTATAATATTATAATTTTCAAAACGTATTTTATGTGGTTCCTTTAATTTTGTTTCGTTCACCAGTGCGATGTCAATTTTATTTTCTTCAATACATTTTTTTAGATTATATCTTCGATCGTTTGCCACAATCGAGTTCACGTTGATCAATAATAATTTTATTTCTTTAAATATAACTTTATTAATCATTTCGAATATCTAATTTATCAAATATTAATTCTATATTTCTCGTATTTTTATCTACCGTTTTCTTGATGTCGTCTAGCTGGCCTGACATATACTCTTTTATTTGTGTTAAGAACGAATCTAGTATTATTTCAAGACCCGGGTTTATTTTATTATTCGCTTTTGTAGTCTCACTCAGTATCGCTCTTTTATTTATATTTTCTTTTTCAAAATTAATATCTTTATTTGCCTGTACAACTAAAACATCTGATCTATTTACATTATCACTTTGTGTCTCTAACTTTTTTACATTATCATTTTGATTTAGATTTATCTTTGATTTATTTTTCAGTGCAATTTCGTCGACCTTTTTCACACTTTGACTCTCCACAATATAGGCATTTCCCATGTTATTGGATTTTATTACGTTTTTATTATCAATTTTTGTATCTACTTCTAAATTAGATATTTGATTTTTTGTTATTGACGCGAACGATTTATTCGGATTTACTAGTTTTTCATAATATCTTAATTTCTTTTCATTTACTAATTTCAAATTTTTTTGCCTCTCTAAATTTATATTTGTTATTTCCAATAACTTGGGACAGCCTCTGTATGAAGCTGGATGCCCTTTTTGCTTGCAGTTTACGCAATATACTTCGGCAGTTTCAAATGCATTATTTATTTTTACTTTGCATTCGCCACGCTGGTGGTTTTCCGCGCACTTTACGCATCTATATTGTCTGTTACAGTACGTTGCGAAGTGACCCACCCTTTGACAGTTAAAACACTGTGCATCATTTCTGTGTGATATTTTATCCCACCATATTGCCTGATATGCTAGTTTTGTTATTGCCGTTAACTCTGCATTATCGCTATCGCTTGTGACTTTAACGAGGAAGGCACCCCCCCCCCACTTTTGGCTTTAAAACAGGCTTGTGTCCGTAAATAGTCTGATTCACTATAAAAGTAAATTCTATAGTGAAGTAGACTATTTACGGACCCAAGACTGCTTTAAAAAAATCTTTTAAATTTATTTTTTTTATACTAATTATTTTTACATTTTTCAATTTTAACGTTTTAATTTCTGTAAGGATTTCCTCCTCGGTAAAGTCCATCGACAAACCTCTCAATAGCCATGAAAAGACTCTGTCTTGCTTTGGTTTTTTAGAATGGAACTCAATTCCGTTATCTATTAGTAATTTAGACACTAATTTGAATTTCTCGTACGCGTGTACAAACAAAGCTATTTTATTACCCGTTAGATTTTTCAAAACAAAGTCTCCCTGGCTTATCACACCGAGTAACATTTTAATCAATATCGCTATTTTTACGTTTTGTAGGATGAATGGAGGTAACTCCGTTTTAAACTTACTTTTACAGTCGCTATTTTTTCCTTCTTTGCCTTCGTTGTTGGTCTGCGAGCTTTTGTTGTTGTCGTCGTGTGGTGACTCCATCTCCATGTCCTCTGTTTTCTTCTTTTTCTCTCTCATTTCCAGGTTATGTTGATCTGTGTCTGCTTGTCTTTTAATCCCTCCCTGCTCTTCACTCTGGTTTGCTGCTGTGCTCTGCTTTCCCCCACTGATTTGGGGTTCTCGTTTCGTTGCTTTAATTTTTCTTTGTAGGTTTTCCACCTCTTCCTCTCGTGTTCTCTTATGTATTTCAGTGGTTTCCGCCAAACCGGCTTCTGTCACTCTCGAGGTTATGTTCTCTCCATTTGTCGCTTTATTTACATATTTTGTTGTTATGTCATTATTTTCGCTTGCTTTTTTGATTTCGCAAGCCATGTCTGTTATTTTTCGTGTATCCTGAGTTGGATTTGTGTCATTATTTTGGTTGTTGTAAGGTCACCTCATCGTCTTTAACATTTTGATAATAAGGTATTGAGTCGCTTATTATGGCGCCGAACTCCTCTTCGATTTCCCCCTCTTGTTCCATTGCAATTTCTGCTAGTTTTTCTGTTAACAGCTGCGTTCCTTTGGACTTTTTTGCGTTATCCAAATTTACTTTTATATTTGTTGCTGGAAGCATACCATTAAGTAGGGTTCCAATCGTGCCTGTGTTTTTATTCATTGCCGCCAGTTCTCTGACGTTCCTTGCTAAATTTAGTTTGTCCTTTCTGCCTATCCCTCTGACACTATTTGGTTGGAAAGCGGGGTTTCTAGGTTTTCCTGGTGGTGCTGGCATTTTTGCTCGTTCAGGTGATCTTTATGTATCTCACTTTAACAATAATACACTGTAACACACGTGGCTAGAAACCAGCTGTTGATTGTAGCCATGCGCTACTTGTACGAGTCCATTTTGCTTTTCACACTTTTACACGTTGGGCAGTTTTAACTTAAATTAGACTTTATTTTGCGCAAGCCAACAAGTTTTGCGCCTTAATTATCCCTATTTGTTTGCACACCGAATTATATTTGGAATACTTTAACTCGAACTCATCTAATTTTACGTTAGTTGAGACTGTTTTGTATTCCTACGACGCGTGCAAGTGCGGAGCTGCTCTCCAAAGCGGCAACTCACTACGGCAGTTAAGCCCAACTGCCAGTTGGTACGTGGCACTTGAAAAAAGGTAAAGAATAAGACTTTAATATTCAGAAGGTTAAATAAAGAAAACTAATTTAATTTTATTAAAGTAATGTCAAATTTATATGTATTTTTCTATTTTCCAGTATAATAATTTATGACAAAAGGGTTTTTATATAATAAAAGAAGAACAAAATAATAAAAGCATTAATATTGAAAAATGTAAAATAATAAATATTATAAGAACAAAAAAGAGTAAAATCTAATATTTAATTTGTTTAATATATTTTCTGTTGAAATAATAAAATTAAAATATATTGTAAGAACTATAAATTTTATGAATAAATAAATTGTTAAAATTCATTATTTAAGAATAGCTTTAAAAATCGGGCAAGTACGAGTTACACTCGTACCAAGTCGAACGGTTCCGTACCACTCTAATTTTTTTTCAATTATCTGAGGTAGATATTAAAAAATGTCCACTAGGAAACCATTTTTAAAAATAATTTTTATTATACACTAAATAAAATTTTATTGGTACAAATTTTTAGCACTATATGACAAATCTTTTGCAGCTGGGGGGTCAGGGTCATTACTTCAATATGTTTCCAAAAAAATAAGGAATTACCCAATTAGTATTCGATTTTTATAAAAAAAAACACGAATTTTGGCTAATAAATTCTATAAAGACGAACATTAACAAACTTCTATATAATTTTCCAGTAATTTTTTTCGAATTTTTTTTTAAATCGTAATTTTTTGGATATTAAACTCTATGCAGACCGCCTTTACGAAAGTTCTCAACAATTTTCCTGTAATCTACACGTAAATCTATATACGTGTACAAAATTTTAGCATCCTAAGTCAAATAGTTTGGAAGACTAGGGGGGGGACATGGTCATTTTTTGAATTTTTTCTAAAAAATCGTACTTTTTGGCTAGTAAACACAATAAAGACCGCCTTTACGAAAGTTCTCTATAATTTTCCTGTAATTCACACGTAAATGTACATATATGTACCAAATTTCAGCATCCTAAGTCAAATATTTGGAAGTTTAGGGGGGGGGGGACATGGTCATTTTTTTGCATTTTAGGGCAAGAAAGTGGCCTTTGATGGATTTCGGCATGTTCATGAGCTTGAATTGCGTTTTCCATATCATTTTCGTAAATCGAAGGTGAAATTACATATGTGTACCAAATTTAAAAACCACAACTGAAGAAAAAAATATATATTTAAGTGTTGCTTAACATAAATAGCGTTAATTATATTTAATATTTTACTTTATAAAATGTATTATTAAAATATTTAATAAAGTAATTTATTAAAGTTCTGTTTACAGGAGTAATTATTATACAACCCGGAAGAATTCAGTAAAGATTAACGTTATAAAAGTAAAGCAATACCTTTTTCGCAAAGCTCTGCAGTTTAGGTGCATATGTAGAAATAACCTAGTACTGTTCGAAAAATTGGGAAATCGAAAAATGTCCTAACCCACATAACACGTAATATTCCAGGGACATCCCTAGAATATTTTTTTGTGACATTTGGAACATTCCAATGGAATATTGCAGTGACGTTACTGGAACGTTGCTATGTCCGACTCAGGAAATATTTCAGTGAAACATTCCATAAATATTAAATTGTAATCTCTCTGGAATATTCCCCTAGTATATTAAAAATTATTTTTGCTTCAGTAGCACATTCCATGAATATTAAATTGTAAAGTCTCTGAAACATTACAATATAACATTGCAGGAATATTCCATTGGAATATTCATAAGTTTTTTTAAATAAAAAAAATTTAGTCTTTAAATTTATTAATTCTTATTAGAATTATTTATCATTTTATTTTTTCATCTTAAACAAATTAAAAATTCCAAACGCGACGGGAGGATTCGACCCCTAAGCCTAACACTTATTTAACGATTAACGCTTGCAGATATTATCGGTTTGAAAATAAAAATCTAAACCGAGTAGATATACTTTTAATACATATCTAAAATAGCTGAAGTTCATCCAGCTTTATTGTAGAATTTTCATACCGATAAAATAGAAAATTTTTAATTTGTTTTAAGATGTAAAAATAAAATGATAAATAATTGTAATTAAAATTAATAAATTTAAAGCCAAAAAATTTTTTTTGCTTTAAAAAACTTATGAATATACCAATGAAATATTCCAGAGACATTACAATTTAATATTCATGGAATGTGCTACTGGAACAAAAATAATTTTTAATATACTAGGGGAATATTCCAGTAATATTTGAGTGTAATATTTCAGAAACATTACAATTTAATATTTATGGAATGTTCCACCGAAATATTCCCTGAGTCGGACGTAGCAACGTTCCAGTAACGTCACTGCAATATCCATTTCTTGATGAATTTGATGGTCCTGCTAAATCAAAAGTTTCTTATAAATCTATTAATTCTTCTACCGTTTGTATTTTTCTAATAATATTTGCTGTCCGGATTTCATCTTCAAAATGTCTTAACATTTCAAAACAATTTCGCTTTCTGGAATTATTGGAATTAAATCTTTCGCGTTATTTATTAGTTCAAGGGGTAATACTACCTTGCGCGCAGTAAAAGTATAGTCATTTTTCTGAATTTTTTGTAACAAAGCTATAAAATTTATTAGGGTCTGGGTTTTTACATATAAAAAAACATAGCTTAAAGTATGTAAAAATACATTAAAACATTTTTTTAAAATAAAAATGGCGGCACAGTGGATAATTAGTTTAAACCCCTTATCTTCGAGGACCTTGCACGGGCGACATACTACAGGTCGTAATTTTTAATCTAGAACAAAAACCCAAAATTATTTTGAAACAAGATGCTAAAAGCTACTGAACTACGTAGGATTTTTAAGAAATATCGGTTTGGAAAAAAATGGCGTCAATATTAAGAAAAAATACGAATTTTGATAGAAAAATTGCTTGAAAATCAACCACAGAATTGGCAAATTTTAATTTTTCAAAAAAATCCTACGTAGTTCACTTGAAAATGTCATTATGAAGCTACAGTTAAAATTTGAGCAAGATCGGTTAAAAATTGTAGGCGCTAATGTGTCGCCCGACTTAAAAAATATAATTTTGAGAAAAACGCTTTCAAAGTTTCAAGTACTGAAATAATCCAAAATTGTATTTTTCTATCATAAAAGCTCGAGTACTCGAGACGTTTATTCAATAAAAAACTAAAAGGTCAACAAGTTTTAACTGCCGACAACATTTGTTAAGCCGCGAAAAAAACTAAAAATTGATATACCGAGTAATTGAGCATATTCTCAAATTACATGCAAATTGGCATAATGACTTAACAACAAAAATCGACTTTTTGGACCATTTAAAAAATTTTTTCATACATGAACGCTTTTGAATACCACTTCTGAATGGGCAAGGAAGCATTTAAGACAATTAAAAAAATGGATAAAAAAAAATGTACAAAGTAGTATTACCCCTTAATTGCATAAGCGGTCCTAGCCAATCTTCCATTTGGATCAAAACACTTAAATTGTAATCTTGAGCTTATTTTAAACCGAATTTCTTCATTCCAATATATTTTAATAAATTTTTCTTTGAATGTTTTATAATTTTCTTGCGCTGATGAAACCAAATTCCACCAATCTTTAGCAAATCCATCTGAACACGTTAAAATAATGTATTTAAAATCTTCTTCCCACGCGTCATTAATTTCCAAATAATTTTCTAAATCCTTTAAAGAGATCATAGGACGTTCTCTTCCTGAAAATTTTGGAGCCGGGAAATTTTTAATCCAGATTGATTTTTTTCTTTTTTTTTTTGCGAAGGATGTGAAAACCTGCGATTAGGTAACCTGTAGCCCGCACTACAGGGTTATGCGGGGGTGGCGATGTTCTGCCGACCCACTAAAAACACACCCTTACTTGGGGACCTTAAAACCACTCCCGGCTAGCACTTTCCGCACGTATCGCCATTAGGAGTGGTCTTATATCCCCTACTCTATCGCATTAGCGACTTTATCCCTAAACCTACGGGACCTACCTTCTTCGGCGACCATCGAGATCTTTGACCCTCATAACGTAATGTATGAAGGGCTCGATGGTCCGCCAATCCTCAACCGAACGAGTCATAAGCAGGATCATGTTCTCCGGTGTAACTCGATGGTTTACACCGGCGAACATGACCTGCCTCTGCGCGTCCCAACGCGTACAACTGAAGAGTGTGTGCTCTGGGTCGTCCACTGGGAACTTGCAGTACACACACACTCCGAGCTGTCTGCTTTCTTGAACCGCTCCAGATAGGAACCAAAACACCCATGCCCAGTGAGAGCTTGGGTCAAATAGTACGAAACTACTCCGTGCTTCCTATTGAACCATGTGGCGAGTGTTGGTATCAGCTGATACGTCCATCGACCTGTCTCCTCCCCGCTCCATCTTTCTTGCCATCTGTCGACGAGTCTCCTTCTCGCATCTCGGCGAATTTGGTCCTTGCTGGGTCTGTTGTCGTCCGTATAACGGGTGGACATTCTATCTTTGAAAAGGAGGAAAGCTTTCTCCCTTTCTTGCGCCAAAAGATCTGCCGGCGGGACGCTGGCAAGGACCGAAGCAGCACAAGTCGGTACTGT
The DNA here is from genome assembly GCA_037103525.1 of Ganaspis brasiliensis. NCBI lineage: Eukaryota > Metazoa > Arthropoda > Insecta > Hymenoptera > Figitidae > Ganaspis > Ganaspis brasiliensis. The sequence continues at coordinate 149,955 of JAZKLR010000223.1, read as the reverse complement.
CTGATAGGCCGAAATGATACGTTTCGTAACATTTCTTTGCGCGGACAGTACCCTTTTGCAGATGGTTTTACTTCTATCGTCTCGCAGGATAGGATCCCACACTGGTGCTGCGTAAAGCAGCTTTGAAGGGCAACACTCGCCACTAGTATTCTATTTGGTTCAGAAGGCACTCCAATGTTTGGCATTAGACAAGCTAATTTTGCAGCAAATTGTTCGGCCTTCTGACATGCTACTGCAATATGGTGTTTAAAGTTCAGAAACTTGTCCAGCTCCACACCAAGGTACTTAATATGTCTCCTTCACGGGACCTCGAATCCGTCTATCTGAATACCAGGGGCTATATAACCACGTCTGTCTGTGACTAGCAGCGCTTCGGTTTTTTCCAGAGCCATAAGAGACGTTCCATACGAATGGTCCTATCCTCGAGCCTTGAGGGGCACCTCTTTGTATCTCTTCCTTCAGAGAGCAGGTGTCACCCTCGTATATTACCCACCTGTCGCTAAGATAATTATTTATTATCCGCAACAGGTAGGGCGGTATTCCTTTGTTTCTCATCGACCCGATGAGATCTTTCCGTCGCGCGGTATTAAACGCGTTGCGTATGTCAATAGCTACCAACGCGCAGAAACCCTTTTTCTTCCCTGGTCCCAATTTTTTTTTCCTTCTCTGGCTAAGTCCACCGCCTTCTGAATGGCGTCTACTGTGGACAGGCCTTTGCGGAAACCAAATTGGTTATCAGATAGACTGTTCTCTCCGGTCAAGTGAGACTGCATTCTCTGCAGAACCATGTCCTCTAGAAGTTTGCCCATCGTATCTAACAGGCAAATAGGCCTGTAGGATGAGACTTTATCTACAGGTTTGTCTCCTTTCCTTAGGAGGACTAGCCTCTGTCTTTTCCAGTCGCGGAAGAACTCTCCTCTTTTTAAGCAGTTGTTATAGCAGTCTAGGAGAATCTAAGGTGAAGCAACGATCACTTCTTGAAGGATCTCGTTGCTTATCCCATCTAATCCCGGCGCTTTGCCTGGCTTTAACCTACTGCCTGCTTTTTGTAATTCTGTAAGAGTGAAGAGTTCTTCCTCACCGACATGACAGTTACTGCAGTCCATCCTAGGCCATGGTTCTGCTGGAGGAAACAAAGCCTTTATGATTTGCTGGACCCAATCGGGATTGTCTAGACCGGGGGTCTTTTGCCTCGTTAACAATTTCTTGTTAACGATTTTATAAGCCAGACCCCAAGGATCATTTTCGACTGTTCCGATTAGGTCTTTCCAGCTGTTCCTTTTGGCAGCGCGTATCTCCTTCCTGAGGATTCTGTTGGCCTCTGTATATACCTCTTTAAGCAAAAGATCTCCGTTAGAACGGTCTAATCTCCTTCTTGCTTTGAGGCATGCCTTTCGCAAAGAGGCCAATTCCTCTGACCACCAGTATACGTTTCTTCTTCTTTGGGTTGCGCTTCTACGACGCGGCATAGACGCATCGCATGCGGTGACAATCATATTTTTCGCCGTCCGCACTTCCCCGTCCAGAGTGTTTGGCCTCTGCACCCATCCCAGCTCTTCAATGAGGCGGGATTCTTCTAGGGACTGGCCAAACTTCTCCTTATCGAGTTTTTTAATGTTCCACTTTGGGCCTTTCTCACGGAGAACTCCGTGGTTCCTGGCCCTCAGTGTGTCTCTCTTAGAGACTAAAAACTCAATATACTGGTGGTCACTGTGAGTATAATCCTCCAGGACGCGCCAACCCTTAATACTTTTATTCAGGAGGGTCGATGTGATCGTTAGATCAATTATCGATCCCTGCCCGTTTCTCCTGAAAGTCCAGGACCTCCCCTGGTTTGCAACCATCAGGTTGTTCCTGGAGATCATTTCTCCGACCAAGATTCCTCTTTTATCGAGCCTTGTCTCACCCCATTCTGGTGACTTAGCATTAAGGTCACCTGTAATGACGGTATCCAACCTGGATTCTCTAAGGCTCATTTCGAGGTCATAAATCTGATCTTCGAAGACTGTCGGTTTATCGTTAGGTGAAAAATAACAGCTATACATACGTATTCCTGCCATTTCCACCCACACAAATCCACTGCTCGTCTCCAAGAACTTATCTGCCCGTAACTCGGAATTGCAGATCTGAATGGCTGCCCTTCCAGATTTATCCTGAAACCAGGGAGCGAGATCGTTCTTTCTGTTCTGTTCAGTGCAGAACAAGACATCGATCTTCTTTTCCCTGGCTGTCTGCATCAAGAGGTCTTGGGCCTCCTTGCACTTATGCAGATTGATCTGCAGAAACTTTAGGCTTTTGCCTGTTTAAGTTTTTGCAGTTCTGCTTTATATACCGGACAGGATATGCTGCCGGCCCAGTGCTTCAGTTCAGTTTTGCCCAAGTCTCCGCAAGTGATGCACTTGGGCTCCTGAACCTCACTGGTTTTGGCCTGGTGACCCGCGCCGCCGCATCTCCGACAGTTTTTGATTCTGTCGGGGCCTTTGCAGGTGCGGGTCGGGTGGCCGTATGCCATACACCTTTGGCATCTGACGGCTTCCAGGTGTTCACGGATTGGGGCGTTAATCCACCCAACCCGGATTTTTTTCCATCTTTAGCAGAGTATTATACTCTGCCTCAGGTAGGCGTACCAATGCCAACATTGATCCGCGGAATCGCGAGACAATGCTGCCAGATCTCTCCGGGTTGGCACCGCCGAGTTTTTCATTCAGGGCCTCAGCGACTTCCTCGTTGGAGGTTGCTTCGTCGAGATCCCAGATCTCCAATGTCTGCTTGTTCACGAGAGCCGTGACTGTGGCCTTCTCCTGAAGTGCCTCAGTCAACGCTCCCGCAAACTGGGACGTATTTCCTCCCTTTTTGAGGACAAGGAGAAACTCATTGTTGAGTGTTCTCCGTGTCCTCAAAACTTCTGCCCCTGAGTCCTCTGGCTTTAAAGTTTTCTTCAAGTCCTTCAGGATTTCAGTATAGGAATTAGGATCCTTTGCCGAAATCCTGACTGCCTCGGTTTGCCTAAGCCTTGGAAGAAGAGGTTTTTCTTTCCGAGCCTTGTCGGCTTGCTTCTTTTTAATTTCTCTATAACGCTTGCGAGCCTCTTTTTTTGTCTTTATAGAGTTCGAAGCCTTCCTCATCTTTGCCAACAGGAGGTCGTGGGGCCTGAATGCCAGAGGGTCCGGGAGCAGATTCTATGCCTGAAAGAACCTGAGCACAGGTCCTCTCAGTCTGAACGCCCTCGGCATTTTTGGCTGCTCCGACGGTTTTTGCAGGCGTTTTCGTCTTCGCCGGGGGGGAGCCCTCTCCTGGTTTGCGGTACTCTTCGCTTAATTTCCCTTGCGTGCAAAAAGGGTGGGCTATCGCCCTCCGAACGGCGACGCTTTTCATCGTCGCCTGGCTTTTCCAAGCTCGCATTTCTCGAGGTTGCCTTTGCAGACGTCAGGGTCTGCGCTTCAATAAACCGCAAATTTTTGCGGATTACTTCAAAGGCTGCCTCAAGCGCTGTGATTGCCTCTTGGACTTCCTTCTTAATATTTTTCTTATTTCCTATGCCCTTCCTAATGGTTTCGAAGAACTCAGGGATTTCGCCTAACTGTTGGACGACGTTTGCCCTAAACCGTTCTTGTTTCCCAATCCAGACACTCGGCAGAAGATTAGCTTGGCCAGACGTAGTTGACAAAGTCTCTACTTGGTCTTCGCTTACCTCAATTTGCTCAATAGGTTTTTCCATTTGATTCTCCATGCTTAGTTAGTTTACCAGCGCCTGGTGCGTAAAGTGGCGGGCCGCCTTGATTGGGAGCGGGTGTACCCTCGGACACTGCGATCTTACCCCAGTTCCCTGAGGCCCAATCAACACGCTTATCCGTTCCCGGAATACACGGACGGAACGGACTCGCCAGTAGCAATGAAGGTTCCGACCCCTTACATCCATTACGCACTTGCCGATCAATCCCGAAGGGGCTGGCTCCTGACACCCTACCGCAGATCCATCTCGGCAGAGCTACGCTCACAGCAGACTCGTACCTGCCACGGTTGGAACTGCCGCGACAGGACTTATCACTCCCAGTGTACTGCCTGTAAGGTGCCGATCGACTAGTGTCGTTGGTCAGATCGGACAGACAACCAGTCCATTGTGCGCCAACTCTCGATCGAGATTACTGCACATCAACTTAGAAAAACCAAGGAGGCAGGTGTGTCCCGCTCTTCCCAGAACCCATGTCGTCCACAGCCGACGAGGATGGTTAGCCCAAACTCGCCACACATCGGGAGTCGATAAGCTCTAGAAAGAGCCGAACAGCTCGTCCAGTGATGGCGCCCGAAGGACAAGCGCCTGGTCGGTCCTAAGCCCCCTCACCACGACAAGGTGACACCACGAGGAGTTATCAACACTACCCGAATTTATTTTAATTTTATCAATTTTAGTTTCTATTTGATTTTGTTTTTCTTCTAATTTATTTATTTTTGTTTCATTTTGTAATATAGTGTAATATATTTACCAAATCCTCGTTCTTGTGAACAAATCACTCGGAGATCGACGAAGCCGACCGGAGAAAATAGAGTCCCGCGTCGCGATTTATCCAGGAAAGAGAAATAAACCTCCAACACACACTCAACCACTATAAAAATCTTTGTAAACCATGAAACAATTTGAGGTTAAGCAGACTAATGTTTGCCGATATTTTTCGTATATATTTTATTTTTGTCACAATTGATAACAATACCAACGCACAGCCCCTTTCACAATCAGTGGAGTGGGTGTTGGACAACGAAACAGTGATCCTGGGAGATGCCGGAAAGACCAGGAAGTACCGGGCGGAGAAGATCAGCTGACAGGCCTAGTCCAGGTCACAGCAACCAGCTCCTCGAGAAAGGCGGAGAAGGAGGCACGCGCGCACGTCACTTAAGATGCAGGCAAATAGTTTAAACAAACGTAATTGTTTAAAACTGATCTCGGTTTCACGTTTATTGTCAACACACGGCACGAGAAATGTTGACAATGTGGAGCAGAAGACTGAAACACGGCTGATTAAAACAACGGCCACAGGGCGGCAGCACCTCCCGGCAAGAAGATTCACGGCCACCGGAGGAACTACGCCAACCAATCAGTGGCGCCTACAAGCCACCGGAAGCCAATAGGAGCACCTCAAGAGGCTCCACAGGAAAGAGCAAGAAACCAGAGACTCTGGGCTGCGTTTCTTGCTCTAGTGTGTGCTGGTGGTCGTAAGTGAACCAAGTGTCTCATTTTGTCGCCAAAAAAGGACTATGGAGAAAATCCCAGACGCCACCGGAGTTCGTAGATCCCGAATTAGACGCCGGACAACTTCCCTGCCGATGGAGAATTGGTAAGAATCCCTGGAGCGGCTTCATGGTTAGTGTCCCCTTTTTTTACATGCTTGAGTGCGGGTCCGACCACGCCGTCGGCCGTTTCCACAGAGGCAGGGGGGGGCTGTGCAGAGGTTAAAATAGACAAACAGACTCTTTTGTTTTTTTTGTATTTGTTAAACTGAATTTAGTCGATTAAAGTAAAGTAGAAATTACCCAGTGCTTTATTTAATTTAGTTGTTTAGTTTGAAATAAAACACTCTCTCTCTCAGCTCGTTCTCCGTCTGAGAACAGAGTCTCGTATTTGTAGAGTCACGCGGGTCAGGCGGGAAACCGCCACAGTTCGTCCTTATATTTTCAGGTCGCGAAGTCCGGGTGTTAATATGCACCTGTCGCCCGGAACAACCAGGAGGTTGTTCTGAAAATAAAACAACGGTCTTCGCGGGTTGCCTGTCAGCTGGAAGAGCGTAGCTGACAGGTTGTCATTGGTAAAGTAAAAGGGTCGGATAAACGGCCATAACCACCATTTTTGTACCATTTTTTACAGTAAGTGAAAATTTATATGTAATTATTTATTTAACGAGGCAGATTCCTCCTTACAATAGATAGAGCATTTTCTTGACCCGTTAAATAATTATTAGAAATATCCCCTTTAAATAAATCTACTTTATTCTCTACTACAACTAGTTTATTTTCTAATTCTCTACTTTTATTTTCACATTCTCTTTTTCTAATGCTAATTTTGAATCCAATTCATTTTTATATTTTATTTTTATATCTTTAACTAATTTAGTCATATTTATCATTCTTTCTCTCATCCTTTGTTGTTCTTCTTCTGTTTTTTTACTACTGATTCTAAAATTTATTTTGACCCTTTGAATTTTAGATTCTAAATTTTCTACAACATTAGTTATTCCCGTTAATATATTATTAAATTCTCTTTCACATTCTTCAGATTCATCATGTTCATTTTCCGAGTATATATTTTCGTCTTTCTTTTCCTTATCTTCCCCATTATCACTAATTATACTATCTTTATCAACTTCATTTAATTCTTTTTTATCATCTTTATTTTTAAAAAAGGGATCACAAAATTCAAAATCATTATTATCTCCATTAGGATTATCAGTATTCTGATCCGCCATTTTTGAAATTTTAATTTATTAATAATCTTCTTATTTATTTATAAATTACTTTATTTATTTCTATTAATTTTATTTTAAAATGTTCTATTTAATTATTACTAGCTTAATTTATTCAAAATTGATTCAATTTAAAAATAAATTCCTATATTTTCTTTCTTCCCTCTCTATTTTGTTTTGATTTTATCAAGTTAAGTCTCATCAGAAAGTAAATACGATAGCCGAAATAGAATAGAAACGAACTTGTTTTTTTTTTTAACTTTACGTTTAATTTAAATCTATTTTATATCTATTTATGATTCTTAAAATTTTTATTAATTATACTTCTCTTTCTAAATTTTATAATTTTTTTTCTAATTTTGTATATTCTAATCACCAGTTAAAGCATACTTCCTATCTCTGTTCCTTCCGAGGATTCAAAATATTAGTATTATCTAAGAAAGTGATTCATATGCTTACTATTATCGCAAGAATTCAGATTGAGATAGAAAGTAGTGCAAATTATAGGCATTTAAACCCATAAATTTAAAATTTAAAAGGAAAATATTTATATATATATGCCATCTGTAGTAATTATCTATCTTTTGAAATATTATTCATACTAAATTTAAATTGACTTTTAATTACTATTATTACAATTTCTATTCTATTTCTGCTCGACTTTTAAATTAAATCAAATCAAAATTTTATTTTGTTAATATTAATACAACTATTCAATTTATAACATTGTAATAAATTAAATTTAAAACTCTACTTTATCCTCCATTAATTTCAACCATTAAAACTCCTTCTTTAAATCTTTTTTCTTTTATATTATAAAATAAACAAATAAAATAAATATTTTATAATTTTTGGGAAGATCCTTCTTTCCACAAACTCATAAATAAGTCGTGATGATGCTACAATGCACCACAACTTACAAAGTTTTGTAAAAAGTAGTGTAAACCAAGCGAGGAATTCAAACAATATTAACCAGTCAGTTGTTGGTTGTAATATGTACTCCAACAAAAGATCGATTAACTTTTTCGATATTAAATAATTGCTAAATCGCAATTATTTAATAACTATTGTTTAAAAGCTTTACCCAGCTAACACGGAAATTTATTTTGACCAATAATTTGGAAAAACTCCGTTTCCAAATTATTATTCGTAATAATTGAATTATTTAAATAAATATTGAGGTTGTACTATGTACTGCTCAATAAATAAATGAATAATTAATTTTTATGATGCTTTGTTTCTCTATAGATTTTTGTACTTATTAAATTATAATTAAAAACATTATACCAGTAATAATAAATTCCATAAAATGAAATATTTTACCCCCAAAAACGTCCAGAAAGTTCGATAACCGCTACAAAATGTCAAAATTTCAATTTCCGCGGTTTTTCTATTTTAATTTTAACGCTTACAAAGACTGATATTTTAATTTTTCTTTCTTGTGAAATATACTATATTTTCTACTCTATATTTCACTGTAAATTTATTTATTGTATATTTATTATTTCTTATAAAAAACTCTATTTTAACTTTGAAAATTGATTTATTGTTTATTATCTAATAATTAATCTAATCGTACTTTCGTAATTTTCTTTAACTTTACCTATATTTAATGATTTTTATTTCGTATTATCAATTTTTCTATTATTCATAATAATTCCAACTAATTTGTTCAATTTTAAACGTTTTTAATTTATTATTTAAATATTAAACAATATTTTACTAATTCAACTATTCACTTTTGTGAACTTTCTAATAAACTAATTTTATCAACTAATATTTATTCATAATTGTTTATATTTATTTATCTAATAAATTTTCTTATCAAAATTAATTATTTCAACTGAATTTTTTAAAATCTAAGTAGCAATTCTTTATTTCAAGTTTCCCTATCAATTTCAACATTGTGTATATCAGGACGCACAAGCCATCGGACCACCAACCCAAACGTCCAGAGCTCGATCCCAACAGACCCTTATATTTTTTTATATTCTAATCTTCTATTAAATTAATATTTTTATTTTTATTTATTTTTTTTTTTACAGAACAAGTTTAGGAGAGGAAAAAATGCATTTACGCACTTGTTCGTGTGGGACTCGACCACATTCTGTGGCAATACCGCACTAAAACAACCTCTCCCAATTCTTGCTTTACATACTCCTATCAACCCTTGCTCCTTCCGTCCTGGAAGGTAAGCAAAAGTTTCTTTTTTTTACTCTGTACAGTTTCAGCATTCTGTTCTTTGGGTCTTCATGTCCATTGCCGCCGATGTTCTTATGCGGCCAACATGAAATTTATGAAATTTATTTATTTTTATTACTATTAACTATTTTATTTTTAACATTATTTTGAAATGGTTTCTTAACCATGAAATACCATTTCAAGATAAATCACTGGGTTTCAAAAAAGCACTTGAAATCACGTATCAAATTTTCTTGCCGGTCACATATAGCAATCACGTAATTCTTCCGATATTAAATGTCTAGCCGCTGTCAATCGAAAAAAAAGCAGGGAATTTTTTCCGAAATAACTTTGATAGCCCTCTACTATACAAGAAGATGGGATTTTAAGTTAATTTATTTAATAAAATTAATTTTACTTCAAAATTCTATTGCGCTCAATGTAAACTATTCGGTGAGGTAGTAAACTGAGCGTAGATTTTGATTTTACCGACGCCTTTTGACGTCACACTGGACAGCTCTATGTCAGATAGGGGTGGTCACCTAAAACCTTTGTTTACTCTTTGCTGGGTTAACCACCTACACAGAGAAGATGCGTTTACGACGACTGTAATGCGCAGTGCCACCCACAATAGAGCTCTCTCGGATGGAGATCAGGATTCAGTTAGGAGTTGCAATAGGACAGAACCCAGGCTCCTTTTTGAGAAAAAGAGGACATGAGGCTTTTCTTTGGGAAGAAGAAAATCTCTTAGAGAACATACAAGTGCTCGACACACCAACGCCAACGATCGAAGATGGGAACATAAGATCAAGGGAAATAAAAATCGATCATAATGTTTCCATAAAAATGGACAAAATGTCTGAGGGAAATTAAGAACTCACATTACTTCCTAAAAATGTAGATCTCTGGACATTGAACTGTGCGGTGTATGATAATGCAGTCTCCTTGCTTCGTGGAAGTAACAGGAAGTCTGTTTCAGAACGAGTACCCAAGACCTGCAAACGAATCAAACAAGTACAGTTCAAAATAAGGGTCGCTCGACTTTATGGTTTTTGTTGTTTCTAAGTTGCCTAATCCCTCTTAGCGAGCATGTAAGATTTCAAAGTTGCTCAATTCGTTCATTCGTCTGACTGGTCCTGGATCAGTGAATTAGGCTAGAATACTAGACATTGCGTCTCATGATCGAAGTCACAGGACGCATGGATAGCATTCAGTGTGCGTTATGGTGTTGACCAATTATCATAGCACATGATCACGAATCACGAATCAGTCTTTAAAAAGACTGATTCGTGAGTTGCAAGGTTTGGTAACTAAAGCCAAACTGTCGATTTGACACTTTTTCAGGAGTTAGGACGGTGTCTTCAAGGCGTTCGAGCAAGACTCGTTCAAAAACTCTGCCAAGGACTGGTAGAAGACATATTGGTCGGTAGGACGTTGGCTTGGTCAGATCTTTTTTCTCATCCTTTAAAAAGGTTCTTATGGAACCGATTTTCCAGACTTTAGGGAGTGCACCAAATTTTAAACAAGCATTATAAAGTATCAGCAATTCACCACCTATTATGGGCCAGGCCTGTATGACGATCGAGACCTCGATGTTGTCAGGTACAGGGGCATTGCCGTTTTTCAGCCTCATGATGGCTGAGTGTATCTCATCGATAGTCACTTCTGGATCATCAGAGGTGTCAGGCACTTGAGTCACCTGACGCCGAATCAAAGCGTGCTTCTCTGATTCGTTCTCCAGATCGACATCAGGAACAAGGCATTTCCCTGAGGTACTAATTCCTTGCAGTTATATAGGTCTGTTTTGCAGAGCTACGCCGCAGAACAGGTGCCCTCTGCCACTTTCGATTTAGCTTCACAGTCTGTGCCTTTAGTTTTGTGAGTCTATTTGTCCACCATGGGTTTGTTTTATTCCGTGAAGCGGATCTACGCATAGATCGCTCACACGCTGCAATCAGCGTATTGGATAGCACTCGAGCCATTTCGTTAGTGTCTTCTTTGCGTTCAAGTGGGAGGACCTTAAGGTCTCTTTCAACCAAATCCTCAATCGTTTGATTAAAGACCGCTTCATCAATGCTTTTGACAATGAATCGTGCAGAATTCTTCACATCAGCAAGCGGTATGGTACCCGAGTATAGGACACTAATGTCAATGACTCTGTGGTCGCTGAAGACCCAATCTCTCCTAACATGCCAATTTTTCACGTATGGCAGCATGGAGTTAGTACACAAAGTTACGTCAATCCAAGATCTGCCATTCGAGCTGCTAAATGTCGGTCCTGAATTGGGGATGTTCAAGATGTAGAGGTGCTTTTGCAAAATGAATTGCTCAAGACTTTTTCACGCTTTGCCGACCGATAGTAACTCTTTACAGGAGTTCCCCATACGGCCGAGCTTGCGTTCAAATTCAGCGCTATGAGGATCTTTCTTCCCCTGAGCTCGTTCAGTATGAATTCTAAATAAGTCAGGTGATTTTCAATAGCCTCCCTATACTGGAAGTAATGCAAAATCACATAGAAGAAACCCATATGATTCACATCTGCCACTCAGCAGTGGACATTACTGAGGTGTGCCAAGAAAACAAAACTCATCTGATTGTTAAACACTGCAATACCTGACTTTAGGATCGTTCGACCGGTTGTCTTAACCTTCCCGATTCTAGTACGAGCACCAAGACCGAGAATTTTGTAGTATGTAACCGGAGGTTCATGCATAAGGAGAACATCAAATTTGATGTTCTTTCTAAGCTCGATTAATTCGTCCGAAACTTTAGACGATTTATTCATATTTAGCAGTAGAAACCTTAACCCTTGCGCTACGTTATTACTAGGAGCTATCTTATTATTATTATTTTTCAAAGGGCTAGACTCAACGGGAATCGGGTTGGGTCTGCTCGGAGTGGGCTGGTTATTATTCGTTTGTACAAGCTCGTCACATCTGGCTAAGCGAATAACCGGAATACGGGCCACGTCGTCATCATCAATTTCCCTTTTTCTTTTATTTCTGTGATCAATTTTTAGTTTATAAGGTTAAGTCGTCAGAGGGTGTCACGGGAATCACTCCGTTAGTAGCGCCAACAGAGTGCCACTGGACGATGGCATCCTTGGGTGCCAATCCAAGGTGTCATCCATTCGAAGGATCGTGAGATCCACTTTTAGGCCGTTTTGACTAGTGTCAATTCAGCACTTATTCCAGGGCCTACCGCATTTGAGACAGTTAAGTTCTCGCGGTAAAGCTGTGCTTACCAGATCATGCTACAGATGGGCACATCCGTGCATGATTTATTCGAGTAAAAACGAGTTACGAATTATTGACAGGCTAACTCCCCGGTACATCACGGCACAACCGCTGAGAGACAATCAATCTCCCAGCATCCGCACTGCTAGGGCCGCGAATACGGCCTGGTCGAAGCTACAGAAGCCCCACTAGTCAGGCCAAGTTCTCAGCTTGCGCATTGAACACAGCCCACAGTGGGGTATTTTGACAATTTAGCTGGCCAAAGGTCGATTTAGTAAAACTTATTACTTTTTAAAAAAATATGCACACATGTATTTCTAGATATTCTACAAACAATATTTTCCCTACCGTATCCCTCTTAAAAATTCCGGAAGCGAAACATACAAACAAAAGTTATTAACAAAATAAGGCTGATTTGCTGTTTTTTTATCTATGATAAGTTATAGTTGTAATGGACTAATATATTTGTCTAACTCTTTAATTTATATAAAAACGAATTATGGCTAGTTCTAGTTCAGGTAAATGTGCATTTAATTCATACTTTAATTTTATTATATGATAGTTTATAAGAGAAATAAAATACATTTAAATTTGTCAGGTTATATCATATTATTTTTAACAAATTTTGACAATTCGAAGGTTTTTGTTTTACTTCAGGGTGGTTCCCTGTAATTTTTTTTGCTTCACTATACAGATTTTTATTTACTCTTGATTACTGAATAACAAATAGCCGCGCATACACGCGATTTTAGAAGTACTGATACGATTTCTTCGTTACTGTAAAAATTTGAAATTTTTGAAATTTTTTATTTTTGGTCCTATCTTATTTTATTTCTTCTAGATTCATCAAGCGTAAAGATATTTACTCGCTTAGAATTATTTTCTATAATGCAGAGATAAGATTTAGCTACTTTTGCCGAAAAGTTAGAGTTTACGGAGAATTATTTATTAAAATATGACAATTATGAAGATGAGGAAATAAAAAAAATAAAACACCAGTTTTCATATCAGAAGTCAGAATTTAAACGAAGATGGCTAGCGGCACAAAAGAAAAGTGATTTATTTGTTAAGAAAAATGAAGATTGGCTTCTGGGATCATTTACATTACCGATTGCTAATTGTAAAAAACGTTCAGGTCGACCTGCTTTAAGTTTTAGTGAGTCAAGTGACAGAAGTAAACGGAGAAAAACAGAAGATTTGAGGAAGCACACTAATCTTGACGTTTTGACTTATGCTACAAAAATGAAATTATACGAACCCACACAGCACCGGAAATTCCCTGAATTTTCCCTGAATATCCGTCTACATTTCTCGAATATTCGAACCTAATATTCAAGGAAGTTTCGAGGAAGTAGTAAAATGTCCGCCTAGAAAAATATTGGGCGCGGAATTTCCCTGAAAATGTATTTCTAATTTTCAGGGAATTTCCGCATCTAACATTCCTTTAATATTCAGGGAAAGTTAAAAAAAAATTTCCAAAATTTTTTTTGATCTGGTAATTGATCAAAAATATATGATATTCAACATCCGTAGGATTCTAGAACATTAAAAACTACTGCGCAGCCGTAAGTGTCATAGAAACCAAGTTCGACCAGTGCGCATCATGTACAGTGAATATACGAATACCATGAATATTAAAGGAATGTTAGATGCGGAAATTCCCTGAAAATTAGAAATACATTTTCAGGGAAATTGCGCGCCCAATATTTTTCCAGGCGGACATTTTACTACTTCCTCGAAACTTCCTTGAATATTAGGTTCGAATATTCGAGAAATGTAGACGGATATTCAGGGAAAATTCAGAGAATTTCCGGTGCTGTGTGGGAAGAAGGTAAAAGAACTGCTTCTAAAGTAGTTGAAGATTTAACCAGTTCTCCTAGTAAAGCAAATAAATACAGGACTTCGTACTAAAAAATGATGGAACCAAATGTAAAACAGTTGTCAGCTTTGCACAGTCTATCTATGATAGTTGAAGGCAATCTTACTAGAAATCAATATGAAGTGGTTAGGAGTACTAATAAATCTTACTACCCATGTTACACTATAATACAAAGAGAAAAAAAAGAAGCATACCCAGACGAATCATCTTATTTGGTGACTGAAACGTGTGCAGAAATTAAATTACAATGTTTAATGGACCTCACAGTAAAGCGCATCTTAATTTATTTAAAAGAAATTGTACAAGGTTTGGAGCAAGAGGACTGAAACACGTTGAGGCTGATTTGTAAGTAGGGTTGTGACGGATCACAACAAAAGAAATATAAACAAACATTTGTGAACGACGAAGATTCCGATGCAAATATATTTCAGAGTTCTTTTGTGCCACTCCAATTAATTTGTGATTATAACAATAAAATAATATGTCAAAATCCAACTCCCTCCTCACCTCGTTACTGCCGTCCTATAAGAATAAAATTCATTAAAGAAAGTGTTGATATTATAAACGAGGAAATATCTCATGTTCAGAATTCTGCAGCGTTATTAGAAGAAACAAAAATTAGATTAGTTGATCAAGATTTTTCAGTGAAACACACACTATTGCTAACTATGGTTGATGGAAAGGTTTGTAATGCTGCTACAGAAACATCTTCTACCGCGCGTTGCTATATTTGTGGTGTCACTTCGAAAGATTTTAATAAATTAAATAAAATAAATAATAAAAATAAAATAATAAAAGTGGCGCGCAGTACTTTCTTCAAGGCAAAAAGAAATTATCAAGCAAAGAAAACAGCAGATTCAAGATGACTTTAAAAAGAAGCTAGGTCTACTAGTTGATGTACCTAAGCACGGATTTAGTAATACCAATGATGGAAACACTAGTCGAAGGTTTTTTAGTGAACCAGCCATTGCGTCCGAGATCCTAGGTATTGATCAAAACCTCATCTATCGCTTCAAAATTATATTAGAAACTATATGTTCTGGACACAAAATTGACTGTACAAAATTTGCTGATTACACTATAGAAACTGCTAAACTGTATACAGACTTGTATTCCTGGTATCCGATGTCTCCAACAGTACATAAGATTCTTATTCATGGTGCAATTGTAATCGAAAAGGCTTTATTACCAATTGGACAATTATCCGAAGAAGCAGGCGAAGCAAGAAATAAACATTTCCGATTGTACCGTGATAATTTTGCAAGAAAATTCTCTGGAACTGCCTGCAACTTAGACGTGATGAATAGATTACTTCTTACTTCAGATCCTCTTCTAACAGGAATGAGACCATGTCCAAAGAAGAAATCATTGCCATTTTCGAAGGAGACTCAAGATATGCTGCTTTCTGCTGAACCTTTCTCAAGCAATTCATCAAATAATGATGATGAATCTGATGACGATTATGATGATAATGATAATGAGTTAGCAGACTTAGTCAAGAATGAAGTATAGAATGAAGATTTGTAACAACTTATTGACTGATTAAGAAAGGTGTTTAAAAGTAAATTGCATTAAGTACAAGAATTTGCGTTAATTTCTCAATAAATGTACAATTTTAATGAATATTTACATTTTTCTTAAATATCTTTATTTAATATTGCACCATAGTAATTTTGAAACATTTTTTAACAAGAAAAATATATTTATTAATTTTGGCCAGCTAAATTAACGAAATACCCCACTGTGCAACGTTCGAGGTCCGTTCGATGGTCACTGTTGGGTCCTATCACAAAGAGATGTGCAACACCCGTCCTTTATCATATATCCGTTAATTTCTTAACTTTGACATCAGTCGATATTTTGGGACGTGGATTCATTGTTGCCGGTATAGAAAAACTCTCAAGATCAGGATCTTGAGTTACACCATGTTACACTTCCTGGTGTCGTTCTGGTAGCATGAATCAAAATGCTACAGTGTTCATCATGGAGTCGCTTAAGTAGACTTAGACTAATCTCCTCACAGATGTCACTATCCTGTTTTTATAGACAATTATGCCTGTGGTTTTGTTCTTAATAGGCTAACGAATTCTTACCGGCTAACTCCCCCACTGGTCACAGCTTAGAATGCATATGAGAATATTGAGTTCTCGCACTCCGCACTGTAAGAGCAGCGAGTACGGCTGGTCTAAGCTTTTACATAATTCAAGTTCGGCCTGAACAAAATTGTGGATACACACTCCTGCTGCCACCATTATTCGAATAATCACACTCATTCTAGAACCGTTCGGCACGTGTCCGTATGGTTCTATACAGCAGTGCATGCGCTTTACGTCCTTTACCATTAATCTGCAGGCTTCTTCACTTTGACACCAATCGACCTTTTGGGACGCAGAGTCTTTGTTCAAGGTTGCTCCCGCAACATACCTAGGGTAGAAATCCTATAAAGAGAGTTAAGACACAAGTGTGATGGTTCGTGATTAGTTGCGATTAAACCGGAATCAGAAGTGATTATGTAATGTTGCAACATAACTTCAAATCGCGTCCATTTAAATCAATTCAACTCTCTTTATAGGGTCTCAAACGTAGGGCAAACCATGGTATCCCTAAGCCACAACAGCTAAAGGCTTTCGGCTTGATTCAGGTTACCTCGGGATCGCCACACCCGTAGGAAGTATTACCGAAGTACTGCTCCCACCCTGAGGGTTCACAACGATGGTTCGCGGGGTCCAGCCCTCGCACTCTAAATTAAAGAGCACGCCTCTATCGAACAGCTGAGGACGCGTTCTAGTCGCTTTCGTGTGCAAGCGGTGAAACCTCACACTTCCACCTGCCAGTGCACAAACACACAGGCGGGTTAAGTGGTCTGTCTCGCATGGTCAAGGTCCAAACGATCGGCATTCCCCGTTTTTTTCACAGGCCCGATCTTCCAGCGGAAGTTGCGCTAGAAGGGACAACTCATAAAGTCAACAATGAGAATGCATCTTTATCACTCTTCAGAAGCTTCTGTCTTGAACAGGGGCTTGACAATCTAAGTGAGGCTTGTCCGCCAATTACTGAGGAAGAGGTTAGAAATATAATTGCTAAAACTAAGAACTTTTTAGCACCCGGGCTAGATAAGATTAACAATCTATGGTGGAAAAAGTTTACTTTAACTCACCGACATTTGGCCAGCATCTTCTTAACCTTTCTTTACGAAGAACATCCCGTACCACAGTGGTTGGTGGAATGT
Organism: Ganaspis brasiliensis; assembly: GCA_037103525.1. Lineage (NCBI taxonomy): Eukaryota > Metazoa > Arthropoda > Insecta > Hymenoptera > Figitidae > Ganaspis > Ganaspis brasiliensis. The sequence continues at coordinate 132,978 of JAZKLR010000223.1, read as the reverse complement.
CGAACGGTACTCTTACCAAAATCAGGGGATTTGTCTCATCCAAAAAATTATAGACCGATAGCTTGTCTTAACACCTGTTACAAACTATTTACTGGCATCCTAAAAGATGTGACGATGTGAAATTTAGAAACTTAGAAATAGAGAAATATACTATATTTACATCGTCACTATAGTAAAGTTCAGGTCGCACAGTGGGCCAGGAAACGACCAAAACTGGCCAAAATTCAAAATCTTATCGAATTGGCTTGAAACTTGTCCCTCGAGGGTTTTTGGTGTCGCTGATCACGAATCTGACGTCAGATTTTAAAAATTCAAAATGGCGGATCCAATATGGCGGACAATATTTTAAACTAGGTGTGAATTCTGTCCATTTCATGGACACTTCGCTTCCAAGAAAACAAAATAATTTGCTTCCTCATAGAGGAAGCAATAAATTTATTTATAACATAAAAAATAATAATTCAATTTTAAATTAATTATTATTTATTTTTATGCAAATAAGTAATAATAATAAAATAATAATAAATCAATATATATATTTTTTTTCTATATTCCAAAACTTTATTTATTTATTTATTATAAATAAATAAAGTCAATTATTAGTCAATTATTTTTAGTCAATTCGTTTTGAGACAAGGAATATGATTCTTTTAATTCATTTGTTTGAATTTTTAGCAAGAAATTTTTTTTTGGCAAAACACGAGATTTTTTAATAAAAAAAAATTAAAAATTATGAATTAATACGTGAGTTTTTAGTCAAATATAAAATTTATATAGGTCACTCGATTTTTTTTGAGACAAGGAATATGATTTTGTAATTCGTTTGGTTGGTTTTTTAGCATGAAAATTTTTTTTTGGCAAATCGCGAGATTTTTCAATGAAAAAAAATGAAAAATCATGAATTATTACGTGGGTTTTTAGTCAATTATATATTTTATATAGGTCAATCAATTCGTTTTGAGACAAGGAATATGATTTTGTTTGGTTGAATTTTTAGCATGAAAATTTTTTTTTTTTTTTAAATTTCCAAAAACGAGATTTTTTTATGAAAAAAACTGAAAAATCATGAATTATTACGTGAGTTTTTGGTCAATTATATACTTTATATAGGTCAATCGATTCGTTTTGAAACAAGGAACATGATTTTTTCATTCATTTGTCTGAATTTTTAGCATGAAAAAATTTTTTGCCAAAAAACGATATTTTTGATGAAAAAAGGTGCTCAAAAAAATTTGATTGGGTATTTTCAAAAATCCCTGTGTCCAAATTTAGATATTTGTGAGCTTCATATGTCATCCAAATTTTATTAAAATCCGTTGAAGCGTTCTCGAGATATCCTGGCGACAAAAAATTTACCACATACACACACATACACACACACACATACACACACATCTGGACATTTTCTCAGGAATGAAAATTTGAACTTTTCAGATGAAACTGAGTCGATTTACACTATTTTTGGAAAATCGAAAATCTTAACGATCACAACGCTTCCTCTATGAGGAAGCAAAAAAATTGATTTGATTGGTTTGAAACCTGTTACTCGGGGGTTTTTGATGTCGCTGATCACGAATCTAACGTCAGATTTTAAAAATTCAAAATGACGGATCCAATATGGCGGACAATATTTTGAAAATTGATTGATTGGTTTGAAACCTATTACTCGGGGGTTTCTATGTCGCTGATCACGAATCTGACGTCAGATTTTAAAAATTTAAAATGGCAGATCCAATATGGCGGACAATATTTTGAAAATTGATTTGATCGGTTTGAAACCTGTTACTCGGGGTTTTTTGATGTCCCTGATCACGAATCTGATGTCAGATTTTAAAAATTCAAAATGGCGGATCCAATATGGCGGACGATATTCTGTTAAAATAATCGGATTCAATTGAAACTAGTTACTTTGGGGATTTTGTGGTTCCTGATTACAAATTTGGTGTTAAGTTTTTGAAATTTAAAATATATATCGAATTTGAATGAATAAAGTCGTATCCTTATTTACATAAATTGTCGGTTTCGCTTTTATTGAAGCTCATCAGTACTACGTAAACTTAATAGTTAGTAGCATACCAGAACAAAGAAGATATATACATTATTTACATTTGAAACTATTTACGATATTTACAGTTTAAATTATGTACAACATTAACATTTATAGTTGAAATTATTTACAATATTTACAGTTTAAATTACTTACAACATTAACATTTTGAATTGTGTAACAATATTTGAAATTCAAAAGCTCATTACATATTTTGCACTTCATCTTCGTTACCAATCAATTCTAAATCATTGAGGCATCTTCTGAATCATCGGCAGATGCGGTTTCAGAAAGTTGTTCGTCGTCCTCAAGATTGCAACTTTCTTCTAAATTAGATGCAACTGAATTTTCTTGAGGAACTTTCAATAAATGTAGCACATCTGGAGGCAGTTTTTGTGGTTTAGAATTATAAGATCTTGATCGCGAATTTTGGCTTGAAATCAGAGGATCCGAGCCGTCCATGGATCGATAAAATATATCTGCAAGATTAGCTGATCTGCTTATTTTTCTACTGTGATAACGTCTATCATGTTTGTAATGTTTGTTTTTAGACTCAGATGCCTCTTCAGCAAGCATCCCTAAATGCAAAACACTATTCCTGATCATTTCACTGCCATGCACCAAAATTTTGTGTAAAGTAGCTGACATTGGATACCAAGGGTAACATTTTACATACAAGTCAAACGTTTTATCACAAAATTCTTTGAAACATGATTCATTGACTGAGAAGTGAGAAGATAAGGTTATTAAAATAGTATTAAAATTTCTAAGTAATTGGGGATTGAGACCTAGATATTTGGCAAACAAATCGGGATCTTTAAAAGCTCTTCTAAACGTGTTACCGTTATTACTGTTACCACAGCCTCCTGGAACAGGTTTGTCTACTTTAATCTGCAACTTTTCCCAAAGCAATGCTTGAATCTTGCTGCTTTGTTCTGCACATAGTTTTTTATCTACTGCAGATCGTATTTGACCTTTTTTAATGGGAAGCCGATATGAAATGTGCAAACACAACTCAAGCACTTTGATCTTCGCATGTAATGGACTTAAGCCATATTGAAGAGATGTTTCGATGGGTTTAAATATTTTCTCACGTGTGCTTGAAGTAGTATTAAATTGTTTTGGAGTAGCATGGCATATGGGGCAAGATTGCATTGATTTTGTCTCAGTGCTGATATTAAGCACTTTTCAATCGATTAACGTCATACATAATTGGTAATGTATTCGAATTCGAATGTTTTCCAATTCAATCGTATGTACTTCTAGGTTACTTATTTCATCGTCCAAGGATTTCTTTTCTGATAAAATGATTTCCTCTGTCTCCTTAATAATTTGCAATTTTTTTGGACGACAGAAGCGTGGGGAATGAGAAAATTTATTATTCCAAAGTATTTGATCATTATTATTTAATAATCGAAGGCGAAGTGGAATAAGTGTTGTAGCCAGTAAATTTTCATCGTTTATTTTGTTGTTATCAATATAATTATAACCTTGATTGTAAGATGAATACCCACTGCTTCCATCAAAACCATAAGAACATATTAATTCTGCTTCTATTTCTGCAGAATTCGTAAGAGCTATATGCTGTATGACACTTAACTGTAACTGAACAATCCTTTCTGCAGTGTGATTTAATAAGCCTGAAATGAAACTTCAACTTTATCATCAGAAATAGAAACATGTTCTGTTGCTGGTCTGCAATCTTCTTTAGCTTCCCTTACATCATTGTAAGTTGGCCAAATATCTGCTCCAGAAGTCTTAGAAGCCAAACGTATTTCTAAATAAACCTTTTTTAAAAGGGAATTACGAAGAACAAAGGACAAAGCTTCTTCAGGAGTTTTTCTTTGGATAATAACTTTTTCTGATGTCTTTATTACTTTGCGCATCTTCGTTGCTCTTGTCGGACTTTCCGAAATTTGCTTAAGAAGAGCACCTAAGTCTTTTTCACCTTAGCGCTTTGCAGCACAGCTGGCTGCTGCTACCAGTTTGGAAGCATCATGGTTATTTTCCATACTTACTTGTCATGCCTCTCTGCGCTGAGATCTATGAGACTTATCTTTAAATTCCAATTGCGGACGTCCAACAGCATGTGTATTGATAGGATTAGGATTTACTTCTTTCTCATTGGGGTTGATGAATGATTCTGGAATTTTAAATTTTTGATCTAACCAATTGGCATATTGTCTCTAAAACCTGTCTTTTTTTCTGCCAGAATTTTCATATCTTTTCTTGTATTCCGTTTTTAGAGAAACTAAAGCCTTCTTTAATGAAGTTTTTTAATTATTGTCTATTTCTTCGACATTTAGGCCTTGAATAACAGACTATAGTGTTGATTCTATATCGTTGTTATTGTTAACAAGTAAGTTAACGATGTCTCTTTTCGTAAATTGCGTCATGTTAAAATAATGTTTAAATTTACTTTAGTACATCAAAGAATGTCAAACAGTCGCCCTGATTGTATGTAAGACTATGTCGATTCTATGCAGCACAACTCGAGGCTTAGTACCAAATCGACGTTTCAAGTGCATATAAAATATGATTTTACCTTTACTGTAATAGCATAGCACTGCGTAATTCGAAATCATACACGTCAGATTTATATAAAAGAATGGAATAAAAATAACGATAGTAATATTAAATTATTTTAATATCACTAATTAAAATAATTTTAATACCTAAAAAATCAGTTACTTATACTAACATAACAATCAACCACTGAAATATGAAAATTATGAATCTATGTCGAAAAAGACAATTATGAACCACTAGAAGTCAAATGCCGTATATTTGCCGCAATATTAAACTAAAGAATGTAAAATTAGAAAAAAAATGACGCAAAACCCATTATAATACTAAGCTCATCTTAGCTCATCTGTCAATCGATAGGAATAACGACTCTATAAATCAAGTGAAATTTGCACTTAACGTCCCTTACGAGAAAGTATGATAGAAAAATAATGATAGGCCTAACATTATTTTTCTATCATTATTTTCCTATCATTTTTTCGCGACGATAGAAAAATGATAGAAAAATGATAGGAAAACGATAGAAGAAGAATTATAGAAAAAAGGGTTTTATTTGCAAATTTGCTACTAATAATTAAAAAGAAATTAAAAGATGACAGTTTTGATTCTTTTAACAAAATTAATTTAGTATTATTTACTTACTACGAACTGAATACGTAGTTGTATTTTACCGCAGATGATTTGTGTAACAGTAACTGTAAAAGAATATAATTGTGATTGCAAAATAAAATAAAAATATAAAAATAATTATATTGACCTACTTAACAACTTTAATTGACGTAAGCTACTTGTCTCATTTTATAGAAAACTTTGAAAACAAATTTTGGGGGACGGGGAATGGAACCCGGGTTCGACGCACGCTACCTAACGAAACCTAACACCTAAACCCACTGAGCTATCTCAACTAACTTCTGTAGAAACAAAAAACTTTCTCTTATCGAAGAATTTCACGAAGAGCGACAATTCTGGGCCTGTAAGAGACGCGGCCGAGCACGTAGTATTGTAGAATCGAGGTCCTTTTCGCTGAGTGAGAGGTGGTAAGAAGCACGGTATTGGCTAATAGCGATGGGGAAGGGAGCCTCACGATTAGATTGGTCAGTATCGAAATACGGGGGAAGCAGAGTTCATGCGAGTTAACAAAACTACCCGCGTCACGGCTATTTCAGCATTCTTTGTGTGATTCTCGGCGTGAAAGGTTGTTTTAACCAAATTTTAAAAAAATGACTGCTCGAGGCAAAGTAGGAAAAGGTTTGGGAAAAGGAGGAGCAAAGCGTCACCGTAAGGTTCTTCGTGATAACATCCAAGGAATCACAAAGCCCGCCATCCGTCGTCTGGCTCGTCGTGGTGGAGTGAAGCGTATCTCTGGCTTGATCTACGAGGAAACTCGTGGTGTCTTGAAAGTACTCCTTGAGAACGTAATCCGTGACGCTGTCTCCTACACCGAACACGCCCTCGAGGAAAACTGTCACCGCCATGGATGTCGTCTTTGTTCTGAAACGTCAAGACCGTACTCTATGGTTTCGGCGGTGAAATTTTCTGCTCACTTTTTTTCTTTTATACAATCGGCCCTTTTTAGGGCCACAAAAAATTTTCATACGTTGAATTTAACTGTTTCATTCTTCATATTCCTGCACCTACACTGCTTTTATTATTATTATTATTATTTAATACGATGTGTAACTGATTTATTTACCTAGTTTTTGGATTTAATCAATTGCATTTTACTTATAATAAAATACTTATCGACTTTCACATTTTAAATAGTCGCTACCTATTATAAATTTAATTTTATATTTAATTGTTGGAAAAGTGAATTCTTAAAATCTGTTGAAACAATAAAATTGCAGTCATATCACTGATTAACTGAAAAAGTGGTAATCTTCGGTTCTTTTACACGATCGGCCCTTTTCAGGGCCTCAAAATATTTGCACGAAGGATTCTATCTCAAAGATTTTTAAAATTCTTATTTTCATGTTATGGAACTTAAAATTTGAATGTTTGTTTTTAATAATTTGCCAGGGTAATAATTCCTGTGGGAATTAAATTTTTTGCTTTTTCACTTATTTTCCAGTAAAACACATAAGGTGGACTGCGGGTTAAGAGAAAGTTTTTTGTTTCTACAGAAGTTAGTTGAGATAGCTCAGTGGGTTTAGGTGTTAGGTTTCGTTAGGTAGCGTGCGTCGAACCCGGGTTCCATTCCCCGTCCCCCAAAATTTGTTTTCAAAGTTTTCTATAAAATGCGACGAGTAGCTTACGTCAATTAAAGTTGTTAAGTAGGTCAATATAATTATTTTTATATTTTTATTTTATTTTGCAATCACAATTATATTCTTTTACAGTTACTGTTACACAAATCATCTGCGGTAAAATACAACTACGTATTCAGTTCGTAGTAAGTAAATAATACTAAATTAATTTTGTTAAAAGAATCAAAACTATCATCTTTTAATTTCTTTTTAATTATTAGTAGCAAATTTGCAAATAAAGCCCTTTTTTCTATAATTCTTTTTCTATCGTTTTCTTATCATTTTTCTATCATTTTTCTATCGTCGCGAAAAAATGATAGGAAAATAATGATAGAAAAATAATGTTAGGCCTATCATTATTTTTCTATCATACTTTCTCGTAAGGGGTTTTTCTCTATAAAAAATTTATTATATTTAGACACGTACAAACCGTTTTTTATAACCATTATATATATTACAGAAGAGAATAATTAAAATTTCAACTATACTCTTTTAATATTTGGACCAGAACAACTACTATATTCTTTTTTAAATTTCTAATTTTTTACTATTTTTATAAATTTTAAGTGTGCACCAATATAAAACTACTACAGAAATAATTCAAAAAATTATTTTTCAACTACTTTCATGTGTGTACAAGACGAAAATAAATTGACTTAACTCAAATTCAATACTTGACTTTTGGCCACTTTTAATGCTCTTCTGTCCCACTGTGGGTCGGCTCGTGACCCCGAGTCAGTGCGACCGAGCTTGTACCTTTACCGCTCCCCACCTGTGTGCCTCACCGGCACATAGGTCACGAGAGCTTGACTATATTAATCGGCACGCGCTTCCGAATATTGAGTCGTCTGGTTGCTGGGAATCGAGGTCCTTCTCGATACCAAGCTAGGCTGCTCAGGTAAAGCGAGAGATGTGTGTGGGTCCTTCCGCCACATTTTTTCTTTGCTCTGGGTGACTAGTAGACCAGATTGACCCCTGAGAACGTGCGAGGATTAGGCAGAGGTCCTTCTCTCCTAAAACTCGCACAGAAAATCCGGAACCTTTAAGGTGAAGGGTTACCTAGATGTTCACCGAACTAGTAGAGGTTCTCCTCTTTAGTTTGGTAAAAGAAAAAGAAAGATTTGCAGCGTCTTTGGGTCCTTCCATGGACTTGTAGATCCGTATTATTTTAGGATTTGGTTATTTTTAAGAAAATTATTTTGTTAAGACTAGGAAAAAGAAATTTTAATCTCTGTTACAGATCCAAGCTTAGAAATTCTAAGTACTACCAGATTTGGTTTATATCGTCAGAAGAAGATGTAGAAAAAAACGTATATATATATATATATATATATATATATATATATATTGTCGGAATGTTTAAATATTGTTATTAAATTCTTTTGTAATTTTTGTAAGCTAATTTTTTATTTTATCTAAATATATTTGCTAAATTACTCTTAAATTAAGAATATTTTGAATTTTTACTGACTACACCTGTTCTTAAGAAATTAAGAAATTCATCTTAACGATAAATGTCAGCCAGCAGGCTTAGATTTACTTTGTATTTGCTTTTCTTTTATTTTTTTCAGCTAGTAAATAAGTCAAAAATCATCGTTGGGTTGTAAATTCCATTTAAATTTTGAGGTTATGAACGCTGCACAATCTGACGAGCGTAATCCGGATCAACTTTAATAATTAAGAAAAAGTCCTATGATTACAAAGAAATAATATTAACATCTACAGAGCCAGTTTGGAGTGCAATAAGTGAACAACGTGGGTGCCAAAAAGGAGGCGCATGAATATTCCCTAAATTTCAATGAGCATAATTTTCAATGTGCATAATTTCAATGTGCATAATTTTCAATGTGCATAATTTTCTATGTGCATAATTTTCAATATGCATAATTTTCAATATGCATAATTCTCAATGTGCATAATTAAACTAAACTCTATGCATCTATTAGAGATGAACTTAAGATTTTAGTGTTTGCAGTAACCAAATATTTCAGAGCGATTGGGATGGAATTTGGATTGGCTAAATTTGCCGTTTTACCCTTAAGTAAGGGAAGACGTGAAACATCTGAAACACTAAGCAAATCTGTGGATATTCAGCTCATTGGTGTCAACACCATTTATCATCTTGGTCAAGGAGAAACATTCGCATATCTTGGAATTTCTCAAACGGAGACTCAAGTGGTGAGTCTGCTTAAAGATCATCTCCAAATAGAATATCGGGGCCTTCTCAGAAAAATTTAGTCGTCCAAATTATCGGGAAAGAATAAGATACAAGCCACAAATACATTAGCCATTCCTTTGCTTCTCTATACCTTTGAAGCAGTTAAGTGGAATGTGAATGAGCTGAAGATGCTAGATAGAGAAACTCGCAAGATGATGACAATCCATCGAAGTCTTCATCCAAAGTCTTCTGTGTCTCGAAGTTACCATTCACGAGATCGGGGAGGAAGAGATCTACTGAACTTGAAGTGTCTATATCGGAGAATCGTTTTAGCTGCTACATGATCAATTATGAATAGTAGAGATTCTCTTCTACAATTTGTTCACCTTTATGAAAATGCGAATTGTGGGATATTTTTATATCATGCGGCAGAAAAAGCCGCGAATAAACTTCGTTTTCTATTTGACACTAGTAATATGCAACATGGATTAGCATCGTTACTACCGTTGATGCTTAAAGGTCATATCAAGGAAGCAGAACTTGCGCTTTTGGCATCATAATTGTATAATTGTTGCTTAAGTTAAACGTACAAATATTTTAAGCTGAAATTTTAACCGTGGAGTGGTTTTGGATGTGACTAAAACAATTAACATACAAAAAATTACGAAAAATTGGGTTTTCTCTTCATTCCTTCCATAGAAGATTTTAATTTTTGGTTCAAATTACTCAATTCTGATACTAGAATAAGAATTGAGAGAAAAAATTGATGGGGGGGTACCTTTGGGTTAAACCTAATCCAAGAGCACCGTGCGCTGATGAGATTGAGAAGCGGACCAAGTATCAAGAGCTCATGTTTGAATTGAGTCGAATGCATCCAGGTTATAAAGTTCAATTGACTGTCCTTTTCATCGGTTGTTTGGGAGGGATTAAAGCTTCATTTGTAAGCCAATTAAAGAAGATTCCAGGCTGCGTGAGCCAGGCTGATGCGTTGGCGGTTCGCATGCAAAAGGCTGTTTTTCTGACTCTCTCAATCTGGTTCGGCAGCACTGTTCACTATAAAATCTTATTCGGTAGCTCTAAAGAAGCATCCAACAACATTCTTGACCACCGCTAAAGAACATTGGCGGTTATACATGAGAACAGCAGTGCAAGAAGCATGAAGATCGTCTCGAGTAAATGCACCGAGAGAAAAAACAAGTGGTGCGTACAGGAAACTTAAGTAAATACGCGTGAATTAAGCTAATGTCAGCGTTACTTGTGACCCAAGTAGTTTTAACTTGAGCTTACAGTAACAGTTCTATTTCGATAATGTCACTCTAATTAAACAGGTTAAATTGTGCCATGATCAGTATTGCCTAACTACCATAATCGTATTATATTTTATTTATAAGTATGAGGCGAAACAAATTATTTTTCAAGTATTTTGTAAGCTGAAACATTGACGTTTTTAATTCTTCCTTTTGAATGTTATTTTCGTCTGGACTTTATTAAATTGAGTTAATTTAAACATATGCTGTTTTCAATATTGTAGACTATTTTTCAGAGGTTAAACAACTTATTTGATTAGTAATTCACGTTAAACAATTTAAACTGCATACGATTGAATTTACTATACTTTTTTTATTTTGAAATAAAGCACATCTTGTTTGATGTTATAGAAATGATGTACATTATTTTTTAAAAATGTTTACCTATTTATAAATAATTCGATAGTTTCTTTTTATTTTAAGTCGACGTATCGGTTGGGATTCTAACCCTTTTCCAGACTACAAAAAAATATAATATTTATAACATTACATAAAGAGGTTATATATTTTATACTATCGAAATCAAACCAGTACAGGCCATCAAACGAATTATTTATATTAACTGGTTCCTATTAAACTGTATACCAATTTATCAATAAAGTAAATATCAAAAATACAAAAAACACGAACTAATCTATTTAGCTTGTTTCTTTCGAGTAAAATTATGAACATAAAGATTCTACTGCAGACCAAAGTTAAAACTACTTGGGTCTCGGGTAACACTGACTTTAGCTTAGTTCACGCGTATTTACTTGAGTTTCCGGTGAGTACAATTTTTTTATTTTCTCGGTGTGGATCACGCTCTTGCTTACCTTTTACGACAAATGGAGCAGGAGCAGATGGCGTAAAATGTCTAAAGACATGTGAAGAATGCAGAACATGTACTGCTGTTAGAAAAACATGTTACTAAGCCTGTTCACGGGCAATTTTATAATATCGTTAGAGAAAAGGGATTATCTGTAGGTTTGTTGTTTGAAATCCTAAAATCAGCTAGATTAAAATCGGAGACATAGGGATTTTTGTTTGCTTGTCAGGATGAAGTGATTAATAGTTTGGTGTACCGCAGTTGTGTGATGCATATACCTGTTGACGTTTCCAACTGTCGTGCATGCAAACAATACCCGGAGACACTTAGTCATATTCTAAGTGTCTGTCCGATTTATGCATGTTACAGGTATATAGAAAGACACAATGCTGAACTAAAGGTTTTGTATTACCACATTCGTCATTATTACGGTATAGATAAGGAGCCCATTCTACCGTGTACCCAAATGGAGCAACAGTCCGTTGTAGAAAATACCCAGTGCAAGATATACTGGAATGTTTCTTTCCCCACCACCCATCATATCAGTGCCACCAAGCCTGATATGGTCCTCCAGGATCATAAAAGTAAGATCATTTACCTGGTTGAGTTTTCGGCGCGTGCCGAGAGAAACATCACTAAAAAGAAGGATGAGAAACGGATCAAATATCAAGAGTTCTTGTTCGAATTGAGTAAAATGCATCCAGGATATAGAGTCCACTTAATTGTTTCAATTTTGTCTGCTTAGGAGGGATGAAGGCTTCATTTATGAGCCAACTGAAGAAGATCCTAACCTTCGAACGTCAAGCCAATTTGTTAGCATGTAGAATGCAGAAAGCAGTCCTTTTGAACTCTCTTTTTTTTGTCCGACAGCACTGTTCTTTGTAATTAATAAAAAAATAAACATCTTGAAAGGTAGCTCTGAAAAAGCATCCCACAGATTTATGTCGGCCGCATACGAACATCGCATCGGTGGCATCGGTTTTTTTTACTTAAAACAATAATAATATCAATAATAATTGATGTGTTTTTAACATTTGAAAAAAAGTCATATTTTAAGTCAAACATCATAACTTCGTTAAAAATCATCGTAGAACAATTTCTAATAAAGCGTTTTAAAAGTCATAAATCAAGCTTTCTATTGGCTCTAGGCATGTATTAAAGTTAAGTCGGGTTTAGATTCTAATTAACAAAAAGTGTCATTTTATTGATTTTGACGTTAGGGTCAAACTCAGACGTGCTAGGCCCATTCTGATGATGGATTCGTGTTCAGCGCGTCAAAATACATAGGGAATGACTAGTCTAGTCCGCCGCGCACGAACTTTTATTTTTTGTGGGGCTGTGTAATAGATTAATTTTTTAAATAGTATGCAAAAATACAAGCTATTCTTTTATTATTGTTACCTGATACTATTGTTGTTCAAAATTGAGAAAAAGTTCCAACTCCCTAGCCTAATTTTACAAATAATTGTAAATAACCAATAATTATTTATTTAAACAAATTAGCAATTACATGAAATAATTGTTAAAAGGCTGCATTTATGCTATTAATTGAAAATTGTGCAAAACATTGTCAAAAAAAATAGTGAGTGCCTAACATTTTTAACGCTTTTGTCTATTTTTACATTCTCTTTGCATACTCGGGAGGGGGGGGGGGAAGAGGAGAGAATAACATTTCCAACTCTTTTTTCCATATATTTTTGGACTATTTTAATTTATCTTTTTTTATGTAGAAGCCATGCAGAAGTTAATTTCTTAAAGGTGACGTCACATTTTATTTACCCTCCTCCCCCCCTAACGTCACAAATCATCACAAATCTTTAATCCATCCCTTACAAAAAATTTGGAAAGGGGACGAGCTGTTGTAGGTGGGTCCTAATCACGCCCTTTAAGGGGAAGTTAAGGCCCAAGGTCTTGCAAAAACTTTATTTTTTTATGATCCTGATACTTTCTCCGGATTTAACTCCCTATTTTTATTTTACAAACAATAATATGTTACACTTATAAACTTATAACTTATACTTTGCTTCTAAAACACAAATACAGTGAAACCTCCCTATAGCGGACATCGACGGTGCAAGAGGAAATTGTCCGTTAACGGAGGTGTCCGCTATTAGGAGGTTTCACTATATATGTACATATTTATATAATATTTTGTCTGATTTCATTTTTTTTTATTATTAAAACACAGAAGCTAGACAATCACGATCTTTTATATATATATAAATAAATATTTGATTGCATTTTTTATAATACAGTGGAACCTCGATTAACGGATCGAATCGAAAGTTTGGATAATACAAATTAAAAGTATTTTTATATAACTGTAAAGAAACACGATTGAAGAGATAAACTTTACATTTCTTAAATTTAATATGTTTAGTTTAAATGCATATTCAATAAATTAATATATTTATAAAACATAGTATTTAGAATTTTGCAGGGACTGATACGAAAACCGAAACAAAATATATTTTATTTTTGTTTCGTTTCGGTTTTGAAAAACTGAAACAAAATATCAATTTAATTTTGTGTTGAACCTGAAACGAAAGTCCTCTCAGAATTAAGTTTCGGTTCATGCCCGAAACGAAAAGGCTTCGAATTTTGTTTTCGTTTCATGCACAAAACGAAACTCCGCACCGAATTCCGTTTTCGTCTCTCATAAAAAAGACTCTAAATTTCACAAAAACAATTTTAAACACAATTCTTTTCTTGCAGGAGTCGAAAACGAAATTCAGAGTCTTTTCGTTTCGAGTATGAGACTGAAACGAAATTCGGAGTTGATTTTCGTTTCGGGCATGAGACGAAAACGTAATTCAGAGCCTTTTCGTTTCAGGCTGAATACAAAACAATATTGATTGTACATTTTTGTTTCGTCACAACAATTCAAAACAGAAACAGAATTCGGTTTTCCTGTCAGTCCCTGGAATTTTGAAAAAAAATTTTGACAGTGGGACGTATGGCGACATTGAAACTGTGTTACGAAAATATGAATGATGAATTAAATATAAAAAATCAATTTTTAAATTCCGGAAAGTAGAAAATTTGGGATAAAAGAAGATTGGATAAAATGATATATTATTTTATATAAAAATAGGTCCGCTAATAAAAGGTTTTCATCTCATATAAAACAATGTAATTTTGCCAAGACTTTTCAATTTCGTCCGTTAAAGGAGGTGTCCGCTATTGGGAGGTGTCCGCTAAGAGAGGTTTCACTGTATTTTCAATAATTTAATATGTCAAAAAACAACAATAATAATCAAACAATAATATTAGGTAACAATAATAAAAGAAAAGCTTGTATTTATGCACACTATTTAAAAATTAATTTATTAATATTGTTCCATTATGGTCTAACGTGAGTTTATTTTCTCAATTCACGAAAACACTTCCGTACACGGTCATACGCACTCCGAGGACGAAATAATTTAAATAAGTTTAATTATTAACCATTTTCGAAAAACTTTGTTTATATTTCGTCACGAATCATTCGTCTGCTGTGGAACTCGAGTTAACGCCGCCTCTGCTGGAAGATAACACAGGACAGAATGATATCGTCGTCTCATTCTCTCTCGACTCCGACTTCTCTCCTACCGCCTGAAGATGTCACCACGATGTCCGTTTGCGATCAATACTTGGATCTTTAGTAACCGCATATGCCCCGTCGCGCCTATAATTTACCCCGACGAATCTCAATAATTTAGTCTAGCTAGACCGAAATTCTGTGAACTTATGTTGGCCAATAAGTTACAGAACAATTTACAAAAACGTCCCGTCTAGATTTTAAGTCACTTTTGAATTTGCGGACAAAATATCTAGTGGATAGAAAAATCTCTGGATTTTAAATTTACCGCACAAAGGACCCAACCTCACCTACCCAGTAAAAAATGCCGAAATCAGGCACGATGTTATTTTGGGAATTTTGCTAAAATTTCACAAATTAATCAGTAATTTGGCACATTAATAACAGAAAACTCGACGCAAGACAAAAGACTCGATTAACCCCGTATCGGTCAATAAAATGCTTCAGGAGAGTTCAGGCCAGAAGCAACATCATCAATGTTACAATTAATGACTCACTCTGTAAATTCATAGTCGAAGTGACGGAAGTACGGAAGCGCCTATGTGCCACGCCAAGGCGCGTACTTATGTGTTCTCTTTTGTTGAAAAACGAACCAACGAACGCGAGAGCACGTTCATGTGTTCCCTTTCGTAAATCGAGTCCAGGATTGGATAATTACAGTCGGATTTGCCAAAATTCATTTAAGAAGAAGAAAGAAAGAGAATAATTTAATGACGAGAGAAAAATTGAGGATTTAAAGGTAATTGATTACTTTATTTTTCGTTCCTTTAATTAATTTAGACATTTTCATATGTACTTTTATAAAAACAAACTTTCTTGACGGACATAACCAAAAATTATTATCAAAAACATTTTATTAAAGTATTTCATTAAAGTGTATTTCGATATAAATTTTACGTGTTGTATTTATATTTATTAAAAAATTGTTATTTTTAAATTATATTCAATTATTAATTCAATTCTATACAACATTTTTCCAACTTGAGTGTACCTATAATTTTAAAAGATCATAAATTTCTTTATTTAACATTTCTATAGGATTGTTGGTTTATATATGTAAAATATAAATATTTTGTCTTTAAAAATTAGTATCTAGACGTTATAATTGATAAGTTTCTTTTAATTTGTAGATGGAAGCGAAGTCCTCTTGGTACAACGATGTCGTATAGGTAAATCTCAGACGTAAATAGATGTGATTTTCATCACTTTCTAATAAGAATGATTCTCCATTAATGGCATAATGGAGTTTACTTCCTTTGGGATAATAATCATTAATAAAAGACTTTTTAAGAACGTTATTTTCGACAATAACGTTCTGCACCTCGTCCTTTAATTTTATTTTAATTTGTCTGCTAGACTTCGCTTCTATCTACAAATTAAAATAAACTTATCAATTATAACGTCTAGATACTAATTTTTAAAGACAAAATATTTATATTTTACATATATAAACCAACAATCCTATAGAAATGTTAAATAAAGAAATTTATGTTCTTTTAAAATTATAGGTAATAATAATAATATAAGCTTGCAAAGTTCATTCGTTTCATTATTTTTTTTTTTTGCAAATAAGAATTTCATTACCACAAATAGAAATGAAAATTTCACCTCATTGAACACAATATTGAATAACAAAATGAAGAAAAATTTTAAATAATATAACTATTTTACAAGTAGTGTACCACAAGTCAATTTATTATATACTTATTATTAGTTAGAAATACTTCAATATTTTTATTTATATACAAAACTTTTATAACAAATAATTTTTGGTTATGTCTATGTAACACAATTATTTATTAAGAAATAAGGTTCTTAATTATTAAATATTTAAAATAATAATATTAAATATGCTAATTTTATCAAAATAATTAACTTTTGTTGTCCTTTTTTATAAATTATATAAACATATTCTTTTTCAAAGGTACACTCAAGTTGGAAAAATGTTGTATAGAATTGAATTTATAATTGAATATGATTTAAAAATAACAATTTTTTAATAAATATATATACAACACGGAAATTTATATCGAAATACACTTTAATGAAATACTTTAATAAAATGTTTTTGAAAATAATTTTTGGTTATGTCCGTCAAGAAAGTTTATTTTTAAAAAATACATATGAAAATGACTAAATTAATTAAAGGAACGAAAAATAAAGTAATCAATTACCTTTAAATCCTCAATTTTTCTCTCGTCATTAAATTATTCTCTTTCTTTCTTCTTCTTCTTAAATGAATTTTGGCAAATCCGACTGTAATTATCCAACCCTGGACTCAATTTACGAAAGGGAACACATGAACGTGCTCTCGCGTTCGTTGGTTCGTTTTTCAACAAAACAGAACACATAAGTACGCGCCTTGACGTGGCACATAGGCGCTTCCGTACGGAAGTGTTTGCGACTTGATAGTAAATTATTAGAAATCGCATTGATTATGGACACTTTGATAAATTGATTATTATAAAACTAGATCTGGCAAAAGGCCATTATAAAATTCTGACGACGTATATTAGATTTTTGAGTATGTAAGTAGCCTCTTTTTCTCTCTTTCAAGCTTGAAATCCTGACCATGTTCTCACCACGCGGTTTGACGCGTTACTTTTCTTTCAGTTGAATATTAGTCTTTAAAGTTAAATAAGATGGACGTGCTTGGTGAGAACCAGACTCTCGGAGTAACTTATTTATCATATAGAATCTTGTTTATTTTCGAATAATGTTTAATTTCCTGTTATTGAAAAGTCTCATTCTATTCTGTCGCACCATTTTGGTCTCCTTTTTTTTGTAATTAAAATTTAAGAGTTAGTGAAAATTTAATAAAGTTAGAATTTCCACTAGAGAGAAATTTTGTTTATCGACCTCGTGAGTGCTTTTGGCGATAGTTTTGGAGTCATGAGTCGAAGTTCGCGTTCTCGACTTATTAAGAATTTTCTTTTGTTTTGCTACGTGAAATTAAATTTAATAAACTCTGTATTCGGTCACCCTTCCTGTCGAGTCGAATTCTTGAGTTAAATTAAGTACAACCTTTTCCCCTTTATGGTGTATAAATCTAATTAATATTTCTTGAGTTAAAATTTAAGTGTGAGAATTTGGAGGTTAAGTTCTCTATATTCTCTTTTTATTATTTTGACGATTATTTATCAATATTTTCTTGACTTTTCTCTTTATACAATATAATTTATCCCAGTTAAAAATTGTTTTAATTAGCCTCGTTGAACTTGTTGAAAAATTTCAAGATGTCGCCAAGGATTCGACTTGATCCGGGCAAAATGGCGAATGTCGATAGCGTGGATAACCTTAAATCGTATAAATTAATCTTGTCTCCCTTATTTTAAATTATTAGGAATAAATCCTATTTGTTAAATTTAACCTTATTTCTTCGTTTGTTATTATTTCCTCGAAACATTAACGTAAATGCAACTTATCTTTCTTTTGTTTTTCGAATTTATTTGCGAAAATACTTGTAATTTAAGATTATTTAGAATTATTTTGACTTGAAATATTAGAATTCTGTTCTAAGTTCAGACATTAATAATTTAAACTCTAATTGAGGGGCCAAATGTATCAACTGCCTCTGCGCTCGAGATGTCTGGCCAAACGTTGAGAAAATCAGTGAACTGACAATTGTTGCTCACTGCTAGCTGACTACTATGCGTCCGAGGTTTCAAGCGTAGAGGCAGTTGATACATCCGGCCCACAGTAGGACGAAACGCTTATTTTTCGTTCAAAAAAGTCTAGAGCCCACAAATCTTTACCGATTTTAGAATTTTTTTTTTAAATTAAAGAGTACAAAATTTTTAAGAGGATCTTGTCCGTGATTTTTGTTAAACAAATTTTTTTATTGTTTATATTCTTCTGCAATTGACTAATTGTTATTAATTGTTACTAATTGTTATTCAACAATAAAAAAAAATTTTTCAACAAAAATCACGGACAAGGTCCTCTTAAGAATTTTATACTCTTTAATTTAAAAAAAAATTCTAAA
Organism: Ganaspis brasiliensis; assembly: GCA_037103525.1. Lineage (NCBI taxonomy): Eukaryota > Metazoa > Arthropoda > Insecta > Hymenoptera > Figitidae > Ganaspis > Ganaspis brasiliensis. Next base: position 114,324 of record JAZKLR010000223.1, on the reverse strand, counting down.
ATCGGTCAAGATTTGTGGGCTCTAAACTTTTTTGAACGAAAAATTAGCGTTTCGTCCCACTGTGCAGCCCCACAATTGTTAAACTCCTTTTTTTTATATTTGTTTCTGGTACATCTCATTATAATAAATTCTGTAAATTTTGTAATAAATTGTTATTTTCTTTATTTGCGAACTCCATCCTCTCCGAAATTTGTCTCCTCTTTTTTGTAATTCTTTCAGTTAGCTAGCATGGACACATCTCTGTAGATTTTTTCTCTCTCAGTTTAAGTTTCCTTTTTGTTAAGATAAAAAGTTTTATTTTTAATCAAAATTATAGTTTGAGTCGATTATATCGATATTATGTGTTTAATGAGAATAGATTTTGGATATAGATTGGACTAGAATGTTCAAGGGTTATGATTTTCTTTTTGAAATTTGGTTTATTTTGGTTTCTTCGTTTAATTTATTTTTGGACACGTCAACTGTAAGTTGGCCCTGAAGGTCGTTGATGTAAAGTGTCAAAAATATAAGTCTCAAATAAGGTTATGGATTTTTAACTTATTAACTGTAAAATTAAATTGCAATCGAGCTAAGCGTTTTTGGATTAAATTGGCGCTAAGTTGATCGTAATAGTAAACTGTCCCAAGAAAGGAATGGAGATCATAGGAATTTTAGTAATTATAATTTTTTTTTTGTAATCTTAAATTAATTTATTTATTCAAAAAGAGAAAATTCCAAAAAATATCAAGAGGAAATACTTTTAGCAACCTTTTTTTTAATTTTCTTTTCAGGTTAAATATAAAATTTGGTTTATTATTTTAAATTATTCTGTCTTTTCCTGCTTCAGTAAATTTAATTAAAGTTTGATAATTTTCACTTTTGGTTTTGAAATTAATTTGGTAAAATCAACTCTTGTTTACAATGACTATTGTTTATCCAAAATTAATATTTAATATTCGCTAATTATTTATATGTTTGTTTTTTCATAATTTTAAGTTTATGATAATTAATATAATTTAAGTTTAAGAATTTTAAAGAAAAGAAGAAAATATTATTATAGTCAATGGAGCGATATATTTAATTAATGAAATTAATAAATTTTGTTTTTACTGATCAAATTCGTTTTTGTTAATTAATTGTAATTATGCTTATTTGTTATAAATTTTCAATATGATTAGTATTGTTAATACTAATCGATTTTTATATTGCAAAATTGATTAATTTTATTATTTAAATAATTATCTAATTATAGATCTTGATATTTTAAATTGGTTTACAAAATAACAGAAGAATAATTTTTATTTAAGTTCTAGTCCTAGTTATTAAACTTATTTATTAATTTAAATGATTGGTGTTGATTCAATTTTCTTTAACTTGATTTTAATCTTTGTCAAGCGTTGCACTGAGAAAATTAATCTATTGAATAATTATAGTAGCTATTTAATTCTCTAAGTGTGACAAGTGTTGCTTAAATTACTAAACATAAAAATAAGTAGAAATATCATCTTTATTTATAATATTTCAAAGAAAGGGAAGTTTAATATTGTCAATATCAATGGAATTTATTATTATAATTATGAAAATATTTTTAGACATTTAAAAATTTGTTATAGAGTGTAACACGTTGTTCGACAGGACAATTGAAGTTATTTCTACCGGTTAACTTAAGTGCTTAGTTTTAGGCTCATTCGTGTAAATAGGCGTTCTAGACGAGAGTTTTGGAGAGGAGTAATCTCTCCGCGCATGTTTGAGTCAATAAATTCAGTATTTAAAACAAATACCATTTAATTTCCGCGAATAATAATTATTTAAAGCAAATAAATATTTATTTGATAATAGTCAAGTAATCGATTATTTGAAACAAATAAATTTTTTTTCAGTGTAGGTTTTTCTAGTATCATCATGGACTATCAAAACATAAATGAATGAAAAAATCCCTAGACTCTACAGAAATTAGGAGGCCACTTCAGGAATTCTGACCCAAAAGTGACACTATCCAAATTTTACTTAGTAATTGACTTCTATCTTTGCACATATTGTAGAAAATCGCACGAAAAAAGTGAGTTAGCTGCCTATCTACTACTACTACTTCGCCTATCTACTATTTTATAATTCCTTTCTATCCCCTTTCTATTCTCTTCTTTAAAAACGTAATCTCCTTATATCTCTTCGCTTATCTACTTTTTTAAATACCCAATTACTTTAGTAATTTTATATGGAATTCAGTATATATTTATATACTAAAATTAATCTGATATTTAACGCGTATAATACTGAAAAATCGTCAGCTACGAAGAAGCGATCCCTAGCCACACAAGAATTGATAGTTATTAACCTAAGGACCCTATCAACTGAGCAAACAAACGATATACTGACAGATCGCTCCTCTTACTTGACTACTTATCTTTGTTGTAGAAAGAGATACAGAAAAGGTATAACTTTTAATCACGATACTAACCTTCTTATCTCTTTCTATCGACCCCAATCTTTTTCAATCTCTACCTTAATCATAATGATTAGATTTCGCCATTGATAACCTTTTCCCTATAACTTTCAATCTATAATCTCTACTTTCCTTTCCATTTCTATTGCTTCAATCTGTTTCAATTTCCACCTTAATCACCATGACCAGCTTATCGCCATGAATCATCTTTTCCATATAACTTTCATTCCCTAATCTATATCATCTTATCCCTTTCTGTTGCCTTTAATCTCTTCAAATCTCCATCTTAATCATCATGATCAGCTATCGCTAATAATTACTTTTTCCCTATAACTTTCAATCTCTAATCCATACCTTTCTATCCGGCCATATCCCTACCTTGATGGACATAACAAGTTATCGGTTTTAATCACTTGTTTCAACAACTTTTAATTAATGACTAATACTTTCATATCATTTCCAAACCCTACCAGAATGAAAATGATGAGTTTTCCTTTTTAAACTCTTTTTATCTATAATTTTCAACAACCTATATCATATCCACATATTTTTTGCTATTCCCACCCTAACCAGCAATACCGGTTATCGCTTTTAATCACCTTTTTTCTATAACTTTTAATCTTTCACCTATCTCTTTCTATTCCTTTCTATCCCCTTCTGAAAGAACATGATCACTTAACAGATTACTGAGAGTAATAAAAGACAAGTGATTAAAAGCGATAACTGATCATGTTAATGCAGGTGGGATAAGAAGTGATAGAAAGATACATACTATCGCCTAACACTTTTAGCCACCTTTCTTCTATAATTTTCTGTAACTGATTTATACCTTTCTATCGCTTCTTATCCCACCTGCATTAACATGGCAATATGTACACTTATTATTTGTTTAAAACAAAATGTAGACAATGCGAACCTATTTTCAGTGACTGTTTTACGTAGAATCGAATGGGGCGGTCGCCCCCCCCCCCCGAGATTTTGAAAACGTATAGTAAATTTTTTTATGAGCCTTATTTTGTGTCCTTTTGAGTACAGCCGGCACCCCCCGCCCCGACTCTTTCTGTCACTATCATACTAAGATAATTTAAAATATTGAAATATGGTTTTGAAGTTCATGAGGAAATTGTGTGAATCTCGTTTTTCACAGATTAAGGGATGTTTCCCAAACTATGAGAAATCTTTCAATAATATTTTAGAGGATAAAAAAGGACATTAATCTACAACGTTCTGTTCTTTAGACTTAATTTCGAAAAACAAAATTTTTTAAAATTGTTTTCCAAAAATTTAATTTAGATATTTATTTATTTGTCTATAAGCGGGCTTACAAATAAATAGCCCCTTTGTACAGAGTACTGAGTAACAGAGAATATATAAAAAAATAAAATAAAAATTTAACAATCTTAATTAATAAATGTTCAGTTTTTAAAGTACTGATTAATAGCTTAATTAAATAACATAAGTAAATAATCAATTTGCCGCATTTGACACATCAGTTTTTAAATAAAATAATTTTTAGCTTACAAATAAAAGTGGAGATTCTGTCATCAGAATCTAAGTTTAAAAAAATCTAAGTTTGAACGCAAGTCATTCGCCTCTCTAGTCAAAGTTAACAAAACTTGTTGAATGTCCGAAAAACCAGTATTGAACTTAGTACATTTTAAATCGCTTCTCGATGCAATCAAAACATACCCCCCTCGAAGGTATATTCCCCCTCAATATATTGATATTGATTTCAAAATGCAATATTTTTCTAATCAATATTTTTTCAGAAAATGCTTTGCGTTGTTTCCTCTGCATCACTTTCAAAATTTGCTGGAACTTGAATTTTCATTAAAATTTTAATGTTTTTCAGGTCATAAAAACATCATTTTCATATTTAAGTGTTTTGACTTCAACGCAGAAATAAAAAATTATTAGAGAGTGTATTGTATGTATAAAAATGGTTTAGTATAATACCTACACGTTTAATTCTACACACAGATATTGCACAGACCTGATCAACAGATACACTAAGCAATTGTATATTAAAATTGTACAAATAAATTAACATGGTAATATTAATTGAGCAAATCTTCTAAAAGTTTAATCCTAAACAGTATTGTCGAAAAAAGAAATTTTTTCTCTAAACATTTTCAAAAACGGTCACTACGATTACTCGAAAATCATTTGACCAATTCCTTTTAGATTGTTCTGGTTTGCACACTCGGCAAGGTATGCTTTAACATTTTTCTATGAAACTTGTATAGAAAAATGTTAAAGCATATCTTGCCAGGACTGTTCAATTTATAAAACAACACACTGAGAAAATAAGCTGCTAGTCAAGTAGTATAAATCTCTAGGTTACGGGACTCGGAACAAAACAAACAAGATACCTGCGATCATAATCGAACTTCAAGATTAACAGTAGCCTTTTTCAAGAATTATTCGGCTGAAATCTACAAAGTGCTTGCAGGTGCTATATGAATAACCTCTCTCTCGGCTTCAGTAATAAAAAATTGGTTATATTAAGTCATCTTTTTTCTCATTAAAACTTCTCATGTGTTACTTATATTTAAAATCATTTTAATAAAATCATTTAAATTTTTTCCAAAGTTCCGAGTAATTTTGATTGAAAATTTTATAAATTTAAAGTGTTACTCTAGGTCTCTTCCTTAGTTGTTAGAATCACGTAGGAGTAATAAGGAGACCGAACTGTAGTATTTAGCCCTGTAGAAAATGTGCCAAAATTCTGTCTTGGTTCAAGTGTTCTGATATGAGTAAACCGTGCGCGGCGCACTATTGCTATCTTCATTGCTCCCAAAAGCAGAATGAGAGAGAAAATTATTATGGCGGGAATCAAAACGTCAATTGATATTTGAGGTTATGTTTATTAATGTAAACAAGTATGGATACATCGATATATCGGTAGTACGTGCGTACTGCGCATGCGTACTTATATCAAAGTTAATTCCGACACGTAAACCAAGACGGAATTCTGGCACGTTCAAATCCGAGAGTGCAGTCTCCTTATTATTCCATCGTGGTTGGGACTATAATTCTATCAGCATAAAACGGATACATTAAAAACTTATTATAAATGGTTATTTTAATATTGAAAAATACATTAGATGTTGAAAAAAATATGTGCTCATCTTTAAAAGTAAACTGTAACAATTTAAAAATTGTTACTCAAAATTATCAGTAATATAATATTTTAAAAAATTCAACATTTGCACTTTCAGCAATCACTTAATTGTTATTATTTTTCATCCATATATTACTTATGTATAAAAAAATAAAATAAGTCTTTATACAGGTATGTGTCATCAAAAATAAAGAACATATATAACAAATTTTGTCTAAATACGTTAGCACGTGAATCACTGTAAAGGTAGTTATTTTTTAATATCACACTAACAGAATAAAAATCATCATAGGTAGATGATGTATGACTCTTAATATAATCATTGGAAAATGCTACATATTTATTCCAATAATATTACCATAAAATATTTTAAAAAAATTGTAGTTAAAAAAGTATTCAAAATTTTTATTAACAAAAGGTAGCAGTGTTTTATTTGTTATGCGTTTGACAAGTTTTGTTTGCGACAAATTTAAAATAAAGATCCATAAAGAGGTTGTAAAATTTAAAATACGCAATGGGTAAGTAAAATAATTTAATATGTTATGATTTTGTAAATCATACGTATAAAGTAGTTTATAATAGAAATATGCGTTTTCTCAGTTTTCTTACACGATATTTTTAACCTATTAATTACTTTTACTTTGCATTCAAATAAAGTAATTAAATTACACAATATCTTTAACCTATTATTAACTATTATTAATTTATTATTTTTACTATACTTACAAATAATTGTTTATTTGTTATAATGAATTTTTAATTTAAAAAAATAGACGAAACAGAAAAAATAGAAAGCAAAGACAAATTATTGTTAAAAAGAGATAACCAAAGAACGAAGCGTGTAGAAGCTAATGCCAAACAAGCGAAAGAATTACTTCGCAAACAGAAATGCAATGTTGAAAAGCAAAACATGATTTGCATTTAAATATGTAAATTTATTATCTTGTGATTATTTTGGTTAGAAAATGATAAAATTAAAAAAATTCATTATTAATTAATTTATATATATATAATTTATTTACTCATCCCTTACGGGTTCGAGGGTCTCCGCTCCCTTTACATTCAAATACAAATTAAGTACAACAACGCTTACATTTATCCTTCCTTAAAATTAACTTTAAATACATAATCAACTTAACCTAATCGTCGCTCTTATAATATTTTACTTAACTAACTGCCAAGTGCCTGGGCTTCCGTTTCCTGTTCCTTTTACCCTTTCAGGGTTTATCTACCTCATCGCCCACCCTTTTATAAAACTCTATTTTTACTCTTTCCTTTATCAGTCATATCACACATTCTAATCCTAACCATTCACTCATTTCTCACCATATATTTTTCATCCGATCCTACAAACATCTCCATTCATCCACTAACACACTTTCTTCCTTTTTCTTGCTCTTTTTACCTTCTCCCTTCCTCTCCTAACCTATTTCCAATCAAACTTTGATAACCCCTTCTGTATCCTCTTTCACCATCCATTCCACTCCATCCACCCAAATACTTTCTCTATCCACTTTCATTAACCTTCCGTTTCTTCTTTCCACCCACGCTTTTTGTTCCAGCAGCCATTTTATTCTTCTCTCTCTCCATGTTCTATCAATATCTATTCTCTCTACACTTCCTTTCACCCTACATTTTAATCTCATTACTTCCATCCTAGCATTCTCATCTTCTAATTCCACAATCCACAATTTTGGTTTTTCCACATCCTCTCCTCTTACTTCCTTAACGTTCTTGATCCTAACTTTAGCTCCAATTCTTGACAAAAGTTTTTCTACCTCCTCTTTGCCTTTTCTCCACTCTACTTTCATACCTTTAATAACAATATTTCTTTTTCTTTTCTCCTTCTCCATAACTTCTACTCTCATCGATAATTCCCCCATTTTGATTCTTAGATCGTCCTCTGCTTTTTTTCTACTCCCCACCCTTTTTTCTACTCCTTCATTTAATGTTACCTTTCTCCCTTTCTACGAACTCTCTCTTCCTACTCTCCTCACTCTCTATTATATCTTTCTCTAACACCTCCATTCTCTTCCACATATTTTCTGTCTCCCTATCCTAACTTGCCTCCCACTGTTCAACCCTCTCTAAAATTGCTTTCATTGCCTTTCGTAATCCCTCAATTTGCTCAAACCTTTTTTTCTCCAGTTTCCTAATTTCCTCCATTTCATCCCATGCTTCATCAAACTGCTCATCATTTTCCTTCATTGTTCTTTTGATTAGACTTAGTAAAACTTGACAATCCTTGCATTCAAAATTTTTCCTGTCCAGTCCCTTTTCAAATTTTTGCGCCTTAGACTCATTCCCGCCTTTACCACTTGCGTCATTGCTTTCCTCTTTATTCGACATTGTCAAGTTCTACTTTATCTTACCAGAAGCACTACTTTTATCTTTGTCACTCTCTCGCTCTCTCACTCTCACTCAACACGCTTTTATCCTAACCTCACAATTTTGCCTCCTTTCTCAAATCTTTTTACCATTCATTTCTCACCCTCTGCCACATACACTCCTTCCATTCACCTCACAGCCCTTCACTCTATACTCACCAATCACTACACTACCCACCCTATACTTAATATTAACAGATTTTCAAAAAACTATCTCCCCTTCACAAAACCCGTCAACTACTCATCGGTACCGGAAACGGAAGCCTAATAAATTTATATATTTTAGCAATCAAACACTGGACAATTCTCAAACTGACGATTTTCTTCATCCTTAATTTTGCACTCCTTCATATTCACTTTGTGAAAGAAAAAGTTCGGACGTTGTAATTGATGATTTAAATAGAAAAAAGCAAAAGATTTATTTAAAACGACGAAAACAGTAAGAAATAAATTATTTTTAATTGATAAAAATGTTCCAAATTACTCTAGTAAATTATCTGTGAAAACGAATTATCAAAAAGTTGCTACAAATTCTCTTGCTTTAATTGACAACAGCAAGTCAGCACTAAAAGATTAAATATATTAAAATAATGAAAATGATAACGAATTGAATAAAGAAAATAGTACTAGTATTATAAAACGTTTTAAAAAATCTTGTTAAATTTACGCGAGCTAAAGAGGAGTGCGTACACAGAAAAAAAATTGACTGAATCTATAAAAAGGAAACATACCGTTACTAGCAAATGGAAAATGAGATAATACAGACTGTTTAATAAAGAAAATGCTAAGTTTTTTAAAAAAAAGTAAAGAAAACTGAACGTAAAGGACTTAATAAAGTTAGAAAAAGTTTATTGTATGCTGAGGCTCTTGATGAACAATTAAAAGAGAGAAAAGACAGTTTATTAAATGAAAAATCGCAGTCAGTTTGTTGTGAGCAATACCGGGAGAGAGGAAAAGGTCGACATTTTGTTCACTGAATTAAAGAGAAATAAAATGATAAAAAACCTTGAATTGTGAGAAAATCCTTTTATTGCAGAGAATCCGTGGTCGGTTGATAAAATGATATAAACACGTTAAAAACACATACACGCGTGAACTCAGTCCTTTTCTTTGGTTTTAATCGAAGAGAGTTCAGATGATTTGTCGACAAATTACTATCGTAATTTCTCGTGAGTCAGCACCACACAATACACAAATGCACCCTTGAGAACAATCGTTGATACAATTTAGAGACAACCTTTTGAGTTAAACATTAAGAAAAGCTTTGAGAAAGACACAGAAATCTTGTCGAGAGACTTAAGAAAATGCGTTCACACAAATGAGAAATGCCATTACATAGTTTGAGTATAACCTTATTGATAAATAACACCTTGAAAACAACCGTCAGAAATACCGAAAACGCTAAGGTTTTGCCACCACGCGCTCGCTAAACACGCCACTTCATTTTTCCCGTGATATTTAAATTGGCAACTGGTCTCGAGACATAAATTCGAGCCAGGCCTAATTCTGTGAGATCAAACACTGAAGTCTAAACACACTCCCCCTCCCCCATCGGCAACGGAGTTGACAATTATTATGAGGTCGATACCAATGGTTAATCGTTCCTGAAGATGGGAAGCACTGCCAGCTTTGTGATTGGCAGCTTGAGTATAGAGATAGCCGTACTGATGGTGACCACCCTGGTGACTCCATCTGCTCCGGGATGTAGTTCTATTATCCTCGTCAAGGGCCATTTTGTGGGTGGAAAGCGCTCATCAGTGAGAAAAACCAGAAGTTAATCTTGATTTGGTTAGACAGATGATACCATTTTGAGATAGAGAAGGTTCCGGTATTGAGTTAAGAGGTTTGCCTATGAGAAAATGCCCTGGTGTGACAGCTGACGAGTCGTCAGGGTCTTCCGACTAAAGTTGTAACGGCCGTAAATTGAAAGCTGCTTCAATCTGAGCTAGAAGAGTCGTAAATTCTTTGTAGGTCAGCATTGTTTCACCAACCGTCCTTTTGAGATAAATTCTATGAATTCCATGAAGTGCCGTCATTAACCAGGAGTTGAGATAATGTTCAATGATGCTGGAGAGCTTTGTCCGCTCCAAAAAAATTCGTTCCACAGTCACTCTAGAGAAAATGGTAAATGCCTTTCCGTGTGACAAATCGCCGGTAGGCTGTGAGAAATTCTTCCGAAGAGATGTCCGTAACTGCTTCCAAATGAATTGCAGAAGTCGAGAAGCAGACAAAAAATACAGAGCCATCCATTCTTGCTCTTTGCCCATCGCCCCTTCCAAGTCTTGAGAGAGATGGGTCTGGCTTAATCGACTCCGGTGTTGATGGAGTAAGCCTTGTAGTGGGCAGCTGACCCATCAGTTGTTGATGCGCATCTCTAATAATGCGACGAGTGACAGCTGAATCCTTAGGTACAATAGCAGGATGTTTGCTCTCATGATCCAGATCAGAGAATTTAAGTCGGCCTCTGAATTTGAGTATTCCTTGATGATCGATAAACGCCGTGAGTCTGGAAAATAGGTGAGAGTTGGAAAATGATATATCTCTCTCGGGGTCCTTGAGTTCACTCGGAAAATATGCTTCTTGAGTAACTTGAATCCAAAAATTCCTTGAGTGCTCTAAATCCTTAGGATTGAGAGAATTGGTGAGAAAAGCTTGAGAGTCTCCCTTGAGCAAGTATAAAAATCTAAAACAAATTGAGGTTATCCTTAATAATTTAGTAAGAGAGGAGTACCTTTCAATAAGATCCTATGGTTGATAAAATGTAGAGACAGTGAAAACACATTCGGGTCTTTCTTCCACTTGAGCTGAAGAATCTGTCAGTAAAATTGAAGTTGGACACTTTTCCGTTGATTCCTTCAACAAAGATGGCCCCTGCCACCATAGTTGATGCTGAGAGAGTTGGTGAGTAGTCAGGAGCCTTGATGCGCAGTCAGCAGGATTATCCTTTCCCTTGATGAATTTCCAATGACCTTGAGGGACTAGGTCATGGATAGAGAAAACCCTGTTCCGCACTGAAGCCACTGAAGAGTCAGTCCATAGAGTAATTGGAACGTGACATAGTTCCAGAGTCCTTTAGACATAGTCTATGAGATTGGCTACGAGATGAGCAGCCGAGGAGGGGAGAGAGGAGGGGAGTATTGATAAATGTGGAATGTGAGGAGTGAATGGATTTAAGTGTGAGAAAAACTACTCCTCGAGTATTACCTAAATGAATTGCTCCAATCCCTGTAATTGATATAGTGGAGCATAGCCTTTGAAAATTGAGTTGGAGCACCATGCTCTTAGAAATAAATAAGAGCTCAGATCATGAATCAATAAGCATGCGTACCGTATAAGAGATTCCTTAAGGTGAGATAAGTTGAGCCCGAGAAGTAGCCAATAGGACCACTGACCGTGTGTATTGTGGGCTATGGTGACGAGAAAGTCCTAAAGATCAATCCGCATTGGAAGAATGAGCAGCGGCTTGAAAGGCTCTTGAGCTTCTGATGGTCTTTGATAGTGAGAGGGTCCCTGGTTGAGAGAATATCCTTGAGTGGAAGTTGAGGGTTCCTTTAGGGCATCATCTGCCTAATTAAAAGAGTTCCGCTTGTCAACTGCTTTCTTGAGTTCGAGAACATCCTTGTACTTTTCATCGTTGCTTCCCGTTTGATTGCCCGCCTCAGACATCTCTCGCCTGTCACTTTACATGAGGAGAGAGGAATGAGAAAGAAGCGTAACAAGCGACAGAGAAAACTACAGGCCGCTCAGAGAGTCGCAAGAAAGAAGTAGCTCGGAGAGAGAAAGAAACCGAGAGAGAGAAGTGTCTGTGTGGTAAGAACTGCGCACTACTGCTTGCACACCGAGTTTGTCTGGCAGCAAGAGAGAGAGTCCGAGAAAGAGAAGTCGCGAACACTGTTGAACACCGCCCATGGTGAGCGAAGCCGGCGAGAGAGAAGACGCCGAGAAAAGATGGCGATCACTGAGAATTATCACAAGGCGTGTATGCCGTCTACACTATTTGGGAATTTTCCTTCACTATGAGTTCGTTCCTTAGGTGGGGAGAGTTCACTGGCCACAAAAATTTTCACTGATTTTATTCTCAATAAACACGTACTATTTTCGACCTTTTATCCGGCTCAAAGGACCAAATGTTTTGAGCAGTACCGGGAGAGAGGAAAAGGTCGAAATTTCGTTCACTGAATTAAAGAGAAATAAAATGATAACAAACCTTGAATTGTGAGAAAATTCTTTTATTGGAGAGAATCCGTGGTCGGTACAAAAAATGAAGAGAGTACAGATGACTTGTCGAGAAATTACTATCATAATTACCATAGTTATTTCTCGTGAATCCACACCACACAATACACAAATGCACCTTTGAAAACAATCCTTGATACAATTTAAAGACAACCTTTTGAGTTAAACATTGAGAAAAGCTTTGAAAAAGATATTAAACGCTACATACGTGAGACACAGAAATCTTGTCGAGAGACAATTTTACACACTTGAGAAAATGCCTTCACACAAATAAGAAATGCCATTACATAGTTTGAGCATAACCTTATTGATAAATAACACCTTAAAAACAACCGTGAGAAATACCGAAAACGCTTAAAGCATGATACAAGATATTAAAAATGGTGCTATTAGAACCGATTAGATTGAAACACTGATCACATGGCGAGAGACGCATGGCGAGCAGCTGAGAAATTGACCACCGAGAGGTGCTGCCACCACGCGCTCGCTAAACACACCACTTTATTTTTCCCGTGATATTTAAATTGTCAACTGGTCTCGAGTCGTAAATTCGAGCCAGGCCTATTTCTGTAAGATCAAACGCTGAAGTCGGATCACAGTTTTTGTTCACAGAAGATTTAAAAGGGCATCTTAAATTCTCTAAAGCGTCATTTTATAGGGCAAAACCTTTTTGGATTGTTACCCGAAAAATCAGTGGTCGTGACACTTGCTTGTGTAAAACTCATACTAATATCAATTTTTTGTTACAAAGAATACATTCATCTAATTTACTTTCCAGTCAATCTTCGCACTTTTGCGACCTTCTATCCGGCTCGCAGGACCAAATGTTGTGAGCAATACCGGGAGAGAGGAAAATGACGAAATTTCGTTCACTGAATTAAAGAGAAATAAAATGATAAAAAAAATTGAATTGTGAGAAAATCCTTTTATTGGAGAGAATCCCCCCCTTGTGGTGTCACCTTGTCGTGGTGAGGGGGCTTAGGACCGGCCAGGTGCTTTTCCTTCGGAATCCATCACTAGACGAGCCATTCGGCTCTTACCAGAACTCATCAAATCCCGATGTCTGGCGAGTTTGGGCACAGGGGAATGAACGAGACCCCCTTAATTCGGGTAGCCGCCGTTTTTCGAACCGGTGCACAAGCTAACCTGTGCGGATGATATTAAGTCGGGATCCCAAATGGGAGCTAACCATCCTCGTCAGCTGTGGAAGACATGGGTTCTGGGAAGAATAGGACACTCCCGCCTCATTGGTTTTTCTAAGATGGTGTAGAGTAGTCTCAATCTAGGGTTGGCGCCCGATGGACCGGTTGTCTGTTCGATCTGACCAACGACACCTAACCCAATTTAAGGTTCTACACTGTGCCGAGAGATGGATGGCACCAGGGTTTCAAAATCCGCCGTGAAGCTGCCGGGGAACGGCAGCCCAACCTACGTGCTCTTCAATTTGGCGTCTGTAAAGCGCAGGCGTCAGTTATTGATGCCGGGGGCCTGGGTAGCGGACGAATGTCGTCGCCAGTGACACGTTCGGAGGTGTCGCGAGCAGTGCTAGGATACCGGGCGCCCTCCTAGTGTAGCCTTATCCACACATCGGAGCTCTGTGTGGGTGGACCGTTTTCTCTCCTAGACTCGCGGGACTCAAATGGCAGATTCCAATTTTGAAAAAAACAAAAAAGATGATAGGCGCCTAGGTGGAAGTGTAGCAGCTTCGTCGGCATCGAAGGCTGCTAGCCAGGACGAAGAAATGCCAGGTCCATCGCATTTAATGGTGGATGAAGGCCGCAGGTCCAGGCGAGAACACAATCCCTTCCTACTCTAAGCGTAACCTTTCGCACTTTTCACGATCCTTTTCGAAGGACTCGAGGTCTTCAGTTGTAGACCTCGTGTACAAGTGAAGACCTCGAGTTCTTCTGAAAAGGACCATGAAAAGTGCGAAAGATTGCGCTTAGAGCAGGAAGGGATTGTTGCTCTTGAGGGAGTTCTTAATACCCCTCGGGAGAGATGACAGGTCACGGTCCTCGGACCGAATAAAAGGGTCGATAAAATCGCTATTTTTGTCACAGACCAAGAGAAAGCGGAGGGCTTAAAGAGGATTGGAAGACTGAAATTGGGTTTTCTTAAGCTGCCCAATCAGGAGAAGGCTTATGGTCACAAGGTGCCATAGGTGCCTTGGTCTCGGCCATAAGAAAGCTAACTGCAGGGTTGTGGATCGATCCTTCGCTTGCGTTAAGTGTGAGGACGCGGGACACTCTCTTGCAGAATGTGGGAATGAAGCGTTCTGCTTCCTCTGTGCGAACGAACCTAAAAATGAGGCGGAAACGTCTCATTTTACAGGTTATTTTAGTGCGCCTATTTTAGGAGAGTCCTGGAGCAGGCGAAAAGAGAGGAGGCCCTTAAACGAAGTCGCTTAAGGGACACATAGGTCGCAGAATGACGCAGATAGAAGAAGTTCTTTTTCTCTTGAAGCGTTTTAAAAGCGGATTGACGGTCCATCGAGTCCCTTGACTCAACTTGTGTGCGTTAAGGGTCTCCATGACCGGCAATGGTTGTAGGTCCAGTGGACCGGAGAAAGTAGCTTCGGCGGCAGTGATGAGGTATAAGGCCATTTTACGAAGGCGATACGCCAACACACGGGCTAGCCGTGAGTGACTCACTGGTCTGTGACGCCGAGAATAAAAGTTGCATTTATAGATAATGCCTAAAATTTAAATTTAAAGATATTAAATGTGATAAAAAGACTGATCCTACTTGGTACTTCAAGTGTCAGACAAAAAATGTTAGTAGAATAGGAGTGAAGGGCCAAACTTATAACATAAAAATAATAGCTAAGGAAAAGATTATTTGTAGTGTAATTGATCAGTTAATGAAACCAATGTATCGATTCTGAAATATTTGCACCATGTGTATCTTACAAATCATCAATTCAAAGCGACAGAAAACATTTTACGGATTTAATAGAAAATGAGATTTACCACGTAAAAAAATTCCCGGAAAGGCACTCCGGGGGAATAAAGACTTTAAAAAATTTTTTTTAACTTTATATAATTTTTATATAAAATCAGTATACATTGTATATAATTTATATTGCATATGTAAATTATATGTAAATTATATAAAATTTATATACAGATTGTATATACTCAAATTACAATAAAACATGTTTATAAAAATTGTATTCACTTTTTTACCTGGGACTTTTTCAAAAATTATATCTTATATAACTTATATACTTAAAACTCACCTTTCTTTAAGGTTTTAAATATTTTAAAATTCTTTTCTACCACACATGCACAAAAAAACCCATGTTTTTGTTCTCGTTAAGCTGGGCAGAACTTGCAGTTTTCAGGTTAGTGAGAGGCACATGCGCCTGCGCGACGAGAGTTTTTTTTACTGTTTAGAAGTTTTTTTACCTTGATACCATTAACCTCAAAACTACAAGTACTGCATCGCTTAACGAGTACAACACATGAGTTTTTCGTGCATATGTGGGCAAAAGACGTCTCAAGAATGTATTTGGGACATAAAAGCCGATATAGGGATTCTGTCCATTTTTTTTGTGTCACATCTTTACCTAACTTTACAACTGAACAAAATTTTTTTTAACTATAGGAATTGACGAAATATGAAACAGTTAAAGGATATTTGAAATTTTGTAAAAAACATTATTAAATGGTAAAGAAACTTTAGGAATTTGTCTAAATAAAACAGCACGATGTGAGTTGACATTGTTGTTTGATTTGGAATGTTTAATTTTATTTAGTCGAACTTTAATTTGCCTGTCAATGAAATCTATTGGATAGTCATTATATTAAAATTTTTTTAACAATCATTAATTTTTCAAAATGGAAAGAATCATCTGAAAGAGATATAGCTCTATCTACCAAATTAAAAACAATATTTTTCTTTTGTTGATCAGGATGACCGGAAAAGTAATTGATCAATCTATTTGAAGAAGTAGTCTTTCTAAACCAGTTAGTAATAATGCTCTCTCCCTTCCTCATTAGAGTCATGTCTAAGAAATCTATTTTTTCGTCTTTTTCCAATTCATAAGTGAATTTCAAATGTTTATTATAAGAGTTAAAAACTTTTAAAAATAAGTCAACTTGATTTTTTTTATGCAAAAAATAGTAACATCAACATATCTAAAAAAAGAAAGGAGAACACAATTGTACCTGTTTTTTAATATCTGTAAACATTCACTTTCCAGATCTTCCATCACAAGATCATCAAATAAATGAGAGATTGGTAAGCCCATAGGGGTGCCAAAAGTTTGTTTATAAATTTTACCATTAAAAGAAATAAAAGTGTTATCTAATAAAATATGAGTACATTCTCGAATCATGTCAAAGGGAATTTTGCAATTATTAGTGATACTTTGATATCTGCGATCTAAACTTTCTAACATTAACTGACATAGAATGTTTGTAAATAAAGAACTAACGTCAAGGGAAAGAAAAGTAAAAGAATCGTCAATCTTAAAATCTTGCAATTTGTTTTTTAATTCAAAGCTGTTTTTTATATGAGATTTAGGAGTTGAAATACTCTTTTTTAGTTGATCATATAAAATTTTAGACAAAACATGAGTAGGACTGCTGATAAGAGAAATAATAGGACGTAAAGGTATATCCTGTTTATGAATTTTAGGCAGGCCGTAAGCTTTGTCCAGTACAGTGCTTGAAAGAGAAACTTCACGCTTGTGATATTTTCTCTCTAAAAAATCATTATTATTCAAGTTTTTTAAAATATCAGAAGTTTTTTTTCGTAGTGTACTTAAGGGGTTTCTTTTAATTGGTTTACATACAGAGGTGTCAGAAAGTAAATTTAGCATTTTTTATGTATAATCTTCAGTTTTCATACAGTTTTATTTCCCTTATCAGTAGCAGTGAACATAATATTAGGATTATTTTTTAAATAATATTTAGTGAAATTAAATTTTTTAGTTAATTCTTTGTCATGACTGGAAATATGATTTGGTATATTAAAATTATGTTCAAAATCCTTTGAAACTTTCTCTCTTAGTTTATCCTTTACTTTATTATCACATTGTAAAACAGAAACAGTAGATTTCAAGTTTTTTATTGTTGTAATAGTGTCTTGTTTTGAAACCGAAACATTCAAGCTAAACTTTGGTCCTAAGGAAACAATTTCGATTACGTCATCAGGAATCTGAACGTCGCTCAAATTTTTAAACCAATCTTTTTTACAATCAGAAGAAGCGTTGTGTTTAGTTTCTAACAATAAAGATAATTTCAATTTGTGAATACTATTACATTCAATTAAAATACGTTTGAAACTTTTTTGTGAAAAAAGGAAAAAAAATTTAATTACATTACAATCAACATCAAATTCCAAAACCTGTCTCTTAATTTTTGTTAGTGACATTTTTAAACTATTACCATGCAGATGAATATTTCTGATTTCCAATTTTAATAGTTTCAAAAAATAACATTTGTTTAAATTATTGAAACCTTTTTTCGATGCATGACAATAAAAAGAGATATTTTTAGGACATTTATTACCATTGGTGAGATGCGATGGTAAAACATCTTGCATTCTGCAACTTAATAAAAAAACTCTTTCGAACTTGCCTCGGCGAGTCGTTAATTGTCGGATTGTCCTCGTTTCGAAAATAATACACTAGGCATCGTTGCACCTGTAGCGACATCTATGCGGCCAGTCACGATTGGCTACACTTTTTAACTGCTCGGTGTCAGCCGAGTTGTTGAAACACTAATAAGCTTCTTTTGCTTCTGCCGTGCTAAGGAAAAAATTTTCTAACTGACATTTTTATAAAAAATGAGTTTTTTATACCATCAGATTTGTAAAAATTTTCGGCATCTAGTACTGTTGATAAAAGTATAAAAATCTTATTAAAAATTTCAAAGTACAATTTTAAATATTACAAAATATTGAAATATTATAAATTAAGAGCCTTAATTAAACAACAATTTGTATAATACACAAAAATGTGAAAGAGCTGATATAAAATGCAAGTGAAAAAAGTATTATGCCCTGTCGAAAAATCTGACATCAGAAATGATATTAAAAATGATATCAGAAATGATGTCAGAAATGATGTCAGTAATAATATGAGAGCTGACATCAGAACTGATATCAGTTCTGATATAATTTCTAATATCAATTCTGATATAATTTCTGACATTACTATGTCTATTAAGATCAATTTATCTAAAAGAAGAAACTAAAACATGTCGTCAATTTCGTAAACGCAATAATTTTTGTCAATAAATGAATAAATAAAAATGACATCAGAAATAATATCAGAAATGGCATCAGAACTGATATGAGAACTGATATTAGTTCTAGTCCCAAAATCAGATATCATTTCTGATATCAGTTCTGATGTCAGTTCTGATGTCATTTCTGAAGTTATTTCTGACATCAATTCTGATATCAGTTCTGATGTCAGATTTTTCGACAAGGTAAGCCTTTTTCTTTAAATAAAATTATCCGAGAAAGCATCGTGTTACAATAAAATACAAAAATGTACTATAAAGGTTTTCTTTCATAGTAAAAGTTACGAGCAAAGTTCATATATACAAACAGAAAAGCAATATTAACTGAAATTTTATATTTCGATTCGAGATATCGATGTAAAGATTATGTCAAATGTCAAAATATTTTGACTTATACTACTGTTATAGAAACGTCTGTTTTAGTGAGTTTTACCTATGACATAAAAAAGAAAATGTAAATAAAAGATTCCCTGGCAAAACGGCGGGATGTAAAGTGTACCTTTTGCGGGCCCGCTACGTACCTTTCTGGCAGCCTCGGGGGACGTTAGATGGACCTAACCTGTCGTTGAGCCCACCATGTCCCGCTGTTTTACCAGGGTTTCAATTAAAAATTATTTATAAGAAAAATAAAAAATTGTTTTAACTTAATGCAAGAAAACTTTTATAAATTTACAATAATTGTTGTAACTATTTTAAGCTAATATATATTAATAACTATAAAATTAATATAATAATATGAAATTAAAAAATTTTGTGAAAAAAAATCGGACATTTAGTTCCGATATTGATTGGCAAAGATAGTTTAACATAAAAAATTCTGGAAAAATTTGAGTTAATACAATAATATTATAATCAGGGGCGGACAAACGCTCGGGGTGCCAAGATTGTCTTAATGCAAAATGGAGCGCCGAAAATAGGCCCGGGACGCTGAAAAGCGCCCGCCCCCTATGGTTTGCCCGGGTAAAAAATTCAGCTTTGACCGACCCTGATTATAATAAATAATATTAATAACTTCCAATAAAAAAATGTTCCTGCAAGTTTAAGCTAAATCAAGCAATATTAACATTTGCCTCTGGACAACCGAATTTTCCCATGTATTTTTACATAGAAAAAAAATCGAGTTTTCGTAAATTTCCTATAAAATCGTTAAAAATTAATATTTTTCAATGCACCAACGAGTTTTCTCTTTCAAAATGTTCAAAAATTAAATTCTTATTCTTATTTATTACAGACATTGTATGAACTATTTTTTGCAGGAGCACAAAAAATCTCCAAAATTGCAAAATAATATATTAAGCAACGAGGGGTCAAAGGCAGCCATTTGTTTACGGTGACGTTTGTGTACGAGTTTGTCAAGGGAAAAGCCCAAGACGAAACGAGTACACAAACATTATTGCAAACAAATTGGACTGACTTTAAACCCGTGTTGCTTACGATACTTTTTATTCCAAAGGCATAAACGAGGTGCTTTTAAATGCTTGTAGGTTAGGGTCGAAATGTGATCATTTGTTTGACCGTATGAAAATGGCGTATACTTTTTCCCTAAGGTGAAAAAAATGCATGGATCAGCTGTTCATTTTTTTCCTAGGGAAAAAATAAACGCCATTTTGACATGATCGAACAAATGAATGCGTTTAACAACGCTGCCTAGAAGCATCTAAAGGCGCTATGTTTGTGCCTGTGGGATAAAAAAGTTATCCTGGCGTCCAAGTAAAAAATACAATTTTTTAAATTAAAAAGATATTACAGAGATTTTTTTCAAAAAATCGTAATTATGTTTTGTCCATTTTCGGTTAGTATAATTATCTAAAAGACCGGAAAAATAATCTAAAGTAAAAAAAACCTCGAAAATTTGTATTTTTTATTAATTAACTAACTGTATTATATTAATTTTTTAAATGTACAGTTTTTCTGATGCACCGCTTAAAAAAGCAGTTCTTAAACTATAAGAAATGTATATTGTTACATTAGAAGAGTTACATGTATACAACTATTAATACAAATTTTTCTTATTGTGCTTTACTATTTAAAAATATTGCTAAGTTAAAGTTCTGTATATTTGGTCCTTCAAACTTTAAACGCATTTTTCTCGAAACTGCATGTCTTCAACTTGTTTACACTCTTATTTTGACACTATTCAACGAAATAACTTGAAATTTGGACAGCATGTTTCTTGAAAGTGTAGTTTTCGTGTAACCTAGGATTTTTAAGATCCATTAATATTTAAGAAAGTTATTAACAATTTAAGTTGCAAAATTATGGTAAAAAAATGCAAAAGTCTGTCATTCGGTTATTTCTCAATAAATATTTTTTATCTTAGTTTACACGATAGCCAAAATAATGGCCGCCTTCTATTAGCACGTGGTGTGAACCGCTCTCGTTTTAGTTGTTTTTTGTAGCGTTACGAGTGACTTTTCGGTTCGTGTTTTGGTGTTCTGGTGGTGCGCTAGGGTTTGTGAACAAGTTGTAAAAGTTGTTTAACCGCAGTGTTGTTTATTAACCCATTAACGCCCAAATAAACAGATTTTTTAGTGCAAATTCGAGGCCAGTTCTTTCCCAAATAAGAAAGGAGATTTTTATCGGAAGTACCATTCCTTATGTATTTGAATGCGCTCTTACGAAATATGCCATCGAAAATTTGTTTAAAAAATTATTTTTATCTATTTTTTTGCACTTTATTGCAAAAAATCACGATTTTTTAACGCACTAGAACTTCTAAAGCGCGCTACACGCGCAAAATTGTGCTTTTATTTTTTTCTTTTCTAATTGTCCAAATTTATACTTACCAATTTCTTTAATTTGTCAATTTCCTAATAAAAAAATCTCCAATTTCTCTATTTACCAGTTGGCAAATTTTTCTATTTTGTTAATTTTTCAATTTACCAATTTAAAATTTTTTAATTTTTCAATAACTACTTTTTCAATTTTTTAATCTGTCAATTTTTCAATAACCAAATCTCCAATTTCTCAATTTCCAAATATTTTTACTTTGACAATTTCCCGTGTAGAAATAGCCCTAATTAGCCAAAATGGGAATAGCTTTCTGGTCAAGGGCTGGAAGGGCTAATTCTTTTCAAAATAAGAACATCAAAAATAGTAAGGAACTGGCTGGTCTTAGTGTATCTAAAGCATAACTGGATTTTTCCGGTCAATATCTTCAGGGAAGTTAAGGTCGACTACTCTAAAGTACCCATGTACCCAACAGATGTCCAGGTTATTAACGGTCAACTTCTTCAGGGAAGTCAACCTCAAAATGTGATAAATGACTTCTCTGCAGTACCTAAGTACCCACCCGATGTCCAGGTCATTTTCGAACAACTTCCTCCGGGAAGATAACCTCAAAATGAAAAAATTTCCTTCTCAGAAATACTCCAGTACCCAGCCAATGTCCAGGTCTCTTCCGGTCAACTTCTTTAGGGAAGTTAACCTCAAATTGGGACAATCGACTTCCCTAAAGTAGCTACGTTCCCAACCACGAAGTAATAATAAGGAGACTTCACTCTATAGGGATTCTCTTGAAAATATGTCCCCACTTTAGGGAAGAAACGACTGTGAAAGTAGAATCTCGCAGAAGTGGCAGTCCTAGCGGGAAAAATGAGAAACTGCGTATTTCCCAGTGTCTGTGTTAAACGTTTATATGGGTATGTGCGTAAGCTCGAAACGTTTGTTTTGTTGTGGTTTGTAAGATATGTTTTGTCATAATTGAATAGAAAAGAAATGGTTTTTTACAATATATAATGTATTAATTAACTAATTAATAATAATAAATTTCATAAACAGGAGCAAGAATAAACGAATTCATTCAGACATAGTTTTTTAATGTTTAAAATTTGTTCTCCAACGTTTTAAAATCTGAATGATTTCATATGTTTTTTCATTAAAAAATAGGGAAACAATAGTTTAAATAAAATCAGGGATTTAAATAATTTTAATAACTGTTATGAAATATTGTTGAATTTTAATTTTTGTTAATTTAAAATAGACAATATTCATATTGCCCATTTCTCTGTTTTCTGTTTTAACTGTTATTGTTAATGTCCTCTAGTCTGTTTAATTTATGTTATTGTTAATGAGATAAAGGTGTTTGTAGTTCAGTTTAAATAGTAAAGTCATTTAACACTGTTATATAATTTGTAATTCTGGTGACTTTTATTATTTTATTTATTAATTTTTAATTCTATTAACTTTTATTATTTTATGTGTTTTTATGATTTATTAAACACATTTTTTTGTATGTGTATTTTAATAATTTCTATTTTTTAATTAATTTTACAAATATATAAGTTTTTGTTTTCTTATCTAATTTTAAAAATTCTCATATTATTTATTTTTAATTTCTTTTTTAGTTTCTCGGACTCCATGCAATGGTTAACTAGAATTTTTTTTTTGTAATTATTATTATTTTTTGTCTCTCTTAGATGAAATAATTATAATTTTTGTTATTTTATTTTATTGTTAGACTCCTAAAAGAGGAAATCATATAGATTTAAAAACGTCTGAGAACTAATTTTAAACATTAAACAACTTTGTCGGAATGACTTTGTTTTCTCTTGCTGCTTTTTAATAATTTACTCTAGAAAGTTAAAGAGTTTTTTAATAAAATTTTATAAATTCTTACAAATAATAGCACTTGCCCTAAAATAAACGAACATATCCCAGTGGTCACACATGTCCGAAAGACGTCCCTGTGTCGGCCTTTATGTCTAAAAGACGTCCTTAAGACGTTTTTTGGAAATTTTTGCCCACTGGGATGTTTAAATGTTTTAAATATAGGGACTAAAAGTCTCAAAACAAGACATTTGGTTTTGCAGTGTCAGTATGTTAGTTTATTCAGCGTTGTATATTTTCACACTATAAGGTAAACTTCTTTGAGAAAGATAACTGGAAATAAATGAACATCGGTTGGGTGCTGGGGTAATCCTGAGAAGTGAATTTATACATTTTTAGGTTATCTTCCCTGTACAAGTCAACTGGAAATAATCTAGATATCAGACTGGTATTTGAGTACTTCAGAAAAGTAGATTTTCACATTAGGAGGTTAATTTCTCTGCGTAAGTTGTCTGGAAATGACCTGGAGTTCGATGGAGCACTTAGGTCTTTCAGAAATGTCGATTTAAGCATTTTGTGGTTGACTTTCCTAAAGAAGTTGACCGAAAAAGACCTAGATATTTAACAGCTACTTAAATATTTCAGAAGAATTGATTCTTACATTTCAGGGTTAACTTCCCTGAGAAAGTTGGCCGGAAATGACCAGGACATCAGTTAGGTAGTGGGGTACTTCTGAAGAGAAAATTTCTTCATTTTGAGGTTAACTATCCTCAGGAAGTTGTCCGTAAACGACCTGAACATCGGTTGAGTACTTCTGTATTTCAGAGAAGTCGAGGTTTTGAGGTTAACTTCCCTGTTAAAGTTGATCAGAAATGACGTGAACATCGGTTGGGTACTTGAGGACTTAAGAGAAGTCGATTTTCACATTTTTAAGGTTAACTTCCTTGAAAAAGTTGACAGGAAATAACGTGGAAACGGTTGGGTACTAGGTTATTTCAGAGAAGTCAATTTTCACATTTTGAGGTTAACTTCCCTAAAGAAGTTGACCGAAAATGACGTGGACATCACTTGGGTACTTGGGTACTTTAAAGAAGTCGATTTTCACATTTTGATGTTAACTTCCCTGAAGAAGTTGTCTGGAGATGACCTATCTAGATATCGGGTTGGTACTTGGGTATTTCAGAGAAGTAGATTTTCACATTTTGAGGTTAACTTTCCTGAAGAAGTTGACCGAAAATGACGTAGACATCGGTTGGGTACTTAGGTACTTTAGAGAAGTCGATTTTCACATTTTGAGGTTAACTTCCCTAAGGAAGTTGTCTGGAGAATACCTGGACATCGGGTTGGTACTTGGGTATTTCAGAGAAGTAGATTTTCACATTTTGAGGTTAACTTCCCTGAAAAAGTTGATCGGATATGACGTGGTCATCGGTTGGCTACTTGGGTACTTCAAAGAAGTCGATTTTCACATTTTGAGGTTAACTTCCCTGAAAAAGTAGACCAGAAGAGACCTGGTCATTGGTTGGGTATTGGGATACTTCTGAGAATGCACATTTTTCATTTTAAGGTTAAATTTCCTGAGGAAGTTGTCCGGAAATGACCTTGACTTCGGTTGAGTACTTCGGTACTTCAGAGAACTAATTTCCATATTTTGAGGTTAACTTCCCCGAAGAAGTTGGCCGGAAATCCGTGGATATCAGTTGAGTACTTGAGTACTTTAGAGATGTCGATTTTCACATTTTAAAATTAACTTCTCTGAGGAAGTTGTCCGGAAATGACCTGGACATCGGTCATTTGACATCGGACAAGTTGAGAACTTTGGAACTTCAGAGGAGTCGATATTCATATTTTGAGGTTAATTTTCCTGAAGAAGTTGACCGGAAATGACGTAGTCATCGGTTGGGTATGTGGGTACTTAAGAGAAGTCGATTTTTACATTTTGAGGTTAAATTTTCTGAAGAAGTTGACTGGAGGTGACCTGGACAAAAAAAAGTGTTTAATTTCGAAAACATAAGAAACTTTAATTGTTTAATCAAATTAAATTTTTTTAAACATTTGAATATACACTGCTAATTTTGAGTAAATAACTTTTATATGATTCTTTTATACAAATAACATAAAACCACATAATTTTAGCTCAATTTCATCGAAAGTTAATTATACACCATTTTAATTATTTAAACAATCGATTGAATTAAATCTGTTTAATTATATTAATTACATTATTTTTCCTTTTGCTAATTAAAAAGTTGTAAGCTTTCAAAATATTTTACATAGAAAATATGAAAAAAATTGTTTAAACATTTCAAAATTAATTACAAAATGTTCATACAAGTTCCTTACAAGGATGTCTTAGAATTTTTACACCGTTTAAAATCTCTTTTCTTATTTTCTCTCTCTCTCTCTACTCTGCCTTTATCTAACTCAGACACCTGTTATACCTTTTCCTCTTTCACATTTTGCACGCTATTGTTGTCTTTATCTATCCCAGGTAACCTTATTCTTTCTTGCTTCTAGAACCACAACTGTGAACTCACCTTGCGTTGCGCACGCTATTGTTGTCTTCATCTTTCGCAGGTAAACTTATTCTCTCTTGCTTTTAGAACCACAACTGTGAACTCTGCTTGCGTTTCTCACTCTTTTTTGTCTTTATCTATCCCAGGTAAACTTATTCTCTTTTGCTTTTAGAACCACAACTGTGAACTCTGCTTGCGTTTCACACTCTATCTTGTCTTTATCTATTCCAGGTAAATTCTATAACTTATTCTCTCTTACTTTCTGAAAAGCATAGCAGTATACCTACATCTATAACTAACTGATTTCTTGTATAGGATTTATTTTGATATAAAACATAAGTTTCATGTCCAAAATTTTTTTTTTTGACATCCAGGAAGTATAAAAAACGTGCACTCGATAGTTGTACTTTAAAAATATGTAAACGCATTTTTACCCCCCACCCCTGTTTTTTCAAAACGGTGTCTTGAATTTTCAAAAACTGGCATTATTCACTATACTTTGGTCCAAACTTTATTTTTTCATCAAATCATAAGGACAAAGACTTTTCTTGTCTTTTTTTACTTCAGTAAACTCAATTATTTCATAAATAATAAAACATTCAAAATGTCGGATTCAAGATGGCGGACAAATTTTTTTAAAATTCTCTAAATTGGCTGATAATGGTTATTCGGGGGTTTTTGGGATCTGTGAGTACGAATATGTTTGTTAAATTTAAAGATTCAAAATGGCGGATTCAAGATGTGGGATAAAATTTTTTAAAAATTTTTTAAATTGGCTGAAAATGGGTACTCAGGGGTTTTTGGGGTCTCTGAGTTCGAATATGTTTGTTAAATTTAAAAATTCAAAATGGAGGATTCAAGATGGCGGACAAATTTTTTTAAATTCTCTAAATTGCTTCTTTGCTTTCTGTGGTACTCAGATACCAAAAATGTAAAATTATGATTAGATCATAATTAAATTATTTATATTTATAGCGTTGAAATAAGAACAATGTACAATGTTCGGTGTTATGTTAATAGCCTATAAAAGCAAAGAATTTGTATGTCAATTCATCGTCAAGATCTATTATTTCACCGAAAAAAAATAGTTTTAGAATACGAGGATCCTCTCACTTTAATGCTAATTCCCCTCAATAAATAAGCGGAATCTTCTCAAACTGAGAGGATCCTCTCATTCTAAAACTGCATTTTTAGGAGGTTCTACATTTCATATCTCAGAATTTAGTGATATAATGTACATACAAGCTTTTTCAGCTATTGCCAAATCATATCATTTACCTAATGCTGCTAGAGAAAAAGAAAGCTGCATCTTTAAAAGATTCTTTTTCGATGATGTCTCAAAACTAAAGACGTTTGAAACAATCTTTAACTTATGTAAGCTAATGAATGTGTTAAGACAACAACAATTCACTGTTAGAAAAATCTGACTGAATTTTCACTCTCATATGCTGGAACAGTGGCGGTTTTACGTGAGGGCGATTGGGGCGACCGCCCCCCCCCCCCCCCCCCGAGAATCTTATATTTGTATAGGAGAGAGAGAGATTTCTATCCCATATATCGCCCCTCCCGAACACTTTGCCTAAAGCCGCCCCTGTGCTGGAAGTTTTTTCCATTCACGTAAATGAAAATTAAAAACACGTGACTGAAAATTCATGCACATGTGCATTAATTTTAATGTAGGTGGTTGGAAAAAACTTCCAACATAGGTGAATGAAAATTCATTCATATTAACTTAGATTTTAATGAACTATTTGTTTAAATACGCGTATGCAAGAAAGTCTAAAGAAACAAAACGTGTAGAAAAATTTTTGAATAGAAGCACAGCAATTTATAAACACTTGAATTATTATCTTAAAAAAACATACGAATTAGAGTATTCACTTAATAATTATTCATTTGTTTGCAAAATACACACGCGAATAGAAATAAACGCACTGAAAACATAACCTTCAAATTGTTGGTTACAATATTCATTAAATTCAGTTATTAAAAATAAAGAGGCAAGAAACCATAGTCACAAAGTTAAAGTTCATTTTAATCTTCATCAAAGAAGTTTATTTTGAACACGATTTACACTATAAGTGTTATAAAAATGTACCACAAACTCATTACCGACGCGAAAATAACTGTCATACATCGGTAACTCAAATTTAAGGTATTATTGCATTAATTTTACTTTAATGCGCAATTAAATTAAAATTAATGCGTACTTGAATGAAATTCAATTTATTTGTGAATTATCATAACTTTCCTTCAACATTAAATGAAAATTTAGTGACGTGAATGAATTAAAAGTGCATTAATTTTCAGGTTTTTTCTAACACTGTTCCTAACATATATGATTCAGATGAGACATACAATAACATAGGTGATGAGGAATCTGACTTGGCTAATATAGAAGAATTTTAAAATGATTCACTATTATCGACGGAAGCTTATGTTCAAAAGTATGAGTACATACTGTACCGAAAAGGAAAAGAAAATTGAAGGAAAGCCATGAATACATGTTTGAAAATAGATAAAAACGAATAAAGAATCTGTTTTGAATAAAATACATTTAACAGATAAAGAAAAGAAATGTATTTTCACATTTTTCAATTTAAGTTTGTTCCAAATGGCTTATTGATGACTTTTTGAGATAAATTTAAAGATTTAAAAAATTTTGTCCGCCATCTTAAATCCGTCCTTTTGAATTTTTAAATTTAACAAACATATTCAAACTTAGAGACACCAAAACCATCCCAGTAATCATTTTTAGCCAATTTAGAGAATTTAAATAAATTTTGTCCGCCATCTCATTTGGGAAAGGACTGTCCTCGAATTTGCACTAAAAAATCTGTGCATTTGGGCGTTAATGGGTTAAAAAAAGAAGGGATGCAGCTATATTCAAAGTAAAGCAATTGTTTCTAGTTTAAACGGGCACAGTACAAAACATGGTGATAACAGTCAGAGTTTGAAAATTAATTTAAACTCATAATGCTCACCAAGCCATCCCGAATCTTTCTGTAAAATGTTCTTGAACTTTTGAGGTATGTATAAATAAAAAAATAACTCACCAAGCCATCCCGAATCTTTTTGTAAAATGTTCTTGACATTTTGAGGTATGTATAAATAAAAAAATAACTTTTTAGTCGGGTCTAAATTTAAAAAAATGAATTTGTTTCTAATATACTGTTTCTTTTTTAAATTACAAATATTATCTTTTTTTTTGTAAACGCTATCTAAAAGTTGAAGAAAAACCTAACTTTTTATGTATTGACAAAAATTTTCTAAATTTAATAGGTTCAGAGTTATATGTGATTAAAAATAGGTCTACTTTTAAAAACCTAGAATTTTGAAAATTTATAATTCGAAAATTTGTCCACTTACATAAAAATAAAAAAATACGTATCTAATTTTTTTTATAAGGAACAAATAAAAAATAGATTTAATCGATTTTCAAATGTAAACTGTAAATTTGATATGGAATCAACAATTGTATCTTTCTTTAATTTTTTTATTTAGGATGCTAGTTGAATAACCGTTTTTTAAAAAATTTTCTTTAACTATTTTTAGATTTTCTGTATGGAATTTTTTGTCTGATAATTTAATAGCACGATCTGTTAGAGCGATAATAACACTTACTTTATATTTTAAACAATGTTCAGAATCAAAATTTATATAACGGCCTGACCAAATGGGTTTTCTGAACCAATTAGTAATTATTATGTTATTTTCTATGTAAAAAGTTAGATCTAGAAAATTTATACTTTTGTTTATTGATTCTTCCAAAGTGAATTTTAATCTGTCAGTGTCTTTCATAGAGTTAAATCTTTTATAAAAATGATCTATTTTATTAATTGGTAGGCATATTAGAGTGTCATTAATATATCTACCATCGAAGATAATTTTATATTTGATTTTTTTTAAAGCTTTCTTTTCTAAGTATTCCATCACTAAGTTTGCACATGCAGAACTAATGGGAATTCCCATTGGTAGTCCAAATGTTTGTTTATAAAATTCACTTTGAAATTGACAATATGAATTCTCCAAACATAATGTTGTTACATAAAGAAATTCATTTTAGTTTAAGGTAGCATGTGGTTGGATATCTACCCATCTATGTTTTATACATTTCTTAATTGGATCCCATGATATATTTGTATACATAGAAACAACATCCAGGGAAATTAAGGTAAAATCATTTGGTATAGTAATTAGATCTTTTTTATTTGTAAAAGTCCAACTATGTTTAATATTAAATTCGTTTTTAATGACAACTTTTTGTATAGGATTTGTTAAAAATTTTGATAAATTATATAAAGGTGATGAAATAAAATATGTTATTGGTCTTCCTGGACTGTTTTTTTTTTAAAAACTGACACTTATTAATATTTCATTCCTTTTGAATGAAATATCATTCCGAAACAAAATTTCAAAGAAGACATTCTTTCTCCCGTTTTTACTATTTTATTTAACAAAATTTGTTTATTTATGATAGAAATTTTTTAAACGACATTACAGTGGATTCATGTCACATGTTATGTCATTCTTGTGAATGTAAAATGGTTTTAAGAGTATTTTCTATCGCTAAACATAAACTTTCAATGATGAAAAGGGAGACGTAAACTACAGAGTGAATAAATTGGAAGCAATAATAAAAAGAAGTTAGGGAGGAGATAGACGTGGAGAAAGGAGAGGAAGGGGGGAAAAGATTAGGAGGATAAAGAGTGCGAAAAGAGTACAGAAGGATTGAAAAAATGCATAAAAGAATCGAGAAAAGGTAGATTAGAGAAGAAGGAGTACAACAGAAGGCATAGGGGCTCGGGAAGTTGGTAAGAAGAAAAAGGAAAGGAAAAAAATTTTTTTCTTAGAGAGATAAAGAGGTTGATAAAAGACGGCAGGGAGAAAATGATAGTGGGGTAGAGAAGCAGGGTGAAGAAATTTGAAGAGAAAGTGGCACAAAGAAAAGGGAGTGGCTTAGCGCATATATGCTGGTATTTGACTAAGAAGAATGAGAGAAAGGGGAAGAAGGGGTTAGTAAAGTAGGAGAAGGACAGGGTGGAGTTGCTAGAGGTGGAGAAGGCGACTGGAAGAAGAGGAGAAGGAGTAAGGGAGAATTGGAGTAGGAAGGAAAGAGAGGAACAATGGGAGAAGGTAATGGAGTCTAAGTACAATAGATGGTACAAAATAGTGAAAGGAGAGGAAAGGACAGACTATTTGTAAAGGATGAAAAAATGCAGTAAATGGAGTAAGATATGTAGGTTGAGGATGCGTGAAGGAATAAGAGAATGTAGATATTGGTTGGATGAGAAAGAGAGAAAGTGTAGAATCTGCAGATATAAATGTGTGGATTAAGAACATGTATTGGACAGATGTGTAGGGAGAACGGGTACAAGAAAAGGAGTGGATGAAAAAGTGAGATGGATGTAAGATGATAACGGTTAAGGAGAGAAGTCAAGGAAAGAGTTGGGAAAATTGAGGAATGAAAAACAAGAGAGGCTACTAAAAGAGGGAAGGCGAAGTTAAGACGTAAATAAGGGAGCTGAAAGAGAAAAAAGGATCATAAAACGGAAGCCAACGCATTGGCGGTTGCACTGAGAAAAATAGATTGTCAGTTTTATTATCTGGAGGGTGAAGCTAGCTATTATTTGAGTGTAAACAAAAAACCAACCATCATAGATTGTCAAGTTTACACTCTCGATGTCAAGTTAATTCTTTAGATGCTGAACTTAAACAAGCAGAGAGTCATTTTGGACCATAAAATTTTTGACACTCTAAATTTGATCCTCCAGTTTTCTCAGTGTGAAGATAGAGACATGTATAGATTTAGATAGATATAATCAGAATAAGATCACACTAGAATAAGACTATATGAAATAATTTAAGGAGTTAATGTATTAATTCTCGAACTCTATTTCTCTATTATTCAGAGAGAGTAAATAAATATCATTATTTAATATTAATATTATTTTGATACTAAATATAAAACAAAATAATTTAATGGATTGTTATATTCTACGAAGTACAAGGGGATTTTTGTAGATTTTTGTGATGAAGCGACCCTTTTGATTTTCACGATGACGACCTGCCAGCTACGCGCTTCCAGCAGACAGGCAACCCGTGAAGACCGTTTAGTTTATTTTCGGTGCAACCTCCTGGTTTAACCGGGCGCCAAGGGGGAAGAACGAGCTAAGAGAGAGAGAGATTTTTCTAATGCCATTAGCTAAATAAATAAACATATAAATAAAGTAATTAAGAACTAATTCTATTTTATTTAATTTAGTAAGACAATAAAATTCATTGACAACAGAAGCCTAAACTAATCGTACTACCTCCGCCCAGCCCCCCTTGCTCTCGGAGAAGATGGCCGACGGTGTGGCTGAACCCGCAATATTGAACGGAAGGAGCATTAACCTTGGAGTTGCTCCACGAACTCCCTCCAATTCTTCATTCTCGAACAGGCCTGGTTCTAGTCAGACACGATAATCGGAATCCTAGTGGCGTCAGGATCTTTCCGGTCTATGTTTTCGGTTATCGCTTCCCAACACACACTCTCTGGAAAACCACCAGCACACACTGAAGCAAGAAACGCGCCCAGTGTCAGAGGTTTCTTGCTCCTTTCCACTGGAGCCTCTTTGTGCGTTCTCATTGGCTCTTCTGTGGGTTAGCGACGTCCACGATTGTCTAGCGTAGTTCGTACAGTGACTGTGACTCCGCGGGCCGGAAGGTGCTGCCGCCCTGTGGTCACTATGGCAAAATCTGCGCTCGCGCGAGCAACCTTAATTTAAAGCTCGCCAAGCTTAGGTCGTCTGCTCCATGTTGTCAACAATCCTCATGTCGTGTGTTGACAACATCTGTGAAGCAGAGGTTTGTTTAAACAATAGCATTTGTTTAAACTACTCGTTCTGTGGTCCCGTGTCGTGCGTGAGTGCCTCCTTCGCTGACTTGACCGAGAAGCTGGGTGCTGAGATCCGGAACAGGCATGCCAGCTGGTCCTTTCTGCCCGGTACTTCCTGGTCTTTCCGGCTTTTCCCAGGATAATCTTCTTCTTACCGGTGTCTACTCTGCTGCCTGTGACCAGGGTTGTGCTTTGGTGTTATTTAATAGTGAAACTACTAAAGTAACAAGACATCAGTAATGGTTAGTTTACCTAACCTCAAAGTTTCTAATATTTTACAAAGGTTCTCTTTGTGGTTGAGTGTGTGCTGAGGGTTCATTTCCCTTTCATTTCGGCTTAATTTACTCCGGTCGGCTTCGTTGATCTCTGAGTGAATTGTTTACAAGTACGAGGATTTGGTAAATTCTTGTTACAATACATATATAAAAATATTATAAATAATAATTACAAATATTATATAAACTATATAAATATAGTACAATGTAATTATAAAATATTATAATCTAATAATTTCAACCCACTTCGTCTTATAATCTAAAGGAAGCCACCGATACTTCGTAGAATTTTACAATCCACTAATTTATATTATTAATATATACAATATTAGTATTACTTTTATACTAAATATATTTCATTTTATTTTATTTATTCAATACACGGGTTTTCAAAAATATACCCTTTTTAAACATAAAATAGGAATTAAAAATATAGTGGAGAAAAAAAAAATATTTGGGGCATTCTCTGTGAAACGGACCCCCCCCTCTGCCCAGAAAGGGTTTGAAAAAAAATGACCGTTCTTTTCAAAAGATTGCAGCTTGGGATATGTAGTTACTTATGCCGTATGGCTTTTTTTAATTAAAAAATTTTTTTAAGATAATATAGTGTTATTAATAAACAAAAAACTAATTAACAAAATGAAAAGATTCTTCAAAAATTTTAATTTTGAACTGATTCGCTTCAAACTTGTTACTCGAGGGTTTTTGGGGTCACTGATTACGAATCTGAAGTCATTTTTAAGAAATTCAAAATTGCGGATCCAAAATGGCGGACACAATTTTTAAATTTTTATTAGATTGACTTCAAACTTGTTACTCGGGGGTTTTTGGGGTCGCTGATTACGACGCTGAACCCCAAAGCCTATTATTGACTTTTGACTAGTCTATAAATTTTTTAAGTGTTTTTAATGGAAAGGAAATTATTTTGTTGTCAACTGACCTTAATATAAAATGATAACCTGAGCCAATCAACCCTTAAAACTCACCCTTGAAGCAGATTTTCAACCTAAAGCCTATTATTGACTTTCGTCAAGTCTATAAATTTTTGAAGTGTTTTTAATGGAAAGGAAATTATTTAATTGTCAACTGTCGTTGATATAAAATTATAACCTAAGCCAATCAACCCTTAAAACTCACCCTTGAATCAGATTCTTCACGCCAAAGCCTATTATTGACTTTCGTCAAGTCTATGAATTTTTAATGTGTTTTTAATGAAATGAAAATTATTTGGTTGTCAACTGACCTTAATATAAAATGAAAACCTAAGCCGATCAACCCTTAAAACTCACCCTTGAATCAGATTTTCAATCCGAAAGCCTATTATTGACTTTCATCAAGTCTATAAATTTTCGAAGTTTTTTTAATAAATCAGTTCTTTTCAGAGCTACTTTCTTTTTCTATTTTCTTTATCTTATAATTAAACTTTTTTCAGTGTATTTTCGAAAGTTAATTTTTCTCATTTACCAACTAATTCTAAGATCTGCTCTGAGTGACGAAAAAGGCACAATCAAATTCAATATCTGACAATAATCAGAATAAAGATGATTCAGAAATTGGCCAAAGCGTACACCTAGGGATATGGATTGATTGAAACCTAAATGCTAATAATTGAAAATCTGCTGGAAAAATTGAATTGGAAGAATTATTGACAGCATTACAAAAAATATAAAAGTTTAAATGGGAACGATACGTTAAGTCTAAGAATTTTAACAATTGTTCCTTCAATTTGGAATATCAACAAAACTGCTAAGGAGTTTGATGCGTCCTAAAGGCTGAGTTTATAGGGTTGACCGACTCAATTTATTATTTTATATCAATATCAGTTGAACACTTAATAATTTTTCCTTCGTTAGAAACCGTTAAGGAATTCTTAGACTTGACGAAAGTCACTTACAAGTTTTGGGATTGAAAATCTAAATCAAGGGTGAGTTTTAAGGGTTGATCGGCTAATGCTTTCACTCAATATCAAGGTCACTCGTCGAATGAATAATTTTCTATTCATTAGAAACCCTTAAACAAATTTTAACATTGACGAAAGTCAATAATAAGCTTTGGGGTTTAAAATCTGATTCTAGGGTAAGTTTTAAGGATTGATTGTCTTAGGTTTTTATTTTATATGAAGGTCAATTGACAACCAATTATTTATCAAGGTCAATTATTTAATTTATTTTTCATTAGAAAACCTTCAAACATTCTTAGACTTGGCCAAAGTCAATAATAGTCTTTAGGGTTGAAAATCTGCATCTAGAGTGAGTTTTAAGGGTTGATTGGCTCAGGTTATCATTTTATATCAACGTCAGTTGAAAATTAAATAATTTCCTTTCCATTAAAAACACTTAAAAATTTATAGACTAGACAAAAGTCAATAATAGGCTTTGAGGTTGAAAATCTGATTCAAGGGTGAGTTTTAAGGGTTGATCGGCTTAGGTTTTCATTTTATATTAAGGTCAGTTGACAACCAAATAATTTCCTTTCCATTAAAAACACTTAAAAATTTATAGACTAGACAAAAGTCAATAATAGGCTTTGGGGTTGAAAATCTGATTCAAGGGTGAGTTTTAAGGGTTGATCGGCTTAGGTTTTCATTTTATATTAAGGTCAGTTGACAACCAAATAATTTTCATTTCATTAAAAACACATAAAAAATTCATAGACTTGACGAAAGTCAATAATAGGCTTTGGGATTGAAAATCTGCTTCAAGGGTGAGTTTTAAGGGTTGATTGGCTCAGGTTATCATTTTATATCAACGTCAGTTGACAATTTAATAATTTCCTTTCCAATAAAAACACTTCAAAAATTTATAGACTTGATGAAAGTCAATAATAGGCTTTGGGATTGAAAATCTGATTCAAGGGTGAGTTTTAAGGGTTGATCGGCTTAAATATGTGTTAAATTTGAATCTTTTAAAAGCTTATAGAAGAAAGATACGATGTGTTGAAAGATGTCATTTTTCATGAATTTGAAATTTAATTTTTTAATAAACAAAAATTTTTTTTTAAGTTATTGTTCTGAATAAGAAAAGTTAATGTATTAATTTCAAACCTCGTAAGTATCCAAATTTTTTATTAAATAATTTTATAAAAAATATGCTTCTAAATATCACAAAAGTTGACAGTCTTTATAGATCAATCTTAAATCCATTTTTCTTATTATAATTATGCTTTATATAAAAAATAAATTACCACACACAAATCTTTAAAATATATATATTGACATTCTTTTTTAGCGAAATTTTATTTATTATTTATATATAATATATAATAATTTATTATTTATATATAATATATAATAATTTATTATTTATATATAAACCGGATGTTTCAGCAACATCCGTTGCTGTTTGGGTGAAAAAGAAAATGTTATCAAAATCTTTATTAGAAATGAATTCTATGGAGTTTAATAATGACTTATAAAAAAAAATTTATTTTTGAAACACTTATGGCAGCAACATCCCTTAGACGAAAGTCAATGAAATTACCTACGCGACAGATAAAAAATGTCAACAAAAATAAATGATTCTTACTTAAAGATATTTTCAAAAATTATGCTAATTATTAAAAGATAATTAAAAAGTAATTTGTTCAATTCAATCATAATCGAGCAAACAGCAGACGATCAGATGTGCAGTCGATCAGACCGTTTGCTCGACATGCATCACTACCTACTTCTCCCTCTCCATTCCCCCACAATCTCCTCTCATGTACCTCTCATATATTTAGGAATTCCTTCCAACCCCTCCAACCTTTTCTCCTTCAACCAAACTTCCTTTAATCAACTTTCTCTAATTAACCTTTTCTCTTACCAACCTTTCTTCTAACCAACCTTTCTTCGACAAGCCCCCTTCAACCCAGCTCCCCTATAACCAACCGCCACCTCCTACTACTAATATTTCCTCTAACTAACCCCCCACCAAACAAGTGGATTTTGAGTAAATGTATAATAAAATAGAATAACTTACTAATAAAACCTAATTAATAAATTTAAAGTTTTTGATTAAATGTAAATAAAATATAATAACTTAATAATATAGCCAGTATTTCAGAGTAGCGACTTTTTAGTAAACTGCCCAGTGGGCACACATGTCCAAAAGACGTCCCTATGTCGGCTTTATGTCCAAAAGAAGTCTTAAGGACGTCTTTTGTTTTTTTTTGCCCACTGGGTGTATTTCACTAATATGATTTAGATTTTTTATAATATGAAATGATCCAAGATTTGATAATATAGAAAATTTATTTAAAGAAGTTTGTATAACATGTTTCCATCATTATAATGAGATGACTTTTTGCCGTTACAATTTTCCCGTTTTGTAAATTTGAAAGAAATAATGTGGAATCAATGGCCTGAAACTTGTTTTTTTATGAATATTTATATTTATATATAATTATTTTATAAAATATAATAATTTATATTTATAAATTTAAATATTCTTTCAAAAGGTTTGAAAAATTTAGAGCATTGTTATTCCATCATTAGCAGGGTACTCGGCATTTGTCAGTTTTATTCAAAATTAATTTAAATACAAATTTATTTCCAAGTTTAACCCTTTCTTTTAAAAAATTTGTTTCTATAAAGTCGAGTTTAATGTCAATTTTAATTTTTTTAATTGATCATTGATTTTATTATCCGAACTGTGACTCCTTCTGTTTAAAATGTTTAAAGTTATAAGGAAGGTTTCTTGCGGGATTTGAATAGGTTGTTTATGGATTTCTGTAATCATCGTTAAACTATGCTTAATCTGTCATAAAATCTTTAATAAAGTATGAAGTTCCTAATGAGCTGGGTTTTTCCCTGTTCTGGGTCCATGCCATCCCTTCTTCTCTTTCTACAGGATGGAGCTCGGATCGTTGATGGAAGTTCTCCCACCCTTTTAGTCGGTCAGCGAGGGCCTGATGTGATGAGGCGGTTCAGTTCCGTTTTGGCTTTATTCTGTCCATATTGGGCGCGTTTTCTCGTGCATTGCTCGACGAATTATTTACTGTTTTTCTTTTGTGTTCATGACGGGTATACAAATGTGACGTATTGTATAATTGTAATAATAATAAACTTTATTACGTGATACTAAAAGTGCTGTGACATTTTGTGAAATCCCACCAAACAGTTTTTTAACATTTTTGGTCCTTCGAGCCGGATAGTGTGCTGTTGCTCGTTTTTAAAGTGTTACATAGGTGCCAATGGACAGCTCGCAAACACGTGGTCATTTGGAGGAAGTGCAGTGACTTTTCTGCGAGATGCTATTGCGGAAGTGGTGCTTCAGCTATACTGTGAGCGTGGGCATGGTGCCGGCTGGGTCCAGCGGGTAAGCTTGTTGTTCCTGCAACCCTTCGGGTCCCTATAGTCGCTCCCACTGGCTCCTTGAGTTCACACGTGTGCATTACTTGCTCTTTGAGTACATAAACGCCTTTTCTCTGGGTTCACACGTGTGCTTTTCACTTTCCTTAGGTGTAGGGCTGTTGTCGCGAGTGCCTCTTGCGGTATGCGTATGGTGGTGGTGCAGTGTTGCCAGACCCATGTTTTAGTTTTGCGGACGCGCAGGCGCAGAAATGCGGATTTTCGTTTCAAAACGCGGATTTTTTAAAAATTGATTTTTTAAGCTAATATTTGTTTAAACTGTTGTATATTTGATTTATTTGTATAATTTAAGAGTGTATAAATATAAATATAAACATTTTTTAATAAATAACTTAAAAAATTCATACTAATAATACTCATATTTTTATAATTTGAGTAAATAATTATACAGTTAAGTTAATAATTTTTATGTATAATATTCCTAACAAGAATTCTTAACGGTTATCAAATAACAATTCACAGTCACTCGCATACACTGAGAAATAATTGAGACTTAAGCAGAAAACTGACAACCAATCCGAATATTCAGTTTTTTAAATTCTATCCATCTATATATTTTGATTGGTTCATAGCTTTTGCTTTACATATACATTTTGGCAGGTATGGGTAGCACGTAGCAATGCTTGTATGTATTTATAATTATGTGTCATTCACTAGACGTAAGCCATGGTACGGAAGGTGTTTCTGCCTTCCTAAACAATTTTAACGCCTCATCACTGTTTAGTAGGGGAAAAAGTGGGTCAACTTCAAAATGCGGATTTTTTGGTAATCCGCTTTAGTCAAAGCGGATTGCGGATGGAGCGATCAAAATGCGGTGCAAAATGCGGAAATGCGGTGTCTCTGGCAACACTGTGGTGGTGAGATATTTGTTGCGATGGCTGTGCATATACGTTACTCCTTGCCTTTTAGGCTCCGGTGTGATTCTCTTCCTACGTAGACAAACATAGTTTTTTTTACTCCTTTTGGGTTTATAGATCCGTTCCTTCTACTCTGTGGGTGCGTGCATGTAGACACCTCTTATCTTTTGGGTACACGTGTGCAAATCTCTTTCTTTTACGGGAATACTTCTTACTTTCTGGGTACATGTGCACATCTCTTACATTTTGGTCGAACGGGTGCATGTCTCTTACTTTTACGGGCACACGTGCATATCGCTCACGTTCTGGGTGCACATGTACATATTTCTTACCTCTTGGGGACATGTCCGTCCCTTATTGTTTGGGTTCAGTACTATCTGACTGCAGGTTCCCTATTGTTTGACTGCAGTCATGCAGGTTCCCTATTGTTTGACTGCAGTCATGCAGGTTTCTTATTGTTGACTGCAGTCGTGCAGGTTTCTTATTGTTTGACTGCAGACGTGCAGGTTTCTTATTGTTAACTGCAATCGTGCAGGTTTCTTATTGTTTGACTGCAGATTTGCAGGTTTCTTATTGTTTGACTGCAGATTTGCAGGTTCCTTACTGTTTGGTTTCACAACTATGCTGTATGCTGTACCTGAGTCACCCTGCAGCGCTCTTAGATGCCTGTGGACTACTTCATCTTGCAGAGCTGCCTAGCTCTGTAGAAACTCAATCATCCTGGAGCATTGAGAAACTGCCCGTGAGCTAAGTCACCGCTTAGCGCTTCGAGTTGACTGTGGGTTTCGCCATCTTGCAGAGTTACTCAGCTTTGTAAGAGCTTGGCCGTCCAGCAGCATTGCCAAGCTGCCCGTGAACTAGGGCTGCGCATGAGACCGAGACCAGTCTCGGTCTCGGCTCGATATCGTCTCGTTTTCCGAGACGATATCGAGACAATACCGCAAAAAAATTTCCGAGACTATACCGAGACGATACCACGAAAAAGCTAATCTCGGCGAGACTCTCGTCGAGACCGCAATAGGGAAGTATCTATAATCATGAACTTCTTTACTACGGATAACAGATATAGATATCTATTTTTGAAAGCTAAATAATGTATAATTCGATCAACCTTTTCTCAAAAATATTCAATTATAGTTATAAAAAATAATCATACCGCAAAATGTAAATATAGATTACTGATCTTTCGTTAACAATATTCTTCAACTGATGATTTAACACCAAAAATAATTTCTTAAAAGCAAGTATAGAAGTCGAGGTTGTAAAAGAAGAATGTGAAAAATCGGTTTTAAAATACTGTCCAACATTTCACTTATTGTTAATTTTGCTTCTTGGCTTCACTGCTTCACATTTCAAACATCTTATTTTTAATGTTATTTAGTTAAAAATTTGTAAGCGACAGCGATACTATTAAATCAACAAGACTCAAAACGTTTTTAACAAGTAACAGCTGATTTGCAAAACTTATCTTTTTATAATAAGTAAGTTAACAATTGTGTTCTGCAACTACTATGTTTTATTTTTTCGGTGTTTTTAAGATCGAGACTCGACGAGACCACAATTATGTAGGCGATACCGAGACGAGACCATCAATTTTCCATTTTTTCGAGACCGAGACGATACCGAGACGAGACCATCAATTTTCCATTTTTTCGAGACCGAGACGAGACTCTGTCAAATATCGTATCGTATCGTATCGTGCGCAGCCCTAAATTTCTTTTTGAAATTTGCCTCTAATTCGTGTTTTTCAACAGTTTTTAAGTTTAACTCAAAAACTTTTGCCAATCTAAAACTTCTGACTTCAGATTCGGATTCTACACAAAAAATCACATAAAAATACACTAGTGTATATTTCTATTGTGTGCCTGTGTCATTATTCCTTTCATGCCGCAAAGTTGTTAATTTCACATATTCATTAGATAAAATTTCTTCTTATTATATTACTACCCAAGCAGCACGTAATATTACATGAGTATCACAGTGATATCATATTGTAATATTGGTAATATTACGGGGTAATATTACAGTGATATTGACGTGATATTGAAATGTCCGCCTCAAGGTAATATTACAGTGATATTGAGGTAATATTACAAATTTATTTTAAATCAAATAAATTATTTTAAAAAATATTGGGCTCACGCAGGGTTCGAACACGCAAGGTTCGACTCGGCATGAATGCGCCTTGTACCTCTCGGCCATCCAGCTGTTGGAATCTATTTCAGAAATTGTTCTTCATATTTTACCAAAGGGATTTAAAGGTAATACATGAACGCTTTCTGAAATAGATTCCAAGAGCTGGATGGCCGAGAGGTACCAGGCGTATTCATGCCGAGTGGCACCTTGCGTGTTCGAACCCCGTGTGAGCTCAATATTTTTTAAAATAATTTATTTGATTTAAAATAAATTTGTAATATTACCTCAATATCACTGTAATATTACTTGTAATATTACCTTGAGGCGGACATTGCAATATCACGTCAATATCACTGTAATATCACCCCGTAATATCACTGTGGTATTCACGTAATATTACGTGCTGCTTGGGTAATAACGACATGATAATACTTATTCACAAATGTTTTAAATTTAAAAGAACTTCAATTTTCTCAAAGATTTGAATTTTAAAATATTAATAATGTTTCTGAAAGCTGAGAGGCGAATTTCAAATTTTCCATTAAACCAAGACGCATGTGGCACTTAAAAAAAAAAGAAAAAAGGCACCTATTTAAGTTCAATTTTTTGCATGTATAACGTGTATTTTGAGGATTTTCAAGGTTTTTAGCAGTTAAATAATTAGTTTCTTGTTAATTTCTACTTGAGTTGAGTAAGATGAGAATGCTTCAACAGTTTGCTGACCAATTTTTAGTTCTTACTCCCCCCTTGCCTCCCCCAAGCAAGACTTTGATACAACTAAGAAATTTAAAAAATTCATATCTCTATGGGTTTGAATTTTATCGGAAACGTTTAGTAACGAAATTTGTTTGATTTTACATGTTCTTTAAGAAAAAAATTAGAGAAAATTTTTTTTTGAAAATAATTTTTTTTTTTGAATTTTGAAAATGTTCTATTATTGGTAATTTTGAACGGAAATAGCTGCCTAACGAACTTGACCTGTATTTTTGTACCAAGAAAAAGTGTACCAAAGATGAAGTTGATCCGACAATTTTTAC
Source organism: Ganaspis brasiliensis (assembly GCA_037103525.1). Lineage (NCBI taxonomy): Eukaryota > Metazoa > Arthropoda > Insecta > Hymenoptera > Figitidae > Ganaspis > Ganaspis brasiliensis. The sequence goes on along the minus strand of JAZKLR010000223.1, from coordinate 72,302 downwards.
TCAAGTTATCCGACGACAAAAATTTTTCTACGACAGACAGACAGACAGACAGACATTTTCGTAAAACCCATTTTTTCGGAATCAGGAGGTCTCAAAACGTCGAGAAATGTGGGTTTTAGCAAAAGCCCAAAATCGCACAAATATAAGACCTTCTCATTTAGGATGAGAATGTAATTAATTAATTATATGTGTACGTCCATATGAAAAGGGCCCAGGTTGTCGATTTTATTTATCGAGATATTCGCATTTTTCTAAAGAAGATTCAGATTTTCGAAATTTTTTTTATTGCTGAAAAACAAACTACGTAATATCCTTCGTCGAATCATGCATTTACAATAACTTTATAGTAATTAAAAACACAAAGAAATCTTATTTTTAATTTTAAAAATGCATGGGCGCTAATGGAAATCTTGAACTTCAAACTCGTTTTTCTCAAAACTAGAATTTTGATACTTTTAACTTCGAATGCTTATAACTTTGTGAATTTTTCATCTAAAGGGGTCCAAGACCTCTCGAAATGTTCAAAATTTAATAAAGAATATGGTCATATAGATAAGTCCAATAGTGCCAAAGTGGGCCCTTTTCATATGGACGTACACATATATAATATCCAAATTTAATATAAAATATAAATAAAGTTTCATTCGTTTCAAAAAAATCTGAACATTACTTGTAGGGGAGACTGAGGAGGAAAGTAACAAAAATCAGTTTTTTGATGCTAGCATTAAAACTATTTGTCGGATAAGTTCTGTAAACATATTAATCGAAAGCTTGGACTTTCACCTATTAAATAAAATTGGAATTAAACATTACTAATAATTTGATAGTTCACTGCAGGACTTTTAAATCAACTTTTTATCTGTTACTTTCCTCCTCACCCCTGAGGTGGAAAGTAACAGCACGAAGGAGGAAAGTAACACTTTAAAATTAAGGCTTGCATTTCAAATATAAAACTGCTATTAATTTAAATTACTTTTATTATGAACATATAAAAAGACAAAGTGATATTAACTACATTTTGTACATAATTGGCAGATATTTTTGCAATTTTTTAAAATCAAGTTTTTTTTATCTATTTAGTATTCGTTGAATAGCAATGACATTAAAAAAGCATCGTTTCGTAAAAATTCAAATCAAAAGTCCAATATTTAATATTTAAAATATAAAATAAACATATAAAATCACATAGTTATAAAAAAGGAACAGGTTTATAAAAATAACGCATTAGATGAGGAGGAAAGTAACAACGTGTTACTTTCCTCCTCACCCCTCTTTTTTTTGGATTTCAAAAAACAAGTTTAAATTACACAAAAGTATTTCGTATTTTTTAATTATGCACTAGCACGACTTAAAGATAAATAGAAAAGCTTCAAAAAAACGAAAAGCATATTTAAAATATCAATAAAATCAAAAAAATATAATATTTTGAAAATTTAGGCAAAAACTTACTTTTGACGTAATTTTTGCACAAAATGTCCGTATCAGATATATAGCTTCCGGTAGACCCCTAACATAATTTGGGGGAGTTAGAGGGTGCAAAACTGACTAAAAATTATTGAAGGACAATATCTGTCCGCTCATTAGTCTAGAAGTTTTAAGCGTTGTTACTTTCCACCTCTGTTACTTCCTCCTCGGTCTCCCCTATTGTTTATATCAATTATTTATAGTATTTATAAATTCTTATTCATATTTTTTAAACTCTATAAAGTGAGAAACTTACAGTTTCAACTTTCAGTCTTTGATAAATTAGCCAAGAAAAAGGTATTTTCATTAAACTTAAGATTTTGAAATCAAAATATCAAATAATATTTAAATAATAATATTTTTTATTTCAAAATGTCAAGTTTAATGTAAATACCTTTTTTTGGCTAATTTATCAACGACTGAAAGTTGAAATTGTTAATTTCTCACTTCTTAGAGTTTAAGAATTATGAATAAGAATCTATAAATACTATAAGTACTTGATATACACAATACAGGTAATATTCAGATTGTTCATTCATTCATTCATTCATTCATTCATTCATTCATTCATTCATTCATTCATTCATTCATTCATTCATTTATTCTTTCATTTTTTCTGTCCACACCTGAAGTTGGTCGTTTTTCTATTCAATTGTTTTTGAATAAAATGTGTTGACATTTGCTATTTGAAAATAGGTTACGTTTTTCGTTTGTATCGTGTCGTGCAGATCTTTAAACGGTTTAAAAATTATTATTAAATTAAATAAATAATAATTTCCACATTTGTATCGATAAAAAAAGAGGTTTAGTTTTTCGTTTGTGTCGTGTCGTGCAGATCATTAAAAGTGATTTGTGTGTTTTGTGTATTGCATTAAACAGTATTAGAAGAAAAAGGAATTGAACTACAAAATTGGTAAGTTATTGAGTACAAATGCATTATTAATTATTATGTCAGAGTCTTAGGTCTTCACCTAAGTGAGGTTTATAAATTTACAGATTTGAAAAATATTTATAAGAACGGGAGATATACCTTGTTTTTCAAAAACTGAAAATATCTAAAATTTTCAAATTTTACATATTTGTTGATGGACTGCTTTCAAACATTCAATTATTTTGGTACCAAATTTGGCAGAGTATTAGATCTTGACCCAAGTTAGGTTTATAAATTTATAGACTTTAGAAATATTAATAAGAACGGGAGATATACCATTTTTTTGAAAAATGAAAAAATCGAAAATTTTCAAATTTTACATATTTTTTGATGGACTGCTTTCAAACATTCAATTATTTTGGGACCAAATTTGGCAGAGTATTAGATCTTGACCCAAGTTAGGTTTATAAATTTACAGATTTTAAAAATATTGATAAGAAAGGAAGATATACATTTTTTTTCAAAAAATTCAAAAAATCGAAAATTTTTAAATTATGAATTTTTTATTAACTGCTGATAAACTTTCTATAATTGAGTATTACCTGTTATTTCGTCATATTTTAGAACAATTTGACAAAAAATATCGTATAACTGAGATATATAAGTATAAAATTGGTTTCTGGATCAAAAAAATTGAAAAACCTACATTTTTTTTATATTACTGACTTTGTGTTAGATGGCTTTTAATCTTTTTGAATTAATTTTGTTATGTTCCCTACAACACATTTTGCAATAAATTTAAAGAAATACATTAATAAAAATAATTTTAGATGACACAATGCAAAAAAAAATGTTGAATCTGAATTTTTTGGGGTAAAAAAATAAAAACCAAAAAATCTAATAGATTAAATTTAAATCCTATTTAACCTAAATCCCATTTAACCTAAAAAGCATTCTGCCTAAAACCCATTAAACATAATAAATATTATTTAACCTAATTTTCATTTAGCCTAAATCCCATTAAATGCATTGAGCCTAAATCCCATTTAACCTAAATCTCATTCAACCTAAAATGCATTCAAACTATAACCCATTAAATCCAAAAAGGCATTCAGCCTAAAACTATTTGTCCTAAATCCCTTTTAGCCTAAATTTTACATTATAAATTTCGTTCAATGGGATTTAGGCCAAATTTTTTTAAGCCTAATGCATTTTAGGTAAAAAAGAATTTAGAATGATTGCATTTTGGGTTAAATTGAATTTAGACGGAATGCATTTTTGGTGAAATGGAATTTAGGCTGAATGCATTTTAGATTAAATGGGATGTAGGTTGAATGCATTTAAGGTTAAATGGGATTTAAGTTTAATGGGATTAAGGTTAAATGGGATTTAGGATGAATGCATTTGAGATTAAATAGAATTTGGGCTAAATGCATTTTAGGTTAAAAGGGTTTTAGAATAAAAGCAATTTTGTTTAGATGGGATTTAGGCTGATGCATTTTAGGTTAAATGGGGTTTATAATGGTTCCATGTTAGGTTAAATGAGATTGAGGATGAATGCATATGAGGTTAAAAGGGATTTAGGTTAAATACAATTGAAGTTAAAAAGGAATTAGTTTAAATAAGAGATAGGTTAAATGGTATTCAGGTTACATATGATTTAGGTTAAATGGGATTTATACTGAATTCATTTTAGGTTAAATGAGATGTAGGATAAATGCTTCTGGGGATAAATGGGATTTAGGCTAAATGCATTTTAGGATAAATACCCGAGACGTAATTTTGAGCCTAGTTTGAGCCTGAATGACCCTTTCTGGACCCGATTTGGACCTTACGGGCTTATATTCAAGTCATTTTGGACCTGATGAACCTATTAGAGCAATACAATTTTTAAGATTTTAATGATGAAGCACCTTTGGGCCTCTCGATCCTACGGTTTTGAACCTTGTGTAAGCCTCATGAGCCTACAATTTTGTCTGGTGGAAAATATTATGTCAAAAACCTCTATTTATGACATAGATTCTTCATTTTATCCTTTAAGATCTTCTCGGCAAGGGGTGGTCCTTTGGGTTAATGTCTTTTTAAACAAAATAAAAAAAATTTTTCTTTTAAATAAAATAGATTTTAAATTTAATATTTGAATCCTACGTTTCCTCACGATCTTAATGATATAAAATTCGGCCACAAAACATGAAAATTTAAATTGAAATGTATTTAATAATTCATATTTAATAAAACTATTTAAGGTATTTTTTATCTTTCGAGTGCAAACTTTATATCATTAGAAAGGTGATGAATCAAAGATTGCAAATATGAAATTTAGAACTAAGTTGAAATGTAATTACAATTTTTCTATTCCTACCTACAAAATAGCTGTAAACTCTATATCTACTTAGGTACTTAGGGGGTCCATTTATACCAGCAAATATTACGGCAAAAGAAAACAAATGCAATTCTAGTACTTAAGTATATAATCTTTCCTTACAATTTATATAGATTGTTTTAAAATTCACAGAATTCAGGCCATCTTTAAAATTTTCTTAAAACTAGAAGAGAAACAATGAAGATTGCAAATTGTGGGGATTTCCGAACATTAGTCGCCATTGATTCTAGAGCAGAAGTGTCAAAACTCTACCAAATTTTCCGTTTTTCCTTCAGTTTCTTGGCAACTTCTGTAGCCAAAAGTTGTGAAAGTGTAACCTTAGCGTGATTTTAAGTTCAAAATAAAATAGTTAAAATGGTGAAAACGAAAAATTTTGTTCTATTATGGTGGATAGAAAGTAAAATGATATCGATTACGGAAACAAATCGATTACCGAAACCGTCTAATAAAAGAAAAGTTAAGGAAGAATTAATTTTGGAGTGGATAGATGCTCCAACAAATTCAAAAAGTAAAGAAAAAGCGAAGATTTTAATGTTTAACGGTAAGTCCAATTTCATTAATGTACTCTCTAAATTTGATATAGCGCAAAGTATACAGCTGTTTCAAAACATCGTATAAATATGCACTGATCAAAAAGCGATTATTTCACTGTTTTACAGCAAAATTCACTAATTCATAAGCGTATACACGCTTTTTTGAAACAGCTGTATACTTTGCACTGTCGAAAAAGAGAATTTTCGCTGTTTCAAATTTAAAGAGTAAATCTATTTTGCATTATATTTTACTACATTTTAAAATAACTCTATGTATTTTGTTGAAGGTTTTTCTTGTAATCTTTTCACGATTCTTACTCTATAGATAAAACAATCACTTAAAAACAATCATTTAGTTAACAAATTAAAATGACATTTACATCTGAATTAACCTTTTACAGAATTTGTATTCAACTTTTTTCTTTATTCAATTATTTACTTTCTGTTATATAAAGCCAATAGCCAACAAAATATTTGTTAAGTTAAAAAAAATTTTCTTGGGATTACCAATTTTTTGTTGTTGAAATTATTAAAAATTTAACTAAATTTTAATTCTCGGGAATCAGCCGAGAATTTTACGTCAAAACGGGAATTTTCTTTCTATGTTAATAAACTTTACTAGTACATATATCAATTTGTTTTAAAATATAATTTCTTACTTCAATTTTGGTTTTATTTCATTTCAAATATTTAAAGAATATTTATTTATATAATGTGAGTAATTTAATAAAAATTTGTGTTGTAAATTATAGTATTTCTGGACTAAAAACTTTTCGATATTTTCTGATGAAGATTTAACATAATGTTAAAAGCCTAGAATTTTAAAAAATCTTTTATTTCAATCCTTTTTGTAATGTTCATAAAATAATTTTATCGGTCGTTTGAATTAGAATGACTTGAAGAATTATGGAAAATAATAAATTTGTTATCTATCATACGTAAACTTCAATTAATTGTTTTATATCTTATTTTGTATAAATAAGACGCAGCGTGAAGAAACCGCCTCTGCGCTCGAAATGTTGGACGCATTACAGTCAAGGTAGCAGTGCGCAGCTCATTGTCGCTCGCTACGTGACTACCATGCGTCCCACATTTCGAGCGTAGAGGCGGTTTTTGTACGCGGCGGCGGCGCCTTCATTGCAAATTTTTATTGAATAAAATGAATTATTTAAGCAATTTTTAAAACAAACATGTTGAAAATTATATCTGCAGTGAAAAAATTATATCTGCATATTATATAATATGGATTATATAATTAAATACATGGGGCAGTCCATTTCAAACCGTTGCACGTACAAAAGACGATCGCAAAATAGTATATTAAGCAACAAGGGGCTAAAGGCAGCCATTTGTTTACGCTGATGTTTGTGTACGAGTGATAGTCGAGGGCGAAGCCCGAGACGAAACGAGTTCACAAACATCATCGTAAACAAATTGGACTGACTTTAAACCCGTGTTGCTTACGATACTTTTTATTCCAAAGGCACAAACTTGGTGCTTTTAAATGTTTGTAGGTTAGGGTCTAAATGCATTCACTTGTTTGACCGTATGAAAATGGCGGCCATTTTTGCCCTGTGGTGAAAAAAATGCATGGATCAGCTGTTCATTTTTTCCCTAGGGAAAAAATGGAAGCCATTTTCACCCGGTCGAACAAATGAATGCGTTCAGACCCTGCCTACAGGCATCTAAAAGCGTCATGTTTGTGCCTGTGGGATAAAAAGGTTCTTTTTAAATCAAATTAATTCGATTAAAATTAAATAATTAATAATATGTTATACACTATTTTTTTAGATTTTAAATAAGAATTTCTTTATCAAATTGAGAAATTCTATTAAAAATTTAAAGATCGATCGAAAGAGCATTACATTCTCTGCCAAAATAGTTCTACTTTTCTAATATGGCCTTAACTTGTCTATAGTACTGCACAATCAGTACTGTCGTAGTGGAAACATTTAAATGAATGAATGACTTTTTGGTAATGAATAAGTTTTTTATTTTTCAAATTAATTTTTATCTGTAGAAAAAAAGTTTATTTAACTGTTCTTTTTCGGTTTTGTAACATTGATTTATTCATTTTCTTTTGAGTTAATTGGTGTGCATATATACAATGATTGCATCTGATCTGTATTTGAAATTAATACTGTTACGCACACTGAACGTAAATTTGCTACTGGAATAATTACAAAATCACTTTTTTCGACGCATTTATAAATATGAGGAACAAAAGTACTTGCATTTTCATCATCAGAAACACTAAAACATTGTTCAACTATTAGCTTTTCAATAATAACATAATGGGGATTCAAGCACTGACATTGTCCGGCACACTGACAATTTGAGATTTTTATAAAAGTGTAAATTGTACCTAATTGTAAAATTCCAAAATTATCTACAAATTGAACACGACTACTACTTGTTTTCAGATTTTTTTCATACTCTTCTGATATAAATAATATTTTATTTTTGAGTAATCTTGAATATAAAAAAATATTTCCTGCTTGTTGCAAATTACGAACAGTTCGATTAACAAATTGTTGAACAGTTTCTTTATGCTTCTCTAATAATTTATAAGAACCAACACTGTAACATTCATTACTTATTCTTTCACGTATTTTAACTTTACCTGTATTATTTAAGCAAAAATTTGTTATTGGTCTTGGAGGAAGTTCTTCTAAATATTCTTGCATTTTTAATAGACGAAAGTGAGAGTTTACAATTTGTGAATCTATGAATCTAGTCCCATGAACCAATTTTAAAAATTTTCCATTTAAATCTTCGTAAGGATAACATGAATAAGCCCATAATGGGCCTAAATTTTTTACACATTCTGGAAGATGACAAATAATTTCCACTAATGAATTATCGAAAAGTGAGCTATTATTAAATAGTAAGAATTTTACTAATTTTTAGTAGGAAACTACCAATTTTTTTTACATTTTTGAATTTGTCTTTTGTAGGTTGAAATTTCAAAAGGATCCGGAATTTATTTCAAAAGCTCGATAAAGACTGTTATTGAATTAAGTGCTACCGATTTAGATAAAAAGTATGACTGGAGGAAGCTAGTGAGAATGGCTTTATTAGAGGTATATGGAGATAATATATCTGAATTTAGTGCAACGGGTGAAGGAGTTAGAAGCCGTCCACCTATAAACTAACAACTCTTTAAAGCGATTTTTGGTAATTTTTTCTTTCTATTGCGAATTTTTATTCGTATAATATTATAATTTTTTATTTATTTAATGTATTGAATTGGTCTTTCAGAATGGGCAAACAGTTTGACGCAAAATGGGCTGAAAATTAGCAAAAGTGAATTTATTAACGAAATTAATAAAACACCCTCGAATAAAAGAAAAACTTTTAATGAAGCCGAGAAGAAAAAATTTAAACTTCAGGACAAAAAGCATTCTCAAATCACGGAAAATAACTCAGGACCGTTTAAACCACCTACGCTAAATACTTCCGCACAAGACCACACATCAAAATCTGTCATCGCACAAACTGATTTAAATGAAAAAAATAAACTACAAAAATTTCCTTTGCAGAAAATCCTTTCTCAAAAAGACTCAGTTGAAAGTATTACATTAGAAAATCAACTAACACAGAATCAGACACCAGATAAAATAACTTCACAAAATAGCTCTACACAAATTAACTCAGCACAAAATCACTTGTCACAAACTGATTTCGCACAAACTGAGAAATCACAAGTACAACAACTACAGAAGCATCCTTTACACTACAACGCTAAAAATGTAAATGAACAAAATCATTCATTAAAAACTAATATTGATCAGGATCAAATGGCTCAAACACAAACATCAAACAATTACACTGCACAAAATAACCTTTCTCAAACTGAAATACCAAAAAATTATACCACAGAGAATCACATGACTCCAAATCAACCATCATATTCTGCACAAAATCAAAGTTTAGAAAACAATTATCCTTATGTTTATCCTACTAATTCCTATCCTTACATTCCTACTGCAAATCCTCATCCAAACATGTATCCACCAAGTCACAATCCACACTTCTATTCATCGCATCACAATCCACATATGTACTCTAATAATCATTATTCACCTCCATTTCCACCTAATTATTATTCACATGCACACGCACCTACGTTACAATTTAATAATGATAATGTTAATAAAGCAAAAATGTGATTTTATCATAATATATTTTGTTATTGAAAATTCTAATAAATTAAAAATTATTATGAAAAAAGTGTAAAACATTTATTTGCACATTTACTTTCTGAATGTGAATTAGTGATTTTCTTTTAATGAATTAGCGAAAAATCGGTTACTATTAACTAGTGAGAAATTTTACTGTTTTTTTAAGTAGAAAACTACTATTTTCAAAGTAGAAAGCTTATTAACTGAAAAAATGAAATTTCATTATGACAGTTAGTAGATATTTTACTTTCAAATTTGTTAATTGAATTAAAAACTTTAATGACCAGATTTTTTTAATTTTTGTTAATTGAATTATATTTATATTTATTTATAAATATTTAAATATTTATTTTTTTCATTTAAATTCTATTCATTAATTTTATTTTAAACTTTCACAGATGTTTTATGACATTTGAAGATTATTTACTACATCCGATAAGGAACAAAAGAAGGAAAAACAATTCTGTTGAAAAGCGATTTCTTACCTCCTTCCGGGAAATCCTTCTACCTGTAGAGCCTGCAACTGTTTATTTAAGTACTTACGCATCAGCGTTAATGGATATTTTGGGCAGCAATTAAAAATGTCGAATTTCTTTGAATAAATTATACACCCCATATTTATGATTCATAATCTAATACAAAAAGGATATCAGGTTAGTTTTTTAAATGGAAGATTTATCATTAACAGTTTCAATAATAATTTAATATAAATGTGAAAAAAAAATTCAAATTTTAAAACGTTTTAAGTAGAACTTGATATTACTATATTTGTATACGATTTCATATCTTAAATAAGAGGTTTATAATTTTATTTGTCATAAAAGTAAAAAATTGTTTCTAAAACTTCATTAACGCAATGATTGACCCCCCTTGAGTTTTGACACTGTAAAGGGCCTCCTCGAGCCTATTTTGGACCTCCACGAGCCTACTGCAGGCCTCCACCAGCCTACATTGAGCCTCCCAGAGCCTACAGTATATTGTACATTTGAGCCTACCACGGGCCTACTGGGCCTATAATATTCTATATTCTAAACCTACTTTGAGCCTATCGAACCTACAATATTCCATATTTTGAGCCTACTTTGGGCCTAACAAACCTACAATAGTGGATACTTGGGCCTATTTTGACCCTACAAGTGGAAGAATTGATTGTAACTGACACCTTGTAGGCTCAAAGTAGGCTCAACTTACATTAGAAACCAACTTTTCAAACTCACTCTTCAAACCATTAAATTTGTAAGCAAAAATGTAGGCCCAAATTTTCGTCTCGGGTAGGTTTTAATCTGTGAATGCATTTTAGGTTAAATGGGATTTAGGATGTATGCATTTTAGGTATAAATTCAATGGGGATAAATGGGATTTAGGCTAAATGCATTTTAGGATAAATGGGTTTTAATCTGTGAATTCATTTTAGGTTAAATGGGTTTTAGGCTGAATGCATTTTAGTTTAAGTGGGATTTAGGCTGAATGCATTTTAGGTTAAATGGGTTTCTTGCTAAATGTATTTTAGATTAAAGGGGATTCAGGCTTAATACAATTTAGGGTAAATGGGATTTGGCTGAATGCATTTTCGGCAAGATGGTTTTAGGCTGAATGGGATTCAGGCTAATTTGGTTCTAGGTTTTTCTCGAAAAATACTTATTTTGATGAAAAAAAATTTTAAAACATGACATGCGTATTTTTATCAGATCAACAACTTGGCAAGGTTGAGGCAAAGTAAAAATGCCTTGCCTCAACCTTGCCAATATTGCTGGAACATCCGGTGTTGTTTGGGTATGTGCTAATGAGAAGTATATCTAATAAAATATATTAGAATTTAATAATTTTTGGAAGAGAATTATGTTGCTTTTAGAAAATTCTTTTTAAATAATTTTTGTCAGAAAATACTTATTGGCAAAAAATACTTTTTGTCAGAAAATCATTTTTGTCAAAAAATCATTTTTGTCAAAAAATACTATCTGTAAGGAAATACCTTTTAACAAAAAATTCTTTCTGTCAAAAAATACTTTTTGTAAAAAAATACTGTTGATGGCACGCCACTAGATTTCGTGCCCACCGAAGGCGGGCTCGAAAGCTAGTTTATTATAAAATTTAAGAATTTTAATAATAAGTGGGAGTTGTACGCATCAATTTATTTGGTAAATCAAAAACTGGCGAGTGTATAATAGATATCAACAGATCTTTGTCAACCTATCAAGTTTAAATTACTTCCATTTTAATTAATTTCTGCACGGAGAGAAATCTGTTACCTTTAACGCATGCAAACCTAACCTTCGCTAATCGCAACTGAAGTGCCGTGCTTTTATTCCACAAGTTCATGAATTAATAGTAAGGAAAAGTTCTGTACAGAAATAGTAAACGCCTCATTACTAATATCGTTCTACAGTGGCGCTGATATCGCACGTCAATTTTGGGTACTAGAATTGCACCGAGCCCGTGCGTTTTTCGCACGACCTTTCTTGCATTTGTTTCAACGTGACATGGACAAATCGCATGAACTTCTGTTGCTTTACTAGTACAGAAATAAAACGTGCGTTTTTAGCGCTATAGAGATGGGAATATTGTACGAGTGGTTTGAAATTCACGCACCGAATAACCTAGTACCAGAAAGGTATGATTTTCGTGGAAAAATAGTTATTGTCATATACGTTTTTTACATCATATACAACCATGCAAAAATGGCAACCGACCATCATGCAATTTGAGTAAGAGATTTCTCTCCGTGTGGAATTGGGTCTTTAATGTCTACATCTTTTGCAATTTTTTTATCGGAGGGATCGTTTTATCAATAACAAATTAAATTTCTTTAGGTATTTTTATTTAATAGATAATCGTTTATTTGATTAAAAAAAATATAAAATAATAAAATTCTGACTTTGGTGTTAAAAAAATAACAAAATTAGAATATATAATAAACACATATATATATTCTGCTTTATTTTACAAATTATTAACAAATCTATTAACAAATTGATGCATGAAAAATAAAATTTATTAAAGTTTTTTAATGGAAAGTTAAGTTATTTTTAAGAATTTTCATTAAGGACGATCGATGGACAAATCGGACAGTGTTGGTCAAAGACTTTCCTCTCCTTTGGTCAAAATTTGCACTTTGAAAATTTTTTTAAAAAAAACCAAACACTTTTTTCACAAAACCGCTCTGATAGACAAAATCGGAGGTAATAAGGAATTTAAAAATGATAACTTTTCCACGATTGGATATTTCCATGAGTAGAAAAAACGAAAACGGGAATAAAACTGACAGACTTGCTACAGAAAATGGCCGCGACACGTCACATGTGTCTCTTGAAATATAAGTGTGACGTATAGCGGCCATTTTCTGTAGCAAGTCTGTTAGTTTTATTCCCGTTTTCGCTTTTTCTGCTCTTGGAAACATCCAATCGTAGAAAAGTTATAATTTTTAAATTCCTTATTACCTCCGATTTTGTCTATCAGAGCGATTTTGTGAAAAAAGTGTTTGGTTTTTTTAAAAGAAATTGTCAATGTGCAAATTTTGACCAAAGGAGAGGAAAGTCTTTGACAAACTCTGTCGGATTTGTCCATCGATCGTCCTTAAATTAAACATTATTTTCTTTAATGCAGAAAATTAAATATTTTTGTGAAATTCCGTAGTTAATTTAAGGAATAAATGGGTGATTCTCCCAAAACATTACTTTTGAATTAATAATACATTATTAATATTTAATAGTTTTTTTAGAATAAAAAATATTGTGGAAAATAAATTCGAATCACATGAGGTTGTTCTTTACTTAAAAAAGACACATGTTCCACATTTTAATCTTTAGATTTATCTATTAACATTAATATAAAAAATCTTTTTTAAATGCTACAAATTAGCATGATCAAATTATAAAGGAGTTAAATCCGAGGTTAAATCTTTCATTGCTTATCATATTTATAAATTTTAGAGATTATAAAATGTATTTATTAATTTTTCATTTCCGATGCACAATAAGGAATATTTTTGGAGAATCACCCAAATATTACAATTTTATTAAGTGTATGTAATAAAATACATATAAGAGGCATTTTACGTGTAATGTCCCAAGCTAAAAATTAATTTCTTTCAAAAAAATTGAAACTTAGGAAATTTATTGTCCTATCTAGTAGTAATAAAACCCAAAAAAAATTTTTTACTTTTTTGAAAAATTGAAGGGGGTAGAGGGGGGTCAATTTTGTCAAGTTTACTTAATACCGTCTTCTTACTTAATTTTCTCTGTCTTGGCGGGTAATGAAAAAAATTTCTTCAAGTATGATTTTTAAAGGTTTTTTAATGCTCTTTTCATTGGTAAATTTTATTTTTTAATATTTCAAAAATTTGACCCTAATTTTGTATAATTAATATTTAATTTGCTATTTTCACCAAAATCGATCCGTTTAATTTTAGAATAAAGTATTGCAAACGAAAGCTGAGGTTTTTTCCTATCGATATAGAAATTTTTGGAATGCCCTTTTTTTTTGTTTTTAAGATATTAATCCTCAAAGAGCGGATTGAGGCGCGCGGCGCCCAACGACGCGGTCGCCTCGCATCAGGCAGCGTCAGCTACTCACTCTTACCAAAAGCACTATTTTTGGACAAAAACCTGCTGACAACTCAAAAATGATCCGATTTTAACTTTCTTTTTTTTAAAATACTCGAGAATGTTTGTCCTACAACTCTCAACTGCTAAAAAAATAAGATTTTTTTATTAACTGAAATAAATGTTAATAACATTTAAAAATTGAAAAAAAATATTTTTAAAAAAGTGACTTCAAGGTATCCTTTGATGTCAGAAACTTTATATACTTATATAAATACACACAAAACTTATCAAAAGTATTTTTAAATTGTTCCTAGTTAATAATGCCCTAATCAACAATTTCAAATTGATTAAACAATCTTAGTTAACAAATTAATAACTTTAAAAATATTCATTTTTTAGATTCCGTTTCTTTTGTGAAATTATTAAATTACTATTTACTTTACTTACTTTTCGTGTCTTTTGTAAAATTAATAACTATTGGCCTAGAATAATGAAAGAGTTAAAGAACGTTCACAAACATTTTTTGAATTGTTTAAACAATCTTAGTTAAAAAATTAATAACTTTGAAAGTTTTCCTTCCTTAGATTCCGTTTCTTTTGTGAAATTAATTAATTACTATTGTCCGAGTATTGTATAGCAGTTTAGGATGTTTACTAACAACTATTAAATTGTTTAAACAATCTTAGTTAACAATTTAATATCTTCTCCATTTTTTATCACTTACATTTCGTTTCTTTTGTGAAATTAATTAATTACTGTTTATATCTAAATTTATAAAGTAATTTAAATATTTTCCAACTGTTTTAAATTGGTCCAAAAATTTTAGTTAATAAATAATAACTTCGAAAGTTATTTTTATTTAGATTTCACTTCTTTGAGTAATTAAAATAATTATTTTTGGTTCAGATTTTAAAAATACTTACGGTCCTTATAAATATTTTAAAATTTGTTAAAAATATTAGTTAACAAATAAATAATCTCGGAATTTTTATTTGCTTCGATTTCGTACCTATTCTGAGATAAATTTTTCAGCATTTCCTGAGAGTTTTTCAAGCAATCTAAACGCAAAGAATTTTATTTCATCTTTAAGATCATCAAAAAAACAAAAGAAACGAAATATAAGTGATAAAAAATGGCGAAGATATTAAATTGTTAACTAAGATTGTTTAAACAATTGAATAGTTGTTAGTAAACATCCTAAACTGCTATACAATACTCGGCCAATAGTAATTAATTAATTTCACAAAAGAAACGGAATCTAAGGAAGGAAAACTTTCAAAGTTATCAATTTTTTAACTAAGATTGTTTAAACAATTCAAAAAATGTTTGTGAACGTTCTTTAACTCTTTCATTATTCTAGGCCAATAGTTATTAATTTTACAAAAGACACGAAACGTAAGTAAAGTAAATAGTAATTTAATAATTTCACAAAAGAAACGGAATCTAAAAAATGAATATTTTTAAAGTTATTAATTTGTTAACTAAGATTGTTTAATCAATTTGAAAATTGTTGATTAGGGCATTATTAACTAGGAACAATTTAAAAATACTTTTGATAAGTTTTGTGTGTATTTATATAAGTATATAAAGTTTCTGACATCAAAGGATACCTTGAAGTCACTTTTTTAAAAATATTTTTTTTCAATTTTTAAATGTTATTAACATTTATTTCAGTTAATAAAAAAATCTTATTTTTTTAAGCAGTTGAGAGTTGTAGGACAAACATTCTCGAGTATTTTAAAAAAAAGAAAGTTAAAATCGGATCATTTTTGAGTTGTCAGCAGATTTTTGTCCAAAAATAGTGCTTTTGGTAAGAGTGAGTAGCTGACGCTGCCTGATGCGAGGCGACCGCGTCGTTGGGCGCCGCGCGCCTCAATCCGCTCTTTGAGGATTAATATCTTAAAAACAAAAAAAAAGGGCATTCCAAAAATTTCTATATCGATAGGAAAAAACCTCAGCTTTCGTTTGCAATACTTTATTTTAAAATTAAACGGATCGATTTTGGTGAAAATAGCAAATTAAATATTAATTATACAAAATTAGGGTCAAATTTTTGAAATATTGAAAAATAAAATTTACCAATGAAAAGAGCATTAAAAAACCTTTAAAAATCATACTTGAAGAAATTTTTTTCATTACCCGCCAAGACAGAGAAAATTAAGTAAGAAGACGGTATTAAGTAAACTTGACAAAATTGACCCCCCTCTACCCCCTTCAATTTTTCAAAAAAGTAAAAAATTTTTTTTGGGTTTTATTACTACTAGATAGGACAATAAATTTCCTAAGTTTCAATTTTTTTGAAAGAAATTAATTTTGAGCTTGGGACATTACACGTAAAATGCCTCATAATCCTTTTTATTTTTCGTAATTATATTTATCAAAAACACTTATATACAAATTTTAATTCCTCTTAAATTAAGTTATTTTTATTCAAAAAGTTGTTAGTAAATTACATGACTTTTAAGAAATCGAAAAATTTTTTATTTCTAAAAAAATTAATAATTTATTGACTTATAATTAATAAAAAGAAAAAATAATAAATTCATAATTAAAGTAATTACTAAATTACTTAATTAAAATTACTAAAATCATTATTAAAGTATTATTTATTACATTTTTGAATTATTAAAATATGTTATCTGCTTTATTTTTAAAAAGTTTATTTAGTAAATTTATTTTTATTTAAGGTTTTATTTAAATATTTTTAGAGAATTAAATTGCTTTCGTTGAATTCAAAAAATTCTTTATTTCTAAGAAATTTTGTAATTTACTTAATTATTTTCTCTGAATCAAATTAAATTAAAAATATATAAATACAATATAAATATTTATATTTACTTTATGTACATACAATTTTTAGAATTTTAATTTTACTCAACACTATTTCAATTTCACTTAATTTATTACATATGTCTCTAATCAATTTAACGTCATTGTTTCTTATAATATTTAACAGTTTGCTTCTTCATAAATCCTTCATATTATGTGCACTCAAAGTCCCATCGGTGGAACTTCGATCGGTGGAACACTATTTACTTAGTTCGCCGAAGTTTGTCGACGAAGTGGGATGGAGGGAAAAGCGGAGACTCTGAAGCGACGAATCAAATGCTTCAAATTCTTATTCGATTCGTGGGGTTCCATCCCTGATCAACCCCACCGATGGGACTTTGAGTGTATATGCATATTAGGATGGTCCAAAAAAAACAAAAGTCAGAAATGTTATTCTCTTACCCCTAAAATTCGTTTCAAATTAAAAAAAGTTACCCCTATTTTTTTATTTTGAAATCGCACAATATTTAGTGGTGGCCCAAAGCCCATGAAATTTCCCATGTATTTTGCATGGGAAAACCGTACTTTAAAAATCACTTTAATCATTAATACACAGAATAAGTTTCTAAAAAGTGTTTAAAAAACAGCATTCCATAATTTATTTATTAATTTGTTGATATTAACTATTTTTTGCAATTTTAAAAAACGAGCAAAATTCAAAAAATTTTAAAAATGAATATTAATTAATATCAACAAATTAATAAATAAATTATGGAATATTATTTGAATAAAAAAAAAAATTATTGGAATACTGTTTTTTAAACACTTTTGCTTCCTCATAGAGGAAGCTTTGTGATCGTTAAGATTTTCGATTTTCCAAAAATAGTCTAAATCGACTCATTTTCATCTAAAAAGCGTAAATTTTCATTCCTAAGCAAATGTCCAGATGTATGTGTGTGTGTGTGTGTGTGTGTATATATATGTGTGTACGTGTGTGTGTATAGCGTTTTTTGTCGCCAGGATATCTCGAGAACGCTTCAAAGGATTTCAATAAAATTTGGATGACTTTTTAAGCTCGTGAGTATCTAAATTTGGACACAGGGATTTTTGAAAATACCCAATCAAATTTTGTTGAGCACCTTTTTTCATCGAAAAAAATCGTTTTTTGCCAACATTTTTTTCCAAGCTAAAAATACAACTCAATCAATAAAAAAATCATATTCCTTATCTGAAAACGAATCGATTGACCTATATAACTTTTATAATTGATCAAAAATTCGTAAATTAATTGATGTTTTTTCATTTTTTTGCACTTAAAATTCCTTTTTTTAAAGAATTTCTCGAATTAAATTTTATATTATTAATATATTGCTGTTTCTATAAGAAAGCAAATTTGTTTGCTAACTTTAAAACGAAATATCCACGAAATGGACATAATTTTCACCTAGTAAAATAATGATAATAATAATAATAATAATATTACTAATAATATTAACCCTCAACTGCTAGACTATCGGGATTTAACGTAACTGCTAGATTGGGTCTACGGGACCCGAGCGATTTTCAAACGCTGATTGCTCAGAGCCTAATGAACATATCGGGACGTCTTTTTTTTTTAAACTTATTGCCAGAACCTGTAGAAAAAGAATATTTAGCTTAAATTAATGTGTCTTTAATATTTTTTTAAATATTTCAAGAAATGTAAAGATACTTTTTTAAAAAGTCGTTTTTTTCAAATAGCTATAGTAACACCAAAAATAGACATAAATAAAATTTCGAAGTGGATTTTTGAAGCTTTAAACATGTACCTTAAGTCTGTTTAAGCCATTTTTGATTGGCTGAAAAAAACATATTTTTTGGGAGAAATGAAAATCAAATTTGGTTCATTAAGTGGAGTCACCTGAGAAATTTCAACCCATCGAAATATATGTTACTTATCGGTGCCAATTTTTTTCTGGGACTATTTTGGATGTAAAAGAATGCCATATTATCAAAATTAAATTTTAATTTAATTTTAATTTATTTATGTGTATGTGTATTTATGTATACGTACATATGTGTGGGTAAATGTGTATGCGTGCATAAAGTATTTTGTAGAGGATTTTCCATAAAATTTAAATTGGTTATTAAAATCATAAATATCTAAATTTGAACTTAGGGATTTTTGAAATTAACTAATCAAATTGTTTTAGTATCTTTTTAATCAAAATAATCCATGTTTTTTTAATTTTTGTTTTTATTAACTTAAAATATTTAAAATATTATTAAATATTGCTTCCTCTATGAGGAAGCAAATTGTTTTGCTTCCTTGGAAGCAAAGTGTCCATGAAATGGACAGAATTCACACCTAGTTTAGAAACTTATTCGGTGCATTAATGATTTAAGTGCTTTTTTACGATTTTATTGAAAATTACGAAAAAATAAACATTCTTCCAATGAAAATACATGGGAAGCTTAATAATAAAAAATAGGGAAAACTTTTTTATCAATTTGGAACAAATTTGAGAGTAGGAGCATAACATTTCTGACTTTTGTTTTTTATGGACCACCCTAATATATATGTATTAAAGAAGATAATGTGAAAATACACGGTAGTTGTTTCAAAGTCCAGTACTGGACATGTACTAGTGATGCTATTAAAAAACTTAAATGTTTTACAAAGCAGTGGATCATAACCTTTTTTTATACTAGCACTAAGAGGAGGCATCGGTGAAATTTCTTAAATCAGAAAGAAAGAGAGATGTGATTTGTTTAGAGATGTCAAACTTTTTTCTAGCAGTATTTTGGATTTAAAATAAAAAAAAAATTTTTGTACTGATTTTAAAATTTTCAATTTCTTTTTAAATTAAAACTTTTTTAAATCCATACGTTATTTTGTTTGAAATTATAAAGAAAGTATGTAAAAAAATTAGCGTTAAAAAAATTGAAAATTGTAGAAGAAAATAGATATTTTAGGTGAGAGACAACAACAGTTCAACTTGTTGAAGATATCAATTTTTTTCTGGCATAATTTTGGATCTAGAATAACTTATTTTTATTGAGATATTTCTTGAAGACCTTTTTTTCAGAAATAATTGGGCACAGAAGGCCACAAAAATCTACCCAATTATTTGGATCTAGAATTACAGTATATTGTTAAAAATTAAAAAATAAAGTTTTTTGAGATAAAATTTTATTTTTTTTGGATAATAAAAATATTTCTTATTTTAAAAATTAGAATTTTTTAATAACCATGCGTAATTTTGTTCAGAATTGTAAGAATAGCCAATATAAAAATTGGCGTTAGAAAATAGTAAAAATTATAGAAGGATTTTTAAAATTTTACATTTTTCGAAAATACAAATTTAAAATAGGTACCTATATCCAAATTTTCATTTTAAGCTGGGATTAAAATTCCAAATTAAGCTAGAAAAAAATTGGCACCTTTAGATATCATAAATTTGGATGGGTTAATTTTACCGATGCCACATCTAACCATTTGCTTTAAATTGCGTTAAAAAAATGCTATAAAAAAGTTTATCATGAGCTTTTTTATAGCAGCTGATTCATTATTGGTACGCGATCCACCACTAATGTAACTACCCTTTTGACTGTTTTATTTTATTCAATTTATTCATTAAAGAAATTTATTAATAATTTCCAGGGTAACTGTAAGTCAAGGAAATGTTAGGAAAACAATTTTTAATTTCGGAAATTTGTATCCTTACTTTTCCTAGGATTATTATATTGTAAAGAAACATTTTCATGGAGTTGATATATAACTTTTGATAATTAATTATGTTTTAAATTAGATAAATCTGCCTTCTTTTACCAGAAATATCCCTACTGTAAAAACGTGCGTGTGATCTGTCGTAAGAAGGTAGGTATGTACTTACATGTGTACGCATGTAAGATCTCAGGTGACGCAGACGAGATCTCGTATAAGATCTTATGTGAGAACGTAGGTACGAACGCATGTAAGTTCTTATATGCGCCGTGTATAACGTTACTCAATATGAAATTGAAACAGCGTTCTTATATGAGTTCTCATCTGCGTACGTATGTAAAAACACAGGTGCGAACACACTAACGAACTCATGTGCGAACACACCTAAGTATTAAATTAAATATTTTAAATTAAATATATTATTAAAAAAAATGCTCGCCAACTGGATTCGAGCCCATCTAACCTGAGCCTAAGTCCGCCTTAAACCCCTCGGCTTTTTTTTTTTTTCATTTATTTTTTTTTTTTCAACATTACAGATAATCTCTTATGACGACAAAAAAACAAACAAACAACGTCTCTAGGAAATAACAATAACCCAGGTTGAAGCAACCTTTCTTGTCTCAACGGACCAACACGGCCTCTCGTGGACTTCTCATTCAATTGTTTTATATATTTTTTTTTCTTTTTCACTTTCATACTTCCACGCATTTACTGCTAACCTGATTTGCATATTATTGCTACGGTACTGAAAAAAAACAATACCAATGATGACTGCCAGAAAATACCCGCGGATACAAAACTGGTATCTAATTTATTGTTAGTGTATAATCACTACTCTCCGAATCTACGGAGAATGCGGATAGGTAGAAAAGGACATCGGGAGAAGGGCAAGGAGGTAGATTTTTTTTTTTTTTTTTTTCTGTGTTATGAGATATTATTAGTACATACATATGTTTACAGGTTACTCGTCGAAATTTACACTGTTTTTGCTTGGATCAAGCCACCAATATTTACATATGTTAGATTTATAATTTTTTTGGCTTCCGCCTCTACACATTTTCGTAGAATAAACCATTCTTATCGTCGAGTCCTGTCTAAGTTCACTTGCGTTATGTTTTACCACTCTGTCCCACGCGTGCCTTGCTACATGGCACAGAATTGGCAGGTCATATTCATTTTGCACGAATTCTCTCTTGTCAATGTACGTGAATGCTTCGGGAATCAGGTAACCCTTTTCCACGAGTTTCCTCAAGATTTCATCACCCTTCCGGAAGGGCAACGATATCAGAGTGTTGGCCCGGTTATTGCAGGCCTTAGCGATATGATCGCGTATAAGGCCCACAATGAAACCGTCGACTCTGGGCAACCCTGCTGAATCATATAGCTTCCCATTGGGGATGAATCTCTCGTAGCCCGAGGACGGGTCCCTGAACGTCCCTAGGCATGCTCTCAAGCAAATTCTTTCAAATGCCCTAAATTTTTCCATTGTTGGCGGCGCAATCCCGTACCATATCGGGCACCCGTAGGACAGGATCGGTCTAATCAGCAACATATAACAGATCAACTTTACTTTAACATTTAATCTTGTTGAGTAAAACAAATTTTTATTCGCCATAAGTGCTTTTTTTGCTTTTTTTAGCGCTTCTTCTGTGTGCAGTGTGAACTTTAACCTATCTTCTAGAATAATTCCTAAATATTTTACAGCTCTCTTGTGTTTTAACGTCATTTCTGACCCTTCTTCCGGTTTTATTGCGAAGTTTCTCCATACAACCCTGTACTTCTTGCTAATATCTTTCACCAGGGGCCTAAATAAAATTGTTTCGCACTTCCCCAGATTTATTTTCAATTTCCATGCCATAAAAAAAGATCTTATATTTCGGAAAAGAGTTTGGAGCTCCTCTTGCGCTTTAAATATGCAGTTAGTAATTATATATATTATTAGGTCATCCGCAAACGCAGTGCCTTTTTTTGAATTTTCTACTTTACTTGTTAACGCTTTTTCTTTATTTAATCCATATAATTTTAACAATTCGCATGTATAAATATTGAAAAGAATCGGGGAATTGACGGCTCCCTGCTGGAGTCCATTTTTCAGTTCCAGGGTTGTACTCTCCGCACCCTCTGATGCGACTACACGTAATTTTCTGTCTGTGATCATGGCCCAAATTATTTTCGTGAGGTGTCCTGGACAACCTTTTTTTATTAGTCTAAACAACAGCCCTTTTAGCCAGACCGAGTCAAAGGCTTTTTCCAAGTCGATGAGGCATGCAGCGACAAACTTGCTGTCGCTGAGCGCCTCACCGACGTCAGAAGTTAGCCTCGTTATGGCGTGCAGAGTTGAGTTTTTAAGCCTGAATCCAAACTGTTCGTCTGGTACCACTTTTTTGTCATTAGTAAATTTTACCAGTGATCTATTTATCAAAATCTCGAAGAGTTTCCCCATGTTGGATAGCAGACTTATTGGCCTGTAATTATTCGCGAATTTTGGGTCTTTCCCCTTTTTAGGTAGCGGTATTACGTTTGCTATTTTCCAGCAATTTGGAAAATAGCCTGTCGCCAATAAATTATTAAACAAAATCACCAGGTACTCAACGATGTTATCGGGTAAGTTCTTGAGCGCCACATTCGGGATTGAGTCTAATCCTACTGATTTTTTCCCGTTTAGTTTTTTTAGTAAAATTTTTAGTTCCGTAACTGTGCAGAAGAAATTTTTATCTTCATCAAATTTAGGATTTAGCGCTGTATTTGCATTATCAAATTGAATTAATGGTTTATTGCTATTATTATTCGGGTTGTTGTCCCTCAAGAACTCATCGACCGTACTATCGACCACTAACTCTAATCTCGGGCTATTTGATTCTTTTATTTCGTTATTTACATCGGCAAAGTGTTTCGCTAAAATATTCGCTTTATCTACTGGGTGTGTGATTATCAGTTCGTTATCGGTTTGTTGGTATCTATTTATATTATTTCTCAAACTGTTAATTAGTTCATTATTGTTTTTCGGTACTAATAAGTTAGAATTTGTACTGTTTTTATTATTCCTGAAAATAGTATTAATTTCTAAGAACATATTATCATTACTATGGGGGGTAATTTTACTTATTCTGTTTGTCCAGTATCTATTTACAGATTTGCTAAATTCTTCACTTAATTCTTTTTTTATTTTCCCTAAAACTTTGTTTATTTCTGGTAACCAGGATGTGCTAGCAAAGTTTTTATATTTAATTTTATGAACCAAAGTAATTAATTTATTCTTTTTTTTCTGTAGCAGCTTGATTTTTGGATTTAAGTACCTTTTGACCGAGTCACCGACTCCGACTCCCGGCGTTGCCTCGATTAGTTCATTTTTTATTGCACTACTGACATTTTCGATAAACTGGTCATTTTCTCTTTTTGTTAAATTTTTATTCATTGGTAGATCAAACTTGATTTTTTCTAATTTTTTTTTTAAATTTTTCCAATTTGTTTTTGAATAATTTAGTTTATTATTGTTAAAGTTAGGTGAAAACAAAAAGTTGTCCATATTCTGAATTTTAAATCTTATGTTTAAAGCTTTATGGTCGCTATCAAATGCCATGACTCTTATTTTATTATTTATGCTATTTATAATTTCGATGCGCACATCGTAAATGGTTACATCGAGATATGACTCGCCCGCGGGGTAGGAGGGTAATATAGGTCCCGCTAGCACTGCTCTGAATCTCGCCTGATTTTCCGACACCCATTCACGCAGCGAATTGCCCTTTCCATTTGATACTGTGTCACCCCACTCCGGGTGCTTGGCATTTAAATCACCCGCCAATATATAATAATTTTCTATACTGTTTCGCCCCTCCTTCAACGAGATTCTGATAACTGTCAATTCTATTTTTGTTAATTTATCTTTACAATTAAGTTGGACTGTTTCAAACCCTATTTTTTTATTTATTATGATGGCTGTGCCACCCCCATTGCCACCCTGTCGGTCGCTTCTTACCACATTATAATTCTCAAAGTAAACTTTATGACGATTTTTTAATTTTGATTCGCTTATTAGCGATATATCAAACTCATGTTTAGTTATAAATTTAATCAAGTTCGATCTGCGCTCGTTAGCTACGATTGAATTAACATTTATAGCCAAAATTTGTAAATCGTTAAATCTATATATTTTAGCCTTGTGAAGGATATTATTATTGTTTATTTGAGAATTGTCTATGGTTGCACTAGCCATCTACAATATTAAATTTTTTAAATAAGGTATCTATTCTGTTCTCATTTCTCTGCACCGCCTCCATCACCCCGGTCAGCTGTCCCGTTATAAAAACTTTCATTTGTGTCATGAATGACGTCATTATCATATCTAATTTACCGCTATCTGTCAAATCTACGTTCCCCGGGTTATTTTCTGGCATTGTCGCTATCGTTGGTCCGCTCTCTCTAACTATATCTACTTTCATCGTTCTGCTTTCCTTTGCTCCTTCATTCTGAGTCACCTTTGAAACGTTTTCTAAATTCTCTTTCATTCTATTTACGTTTATTTCTCTTATTCCAACTTCTTTATTGTTACTTAATTTATTTTCAACCAATTTACTACTACTCTTATTCGTTTGACTATTGTTTATTTTTGTTAAATTATAATTATAATTATTTTCTCTTGATTTTAAATTTAATTCATTTTCTAAATCTGTATTATTTATTTGACTTGAATCGTTTCTTAGTGCCTCAGAGAAGGTGCGACCTGGCTTAATCATGTTCTCAATATACTTTGCTTTTTTATCTCTTATCATTTTATTCAAATTTCTCCTTTCTATGAATTTTTCCGCATTCTCTATGAGCCTGGGGCAGCCCCTATACGAGGCTGGGTGGCCAGACTGTTTACAGTTTACGCAATAAGCTACACTCTGTATTGACTCTGTATCTAATTTTTTTTGACATTCTCCTGGCGGGTGGGCTTCTGAACATTTCACACAACGGCGCGCCCTATTACAGAATTTCGCCGTGTGTCCTACTCGCTGACAATTAAAATCTTAGTCATGATTAATACATAAATTTCTCCGGAAAGACATGACTAAGATTTTGTAAAGTTGTTTATATAACTACGGTGGCCGAGAGGTTTAAGGCGTACTTAGGTTTAGGCTAGATGGGCTCGAATCTCGTTGGCGAGAATTTTTTTTAATCATATATTTAATTTAACATATTTAATTTAATACTTAGATGTGTTCGCACATGAGTTCGTACGTGTGTTCGCACATGTGTTCGTACATACGTACGCAAATGAGAACTCATATAAGAACGCTGTTTCAATTTCATATTGAGTAACGTTATACGCGGTACATGGCGGAACTTAATATAGGGCAGTTCCATAGGAAAGGGAAATCGTGAATCACCGATTTTGTTTATACTTCGTAAAATTATAGTACTTGGGGTGCTAAATAAGTACCTTAAAGGGTTTTTCAAAAAAAAAAAAAATTTTACAAGATATTTGCAATTGAAAAATAAAAATTTGAAAAAAATGCCTTTTTTCATGATTTTTTATCTCGGAAATTCTTGAAAAATTTCAGGATGTTTAAAAAAAGGTTTGAATTTTATAAAAATATATATTTTTTTTAAATCCATGGTGTCCTTCCCTTTTTTAATTAACAATGAAAAATTATCGTTTAAACAAATTGTGAAAAAATTTATTTTTTCGCACTTTTTTTTTAAATTATCAAAATTTGACTTTTTTTCTTTAACTTTGTATAAATGACTTTTTTCTGTAGGATCAAGAATTTCCGAGATAAAAAATCATGAAAAAAGGCATTTTTTTCAAATTTCAATTTTTCAATTGCAAATATCTTGTAAAAAAAATTTTTTTTTGAAAAACCCTTTAAGGTACTTATTTAGCACCCCAAGTACTATAATTTTACGAAGTATAAACAAAATCGGTGATTCACGATTTCCCTTTCCTATGGAACTGCCCTATAAGAACTTACATGCGTTCGTACCTACGTTCTTACATAAGATCTTATGCGAGATCTCGTCTGTGTCACCTGAGATCTTATATGCGTACACATGTAAGTACATACCTACCTTCTTACGACAGATCACACGCACGTTTTTACAGTAGGCATGAAGAACATTATAGAATCATTTCTTTTTCTAAATTTTTCGATATATTTTCTATAGGGGTGCGCACGATATCGTCTCGTTTACCGAGACGATACCGAGGCGATACCACGAAATAAGCGACTCTCGACGAGACCGCCATAGAGAAGTAACTATAATTATGAACTTCTTTACTACGGATAACAGATATAGATATCTATTTTTAAAAACTAAATAATGTATAATTTGACTACCCAGGCCCGCAGGGACGATGATTTGAGGCTTTATAAAGCTTGACTGAGGACTGGTCAATATTGATTGAGGATTGGTGAGTTGGAGGAAGCAAGACTCGCACAAGCTAGAATGTAACAGCGATTCAGGCCTGACGCTCCAAGCTTGGTTGAGGATTGGAGTCCAAGACTCAATCAATGTTCGGAAGTCCGATTATAGCTTCGTCAAGCCTGATTCCACTGTCGCTTACAGAAGACAGAACGTTAGATAATTATTAATATAATAATATTCTTGTTGTATTATGTTGTTAATAATGATAATTCTTATAATTATAATAATAATAATAAAAATAATAATATTATATTATTATTATGAATTATATTATTTATAATTATAAATACAATAATAATAAATACAATAATAATAATATTATTATTATCATTTTTTCTTAATTACTGTACTGCTGCAGATTATCATAAAATTAATAAAATAAAAAATTTTTTTAATGTTCATCTATAATTATTTAAATTGATATTCTTCAGATTGTTTTTTTTATAATTTAAGATTAATTGCACATTTCCACACTTAATTATTATCGACTTAAGATTAATTAACAATTTTAACACATATAAACACTTAACCTATGAAATAAAATTTCGCACGCTCAAGGGGGGATCGAACCCACGGCCCTATAGACGAATCCGCTCGCGGTGAACGTGCGCTATTAGTACCACTCGGCTACGACGGGTAGTTGAGACTCAATAGAAATAACTTTGTGAGATTCATACCTGGATTATGTGCTATTTACATTTTAATAGTTCTGGAACATATTCATTATCAAAAATAAATGAATAGAATTTATTTATCCTTCGTTTATACTGATATACAGTTTATACAATCCAATCTCCTAACTTATTAATATTTTATAAATAAATATTTTTGTAAAATATTTGCAAAATATGTAAACAAAATTAACTAATAATTTATCATTTTTATTTATAACTTTAATTTAATAATATTATTTAAATAATTAATTTCAATAATATATAATACAAAAGTAAATTATAAAAATTGTTTATATATAATGTATTGAAGGGCACTTTTATTTAAATAAAGAAATTTATTCAATTTGTATACTTAAAGTTTTTTTGAAATGAATGATTTTACAAAATTACGCTATCGAGCACGTAATCATATCTTCAATATTTTTCAAATTTGAAAATTGTCTTTAAATTATTTCGTTTGGTTATGATTCTTTGAAATTTATTTTTTTAAAATAAGAAAATAATTGTTTACAAATTTAATTTACTTCTAATATATCTTACAATTAAGTAAAATTACATAATTTTTGTTTGTTTATTTATAGTTTATTTTATACAAAATTAATAGTAAATATTCATAAAATTACTAAATCTGCAGCAGTTGTAATATTTATTATTTAATTAATACTTTTTATATGCATATATACTTTAATATATAAAAAAATATGTAATATGCCCTACTGAAAAATCCTATATAGGATCCTACATAGGATCCTATATAGAATCCATATGGATTCCTATGAGAATCCACGTAGGATCCTATATAGGATCCTATATAGGTATTGTCCTATAGGAATCCACGTGGATTCTCATAGGAATCTATGTGGATTCCTATAGGTCGCCTATAGGACAAGTCCTATATAGGATCCTATGTGGACTCTCCTATAGGAATACATGTAGGATCTCATATAGGATCCTGCATAGGCGTCCCAAAAAATTTTTGTACATCCTCCTACATATGATCCTACGTAGGTTCCCATATAGGATCCTATATGGGAACCCATGTAAGATCCTACATGGGTATCCCCAAAAAAATTTTTTGTACCCCTTCCTCATGCGCAGTCGTCTTTTACGTATTCTACAATACTTACGCCTGCGCAGTAAATATTTTTCGTCCTTATAATGGTACTTAATGTATATTATTACATTACATTATTACATTATTATTATTACATTATTACATATAATAATGTATACATTATTACATATAATGTATACATGGGTTCCCATATAGGATCCTATATGGGAACCTACGTAGGATCCTATGTATAGGGGGGTTTACAAAAATTTTTTTGGGACGCCTATGTAGGATCCTATATGAGATCCTACATGTATTCCTATAGGAGAGTCCACATAGGATCCTATATAGGACGTGTCCTATAGGCGACCTATAGGAATCCACATAGATTCCTATGAGAATCCACATGGATTCCTATAGGACAATACCTATATAGGATCCTATATAGGATCCTACGTGGATTCTCATAGGAATCCATATGGATTCTATATAGGATCCTATGTAGGATCCTATATAGGATTTTTCAGTAGGGTGATAAGTTGAGCAATTGTGTCACAGTTGATTCAAGCTTGAATCTAGATTGGATGTTCAAGCTTCGCGCGTGAGGATTCAAGCAGTCTTGAATCAAGCATGGAACGAGCATTGGTGTCCAATCTTCAACCAATATTGAACGACAGTGATTTAAAGACTGTTCCCAGTCTCGGTTACCCACTCTGGGTTTCAAAGCTAGATTCAAGCCTCCAACCAGCGTGAGCATTGGTTTCTCGCGCCTGGGTAACCTTTTTTTAAAAATATTCAATTATAGTTATAAAAAATAATCATACCGGAAAATGAAAAAGTAGATGACTGATCTTTTGTTAACAAGATTCTTCAACTGATGATTTAACACTAAAAATCATTTCTTAGATGCAAGTATAGAAATCGAGGTTGTCAAAGAACACAGCGGTCTTGAAGGACCAACAAACTGCTGCCTTTAACCCCTTGTTGCTTAATATACTATTTTTTTAAACCGAAATTAAATATGGCGGTTTTAATGTCAAAAGACACACAAAAATTTAAATTCGTTACCCAGGGGTTTTTGGAGTCGCTGATTACAAATATAAAGTTAGATTTTCAAAATTTAAAACGGCGGATCCAATATGGCAGATGACAAATTTAAAGTTTCGTCCGATTCAGTTAAAATTCGTTACCCAGGAGTTCTTGGAGTCGCTGATTACAAATTTAAAGTTAGATTTTCAAAATTCAAAATGGCGGATCTAATATGTCAAATGAAAAGTTTTAATTTTTGTCTGATTCAGTTCAAACTCGTTACTACATATTTGGCAAAACTTAATGACACAATGTTTTAAAGAAAATGTTTTTTGTTTACTTTTGTTACATAAGTCATGTGGTTATCCAACTTCCGAAGCAGCGTTTCCAGTATAGTGTTTGGTAATTACAGGAACAAATTTCTGAGTTCTAACATTATGTTCTTCCAAATAAGCGGAATTGTGTAATAATAAAATTGCATTTACAATTCATTATTCCTATGATTACTTGTCTTTAATGTTTTTATGATTAGCAGAGAAGTAAGTTATTATTGAGTATTTTTGTATATGTTTTTGTATACTTTACGAAGTTGTGTGACAGATTGAGATGATCAAGTTTTCTTCGTTTTTTTATTTGAAATGCTGTTGTGTGGGTTTTTTAAAATATTAGTAATGTTGTGTCACTAATGTCCGTTGTTACTTGTAGAATTTACTTTGCCGACTCTTAATTTTGTCTACCTCCACGTGGTTACAAGTCGGTTAACATTTAAAAAAAAAGGTAGAAGAAAAAAAATTCATTTTCAAAATTTTCATCCGCCTTATTTGATCCGCTATTTTGAATTTTGAAAATCTAACTTTAGATTCGTAATTAGCGACCCCAAAAACCCTCACGGAAGAAAATTTAGGCGAATCCGACAACATTTTGTCGATTAGTAAAATATGTGTATGAACTTGAAAATTTTGCAATGGATTTCATGCCACATTAGGTCCGCCATCTTGAAAATTTTAATTCTGCCTTTCATATCTTTAAAGTGAACAACTTTTATGAACTTTTGGTTAAAAACAGAATTATATGCTTACACTTTCTCTGGGTGAAAGGAAATATCAAAAAATCCAAATTGAACTTTTTTGTATGTTTTTTGACATTAAAACCGCCATATTTAAATTCGGTTTTAAAAAAAATATTTGATTTCAGATTCGAAAAGAGCACACTTAAAACCTAAAGAAAGTGTACTTCTGGTAAAGATTTATTTTTTATCCCACAGGCACAAAAAGGGCGCTTTTAAATGCCTGTAGGCAGGGTCTAAACGCACTCATTTGTTCGGCCGTGTGAAAATGGCGTCCATTTTTTCCCTAGGGAAAAAATGAACAGCTGATCTATGCATTTTTTTCACCTTAGGGCAAAAATGGACTTTTCATACGGTCAAAGAAGTGAATGCATTTAGACCCTAACCTACAAACATTTAAAAGCACCAAGTTTGTGCATTTGGAATAAAAAGTATCGTAAGCAACACGGGTTTAAAGTCAGTCCAATTTGTTTACAATGATGTTTGTGTACTCGATTTGTCTCGGGCTTC
The DNA here is from genome assembly GCA_037103525.1 of Ganaspis brasiliensis. NCBI lineage: Eukaryota > Metazoa > Arthropoda > Insecta > Hymenoptera > Figitidae > Ganaspis > Ganaspis brasiliensis. The sequence goes on along the minus strand of JAZKLR010000223.1, from coordinate 41,104 downwards.
GCCCTCGACTGTCACTCGTACACAATCATCAGCGAAAGTAAATGGCTGCCTTTAACCCCTTGTTGCTTAATATACTATTTTATGTTTATAATAATGTAGCTTGAAAATAGATAACAAACTTTTGGATTTTGGACGTTAATGGGTCAAATACACAAAAATATCGATATCTCAAAGAAGGGAGCAGCTAGGATTTCAAATTTTCCAGATTCTGAACCTACAAGTGACCTAGAACCACCCCCTACAACCCGATTGTGGATCCATTTTTATCCTACTTTTTGGTCCTTTAAGACCACAGTGAGAAGAATGTGAAAAATGGGTTAAAAGTGCTCCCTACTAGAAGTATAGAGATAGAAATCTTATCACTTTTCATCTTTTCCTATCCCTGTTATAGAAAGAAATGCAGAAAAGCTATCATTTTCAAACTCGACTCTATATCTCCTTATATCTTTCTATCGACCCCAATCTCTTTCAATCTCTACCTTAATCACGATGACCAGCTTATCGCTATTAATCGGCTTTTCCCTATAACTTTCAATCTCTAATCTTTACCATCCTATACTTTTCTATTGCCTCCAATCTCTTTCAATCTCTACCTTAATCATAATGACCAGCTTATCGCCATTAATCACCTTTTTCCTATAACTTTCAATCTCTAATCTATACCTTTTTATCCAGTCCTATCCCTACCTTAATGGACATTGCGAGTTATCGCTTTTAATCACCTTTTTCTATAATTTTAATTAATTTCTAATACCTTCATATTATTTCCAAACCCCACCTGAATGAACATGATGAGCTTTCCCTTTTAATCACTTTTCATCAATACTTTTCAATAACCTATAACATATCCACATAGTTTTGGCTATTCCACTCTAACCAGCATCATTAGTTATCGCTTTTAATCACCTTTCTTCTATAACTTTTAATCTTTCACCTATCACCTTCTATCCCTTCCTATCCCTTTCTATCTCTTTTTATCCCTTTTTATCCCTTTCTATCCCTTCCTATCCCTTTTAATCCCTTTCTATCCCTACTTATACTTTCCCATCCCCAATTGAAAGAACATGATCACTTACTAGATTACTGAAAGTAATGAAAGGAAAGTGATTAAAAGCGAAAAATGATCATATTAATACAGGTGGGATAAGAAAATATAAAAAGGGATAGAAAAGGTTAGAAAGAGATAGAAAGGGATAGAAAGTGATAGGTGAAAGATAGAAAGTTATTGAAGGAGAGTGATTAAAAGCGATAACTAATGATGCTGGTTAAAAGAAGAATAGCAAAAAATATGTGTATATGACATAGGTTATTGAAAATTATAGATGAAGAGTGATTAAAAGGGAAAGCACATAGTGTTCATTCAGGTGAGGTTTTGAAATGATGTAAAAGTATTAGACATTAATTCAAGGATATAGAAAAAGATGATTAAAAGCGATAACTTGCAATGTCCATTGAAGTAGGGATAGGGCAGGAAAGAAAGATATAGATTAGAGATTAAAAGTTATAAGAAAAAGGTGATTCATGGTGATAACTGATCATTATGATTAAGGTAGAGATTGAAAGAGATTGGAGGCAATAGAAAGGGATAAGATGATAAAGATTAGAGATTAGAAGTTATAGGGAAAAAATAATTAATGGTGATAAGTTGGTCATGGTGACTTAGGTGGAGATTGAAAGAGATTGAAGGCAATAAAAAAGGGAAAGGATGGTAAAGATTAAAGATTAAAAGTTAAGGAAAAAGGTGATTAATGGTAAGAACTGATAATTATGATTTTGGTAGAGATTGAAACAGGTTTGGGGTCGATAGAAAGGGATTAAAAGGTATACACACCTGTCCTGAATGAAAAAAAAGTTCTTTCCCGATGCCGAAAGAAAACTATTACATATTTTGAATCCTTTCGATTCAAAGAAACAAAATTTTAAAGGTACAAAATCATATCCGATCCTCCTGACTGTTTTTCATTACTTTTGATGTTCGTTTAGTGCATTATAATCAAGGATGGGCGCGCCCACGATCTACAACGATGTGACTGTATCCTATCGTATCGTGACGAACCACAACACGATAGACTTAGTCGAGTAGTATCGTAGCTCGCCACGATATGATGCGTCTGAAGCCATCGTGTTGAGGCTCGATACGATACGATGGAACTTCTTCCATCGTATCGTGGCTTGACACGATACGATGGACTGAGTTCCATCGTATCGTGTCAAGCCAGGATACGATGGACTGAGATCGATCGTATCGTGTCAAGCCACGATACGATGGAATGAGTTCAATCGTATCGTATCTAATCACGATGCGATAGACTGAGCTCAATCGTATCGTGTCCAACCACGATACGATGGACTAAGCTCAATCGTATCGGATCAAACCAAGATTCGATAGATTGAATTCCATTGTATCGTGGCGAGCCTACTACTTTCGTCGTAAATCGCGGAGCTTCGTTCAAATTCAAGCCCTCCTAATTATTTCATTTGGCCCTTTTATAGCATAATAAATGCATATAAAAATTAAAACAATACACTACATCAGACCATGCCCAAGCAGATAAAAAGTAACAAAATAATTGCTGATTCTGGAAAGTAAAGAACTTTTTAAATAATTATTTTTATCATTATAAATTGTTCAAACAAATTGTTATAAACAATAACAAATAGACAAATAAAAAAATTTTTATCAGAAAGAAAGATTCTGTAAAATGGAGAGTATTTTAAATAATTAAATTTTACATTATAAGTTGTTTAAACAAATGGACAAATAATAAAATTTTTATCAGAAGAAAAGGTTTAGGAAAGTGGAGACTATTTCAAATAATTAAATTAAACATTATAAATTATAAATATAATTATAAATTATAAACAAATGGACAAATAAATTTTTAAAAGAAAAAAAGATTCTGAAAAGTAGACAATGTTTTAAATTATTAAATTTTACATTATAAATTGTTGAAACAAATTCTCATAAACAAATGGACAAATATTAAATTTTTCATCAGAAAAAAAAATTCTAAAAAGCAGATAATGTTTTAAGTAATTAAATTTTACCGTATAAATTATTTAAAAAATTAATTATTTAAACAAATTGTTATAAACAAATAAACACATACATTTTTATAAGAAAAGAAAATTCTTAAAAGTAGAGAATGTTTTAAATAATTAAATTTTACATTATAAATTGTTTAAACAAATTGTTATAAACAAATGGATAAATATTAAAACTTTTATCAGAAAAAAGATTCTGAAAAGTAGAGAATGTTTTAAATAATTATATTTTACATTATTAATTGTTTAAAAAATTAATCGTTTTAACAAATTGTTATAAACAAATAGACAAATAAATTATTATAAGAAGAGAAAATTCTGAAAAGTAGAGAATGTTTTAAATAATTAAGTTTTACTTTATAAATTGTTTAAACAAATTGTTATAAACAAATGGACAAATAAATTTTCATAAGAAAAACACATTCTGAAAAGTAGTGAATGTTTTAAATAATGAAATATTAAATTAAAAATTGTTTTGAAAATTAATTGTTTAAACAAATTGTTATAAACAAATGGACAAATAAATTTTTATAAGAAAAGAAAATTCTTAAAAGTAGAGAATGTTTTAAATATTTAAATTTTACATTATAAATTGTTTAAACAAATTTTTATAAACAAATGGACAAATATTAAAACTTTTATCAAAAAAATAGATTTTGAAAAGTAGAGAATGTTTTAAATAATTAAATTTTACATTATAAATTGTTTTGAAAATTAATTGTTTAAACAAATCGCTATATACCTAGTTTAATATTATTATATGTTTATTATGATAACTTGTTACTCTGATTATATCTTTGGATATGACATTTTGATTCATTTTATAATTTATTTATATCGCTCGGTATATCGGGTTTTTTTAAGGACTCTCCAGCTCTATGAACTCATCTTTCGTAATAAATCAATCAATCAAATGGATAAATATTAAAACTTTAATCCAAAATAAAATTCTGAAAAGTGGAGAATGTCCTAAATAATTTAAATTAACATTATTAATTACTTAAACACATTCTTATAAACAAATTGTGACAGCAGTCTAACGTCAGGTAATGTTTCACTACAGAAAACGCTGAAATAACGTTAATAAATGTTACTATATAATAAGCGGTAAAATATGAACGATTAAATAGATAGATATTAATTATATTTTAATAACGATCAACAATAGATTTTCTTTATGTTCTTGAAATCTTTTCTCGAATATTCATTAAACCTTCATAATCTTGAAGATCCGAAAATGTCACGTTTTCGACAAAAAAAAGGGCTTTCAATTTTACGACTTGAAAATATTCGGAAACAAACATCTGGTATCATAAATCCGAACCGCGGGTCTCTGGGCCTTTCTGGCAATAAAACATGAAATTTACCGATAGGAAAAACCCATAAAGAATGCAAAATTGTCGAAAAAATTAATTGTTTAGAGAAATTGTTAGAAACAAATTGACAAATATTAAATCTTTCATCAGAAAAAGAGATTGAGGTAAGTGGGGAATGTTTGAAATAATTAAATTTAACATTATAAATTGTTAAATAAATTAATTGCTTAAGGGGTAATACTACCTTGCGCGCAGTAAAAGTATAGTCATTTTTCTGAATTTTTTGTATAAAGCTATAAAATTTATTAAGGTCTGGGTTTTAGCATATAAAAAAACATAGTTTAAAGTATGTTAAAATACATTAAAACATTTTTTAAAATAAAAATGGCGGCACAGTGGCTGATAAGTTTAAACCCCTTATCTTCGAGGACCTTGCACGGGCGACATACTACAGGTCGTAATTTTTAATCTAGAACAAAAACCCAAAATTATTTTGAAACAAGATGCTAAAAGCTACTGAACTACGTAGGATTTTTAAGAAATATCGATTTAAAAAAAAATGGCGTCAATATTAAGAAAAAATACGAATTTTGATAGAAAAATTGCTTGAAAATCAACCACAGAATTGGCAAATTTTAATTTTTCGAAAAAATCCTACGTAGTTCACTTGAAAATGTCATTATGAAGCTGCAGTTAAAATTTGAGCAAGATCGGTTAAAAATTGTAGGCGCTAATGTGTCGCCCGACTTGAAAAATATAGTTTTGAGAAAAACGCTTTCAAAGTTTCAAGTACTGAAATATTCCAAAATTGTATTTTTCTATCATAAAAGTTCGAGTACTCGAGACTTTTATTCAATAAAAACCTAAAAGGTCAACAAGTTTAAACTGCCGACAACATTTGTTAAGCCGCAAAAAAAACTAAAAATTGATATACCGAGTAATTAAGCATATTCTCAAATTACGGTCCGGATTTATGATACCAGATGTTCGTTTCCGTATATTTTCAAGTCATAAAATTAAAACCCCTTTTTTTCGGCATTTTAAAATCTTGAAGCTTATAAAGGTTTAAAAAATATTCGAAAAAAGATTGAAAGAACGTAAAGTGAATCTATTGTTAATCGTTATTGAAATATAATTGATATATATCTATTTAATCGTTCGTATTTTACCGCTTATTATATAGTAACATTCATTAACGTTATTTCAGCGTTTTCTGTAGTGAAACATTACGTGACGTTAGACTGCTGTCACAATTTGTTTATAAGAATGTGTTTAAGTAACTAATAATGTTAAATTAAATTATTTAAGACATTCTCCACTTTTCCGAATTTTATTTTGGATAAAAGTTTTAATATTTGTCCATTTAATTGATTGATTTATTACGAAAGATGAGTTCATAGAGCTGGTGAGTCCTTAAAAAAACCCGATACACCGAGCGATATACATAAATTATAAAATGAATCAAAATGCCATAGCCAAAGATATAATCAGAGTAACAAGTTATCATAATAAACATATAAAAATATTAAACTAGGTATGTAACAATTTGTTTAAACAATTAATTTTCTAAACAATTTTTAATGTAATATTTAATTATTTAAAAAATTCTCTACTTTTCAGAATCTTCTTTTCTTATAAAAATTTATTTGTCTATTTGTTTATAACAATTTGTTAAAACGATTAATTTTTTAAACAATTTATAATGTAAAATTTAAATATTTAAAACATTCTCTACTTTTCAGAATCTTTTTTTCTGATAAAAGTTTTAATATTTGTCCATTTGTTTATAACAATTTGTTTAAGCAATTTATAATGTAAAATTTAATTATTTAAAACATTCTCTACTTTTCAAAATCTATTTTTTTGATAAAATTTTTAATATTTGTCCATATGTTTATAACAATTTGTTTAACAATTTATAATGTAAAATTTGATTATTTAAAACATTCTCTACTTTTAAGAATTATCTTTTCTTATAAAAATTTTTTTGTCCATTTGTTTATAACAATTTGTTTAAACAATTAATTTCTTAAACAATTTGTAATGTAATATTTAATTATTTAAATCATTCTCTACTTTTCAGAATCTATTTTTCTTATAAAAATTTATTTGTCCATTTGGTTATAACAATTTGTTTAAACAACTTATAAAGTAAAACTTAATTATATAAAACGTTCTCTACTTTTCAGAATCTTTTCTTCTTATAAAAATTTATTTGTCTATTTGTTTATATCAGTTTGTTGAAACGATTAATTTTTTAAACAATTTATAATGTCAAATTTAAGTATTTAAAACACTCTCTACTTTTCAGAATCTTTTTTTCCTACAAAAGTTTTAATATTTGTCCATTTGTTTATAACAATTTGTTTAAGCAATTTATAATGTAAAATTTAATTATTTAAAACATTCTCTACATTTAAGAATTTTCTTTTCTTATAAAAATTTATTTGTCCATTTGTTTATAACAATTTCTTTAAACAATTGATTTTTTAAACAACTTATAATGTAAAATTTAATTATTTAAAATATTCTCCACTTTACAGAATCTTTCTTTTTGATAAAAATTTTTTTATTTGTCTATTTGTTATTGTTTATAACAATTTGTTTGAACAATTTATAATGATAAAAATAATTATTTAAAAAGCTCTTTACTTTCCAGAATCAGCTATTTTTTGTTACTTTTTATCTGCTTGGGCATGGGCTGATGTAGTGTATTGTTTTAATTTTTATATTCATTTATTATGCTATAAAAGGGCCAAATGAAATAATAAGGAGGGCTTGAATTTGAACGAAGCTCCGCGATTTACGACGAAAGTAGTAGGCTCGCCACGATACAATGGAATTCAATCTATCGAATCTTGGTTTGATCCGATACGATTGAGCTTAGTCCATCGTATCGTGGTTGGACACGATACGATTGAGCTCAGTCTATCGCATCGTGATTAGATACGATACGATTGAACTCATTCCATCGTATCGTGGTTTGACACGATACGATCGATCTCAGTCCATCGTATCGTATCGAGCCTCAACACGATGGCTTCAGACGCATCATATCGTGGCGAGCTACGATACTACTCGACTAAGTCTATCGTGTTGTGGTTCGCCACGATACAATACAACACGACCTGCTCGATGCCATCCTTGATTATAATTAATAAAATTTGTTTAAATCAGTCCCAAAGGACATATTAACAACTATTAATATGAACAAAGAGATAATAATTTAAAAATTAATCGTTTATAAATACGAATTAATTGTTCAAAAACGATGCTCAAAATACAATATGGTCCTATTAACAAATGAAATATGCCTCTATGAAGTAAAGTGAATTTTTATAAAACAAGAAACATGTAAACATACATCATATTAAACATAACATAACCTAAAAATTTTTCATTATACTGCACTAAATGTACATTAAAATTATAAAAAACGGTCAGGAGGATCAGATACGATTTTGTACCTTTAAAATTTTGTTTCTTTGAATCGAAAGGATTCAAAATATGCAAGAGTTTTCTTTCGGCATCGGGGAAGAACTTTTTTTTTCATTCAGGACAGGTGTGTATAGAGTCGGGATTGAAAATTATACGTTTTCTGTATATCTTTTTATAACAGAAATAAGAAAAGATAAAAGGTGATAAGATTTCTATCTCTTTATTTCCAGTATGGATCTCCAAAAATATAAATACTATGTGGGATAGAAAAAGATAGAAGAGGAAGATTAAAATAGATGGGAGTAAGAGTGATAAAATGCAGTCAAGTAAAGGAGTGGTCCGTAGTGTATCGTTCGTTAGCTCAGTTGGTAGGGTGTTTAGGTTAATGCGCAGGAGGTTAGGGGATCGCTTGATCGTAGCTGACGATTTTTCAGTATTATACGCGTTAAATATCAGATTAATTTCAGTATATATATATAGATATATATATTACCATATAAAATAACTAAAGCAATTGGGTATTTAAAATAGAAGATAAGCGAAAAGATAGATGGAGATTAAATTTTTAAAGAAGAGGATAGAAAGGGGATAGAAAGAGATTCACTTTTTATAGAAAAGGAAAAAAAGGGGATAGAAAAGGGATAGAAAGAGATAAAAATAGTTGATAGAAGAAGAGATAGAAAGAGATTTATTTATTTTAGAAGATGATAGAAAGGGAATAGAATAGATACAAATTCAATGCGAATAGAAAAAAGATATAAAGAGGTAGAAGTTTAGAGATAGAAAGATATTGTGTTTTGGGAATGCAAAGTAGATATATTAAAGGGATAGAAAAAGTGTAATCTCTTTCTATTCTTATATTTCTTTCCCTTTTTATCTTTTTACTCTTAGCAGGGCTGTCCAACATTTCACTTATTGTTAATTTTGCTGCTTCTCAGCTTCACATTTTAAACAACATCTTATTTTTAATCTTATTTAGCTAAAAATTTGTAAGCGACAGCAACACTATTAAATCAACAAGACCCAAAACATTTTTAACAATTAACAGCTGATTTGAAAAACTTATCTTTTTACAATAAATAAGTTAACAATTGTATTCTGCAATTACTTTGTTTTATTTTTTTGATGTTTTTAGAATCGAGACTAGGCGAGACCACAATTATGAAGGCGATACCGAGACGATACCAAGCGTGACCAGACCGAGACGATACCGAGACGAGGCCATCAATTTTCCATCTTTTCGATACCGAGTCGAGACTCTGTCAAATATCGTATCGTATCGTATCGTGCGCAGCCCTACCGTGAACTGAGTCACCCAGCAGCCCTTTAAGCTACCTCTGGAATACGCCATCTTGCAGAGCTACCCAGCTTTGTCGGAGATGAACCATCCTGCAGCGCTGACACGCTGCCCGTGTGCTGAGTCATCGTGCAACGTTGGCAACTTACCTTTGAGCTGATCCGTCAGGCAGGTTTGTCATGCTCCCTCTGAGATGTTTCTTCCTGCTTCGCTGTGACGCTGCTTTTGAGCCGCGTCGAACTGCTGCAGCTCCACGCAGCACTTGAAATCACCTCTGTCCTGCAGCTGCGCCATGCTTCATGCGACCTGCTTTGTCGTGCAGTACTTTCACGCTGCATTTTGAATCACTTCATCCTACAGCACTGTTATGCTACCTTGAACTGGTCCATTTCTGTGGTGGTTTCACGCTGCTCTTAAGCTGATTCGTCCTACTGCGCTGTCAAACTACCTCTGAGCTGCTTCCTCTTGCATCGATCCCAAACAATATACAAGTTGCGCCTTCTTGTAGCGCGGGCATACCGCCATCGAGCTAAGTCTTTCTTGAACTCTGCCCAGATGATTTCGGGGGGAGTCGCCCTTTAGCGCTTCCTGCACGACATCTTGAAGCGATGCCCAGCTCTGTAACAATGGATCATAGAATTGTCCCTCCGCAGTAGCTTACACTCCGCACGGCCTTCAGCGCTTCCTACGTGCCCTAACGGTTCGTTAGCATGCCGTGCTTACGACCTTCTAGAAGCCTTTGCTGACCCAGATGTCGCGCAACAATATCAGGCTGTCTAAGCCATTAAGCAGCAAAGCAAACTAATTGCTTGGCGGTCTTACAACTTTACCACACTGACTTTGAGCCAAGCTGTCTTTCTTGGGTTGATAATCTGACTTCCAAAGAAGCTAAGTAAATTTGTGTCTAATTTAGTTCACTATCATGTACTTATAACATATTTAAGTTTTAATGCTGGTTTTATAAAGCTCCCTTTTCGGTTGCTTAAATGTTTTAATGACATGTTCACCTTCTACCAAACAGAGATGGTCGCAGTAAAGTACTTATCATAAACCTTTTTCTTTTGTGATATTTTTCGTTAAATGGTTTTAACGAAACGGGGGGAGAATGTTTAAAATGTTTAAAGTTATAAGGAAGGTTTCTTGCGGGATTTGAATAGGTGGTTTATGGATTTCTGTAATCATTGTTAAACTATGCTTAATCTGTCATAAAATCTTTAATAAAGTATGAAGTTCCTAATGAGCTGGGGTTTTCCCTGTTCTGGGGCCATGCCATCCCTTCTTCTCTTTCTACAGGATGGAGCTCGGATCGTTGGTGGAAGTTCTCCCACCCTTTTAGTCGGTTAGCGAGGGCCTGATGTGATGAGGCGGTTCAGTTCCGTTTTGGCTTTATTCTGTCCCTATTGGGCGCGTTTTCTCGTGCATTGCTCGACGAATTATTTACTGTTTTTCTTTTGTGTTCATGACGGGTATACAAATGTGACGTATTGTATAATTGTAATAATAATAAACTTTATTACGTGAAACTAAAAGTGCTGTGACATTTTGTGAAATCCTACCAAACAGTTTTTTTACACCTTCTATTAGAGATTTTTTTATTGAAAATTTTGTTAAAATTTAAAAACATAAAAAAACATAAAAATATATTTAGTAGTTAAATGAATGTAAACAAAAACTGACTTCAAATAGTTAGTTTTGATTTTTAACTGTTTTTTAATTTTGAATGTGTCATATTTTAAATTTAAAAGTTTTATGTTTCTAAATTAAATTTAAGGGTGTACTTTTGAATAGAGCGTACCTCCGATTTTGATGAAACTAGGTATACTTACGTATTTCGATGCGCTAATTACGAAAATCATAGTGAAAATTGGCGCAAATTTGAATTTAAGGTAAAAAAGATGTATAAAGAGTCATGAAATTTTGGTTTTTTGCATTTATCTCTTTAAATATTGCAAATATAACAAACAAATTTATACAAAAGATGTAGATCTCATTAAAATACACATTTTATGTTTAATGCATTTTTTACTAAAACCAATTAGTTTACGAAATAATTGCAAAAAACATAAATCACCATAAATGTGACCAAATACCCACACTATATCAATATTAAATTATCTACAGTTGTAATTACGTTATTACATTACGTAACGTTACGTTTATTACGTAACATTACATTTATCACGTACTATTACGTAATAACGTAAGAGTACGTACACTTATGTAATAACGTAAAATCACGTAATTTTCATGCAGTAATTACGAAAATCGTATTTAAAAAATAGTAAACTTGATCATTTTTATGATGAATACTTTAAAAACCAACACATATATAGGTTTTCCCACGGTTGTCTACATTCCACTTTCAGTATGGCACCCGAACCCCCCCCCCCCCCCTAGATTGCCCAAGACATGGGGGGGGGGTAGAGACTAGCAATAATAACAAGCCCACTTAAAAGATTACATAAAAATACGTAAATTACGTTATAAATTACGTTTCTTGAAAACTATGCACATTTCGAAGAAATTTGGTCACTTCTATGGTGAATTCCGGGTTTTTGCGTTTTTCTCGTAAATTAATCAGTTTAAGAATAAAATGTTATGTACATAAAATATGTATTTTAACGAGACCTACATTTTTTGTATAAAACATTTTTCCATGTTTCTAATATTTAAAGAATTATATGTAAAAAACTCAGATTTTCATGGTTTTTTATGTTTTTTACCGTGATAATCAAATTTGCGCTAATTTTTACTATGATTTTCGTAATAAGCGCATCGTAATACTTAAGTATACCAAGCTTAATCAAAATCGGAGGTACGCTCTATTCGGAAGTATATCCGAATTTAATTAGAAATTTGTTTGATAATTGTATAATAGATGATAAAACTAAAATGTAAAGACTACACAGCGATATATATAGGTGAGACTCAGCGTGCTCTTAAAGCTCGTCTCAATAAACATAAAGCAAAACAGGATTCCTTGGTTTTTAAGCACTGTGAAAGTCTTAGTCATGAATTTGATTGGAACAACATAGAAATTTTGGATTGTGAATCTAATGAAAAAAGAGAATTACCTCGGAAATGAATCATCCTAGAATTAATAAAAAAGAGGATATTTTTTCACTGAATAAAATTTTCTTTCCTTTAATTAATATTATAAATTCATAATTGTTATAATTTCTGAACCTTTCATGTAGGTTATTCACTTCTTGTGTTTGTTGTTATTTCAATTTCAAAGTTCATTGACTCTTCTATTAGTAAAATATTTAAATTTCCAAATTCTGTTTAGTTTCGATTACGATGTCGAGTTGATTGGCGTTATTTTTGTCTCGTGAATTTAAAAAACAATTATTAATTTCAAAAAATGTTTTATTTCAAAATGACAAAAAATGTATTTTCATACTTTTGACTTGTTGACTACGTGTAGTGATGCCGTCGATCGAGATTTTCCAAGCCCAATACAATACCAAGCCAATATTTCTACTTTTGCTTGGGTTCATCTCGATCGACTTTTTCTTGGCTTGGTTGAAATCTTGGTGAAAGGATTCTTGGTTGATTCTTGACTTGATCTTGGTTTTCAAACTCAAGATTTTGACCAGATGTGTTTTTCCTTTGAAAATAATAGCAAAACGGGTTTTGAAGTAATACTGGATGGATGGTGGGGCTGGTCCAGGTAGTTTCGGACAATAGCGCTATATAAAAAATTTACTGCTTCTATTGAGGTGTGAAAATCTTGAAATTGCAAGCAAATATCAATCCGAGACTCGATTTTTCAATCCTAAACCAAGCCAATACAAAACCAAGATTTTACTCTTGAAAGTCAAGATCAACCCAAGAAAGTTACTGGGCCTCTCAAGCCAAGATCAATAAATTCTTGTCTTGAACGGCATCACTAACTACGTGTTAAGCGTTAACTAATTATTGGTAAATATTGTTTATATACATTTCTATTTAATTTGTGTTGAAGTGTATGTACCTAATTTTGTTTCTTTCTTAATATATTTAGCCTGATAAGATCGGCGAATTTTCCTAAGATTGTTTACATCTCCTACTTATATTAACAATGGAAGGGTATACTCCTCGTTTCGAAATAAGAAGCAATTGTTTAATTGGTTTTTAAAAAATTCTATGGCTATTTACTCCGCTAATAGAAAGATAAAAATATTTTTTTATTGTTAAGTAATGGTATTTTTAATTATTTATAATTTCTAAACTCTCAGTGATTATACAGTGATAAAGTTAGAAAACCAAGTGTATTTATTATTCTTGTAGGTTTCTTAAATTTAAATTACAAAAGTTAAATGTAGATATATTATTATTTTATAAATAAGATGGAAAATATTTTTCTCAACAAAATCAGCCTTTCTTGATTAAAATTGCAGAATTTAAGAACAATGTTAAAATCAACATTAGAACAATTATTGTTTATATTAATTTGATTATACCTTTCAACAACTCCAAACTTTAATTTTGCAACCTTCTACCTATACATTATTATTATTCAAGTTTAATATAACTATTGATTTAATTAAATAATTTTTTAGAGTCCATATGCAAGACCGAAACTTCGCAAAGATGCGGTACCGTCTTTAAGTCTTGGTCGTCCTCAAAATCCAAATAGAAAGTCTCTACCACTTCCCCAAAAACGAGGACTTAAGGGGGTCTTCTACTCTCCAGGCCCGAAATTCAGGGTTTTTTTTGGGAATTAATTGTGAAGAATCTACTGAATATTTTTCGACATTTTTTTTATTTTAAAGATACATCCTTTAACTTCGAGATTTTATTGGTCATGATGAAAAAAAATAGTTATGACTTTAAGGAGGAACCGGACAAACAATTGGAACAAAAGTTAGTCCAAATGAATAATTTTGATTTTTGGTATAGAAGACACATAAGTTAATGTAATTTTTTTCAGGGAAAGTGTGGACACTTGTAGTTTTTACAAAATGAGCCGTTAAAAATTGCAATTTGATGAAAATTAAAAAAAATTGACGTTGGAAACGATTATTCAATTTCTGTTAATTTGAACCTCAAATTGAATAATCGTTTCCAACGTCAATTTTTTTTAATTTTCATTAAATTGCAATTTTTAACAGCTCATTTTGTAAAAACTACAAATGTCCACACTTTCCCTGAAAAAAATTACATTAACTTATGTGTCTTCTATACCAAAAATCAAAATTATTCATTTGGACTAACTTTTGTTCCGATTGTTTGTCTGATTCCTCCTTAACAGGTCATTGAAAAAAACGAGTTCAAAATTCGAGGGGTCCCGCTTAAGTCAAAGTTTAGCTAATTCAGTAATCTGAAATCAAAAAATTTCTTTAGTAGTTGACTACTCTTTCCCGTGACAGATTTTTTTTTAAATTTATGCAACATTTTGTAAAAAAAAATTCATTTTTTACTGCATTTTTTGCCACATCAAAAGCTATAAAAATGGAACAAAATAAAATTTTAAAAATCGTACACGGAAAACATAGCGGTATTATTGCTGAGTAATTTAAAAAAAAAGATATAAATCGGACCAAAACGTTCATAAAAAGTCTTACTCTGCAGCTAAAAAAACACTACTTTCGAGAAAACACGTTTAAAGTTAACAGATGGGGCATTCCCTGGAAAAAAGTCACCCAAAAAAATATTTTCTCTGTTAATGATACATGTCATAATATATGTACATAAAAACAAATATAAAAAGTAGGGAGTTAGGTCAGTGTAATGCGTAGTTGCCATATTATTAGGGGTTAAATTGTAAGGTAGCATAATTTTCATCTGCCAATAACTTTTTTCCTAACCATTGAATTTGAAAATCGTACAGATGTTTTTTGTGTAGAATTTTCCAAGTTTTTAAATTATGTAGTTACCAATTTTGAAAAATTTAGTTTTGACAAGAAAAATACAAAAGTTATTTTTTAATGCAATTTTTTATGCTCGTGTCCTTTTAGAATTTTTTCTAGCATTGTCCAGAAATGTTCCTTATTTAATAAGCTTTTTACCCCTAAAATGTCATTTTGGGACAGCAAGGTGTATACGAGCTACAATTGAATTTTCAGTTGAAACAACCCACTAATTTGTAACTTATGTTCTGGGGCGACTTATAATAATTCCTGCATTATTTAAAACTGTTTCAGAATTATTTTCAAATGATTTCTAACCGTTTTTTCTACTGTTGAAAAACATTAGGTGAGAATTAGTGGGTTGTTTCAACTGAAAATTTAATTGTAGCTCGTATAAACCTTGCTGTCCCAAAATGTCTTTTTAGGGGTAAAAAGCTTATTAAATAAGGAACATTTCTAGACAATCCCTTACAAAAGAGAAGTACTGGATTCAGTACTGGTTTCAATACTGGGAAGTAGTACTGAGTTCAGTACTGGGTTTAGTACTGGGAAGTAGTACTGAGTTCAGTACTTTTTTCGCCATGCACTGTTGAAAATTTGTTCACGTTTGCGCACTAAGTTTCTATGGGTCCTACGGCTGGGCAATAGTTTTTTGTTGTAAATTATATAGAGAGTAATACATTGAACGCAAAATCACAGTTCCAATGAAATTTAAAAAAAAAATTATTATTGTGCTTAAAAAATTATATTACGCGAAAAAAGTACTGGTTTCCCAGTACTTAACCCAGTACTGGACCCAGTACTGACTCCAGTACTACTGTTTTGTAAGGGATGATAGAAAAAATCCTAAAGACGCACAAGCATTAAAAATTGCATTAAAAAATAATTTTTGCATTTTTCTTGTCAAAACTAAATTTTTCAAAATTGGTAACTACATAATTTAAAAACTTGGAAAATTCTACACAAAAAACATCTGTACGATTTTCAAATTCAATGGTTAGGAAAAAAGTTATTGGCAGATGAAAATTATGCTACCTTACAATTTAACCCCTGATAATATGGCAACCACGCGTTACACTGACCTAACACCCTACTTTTTGTATTTGTTTTTATGTATATTATGACATGTATCATTAAAAAAAAATTTTTTTTTGTGGATTTTTTTCCAGAGAATGCCCCATATGTTGTATAACTTGATTGTAGTAATTACGAGTTAATCTGCTATATCTGGTCCATAGAAGGTTTTTTGTTTCTTTATAAGTCTGTAGACGTGAGCAAAGATAAAAAAATTAGAAATTGGTAATTTGTTAATAATGGAATTATTATAAATAAACAAATGTTACAAGTAAACAAAAATTCGTGCATTTTTTTGGTTCCCAGAAACATGCAAAGGAATGTGATTCTCACGGAATCCTTTCTCTGACGTATTTTTAGATACGTGTAAATTGAAATTAAGTAAAAAAAACATTTTAAACCGCGAGAATAGAAGACCCCCTGAATGAAGAACATAAATCTGATGTTAACAGATAATCTTCCGAATCCAATAAAAAACTAAAAAGTACCTGGGCGTCAAGTTGGATAAGAAACTTAGCTTCAACCAACATTTAAAATCTGCGACGATCAAAGCCATCCAATGTGGAGGAAATATTTCCTGCCTTATGCCTAACATTGGTGGCCCCAGGGAAGGAAAAAGGAGATTAGTAGCGAGCGTAGTACACTCGAGACTGCTTTATGCAGCCCCAGTGTGGGTATCAACCTTAGGAAAACACGTCAACTCTATGAGACTACTTTCAACCCAAAGAATAGTACTGTTGAGAATAGTCTGACTGCGCCGGACTGTACCTACTGGCGCTGTCCAAGTCCTAGCTAGCGGACTTGGAAATATTATCCTTAGAAATAGTAAAAATTTTAAATTGTAGAATTTGAAATAGCTAACGCGTTCTTCTACAGAATTTGCAGCTATCTCTTTTATTGTACACTTTTGCAGCGTTTTCCATTAGTTTTATAACTAGTTATGCATGTCGAGCAAACGATCTGATCGACTTCACATCTGATCGTCTGCTGTTTGCTCGATTATGATTGAATTGAACAAATTACTTTTTATTTATCTTTTAATAATTAGCATACTTTTTTAAAATATCTTTAAGTAAGAATCATGTTGACATTTTTTATCTGTCACGTGGGTAATTTCATTGACTTTTGTCTAAGGGATGTTGCTGCCATAAGTGTTTCAAAATTAAATTTGTTTTATAAGTCATTATTAAATGTTGCTGAAACATCCGGCGCTGTGGCATTTAAAAAATGTTAATTAAAGACGTGAAAGTATAGCGTTTTCAGTTCATATTTCAAACTTTTTTAAATTACTAAATATAGGTTTAAATAAAATTTCGATAAAAAAGAATGTCAATATATATTTTAAAGATTTGTGTGTGCTAATTTATTTTTTATATAAAGCATAATTATAATAAGAAAAATGGATTTAAGATTGATCTATAAAGACTGTCAATTTCTGTGATATTTAGAAGCATATTTTTTATAAAATTATTTAATAAAAAATTTGGATACTTACGAGGTTTGAAATTAATACATTAACTTTTCTTATTCAGAACAATAACTTAAAAAAAAATTTTGTTTATTATAAAATTAAATTTCGAATTCATGAAAAATGACATCTTTCAACACATCGTATCTTTCTTCTGTAAGCTTTTAAAAGATTCAAACTTAACACATATTTAAGTTTGTACAAAATAAACTCTATATTCAAATTTTACGAGGTTATTTTGCTTAATTTATAAAATGTTTAAGTTTGCAATTAATCATAAAAGAGGTTACTTTTTTAAAATTTCGGTATGTCAGTATATATCAACAAACAGAAAGGATTCTTACTTAACGATATTCTCAAAAGTTATGCTAATTATTGAAAGGTAAATAAAAAGTAATTTGTTCAATTCAATCATAATCGAGCAAACAGCAGACAATCAAATGTGAAGTCGATCAGATCGTTTGCTCGACATGCATCACTATTTATAACCTTAAGCCCGGGTCAACGCAGGCCTGGTTAATTAAGGGACCTAGGACTCTCCACCGACCTTGCGAGTCAGGTAGTGCAAATGACTAACTTATAATTAGATGGACGAGAGTCCTTTTCAGATGCTTTTAGCCCTTCTGGCGACATTTTTGTAAACTAGTAGCTATTGGAAAAGCGAACTATGTACAGTCGGGGACATTGATGCCTTCCCATTTTCCACTAGATTTTTTCATGTGTTTCTATAAAAAATCTAGTGGAAAAATGTGAAGGCATCAATGACCGCGACTGTACATCGTCGGCATAAGTCGCTAGATTTGTATCTCTTTTAAGTATAATGTAAATCATTCTCACCATGTAAATAGTACATTTAATAAATTTATAAATATGAGAAATTTGAATTCTTTTACTTTTTAATTTCAAATTTTAAATCATGCAATAAACATTTTGGTCCTTCGAGTCGCGGATATTCTACACAGTGAACATGCATCAATCATAGTTGAAGATGTGCAAAAGTGTAAAATATTGCTTTGTGGAAAGGGTTATTCACAATTAACTAGTAATTTTAAAACTAGGAATATGTCTTGAAAGTGAAATGCGTGAAAGTGTCAACGTTTTCACAATATAGGGGAGACCGAGGAGGAAAGTAACAAAAATCAGT
Organism: Ganaspis brasiliensis; assembly: GCA_037103525.1. Taxonomy (NCBI): domain Eukaryota; kingdom Metazoa; phylum Arthropoda; class Insecta; order Hymenoptera; family Figitidae; genus Ganaspis; species Ganaspis brasiliensis. The sequence goes on along the minus strand of JAZKLR010000223.1, from coordinate 22,488 downwards.
TTTTTGATGCTAGCATTAAAACTATTTGTCGGATAAGTTTTGTAAACATATAAATCGAAAGCTTGGACTTTCACTTATTAAATAAAATTGGAATTAAACATTAATAATAATTTGATAGTTCACTGCAGGACTTTCTAATCAGCTCTTTATTTGTTACATTCCTCCTCACCCCTGAGGTGGAAAGTAACAGCTCGAAGGAGGAAAGTAACACTTTAAAATTAAGGCTAACATTCCAAATATAAAACTGCTATTAATTTAAATTATTTTTATTATGAACATATAAAAAGACAAAGTGATATTAACTACATTTTGTACATAATTGGCAGATATTTTTACACTTTTTTGAAATTAAGTTTTTTTTATCTATTTAGTATTCGTTGAATAGCAATGACATTAAATATTGGACAAATATTGGATAAATATTGGACAAAAGTCCAATATTTAATCTTTAAAATATAAAATAAACATATAAAATCATATAGTTAAAAAAAAGGAGAAGGTTTATATAAATAAAGCATTAGATGAGGAGGAAAGTAACAACGTGTTACTTTACACCTCACCCCTTTTTTCCTTGGATTTCAAAAAACAATTATTGAAGGACAATATCTGTCCGCTCATTAGTCTAGAAGTTTTAAGCGTTGTTACTTTCCACCTCTGTTACTTCCTCCTCGGTCTCCCCTACTAGTGATTTTAAAACTAGTACTTTGACTTTGAAGTGAAATGTGTAAGGTTTTCAACGTTTTCACAATATACTAGTGATTTTAAAACTAGTACTTTGACTTGGAAGTGAAATGTGTAAGGTTTCCAACATTTTCACAATTAACTAGTGATTTTAAAACTAGTATTTTGACTTTAAGTGAAATGTGTGAGGTTTTCAACATTTTCACAATTAACTAGTGATTTTAAAACTAGTACTTTGACTTGGAAGTGAAATGTGTGAGGTTTTCAACATTTTCACAATTAACTAGTGACTTTCAAACTAGAAATGAAGATTTGAATCAAAGCAAACCAGCACTATCAACCAGGTTTCATAACATTGAAATATTGAATTTTTGGAGATACAAGCCACTTCTATTCAACGTATGCATAGTGAATGCATAATAAGCAGATTTAATTCACCTTGTGCAAAATTATCTGGAGTTCGAGATAGCTGAAAAAAGGGTATCTCGGACAGAGTCGACGATTCAACAACTTTTATTCAGTGACATCAAAAGTAAGTCAAGTGAATTACCGACATTTTTTTCGTTTGTACTTTTCCTGTACCTTAACGAATTTAAATTAAAGTATTGTAGTGGTTTATTGTCTTAAGACGTCTTCAAAAACATTCACAATTTTGGAAAATTTTTGATGATATTCAAACTAAAATAGAGCAATTAATGCCTGACGAATTTGTAGATCACGATGCACAGCGAACAGAATTCGAAGAGCGATTTTACCAGTTAAATGCATTGGGTAACAAATGTTTAAAGAAATTAAACAATAATTCCGCGATTACAACTCCGGTTCAATCTGGAAGTGAAAATTCAGACACTACAGTCGGGTAAAATTCAACTCAAGCATCGGAAACTAATCCACCATTAAATTTGTTAAATCAAAACGTTCAATTTTCTTCACATTTCCAACTTCCAAAGTTTGCAACACCAGTTTTCCATGGTACATATGATACATGGCTATTCTTTCATGACTCGTTTAAATCAATGTGTCATGATAATAAAGAAATGCCAACAATTAAAAAAAATTTATATTTGAAAGCCTGCTTAAAAGGAGAAGCAGCAAAAGTCATTGCTTTGCTAGAAACATCTGAAAGTAATAACAAAACCGCATGAGAATTACTCGAGCACTCACGGCTTTCGGAGAATTGGTAGACAAGTGGGATACGTTATTAATATATATTATCAAAACTAAATTTAATGAATATACTCGCAAAAAATGGGAGGAATTATTAAATTCAACTGAAGTTCTAACCATGGTAAATATGATAACGTTTCTCGAGCGTCGAGCTTCACTGGAAGGTCCACAAAATCCTAAACAGTCAGATAGTAAGAAAGCAACAGTAAAAAACAATAAACGTCCGAGAAATCATTCTAAGTCCTCTCAAGCATATGTAGCAACAGCAGCGGTTGCGAACAAAGGAAATTCTCGCTTCCAGTGTCATCTTTGTTCTGAAAATCACGCATTACAGTTATGCGATCAATTTTTAAAACTTTCAGAACAAGAGCGTTATGATTTTGTCAAAGGCGCGTCAATTTGTCACAATTGTTTTGGCACAAATCACCGCACTATCGACTGCTTTAAAAGTACTTATAGTAAATGCAGAAAAAGGTATAATGTTTTACTCAATTTTAATCGTTCAGATAATAAAAAGAAACCTGAACAAGAAAACGAAACACCGATAGATTCTACATCGGTGTCAGTTAATTTTCAAGCTCAAGCTCAATCGTATGTCATTTTGGGGACTGCATTAATAGAAATAAAAGACCAAAAAGGTCAATTTCGTTTATGCAGAGCTTTATTAGATTCATGTTCTCAGTGCAATTCTATTACAGAAGAATTAGCTACAGAGCTTGGATTATGTAAAAAACCCATTAATGTTGCGCTTAACGGGGTTGAAAATTTAAACACTAATATTAAATTTTCTACTCATTCTAAAATTAAACCAAGGGTTACTAATCGAGAATTCGATCTATCACTTCTCATTTTTAAAGAAATTTCAAACACCAAGCCTTCCCTTCCTCTTGATCAAAAACAATTTAAAATTCCCTATTCGATTAAATTAGCTGTTCCTGATTTTCATAGACCAGGAAAAATAGATCTTTTGATCGGTGCTGAATTTTATTATGATCTTTTATTGACAGGAAAAATCCGTATTCCCGGGCAGAATACCGTTTTACAAGAAACCGAATTCGATTGGATTATTGCGGGTAGTTATAAGAAACCGCAAGTATATTCGAGTAAATCGACGACCATTTCGTGTCTTCTTTTAAATTTCAAAGAGTAGCCAATTTTATGGGAACTCGGTACGGAAGAGCAATCTAAGACACACTCGAATCTCTCCATAACGAGAAGCTCGGGAGTTTAGAATTCCTCTATTACGATGCCCCGCCTAGCAAGAGGGGTAGCCCTACTCTACGATCTTTTATGTCTATCAATAGTGCGCATGTTAGTCTGCGTTTCTGTGTTGTAACGAGTGGGGTTGCAGGAGAGGTAACATTTCTCGTTCTGTGGAGAGAATCAGTGCTCGTTAAAGAGAACGTTCGTTATACAGAAGATCGTTAAGGAGAGATTCGAGTGTATATTCGGAAGAAGAAAGGGAATGAGAATTACATTATTCACAAAATGTCAAATGCGATCAAACAGGTTCTTATATTGTTAGACTACCATTTAACGAAAAAAGGGATCAATTAGGTACTTCTCGCAATAAAGCATTTCAGCGGTTCTATGCCTTAGAAAAGAAATTTCAAAAATTTTCTGCCCTTAAGGTTCCATATGTCCAAAATATCAACAGCTATCTGACAGAACGACACGTAACTCCTCTTGACCCTAGCGAAGATTGTAGATAACGGTTACTATTTGCCACATCACGCTGTGGTGAAAAACGACAGTCTCACCACTAAAACCAGGGTTGTATTTGACGGTTCTGCGAAAACTTCTTCCGGTATCTCCCTAAATAATACTTTTCAAATAGGGCCTACAATACAAGAAGATTTTTTTTCGATTATTCTTCGATTTAGATATTTTAGATACGCGAAGACAGCCGATATAAAACAAATATACCGACAAATTTTAATTGATAAAGAGGATATCAAATTTCAAAAGATTTTATGGAGAGAAAATATACATGAACCAATTAAAGTATACGCATTAAATCGTGTCACATTCGGTACTGCATGCGCTCCGTTTCTCGCTATCCGTACTTTGCACCAGCTTGCGGATGATGAAAAGGATTCATACCCGTTACCTGCTAGTATATGGGGCAAAATTCCTGAACCGTCCAGGTCAAAAAATAAAATTTATTTAAACTTTGCTAAAGTGTTTCTATTGTTAGTGAAAGTATAAATACCAAATATTTTTAAATTCCAGGAAATAGTTTTTGAGTTACAGAGTTTTAAAATTTTGAATTTTTTTAAAATATAGATTTTTAAATTTATTATTATTTTTAAGTAGATTGCATAAAAGTTAACATATATATAGTGATTTTTAAAGCTTTTTTTACAGGCTATTCGATAATGCTAAATGTTTTTTTGTAAAAAGAAAATTTGACCTTCAAATTCAAGGTCAAAGTGTTAATTTGATTGTATCTCGAAATCGGATTTTTTAAAAAAAAATGTTAACCTATCTCAGTAGAAAGCTTGACTTTTTTCCTATAAGATATGTAAAAATCAAAGTGTTACTCTAAATACTTTTGTTAAAAAATATCGTGCGCGCTCGAATAGCGCGAGTAATCACTGGTTTTCCGAGCGCGCGCGGGTATTTAAGATGTATTTTTGCCAAAAGTACTTAGAGTTCCACTCTGATTTTCACATATCTTATAGGAAAAAAGTCAAGCTTTCCATTGAAATAGGTTAACATTTTTTTAAAAAATCCGATTTAGAGATACAATTAAATTAACACTTTGACCTTGAATTTCAAAAGTAAATTTTTTTACAAAAAAACATTTATTATCATCGAATAGCATGTAAAAAAAGCTTTAAAAATCACTATATATATTAACTTTTATGCAATCTACTTAGAAATATAATACATTTAAAAAACTATATTTTAAAAAAATTCAAAATTTTAAAACTGTGTAACTCAAAAACTATTTCCTGGAATTTAAAAATATTTGGTATTTACACTTCCACTAACAATGGAAACACTTTAGCAAAATTTGAATAAATTCTATTTTTTGACCTGGACAGTTGAGGAATTCTGCCCCATATGTGACTTGGAAAATTAAAAGGGACCTTACGTCAAAAAAATCGATTTTTTGTTGTTTTGTTCATTCAAAAGAGTGAACTTTTCTCTATCAGAATCGCCTATCAGTAAAAAAATCGATTTTTTGACGTAAGATCTCTTTTAACTTTCCAAGTCACATATTAAAAAACGGGTTTTACGTCGAAGATGGGCTGACGAGAGCTGAAACGTATAAAGAAGCGATCATTATACGTGACCAACTAATCGACTTACTAAAAAAGGGGGGATTTGACCTGCGTAAATAGGCTTCAAATCACCCCCAATTGGGTAAAGTATCTTCAGAAACTCCTGATGATTTCATGTCGCTTGATAGATCAGAATTAATAAAGGCTTTAGTATTGTATTGGAATACAAATTTAGATATTTTTGTTTATACCGTTAAACTACCACATTCCACAAATCCCTTAAGGGGTTAGACCACTGTAAAGCACGAAAGTTAGACCTAATTTTAAGGTTCTTTTACGGGAGCAAGATAAAATTAGATAAAACCAGGTTTTATTTATTTTTATTAGGCATCTATTGAAGTATAAAAAAATTATTTTGCTATGTTGAAAAAGTTAAAATGGCGGCCTAGATTGTCGATTTAAAAAATTCAGTTTTTTAGGTAGAGGTCTACGGCCGGTAGAAAATATTTGTCAATTTTTGATGTAGAACAAAAACCCAAAATTTTTATGAATTTGCAACTCAAAAGCTAGAGAAGTACGTAGGGGATTTTGAAAAAAAACGGTTTTTGTGAAAATGGCACACATTTAAATGAAAATTTCCAGTTTTTTGATAAAAAATCGATAGAAAATTGTTAATAAAAAATTATTTTTTTTTACTATAGAAAAACCCCTACGTACTTCCATAAAGAATGTTATCATGTAGCTGCATACCAATTTTTAAGTAAATCGGTCGAAAATTGTGCGAGAAAAGTTACCGGCCAGTTTGAAAAATGTGGTTTTGAGGAAAACGCGTTTAAAGTTTAAGAACATGGACGTTTCTAATGCACTGCGCATAGTAGCGTTTCGCGCTGATTTAAAATTTAACTTTTAAAAGTGTTTTCTTTCTATATTGTTTATTGTTTCTTATTTTTAAGACCCTATGACACTTTTCTAACTAAAAAATTTTTTTTTGGTTTTTTGGGAGGTTTACAGTGGCCTAACCCCTTAACAAAGCAGAAGATTCTTTCAATGATTTCTAAATTATTCGATCCATTAGGTTTATTAGGACCAGTATAAGTCCATTTTCGTTAATTAGAATTTTGGACAGAGCTCTGGTCCGTTTGACGTGGAACGTCCCAATATATTTATGTATATTTGATTTTCAGTTACACTCATATATACCTTTAAAATTCACTAGTACACTTCAGAATATTTTTTTAATTTAGGTGTATTTTTTCAACGCCGCCAAGTAGCCCAGTTACGTAAGAGTCACCCATATAGGAAAAAAGTATACGTTATTCTATAAGATTTTATATAAATTCCTATAGGGTAATATACCTATTTCTTATTGGTAACTTATAGGTGACCTATAAGATTTTTATATGGATTCCAATATAGAATCCTATATAGGAAACAATATTATTTCCTATTTCATATCTATAGGATTTTGTAGAAAAACTGCGTAGTTTTTCATAGGAATTTATATCTTTTCTTTTAAAAATCTATAAAGAAATCCTAGAGGACATTATGCGTTTTTCCTATTTCATTCTTGTAGGAAAACTACACTAAAGCTTCACTTATTTAACCCGGTCCACGCAAATCCATGACAAAAGTCGCACTTATTTAACTTCTATGTACTTATACAGAACTTCTATGATTGGCTGATCCAGTTCACACCCTACCGAAAAATCCTATATAGGATCCTATATAGAATCCATATGGATTCCTATAAGAATCCATTTAGGATCCTATATAGGATCCTATATAGGTATTGTCCTATAGGAATCCATGTAGATTCTCATAGGAATCTATGTGGATTCCTATAGGTCGCCTATAGGACACGTCCTATATAGGATCCTATGTGGACTCTCCTATAGGAATACATGTAGGATCTCATATAGGATCCTACATAGGCGCCCCAAAAAAATTTTTGTACACCCCCCTACATAGGATCCTACGTAGGTTCCCATATCCTATATAGGATCCTATATAGGATCTTTTATGGGCGCCCAAAAAAAAATTATGCACACAGAATTAATTGTTTTTTTTAACAACTTTATTCAAATATACATTAAGCACCATTATAAGGACGAAAAATATTTACTGCGCAGGCGTAAGTATTGTAGAATACGTAAAAGACGACTGCGCATCAGGAAGGGGTACAAAAAACTTTTTTGGGGGTACCCATGTAGGATCTTATATGGGTTCCCATATAGGATCCTATATGGGAACCTACGTAGGATCATATGTAGGAGGGTGTACAAAAAATTTTTTGGACGCCTATGCAGGATCCTATATGAGATCCTACATGTATTCCTATAGGAGAGTCCACATAGGATCCTATATAGGACTTGTCCTATAGGCGACCTATAGGAATCCACATAGATTCCTATGAGAATCCACATGGATTCCTATAGGACAATACCTATATAGGATCCTATATAGGATCCTACGTGGATTCTCATAGGAATCCATATGGATTTTATATAGGATCCTATGTAGGATCCTATATAGGATTTTTCAGTAGGGCAGCACCCAATGAAAATGTCAGTTAGTTTTAATTGGTCGACAAGCTAAAGTAAATGAGACTTTGAACTGTTAAAATAAATACGACTTCAAATAAGCAAGACTTTAAATAAGTGAAGTTTCAGTGTACGTAGTTTCCTATAAGAATCCACGTAGAAATCCTATTGAATAACATACGTTTTTCCTATAGGGGAGACCGGGGCTAGTTGTAACAGGGGTAAGAACCCTAATAGCACCAAACGTTTCATTAACGTTGCTGCAACGTTTCCGTGTAACGTTGCAAACGTTGCATTGCAACGTTACCAGCCAAGAAAAATAACGTTGCATATGTCATGGGGATAGAAACGTTGCAGGGAAACGTTGCGGAACGTTAATTTGGAACTTTGAATGACCATTTAAAAATTAATAATGTTGATATTGTGCGCAGTAGTTTTCTATCGCAATTAGAGCTGCGCAGTTGATTTTAGTGACCATTGTTCTACAGAAGCAATCATATTATCAACATCGAATAATATTAATAAAAAAAAATTTAGCCTTTTCCGCAACATTTTTCCGCAACCCGCACTGCGATTTTCCGAATGCCTATTCAAAGTTCCAAATTAACGTTCCGCAACGTTTCCCTGCAACGTTTCTAGCCCCATGACATATGCAACGTTATTTTTCTTGGCTGGTAACGTTGCAATGCAACGTTTGCAACGTTACACGGAAACGTTGCAGCAACGTTAATGAAACGTTTGGTGCTATAAGGGAAGTAACACTCAATTTTCACAGTATATTTGACTTTATGACTTCAAGTATTCGACTATTTTTTATCTTTAGAACCATGAAAATAGATAAAAACTACCAGTAGGCTACCAGAAAGCATAATAAGATATTTTTTGAGTATGCGTCAGTTTTGACAGGTAAAAAAGGAAAAATGAAATTCGTAAACTTTGATTTTTTAATACACAATATTATTTTATTATCTCTATTTTGAGCATAGATATTCTAAATATATCTGTCTTTAATATGCTATATTAAATTTTACTGAAAATAACAAAATAATATTAAAAAATTCAATTAACCTAAACCTTCGTGCTTTGGGGCAGGTTGTAACAGTTTCTTGGGGTTAGTTGTAACATGCTTCGCGAGCATAATGTTTATATTTGTGTAACTATCAGGTAAGATTACATGAAATAATATTAATATTTTTAATTTATTTCAATTCCTAATTGTGAATTTATAATAAAAAGAATGTAAGGAAGAAAAAATTCAATTCAATTTGATACTTTTTCTCACAGCTCCTTCTATGTGTCAAACATAACCTTAAATATAAGTAAAAATAAAGAGTTCTAACTTTTAAAACTCGCTACAGAAAAGTGTGAACATCAACATCGGAAAAATATTGCTTACAGCTACATTGCAACTTAATATAAAGACTTTAATTATTAATTTTTATAATTGCGAAACAGTTAAAAATATTTTTAAATTTTTATTGATTTCTTACCTAAGCTGAAATTGGTGATTTCGATGTTAAATAATAAAATAAACATAATTTCAAGATTTTCATTTACAAATTTGCCATAAACAGATAAGAAATAGTTAAAAAATTAAGATTTGACGAGAAATAAAAAATCATTGATTTGACAGTTTTGATTTTATGATATGTTATTATTAATTAGCAAGTTGAAAGACGGTAAAGTGTTTTAATACAGTAAGACGTTGTAAAAAACTTATTTTGGTACTTATTTTTCGAGAACAATAATAAAATTGTATGATTTTGTTATTGTTACAATGTGCCCCATTGCTGTTACAACTAGCCCCAGCGCAGGGCTAGTTGTAACAGTCAATTTTTTTTTAAAAAACATTAATTGTAAGAAAAAGGTGTACTTTTGAATATTTTTTTTGCTTTTATTTGCTGTATGAATAATTGCTTTATCGATAAAAGCAATAATAGTTATAAAATACTTGATACATTTCACAATATATACAATTTTCTGAAAATTGTTACAACTAGCCCCGGCCTCCCCTAAAAATGTTCTCAGGTGCGAATTTTGGTCGGCCAAGTGTCCGTCGGGCCAAGGTCGGCACAACTCTGGCATGCGTAGTTACGTCTGCCAGAGTTGGCCCAACTATATTTTTTTTCAAGTTCCCAAAGTTAAGCCGACTCTGCAAGCCAACTGTGGCACTCGCAGTTTTCCCGACCGTTGGCAAAACTCCGTAAAACATAATTTGGGGGACCCTAATTTTAGAGGTCGGCCCAACCTTGACCAGAGTTTTCCCGACCGTTGGGGAAACTTTGTAAAACACAGTTTATAAAGATACGCTCCCAGCTCGGCGTCTGCCTGCCTGCGCGTGCAACCGACATGAGAGAGAAAAAGACGGAAATATAGTTCCGTCTTCTTCTCTCTCGTGTCGGTTGCACGCGCAGGCAGGCAGACATCGAGCTGGGAGCGTACCTTAGTCTCTAAATATAGAGGTCGGCCCAACCTTGCTTAGAGTTTCGCCGACCGTTGGCAAAACTCCATAAAACATAGTTTGGGGGACTTTAATTTTAGAGGTCGGCCCAACCTTGCCCAGAGTTTCCCCGACCGTTGGAGAAAATCATTGGTTTTTTTTAGACAGCTAAATATAAGCTAAGACAGCTAGAACGTTTGCTACGACAGCTAAAAGTTAGCTGTGGTTCCTAATATTTGTAGATGTCATAGCTAAAAAGGTTCAGCTGTCCCTATGACAAATAACTATTTTTAGCTGTGGGATCCACTTCTGTTAGCTTTCACAGATAACTTTTAGCTGTCTTAGCTAATATTTAGCTGCGGTGACTAAATAATTCTGTAATATTACCTCAATATCATCGTAATATTACCTCAATATCATTGTAATATCAACCCGTAATATTACAATAAGATATCACTGCGATATTTATGTAATATTACGTGCTGCTTGGGAACCTAATACCGTTACAATACAGATGCAACGCTTCAACTAGTACTGATACAGCATCGGCTGAAAAAGCCTTGGCAGTTTCACTGCCGCGCTACCACGCTATTACTCATCTCTAGTATAAGTCTGTAATTTCTGGTTGGGTAGTCATCAAAATCTATTTGTCCTGAGGATATCCTGGGCATATCCTAATGTTGTCCTGGAGATATCCTGGGGATATTCTTTTTTTAATTTTATGGATATCCATGGGATATCCTGGATATATCTTGAAAATGTCCTGAGGATATCTTGGGGAAGTCCTGGGGATATCCTAATAATGTCCTGGAGATATCCTGGGGATGCCCTGGAAATATCCTGGGAATTTTTATTTTAATTTTATGAATATCCCTAGGATATCGGGATATCCGTAGGATGTCTCTAGGATATGAAAACCGCCGCCCTTCAGGATGTCCTGAAAACATCCTGGGATATCCTAGGAACATTTTCATCGTATCCTGGGATATCCGGTGCTGTGAAAGACTTTTTTTAAAATAAGTAAACTCTAAATAAGATATTTGTGTATTACAACGTATTACCAATTTTTATTGTAATGGCATGTCAGAATTAGTTGCGACAGTGAAATACGGAGCAGTACCCATGACTACCAGACTACCCAATACTGTTTTGGTATATCACCTATAAGAAATTCCCAGCTTTGCATCTTAGTTTCTAGCTATAGCTATTGATGTTTTGACGAATTTCACTGTTTGTTTATATTCGTACCTATAAGAAATTATTTAAATACGAAAAAATACATCAATTAATTGAAAAACTAATAAATAATCAAAATGGATTCAGACGAAGACAACATTTCCTCGGTATGTATTTTAAAAAACATTTATTATTTACCATAAATAGAAGTATGCAGTACATGGATATACGTAGAATACTCAGAGCATGAGAAATGTTATGGCACGCAATATATGCCTAACGCACAATGAATCGTAATCGCTAATCCTTAATCGTAAGAATGAGAGGAAGTAGGACAGACATATATCTCTGTCCTGCTTCCTCTCATTCTTACAATTAAGGATTAGCGATTACGATTCGTTGTGCTGTAGGCTATAGATCAGCTACAGCATAGAATAGCAGGGAACGTTAGTTATAGCTTATAGTAGTCAAGCAGAGTTCTTAAGTTATCTTACGATTACGTTTCTACACTTAGGGTGCCGTCTCATGCTAGGGATTAATGGATCAGGGATTAGAATAGACCAATTAGAAAATGCTTTCCAATGTGACCAATTATTTGATTGGTCTATTCTAATCCCTAATCCATTAATCCCTAACATGAGACGGCACCCTTAGGGCGCAATTACATGTCTGCGTCAAACGCTGCGTTCTTGCGTTGTATGTTGAGAAAGAGAAGGACAGAAATATAGTCACATCTTTGTCACTCTCACCATTCAACGCAAAAACGCAACGTTCGACGCAGGCATGTAATTGCGCCCTTAGGCCGCTTTCATACCTTTTCCAGTAACTTTACTTTTGTCTCATTCTACTGCTTTTCAGTGGCATAAGTTTGTCTTGTTCTCGCACTAATTATGTGTTCTGGACACATAATTCTTCATTCTCCTAAACTGCATTAAACCTAAATCCCATTTACCCTAAATTCTATTTAAACTAAATCCCATTTAACCTAAAATGTATTTAACCTAAATCTCATTAAACCTAAAATGCATTTAATCTAAAATGCATGCAGCCTAAATTACATTTAAACTAAATCTCATTTAACATAAAATGCATTTAGCCTAAACTGCATTCAACCTAAATCCCACTTAACCTAAATTCTTTTTAACCTAAAATGTATTTAACCTAAATCTCATTCAACCTAGATGCATTTCTTCTAAACTGCATTCAGCCTAAATTCCATTTAATCTAAATCTTAATAAATCTAAAATGCATTTATCCTATAACCCACTTAACCTAAATTTCATTTAATCTAAATCCCATTTATCCTAAAATGCATTTAGCCTAAAATTCACTTAACCTAAATTCCATTTAACCTAAAACCCATTTAACCTAAATTTCATTTTATCTAAAAAGCATTCAGCCTAAATTTCATTTAAAATAAAATGTATTCAACCTAAATGTCATTTAACCTAAATCCTGTTTTACCTAAATTCCAGTTAACTTAATTTCATTTAACCTAAATCCCATTTAACCTAAAATGCATTCAGCCTAAATTCCATTTAACCTAAATCTCATTTAACCTAAAATGCATTCAGCCTAAATTTCATTTAACCTAAATTTCATTAAACCTAAATCCCATTCAACCCATATTCCATTTGACCTGAATTCGATTCTGCCTAAAATGCATTGAGCCTAAATTTTTTTAATCTAAATTCCATTAAACCTAAAAGACATTCAACCTACATACCATTTAACCTAAATCCTATTTAACCTAAATATTATTTAACCTAAATCCCATTTTACCTAAAATGCATTCAGCCCAGTCCTGTCTGGCTCTCACTAAAATCACTGAAAATATATGACCCCCATTTTGATAATATGGGGTTGAAAAGTAAGCAGAATACCTAAAATATTTTATTTATTTATTGATTCGTTATTAAAAATTTGACAAGGAAGCATCAGTGGAATATCCAAAATATTCTATAATTTATTAATTCATTATAAGGTGATTTTATTAAAGAACGTTAGAAATTTAAAAAATTTATTTTTTGAAAATAAAAAGTGGAGTGAATGTGATTGCCTGGAAAACAAGTCAAAACAATATAATAGAAATTGACACATTGTAATTTTTAGGTTATGATTCAACAATAAAACACTAAAAAATCATTTATTTTTTGTGTTGATTTAATCATGTAGTATAAATAATTAAATGTGTATTTATTTATTATTATGTAAAATGCACTGAATTTTTTTATTTAATTCAATAAAATAACCAAATAAAATTAATATAATACTACATAATTATTGTTTGTGTCAATTAAATTGTTCTTGATTTAAATACTGAAATTATTGGTTTAAATTCAATTTATTTGATTTAAGAAATAAGTGTTTGATAGAAATAAATATTTATTTGATAATAGTCTAGTAAATCACGGTCATCTTAAGCAAAAATTTTTTTCTTTATTCTGTAATTATCATGTAATTCATAAATTATCACTAAATCTATAATTTCTGAAAAAAATATGTTTAACATTTTCTCACATTTTTTTTTACTGGAAAAAATAATTACATCTCTAAAAATTTATTTATTTTAATTCATTCATTTTTATGGATACTTATTTTCATCGAAAAAAACTTTTTTCCAGTCTTTTTTTGGAAAAATATCAAAAAAGCCATAATAACTAAGGGGTCATCCACAAAGCATGTGATGCTTTAGGGGGAGGGGGGGTGTCAGCAAAATATCACGCTACATGTTAAAAAAAATTTTAATGCATAGAAAAAGCATCACGAAGGGGTGGGGGGGGGGTGTTAAATTTCCGAAAATATGCATCACATGCTTTATGGACGGCCCCTAATGTTAAGGACAGGCGGAAAAGCTGCAGCGCACTCTACATGGACAGTTTTGGAACTATCCAAATGGGGGTCATATATTTTCCCATATGATCTACACGAAATCGTGGCAGTCGGACAGGGCTGGTTGAATGAAATTTATGCTAAATGCATTTTAGATTAAATGCATTGTAGATTAAAAGGGCTTTAGGCTGAATACATCTTAGGTAAAATGGGATTTAGGTTTAATGGAATTTAGGTTAAATGGGTTTTAAGCTAAATGCAATTTAGGATAAATGAAATTTAGGCTGATTGCATTTTAGATAAAATGTAATTTTAGTTAAATGGAATTTAGGTTAAATGAAATTTAGGCTGAATGCATTTTAGATTAAATGCATTTTAGGTGAAATTAAATTTATGTTAAATACATTTTAGGTTAAATGGGATTTAGGTTAAATGGAATTTAGTTTAAGTGGATTTTAGGCTGAATGCATTTTAGGATGAATGGGATTTAGATTAAATGAAATTTAGGTTAAGTGGGTTTTAGCCTTTCAGATTTATTGAGATTTAGATGAAATGAAATTTAGGCTGAATGCAGTTTAGATGAAATGCATTTTAGGTTAAATCCCTATCAAAAATTCCGACATCGGAATTTTAGGTTAAATGGAATTTAGTTTAAGTGGATTTTAGGCTGAATGCATTTTAGGATGAATGGGATTTAGATTAAATGAAATTTAGGTTAAGGGGGGAACACCAGTTGTAACTTTCCAAAAATCGATTTTTTTTGCATTTTCTTAAAGTATACATATTGAGAAATGTGTCTGTAAATTTGTAAATTGATCCGGTGAAAAATAAATGAGATATACAGCACAATGTGGCGGTGCGTCAGGTCGCTCCAGATCTGGCAACACCCAGTAAGAAGGAGGAAATTGAAAAAGATTGGAATTTTATGATTTTCGAAGAAAAAGTCAAATTATGTAATCTTTTTTAATACGTTTTCTGTCCAATCCATTTGTATCCGGTGATAACACCTACTTTTATCCGCAAATCAATCCTTATTAATATGGGTTCAAATATTTGTCAATCCAAATTAATCCCTTTATAAATACAGAAAATAAAATGAATATTTTTTAATGTCCGCAGTTCAGGTTATTCAATACAAATGAATCCCTTTATAATGAAATTAAAGTTTTTGAAAAATCAATATTTTTGAAGACCTACAGTTCAGATTTAATTAATCCAATTGAAACCGTTTATAATTAAAAAAATGATATGAATATTTTTTAATACCTACAGCTTAGATTATTCAATACAAATAAATCTCTCTATAATAAAATTTGATTAAAATAAAACTAATATTTTTAAATACCGACAATTCATTTCATCTCTACATGTGATTGAAACTTAATATTTGATAAATTTTTATTTATTTCAGATGAACTCATTTATAATGCGTCTTCGGCGCAAAATATTCGGCGCAAAAACTCTTCCAGTTATAAATACTTGAAAAAATCGATTTTCTATGGATTAATGGATTTTCTTTAAATTGTGAGAAAACGTTTTTTTATATGTGCCTTCTATCTAATTAAGATTTCAGGACCCTTTACCGTCTAAAATTTGAGATATTCTTGTTCGAAATTTCAATTTTTTATCATTTTGCATGTAAAATTGAAATTTTGAACAAGAATATCTCAAATTTTAGACGGTAAAGGGTCCTGAAATCTTAACCAGATAGAAGGCACATATAAAATAACGTTTTCTCACAATTTAAAGAAAATCCTTAAAAAACTATTTTTTCAAGTATATAACTGCAAGAGAAATACCTTAATTGTGGGTTAAAAAGCAAAAAATACGTAAATTTGAAGATAATTTTTAGTGATCTTTATAATTTATTAAGACGTTGATGAAAGTTTCTTAAAAGTGTTCATTAATAAAATTTTTTTTTACTTAAATATTATTCTTGAATACATTTTTAAAGAATTTAAATTAATCATCTTTTGAAGCTTTTTAAATCTGAATTAGTGGTTTTCTACTATTGAATTAGTGAAAGGTGAGCTACTATTAAATAGTAATAATTTTACTAATTTTTTAGTAGAAAACTACTTATTGAAACAGTGAAACTTTAAAATTTCAATTAGTAGTTTCCTACTATTTCAATTAGTAGTTTTTTATTAAAAATTAGTAGTTTTCTACTAAACAAATTAGTAAAATTATTACTAATTTTACTAATTTGTTATTAATTTTTCCACTTATCAATAATTTATTAATAGAAAAACACTAATTCAGATTTAGAGAGAAAGTTATTAAATTTTGTTTAGACTTTATTAAAAAAAACTTTTTTGAAATCTGTATTGACAGTGTGTAATTTTTAAAATAAAAACACAACTTCAATGTATGCCTCAATGTATGCTCAGTCAACATCATTCTTCAACTTAAACTTAAGATTAAAAGGAACACAAAGATGATGTTTATGAATCACCTAATAAATGGACTGCTCTTACCGAATATGCCTGTTTTAAGGACCATACTTTCGATTTTGATAAAGTAAAAATTGAGGCAAAAATTTTAGACAGAACGGGAAATTATAAAAACGTATGATCCTTGAAATGAATTAACGGATACAACAGCAGTTAACGAACGTAATGACAGTAACAACTTTTCTGTTTTTTACCAATCAATTTTATAGTTTTAATCTCAGCAATATTTCTGTTTATATTTTCACGAGTATTTTCATTTACATCGTCACAAAAATGTTTCCCGAGGTCTCTAAAATCTTGACCCCTTCATAACAATGCACCTACACAAACAAGTTTTTTTTCCTATCGAGACAACTAAAACTTTTCTTGAACCCTCGCTTGATCCTTTTATGACTTTTAACATGTGTTTCATCTCAACTGTCACTTTCTTTGTAAACTCAGTTTTCGTTAAATTTTGATCCGGTCAACACGTACCAAAAACGCTCATTCAAAACTTAAAATTAAATTATACTGACAAAATTTTTTTCGGTTTTCATTATAAAAACTATAAAAACGGTTGTGAAAGTGCTATATGGACTGCCAGACTTTCTGGATAGAAAAATGGATACTATTACTAAGTAAATTTTAGGTACATATTATTTTCGTTTTTTACACCACAAATTATTAGCAATAGTTATAATATTTAATAGTTAATTATTTTCGTCATATTGTAATTTTTCTTTTAATTATCAATTATTTTCTTGAAATTTCCATTTAATTCTTTAATTTCCAATTTATTTCTTCAATTTTTAATTATTTTCTTTAATTCTCAAATATTTTCTTTAATTTTTAATTATTTTGATCAATTTTCAATTAATTCCTCAATTTCCAATAATTCCCGGACTTTTTCAATTATTTTTTACACTCATAAAAATTGTTTTAAAATTGCAAATCAATTATTCAATTCTAGAATTCTTCATTTCTCAGTTATTTTCTTCAAATTTAAATTCCACTTTTTAATTTTCAGTTATTTTCTTTAATATTAAAAAATTATCGTTTTTTTCTATTATTTTGTTCGATATCATTAAGTTTCTTTAATTTTAAATACAATTATTCAATTATGTTCTTTAATTTTTAATGCCATTCTTCAATTTTTATTTCCAATCTTCAGTTTTCAATTTTTTTCTTCTAAGATATATTCATTAATTCTCGGCTTTTTTCAATTACTCTTTTTCAATTTTTAATTATATTCTTTCAATTTCAATTCCATTCTTCAATGTTTAATTGCTTTCTTCTATTTTTAATTACTTTTTACAATTTTAATTATTTTTTTCGATTTTCAATCCAGTTGTTAAATGGGCAATTATTTCCAACAATTATTTCTATAATTTTCTAAATTTTTCAATTTACAATTATTTTCTTTACATTTAATATTACTTGTTTCATTTTTTCAATTATTTTTTTCAGTTGTCTATTATCTTCGGCGGGCATCGAAATCTAGTGGCGTGCCATCAACAGTATTTTTTGACCAAAAATATTCTCTGACTGATAGTATTTTTTAAAGCATGCATTTTCCGACAGAAAGTATTTTTTGACAAAAATTATTTTCATGCAGGTGTTTGAAACAAATTTGGGTGTACTTCGCAGCTTAAACCTCAAATCTTTTTGATACTTCGTATGCTTACGTAATTTGATCCGCTGTTTACAAATATCATAGTGAAAAGTGTGTGTATATGTGAGTATGTGTTTGTGTGTATATGTGTGTGTATGTATATATGTATATATGCATGTTTATGTGTATGTATGTACGTATATGTGAAAATGTGACTTAGTTGTATATCTCAGCTTTTAATAATATTTTCTAAAATTTTTTTTTTATAAATCTAAGTAGAGTGACACTCTAATACTCTGCCAAATTTCACCTGAATCAGCTGAGCCGTTTTTAAGTGATGCCCGGACAAAAAATCCTGGACAGACAGACAGAATTTTTTTTTTTTGCATTTTCGCGATTCTTATCACTTAAAACGAAAAAGTATGTAAAATTTTTTGAGTTTGGCGCAATGTACAGACAAAATGTTGATTTTATTTATATAGATTTTGTTGAGTTGCGTGTTAATCTAGCCATATTTTGAATTGTGTTTTCAGTTGTCATTTATTTTCGTGATTTTGTAATTTTTTTTCAGTTATCAATTATTATTTTTTAAAATTTTAATTTAATTCTTAAATTTTCGATGTATTTCTTCAGTTCTCAATTTATTTCCTCAATTCTTTAATTTTCAATTTATTTCTTCAATTTTTAATTATTTTCTTCAATTCTCAAATATTTTCTTTAATTTTAAATTATTTTGATCGATTTTCAATTAATTCCTCAATTTCCTATAATTCTTGGACTTTTTCAATTATTTTGTACACTCATAAAAATTGTTTTAAAATTGCAATTATTCCTACAATTTTCTTAATTTTTCAATTTGCAATTATTTTCTTTAAATTTAATATTTCTTGTTTAATTTTTTCAATTATTTTTTCAGTTGTCTATTAATCTAGTTATTTTTTGATTTTTGTTTTCAATTGACAATTATTTTCGTCATTTTTCAACTATTTCCTTCAATATTATTAATCATTTTCCGCAGTTTTCATTTATTTCCTACAATTTTTCAATTTGCAATTATTATTTTAAAATTTTATAACTATTCTTCGATTTTTTAAGTTATTTTATCGGTTGTGTATTAATCTAGCCATCTTTTGAATTTTGTTTTCAATTGTTAATTATTTTTGCCATTTTGTAATTTTGTTGTTTATTATCAATTATTTTTTTCAAATTTTCAATTTATTTCCTCCATTTTTATTATTTTCTTCAATTTCAATTATTTTTATCGATTTTCAATACAGTTGTTCAATTTACAATTAGGTATTTCCAACAGTTATTCCTATAATTTTTCAACTCTTTTGTTTAAAATTAAAATTTATTGTTAAAATTTTTAAAATATTCTTTTCAATTGTGTAATTATGTAGCTATTTTTCGACATTTGTTTTCAAAGGTCAATGTATTTTTGTCATTTTTCAAATATATTCTTCAATTTCGTAAGTTTCATTATTTGAATATGCAAAAATTTATGTTTTTAAATGACCAATAATGTAAAGTTTTTCGCGCGCTTGAGCACGCGTTAATGTTGCTAGTAAATAATAATTGACAGTCAACAATTTTTATTTTTCTAACCATAGGCCATTAATTTGTAAAATTAGGAAAAAGTTGTGTCTTTTCAGGTGAATTTGTGAGTAATTAATCATTATTAACAATAATTTGTTTATAACAATTGCAATTGGTTGTTGTGGTTAATTTGACTGAATAAGTTATTGTTTTAAAATATAAAAAAATAGTTAAGTCAGAAAAGACTACAACTCGCTAGGTTCATTTGGATATTAGTTATAAATTAATAATTACATAAATTGTGTATAAATACCCCCCATTTATGGGAGTTGTTTATAACCCTATAAATAGAAATTAATGAAATTAATTTCAAAAATTGAAATTCTTTGTTACTTCTTTGTTTACACCTTACAGTGATTTCAAATGTGCTCTTTTAATCTGAATTAGTGAAAAACGGTCACTAATTCGAATTAGTGGAACTTTTTACTTATTTTTAGTCAATTTTCACTAAAACTTTAGTAAAGAATTTAAAAAAATTAGTAGAAATGTATATTAATTTGAATTTCTTCAGTGACTTTTCACTGATTTATTTTTAAAGAGATAAGTATTTAGAACAATGGATTTGGTTTTATTTATTTAAATTATAAAGAGATTAATTTGGATTGAATAATCTGAACTATGTGTTTTCAAATATTAAATTTTCATTTTTTTTTCATTATAATGGTATTTATTTGGATTAAATAAAACTGAATCGTGAGTATTTAAAATGTTCATTTTATATTTTTCAATTATAAGGGTATTCATTCGGATAAATTTTCATTTTATTTTAATTGCATTTTTATTATAAAAATATTCATTCAGATTGAATAATCTGACGTGTGGGTATTTAAGAATAACTAGTTTATTTTTTCATTATAAAGGGATTCATTTGTATTCAATAACCTGAACTGCAGATATTAAAAAATATTCATTTTATTTTTTTTCCATTATAAAGGAATTCATTTGGATTGACAAATTTTTTAAACCTATATTCAAAAGGATTGATTTTCGGGTAAAAGTAGGTGCTATCACCGGATACAAATGCATTGGACAGAAAACGTATTCAAAAATATTAAAATTTTTTAATATTTTTTAATTACTCTCTTCTTACTGGGCACTTACACCTGGTGCTCAATGGCTATTCCTCTTTTGTTTCACGCTTAAATTTACAGTTTTTGTACATACCCTTCATAATTTTGATGAAAGATAGAGTAATATGACAAGCAAAGGTCATTTCAAGTATTTGACAAAAAAGTACGTTGAAACTTTAAATGCGTTTTTCTCAAAATGACATTTTTAAAGTCGGTGATCACGATTACTCGAAAACTATTAAACCGATTTACTTAAAATTTGGTATTCTTAATTAACACATCTAAGCCGAGTTAGGGATCGAAGGATTTTTTTTTGTGCAAAAATTTTTTTTATATAGCTGAAAATCAACCGTTTTTCTTTACGAAAATCAGACTTTTGACTTTGACAGGTCGCCATTTTGTCAAATATTTTTTTTTCTTTAAATCCTTCGATCACTAACAGGATAATGTTATAATAAATGTAAATCAATTTCATTTTTGCATTTCAGACGAAGCATACTTGCGGAATCCTGATCACCGCAAATCACCTTTTTTGGAAGGCGTCGCTTTAATAACTCATATCTTCAAAAGTTTTGGTTGAAAAACACTTTTTTTTTAATTATAGCTTTTAATATGTACTTTTAATTAATAAATAGTATTCTTCAAAAAGTTTCATGGTTTTCTAGAAAAAAATTCTTGAAAAAAGCACTTTTTTTTACTTACAACTGGTATTCCCCCCTTAAGTGAGTTTTAGCCTTTCAGATTTATTGAGATTTAGATGAAATGAAATTTAAACTGAATGCAGTTTAGATGAAATGCATTTTAGGTTAAATCCCTATCAAAAATTCCGACATCGGAACCAATGTAGTAAACCCTGTCGGAAACTATAACGGAATCTATGTCGGATTAGGGTGGTCCAAAAAAACCCAAATTAAGATATTTCAAAATCCTAAATCAGTTTCATAATCTTCACAATTTTCTAAGGCATAACCAATTTTTAAAAAAATTTTTAAATAATATTTAGAGGTCGCGCATCGACTTTTTCTCTGTAATGGGAAAATCACGAATTTAACATGTAAAATGGACGGTCTATTTTCAATGCTTATTTAAACCTATTTGTTAATAACAAATTCTCTTTTCCACTAAAGTACAGATTTACATGGAATAAAAGAACAATTTTAAGAAAAAAAAAACTATTATCTTAATATTTGTAATTGTAATTCAATGTTGAAAATCGCAATTTCGGTACTTTTGAGCACGCTTTTTGAGTATTAAATATTAGTTTTTGAAGTTGAAACTTACACTGCGCAAAACTTCATTCTTTGATAAATAAATAGTGTAAAAATCGGGATGATTGGAAAATATTAAAAGGTAAAATTATTGAAAAGAAAGTTTGTCTTTTTGAATTTCGATCCCTCGTAGGCTGATTATGACCATCATAAAAGTGAAAGTGATAATTGCCGACGTTATGCTACTGGTGAATTATGGAGGGGTTCAAGGGTCTTTTAAAGGAATTTTAAAGAAGCGGAAACCTTTTTTTTTGACTGTCCTTTATTGAAAAAAAAATCATTTATTTATTTCCAAAATATTTACAAAATTTATTTGAATCATAAAATTTTTAATTTTTTACTGATGTATCATAAGTAAAAAAATATATAATCAGTTATTAAAGATGATAAATAAATTGTAAAAGTATGAAAAATAAATTGTTTATTAATAATAATAATATTAAT